>CM076688.1:13763032-14438032 GCA_038501925.1 Xenopus petersii
TCCCCATGAACCAAACCCAGACTTGTTCACCAAAGAAAGCATTTCTACCACTCCAGTGCCAGAGTCTTTACGCCACTTTAGCTGATGCTTGGCATTATGTACAGTGGAGCTACTTTTTTGTGTGCTGTTGCCTGTGCAAGAAGAGGGTTTAATAAGTTTTATTTCTCTTTTTCTTCATCACATCTTTCTCTTTTTTTGTTGACATTTTGCTGAATAATGGATTTGTCAGCAAATTGTTATGTATACTTCCGCCAACCATTGTTGTCCCTCTTTCGTGCAAATGGTTGGTGGAGATGGAGTAATAAAATATGTTTGGGAATACAGTATGTAAATCATGCTTGGGTCCCTGTTTTTGTTTCAATGTGACTAAGGATCTCATTGTCACTAAGGATCATCAACAGCATTTCCTATGTTCAATCCAAGATGCCCTCTGGTATTGTTCTTCTCTACTTTTAAGACCCGCTTGAAGGTGGCGTAAACTTTTGGAGCAAATGTAACAACTTTTTCATTAAGAAGTTTTATTACATACCAGGGATTTGGTTTAGGATTCAGCCAAGATTCAGCCTTTTTCAGCAGGATTAACATTAGGCTGAATCCAAGGGGCAGATTTATTAAGAGTTACATAGTTACATAGTTAAATTGGGTTGAAAAAAGACAAAGTCCATCAAGTTCAACCCCTCCAAATGAAAACCCAGCATCCATACATACACCCCTCTCTACTTTTAATTAAATTCTATATACCCATACCTATACTAACTATAGAGCTTAGTATCACAATAGCCTTTGATATTATGTCTGTCCAAAAAATCATCCAAGCCATTCTTAAAGGCATTTACTGAATCAGCCATCACAACATCACCCGGCAGTGCATTCCACAACCTCACTGTCCTGACTGTGAAGAACCCCCTACGTTGCTTCAAATGAAAGTTCTTTTCTTCTAGTCTAAAGGGGAGGCCTCTGGTACTGTGATCCACTTTATGGTAGGGATGCACCGAATCCACTATTTTGGATTCAGCCGAACCCCCGAATCCTTCGTGAAAGATTCGGCCGAATACCGAACCGAATCCGAACCCTAATTTGCATATGCAAATTAGGGGTTGAAAGGGGAAAATATTTTTTACTTCCTTGTTTTGTGACAAAAAGTCACGCGATTTCCCTCCCCGCCCCTAATTTGCATATGCAAATTAGGATTCGGATTCGGTTCGGCCGGGCAGAAGGATTCGGCCGAATCCGAATCCTGCTGAAAAAGGCCGAATCCTGGCCGAATCCCGAACCGAATCCTGGATTCGGTGCATCCCTACTTTATGGGTAAAAAGGTCCCCTGCCATTTGTCTATAATGTCCTCTAATGTACTTGTAAAGTCTAATCATGTCCCCTCGCAAGTGCCTTTTTTCCAGAGAAAACAACCCCAACCTTGACAGTCTACCCTCATAATTTAAGTCTTCCATCCCTCTAACCAATTTAGTTGCACTTAGTCTCTGCACTCTCTCCAGCTCATTTATATCCCTCTTAAGGACTGGAGTCTGCATACTCCAGATGAGGCCTCACCAGGGACCTATAAAGAGGCATAATTATGTTTTCATCCCTTGAGTTAATGCCCTTTTTTATACAAGACAGAACTTTATTTGCTTTAGTAGCCACAGAATGACACTGCCCAGAATTAGACAACGTGTTATCTACAAAGACCCCTAGATCCTTCTCATTTAAGGAAACTCCCAACACACTGCCATTTAGTGTATAACTTGCATTTATATTATTTTTGCCAAAGTGCATAACCTTGCATTTATCAACATTGAACCTCATTTTCCAGTTTTCTGCCCAGTTTTCCAGTTTAGACAAATCACTGTGCAAAGTGGCAGCATCCTGCATGGAACCTATAGTTCTGCACAATTTAGTATCATCTGCAAAAATAGAAACAGTACTTTCAATGCCCACCTCCAGGTCATTAATAAACAAGTTGAAAAGCAAGGGACCTAGTACAGAGCCCTGCGGTACTCCACTAACAACACTGGTCCAATTAGAAAATGTTCCATTTACCACCACTCTTTGTAGTCTATCATTTAGCCAGTTCTCTATCCAGGTACAAATACTGTGTTCCAGGCCAACATTCCTTAATTTAACCAGTAACCTTTTGTGTGGCACTGTATCAAATGCTTTAGCAAAATCTAAGTACATCACATCCACTGCCATCCCAGAATCGAGGTCTCTACTTACATTCTCATAAAAAGAAATTAAGTTAGTCTGGCAAGATCTATTACGCATAAAACCATGCTGGCACAAACTCATAGTATTATGATTTGCTATGAAGTCCAGTATCTTATCCTTTATTAACCCTTTGAAAAGCTTTCCTACAACTGACGTCAGACTAACTGGCCTATAGTTTTGAGGCTGAGAGCGGCATCCTTTTTTGAATAGAGGCACCACATTAGCAATTCGCCAGTCTCTCGGCACTATGCCAGATCTCAATGAATCCTGAAAAATTAAGTAAAGAGGTTTGGCAATCACAGAGCTAAGCTCGCTAATTACCCTGGGATGAATATCATCTGGCCCTGGACCTTTGTTAATCTTAACATGTTCTAGTCTCTTTTGAATTTCTTCATGTGTGAACCATGCATCATTAGTTGTATTACTAGAATTGGGACTGTTAAGAAGGAAACCTTCACTTACTGATTCCTCATTTGTGTAGACAGATGAAAAATATGAGTTCAGAATCTGCACTTTTATTTTGTTTTCATCAACCAGCTGACCCCCCTCTGATAGTAAGGGTCCCACCCCTTCCTGCTTCATTTTTTTACTATTAACATATTTAAAAAATAATTTTGGATTTTTTTTACTGCTTGCTGCAATATCCTTTTCTATAGCAATTTTAGCTTGCCTTATAGCTTCTTTGCATGATTTATTGGCCTCCTTGTACCTTATAAATGTTTCGGCTGTACCAGCTAACTTGAAAGCTTTAAAAGCACGTCTTTTCTTACCCACCTCAACACCAACGCTTCTATTGAACCAAAAAGGTTTTGCTTTGCAACGACGTTCCTTGCTTACAAGTGGAATATACTGACAAGTATATTTATTAAGCAGCATTTTAAAGATTTCCCATTTTTGTTCTGTGTTTAACCCTGAGAAAAGCATTTCCCACTTAATATGTTGCAGAGATGCCCTTATACTGTCAAAGTTTGCACGTCTGAAATTTAGTGTTTTAGTTACTCCCTTATAGAATTGCTTCTGCAACAGAATCTCAAAGGAGACCATGTTATGATCACTATTCCCTAAATGCCCCTCACCCACACAAATGTTAGAGATGAGTTCAGTATTGTTAGTTATTACAAGGTCCAAAAGAGAGTTATTCCTAGTAGGTTCTTGAACGAGCTGGAATAAAAAGTTGTCATTCAGCATATTTACAAACCTACTAGCTTTTTCTGTCTTAGCAACCCCATTACCCCAGTCAATGTCTGGATAATTGAAGTCACCCATAGCAACAACTTGACCCAGCTGTGAAGCCGCTTGTATCTGCAGGAGTAGCTGGGCTTCATACTCGACACTTATACGAGGTGGTTTATAGCATACACCAATGATAATTCTTTTTGTTACCTTTTGCCCAGTCAAAATCTCTACCCAGAGGGATTCTACACCCTCACCAGTGCCAGCTATTGTTATTTCTTTAGCGCATGGCTTTAATTCAGGCTTTACATACAAACACACTCCTCCACCCTTTTTAATCCCTCTGTCCCTCCTAAAAAGGGTGTAACCATTTAAATTCACAATCCAGTCACATGTTTCATTCCACCAGGTCTCAGTGACACCAATTATATCATAATTTTTAGAGCATGCAATTAATTCCAGGTCTCCCATTTTACCTGACAAACTCCGTGCATTTGCAGCATACAGCGGAGGTTACTACTTTTACTTTTGAAATTTGCATTACTTAGTGAAGAATTATACGTTAAGTTAGTATTATTCTGTTTTCCTTGTAACAGAGGGACCTCCTTAGCTGGTAAACTGTATGTCCCCCTCACTCCTCCCCCATGACCCCTTACTAACCCCACTGCCCCGTCTACCCTAGCTCCCCCATAATTCATTATCTCACCCACCCCCCTCTTGCCTAGTTTAACCCTTTCCCTGCCAGCCGTTTTGTCCTAGATGCGAACATCTACTGCCAAGCAGTTTTTAGATATTTTGCACTCTTTCACTTTAAGGGCCTTTCCTGGGGTGGTCTTTTAGTTAACCCAGGAAAACAATATATTGTTTTTTTCAGGACAACCTGAACTTTCACAATATGCAAGAATTTTGGTGTAATTCTACTTCTCTAATAAAATATTGGATTCTAAGTGTCAAATAAAATGAAAAAAATCATGTTGCACGAAGAACAATCACATATATCAGAAACATCATTCATTTTATGTACGAGAACACAGCCGATTTAGAAAGGTCTATGTCTCCTGAACGCGACAATACCAAATATATATAGTTTTATGGAGATTTCTCACTTGTATAGCTCAAAATCTACAAGCAGTACACAACCAAATTTCCAAAGCAACACTTCCCAAACGGCATACTTTTGATTTCAAGGCCAAACATTCCGCTAACAGTAGGTTTACCCTAGAAAACTACCCATTACTAGAAAGAACAGATTCTGGTGAATCAAAAATGGGTAGAAATATCTTTGTACTCCAAACCACCAAGTTGCAATTGTTTCCTAAAGTTATAATGTTTTATAGAAATTGGTGAATTTTTTGAAAAATGACCTCAAAGCTTCCACTCTACAGCAACATATCTCCCACACATCATTAGGTATCAATGTAAAACACCCCAAATATAAAATCCTGGGTCCACTGAACAGTTTGATGCCCAATATGAATAGATGTACCCAAGCACGTGGCATAGGAGGCCCCAAAAGGAAGACCCCCCATTTGTTCTGTCATTTCAGATACTGCAAAATCAACACATTTACATCGTTTTGGGGGGCGGCAAAGGTAGAAAAAAGTATGTTCACCCCAGAAAACCATATATTTTCGGAAAGTACACATTCCCCTGAATCCAAATTGGGTATGCATGTCTTTCTACACCAAAGTACCAAGCGGCAAACCATTCCTAAAGTTGGTGATTTTGGCGACATTTCCAAAAATCACTTAAAAATTTCTACCCTGCAGCATCGTATTACCCACATACTTTTAGGTATCAAGACAAATCACCCCAAATATGAAAGCCTAGGGTCCTCTGAACAGTTTGATGCCCAATATGTATAGGTGTACCCAAGCAAGTGGCATATAGAGGCCTGAAAAGGAAGACCCCCCATATGGTCTGTCATTTCAGATACTTCAAAATCAACACATTTACATCGTTTTGAGGGGGGCAAATGTAGAAAAAAGTAAGTTCACCCCAGAAAACCATATATTTTCGGAAAGTACACATTGCCACGAATCTAAATTGGGTATGCATGTCTTTGTACTCCAAAGTACCAAGCCGCAAATCATTCCTAAATTTGGTGATTTTGGTGACATTTCCAAAAATCACTTAAAAATGTCTACCCTGCAGCATCGTATTTCCCACATACTTTTAGGTATCAAGAGAAATCACCCCAAATATGAAAGCCTAGGGTCCTCTGAACAGTTTGATGCCCAATATATATAGGTGTACCCAAGCACGTGGCATATAGGGGCCCCAAAAGGAAGACTCCCATATGGTATGTCATTTGAGGTACTGCAAAATCAACACATTTACATCGTTTTGGGGGGGGGGCAAAAGTAGAAAACAGTAAGTTCACCCCAGAAAACCATATATTTTCGGAAAGTACACATTCCAACAAATCTAAATTGGGTATGCATGTCTTTCTACGCCAAAGTACCAAGCCGCAAATCATTCCTAAATTTGGTGATTTAGGTGACATTTCCAAAAATCACCTCAAAATATCTACCCTGCAGCATCGTATTACCCACATACTTTTAGGTATCAAGACAAATCACCCCAAATATGAAAGCCTAGGGTCCTCTGAACAGTTTGATGCCCAATATGTATAGGTGTACCGAAGCATGTGGCATATAGGGGCCCTAAAAGGAAGACCCCCATATAGTCTGACATTTCAGGTACTGCAAAATCAACACATTTACATTGTTTTGGGGGGGCAAAAGTAGAAAACAGTAAGTTCACCCCAGAAAACCATATATTTTCGGAAAGTACACATTCCCACGAATTCAAATTGGGTATGCATGTCTTTCTACGCCAAAGTACCAAGCCGCAAATCATTCCTAAATTTGGTGATTTAGGTGAAATTTCCAAAAATCACCTCAAAATATCTACCCTGCAGCATCGTATTACCCACATACTTTTAGGTATCAAGACAAATCACCCCAAATATGAAAGCCTAGGGTCCTCTGAACAGTTTGATGCCCAATATGTATAGGTGTACCGAAGCATGTGGCATATAGGGGCCCTAAAAGGAAGACCCCCATATAGTCTGACATTTCAGGTACTGCAAAATCAACACATTTACATTGTTTTGGGGGGGCAAAAGTAGAAAACAGTAAGTTCACCCCAGAAAACCATATATTTTCGGAAAGTACACATTGCCACGAATCCAAATTGGGTATGCATGTCTTTCTACGCCAAAGTACCAAGCCGCAAATCATTCCTAAATTTGGTGATTTAGGTGAAATTTCCAAAAATCACCTCAAAATATCTACCCTGCAGCATCGTATTACCCACATACTTTTAGGTATCAAGACAAATCACCCCAAATATGAAAGCCTAGGGTCCTCTGAACAGTTTGATGCCCAATATGTATAGGTGTACCGAAGCATGTGGCATATAGGGGCCCTAAAAGGAAGACCCCCATATAGTCTGACATTTCAGGTACTGCAAAATCAACACATTTACATTGTTTTGGGGGGGCAAAAGTAGAAAACAGTAAGTTCACCCCAGAAAACCATATATTTTCGGAAAGTACACATTGCCACTAATCTAAATTGGGTATGCATGTCTTTCTACGCCAAAGTACCAAGCCGCAAATCATTCCTAAATTTGGTGATTTTGGGGACATTTCCAAAAATCACCTCAAAATATCTACCCTGCAGCATCGTATTACCCACATACTTTTAGGTATCAAGAGAAATCACCCCAAATATGAAAGCCTAGGGTCCTCTGAACAGTTTGATGCCCGATATGTATAGGTGTACCCCAGCACGTGGCATACAGGGGCCCCAAAAGGAAGACCCCCATATAGTCTGTCATTTCAGGTACTGCAAAATCAACACATTTACATCGTTTTGGGGGGGGCAAAAGTAGAAAACAGTAAGTTCACCCCAGAAAACCATATATTTTCGGAAAGTACACATTCCAACGAATCCAAATTGGGTATGCATTTCTTTCTACGCCAAAGTACCAAGCCGCAAATCATTCCTAAATTTGGTGATTTAGGTGACATTTTCAAAAATCACCTCAAAATATCTACCCTGCAGCATCGTATTACCCACATACTTTTAGGTATCAAGACAAATCACCCCAAATATGAAAGCCTAGGGTCCTCTGAACAGTTTGATGCCCGATATGTATAGGTGTACCCAAGCACGTGGCATACAGGGGCCCCAAAAGGAAGACCCCCATATAGTCTGTCATTTCAGATACTGCAAAATCAACACATTTACATCGTTTTGGGGGGGGGCAAAAGTAGAAAACAGTAAGTTCACCCCAGAAAACCATATATTTTCGGAAAGTACACATTCCAACGAATCCAAATTGGGTATGCATGTCTTTCTACACCAAAGTACCAAGCCGCAAATCATTCCTAAATTTGGTGATTTAGGTGACATTTCCAAAAATCACCTCAAAATATCTACCCTGCAGCATCGTATTACCCACATACTTTTAGGTATCAAGACAAATCACCCCAAATATGAAAGCCTAGGGTCCTCTGAACAGTTTGATGCCCAATATGTATAGGTGTACCCAAGCATGTGGCATATAGGGGCCCTAAAAGGAAGACCCCCATATAGTCTGACATTTCAGGTACTGCAAAATCAACACATTTACATTGTTTTGGGGGGGCAAAAGTAGAAAACAGTAAGTTCACCCCAGAAAACCATATATTTTCGGAAAGTACACATTCCCACGAATTCAAATTGGGTATGCATGTCTTTCTACGTCAAAGTACCAAGCCGCAAATCATTCCTAAATTTGGTGATTTTGGTGACATTTCCAAAAATCACCTCAAAATATCTACCCTGCAGCATCGTATTACCCACATACTTTTAGGTATGCAGAGAAATCACCCCAAATATGAAAGCCTAGGGTCCTCTGAACAGTTTGATGCCCGATATGTATAGGTGTACCCAAGCACGTGGCATACAGGGGCCCCAAAAGGAAGACCCCCATATAGTCTGTCATTTCAGGTACTGCAAAATCAACACATTTACATCGTTTTGGGGGGGGGGCAAAAGTAGAAAACAGTAAGTTCACCCCAGAAAACCATATATTTTCGGAAAGTACACATTCCAACGAATCCAAATTGGGTATGCATGTCTTTCTACGCCAAAGTACCAAGCCGCAAATCATTCCTAAATCTGGTGATTTTGGTGACATTTCCAAAAATGACCTCAAAATATCTACTCTGCAGCATCGTATTACCCACATACTTTTAGGTATCAAGAGAAATCACCCCAAATATGAAAGCCTAGGGTCCTCTGAACAGTTTGATGCCCGATATGTATAGGTGTACCCAAGCACGTGGCATATAGGGGCCCTAAAATGAAGACCCCTCCTTGTATGTTCTGTCATTTCAGGTACTGCAAAATCAACACATTTACATCGTTTTGGGGGGGGCAAAGGTAGAAAAAAGTAAGTTCACCCCAGAAAACCATATATTTTTGGAAAGTACACATTCCCACGAATTCAAATTGGGTATGCATGTCTTTCTACGCCAAAGTACCAAGCCGCAAATCATTCCTAAATTTGGTGATTTAGGTGACATTTCCAAAAATCACCTCAAAATATCTACCCTGCAGCATCGTATTACCCACATACTTTTAGGTATCAAGACAAATCACCCCAAATATGAAAGCCTAGGGTCCTCTGAACAGTTTGATGCCCGATATGTATAGGTGTACCGAAGCATGTGGCATATAGGGGCCCTAAAAGGAAGACCCCCATATAGTCTGACATTTTAGGTACTGCAAAATCAACACATTTACATTGTTTTGGGGGGGGCAAAAGTAGAAAACAGTAAGTTCACCCCAGAAAACCATATATTTTCGGAAAGTACACATTCCAACGAATCCAAATTGGGTATGCATGTCTTTCTACGCCAAAGTACCAAGCCGCAAATCATTCCTAAATTTGGGGATTTAGGTGACATTTCCAAAAATCACCTCAAAATATCTACCCTGCAGCATCGTATTACCCACATACTTTTAGGTATCAAGACAAATCACCCCAAATATGAAAGCCTAGGGTCCTCTGAACAGTTTGATGCCTGATATGTATAGGTGTACCCAAGCACGTGGCATACAGGGGCCCCAAAAGGAAGACCCCCATATAGTCTGTCATTTCAGATACTGCAAAATCAACACATTTACATCGTTTTGGGGGGGGCAAAAGTAGAAAACAGTAAGTTCACCCCAGAAAACCATATATTTTCGGAAAGTACACATTCCAACGAATCCAAATTGGGTATGCATGTCTTTCTACGCCAAAGTACCAAGCCACAAATCATTCCTAAATTTGGTGATTTAGGTGACATTTCCAAAAATCACCTCAAAATATCTACCCTGCAGCATCGTATTACCCACATACTTTTTGGTATCAAGACAAATCACCCCAAATATGAAAGCCTAGGGTCCTCTGAACAGTTTGATGCCCAATATGTATAGATGTACCCAAGCACGTGGCATATAGGGGCCCCAAAAGGAAGACCCCCATATGGTCTGTCATTTCAGGTACTGCAAAATCAACAAATTTACATCGTTTTGGGGGGGGCAAAAGTAGAAAACAGTAAGTTCACCCCAGAAAACCATATATTTTCGGAAAGTACACATTCCAACGAATCCAAATTGGGTATGCATGTCTTTCTACGCCAAAGTACCAAGCCACAAATCATTCCTAAATTTGGTGATTTAGGTGACATTTCCAAAAATCACCTCAAAATATCTACCCTGCAGCATCGTATTACCCACATACTTTTAGGTATCAAGACAAATCACCCCAAATATGAAAGCCTAGGGTCCTCTGAACAGTTTGATGCCCAATATGTATAGATGTACCCAAGCACGTGGCATATAGGGGCCCCAAAAGGAAGACCCCCATATGGTCTGTCATTTCAGGTACTGCAAAATCAACACATATACATAGTTTTGGGGGGAGCAAAGGTAAAAAAAAGTGCATTCACCCCAGAAAACCATATATTTTCGGAAAGTACACATTCCCACGAATCCAAATTGGGTATGCATGTCCTTGTACTACAAAGTACCAAGCCGCAAGCCTTTCCTAAATTTGGCGATAAAAGCAACAGTTTTTACATTTTTGAAAATTGCCTAAAAATATTGCAATTGGCCGCATTTATCTCACCCAATTTCTTACATACAATTCTAAAACACCATAAATACTGATGCCAAGGGTCAATTGAACCGTTTGATGCCCAATATGCATTGATATACCAAGGCAGCTGGCATGTGCGGACCCAAAATGAAAATAGTGCATATGATTTTTCTCCGCTGCCGATTCGCCTTCTGTGAACATAGACCCTTGACTTCATATTATATGCCTCAAGACCCTCCTAACAGCAAAGACCCCCCCAAAACCATATATTTTTGGAAAGTACACATTCTGACGAATCCAAAAAAGATAAAGACGTCTTTCTACACCAAACTGCAAAGCTTTTCTAAACGCAGAGGTTTTTACATTTCTGAAAATCGCCTAAAATTGTTGCAGTTTGCCGCATTTATCACACACAATGTTTTACGTATAAAGAAAAATCACCCTAAATATGGACGTCAGAGGTCTACTAAATAGTTTGATGCCCAATATGCATAGATTTACCAAAGTATGTGGCGTGTACGGACCCCAAATGAAAAACATGCCTATGAATTTTCACGCTAGCCAACTAAGCTGCAGAAAAGAGAGCCCCAACTGTGCGTTATGTGCCATAAGACCCCAAAACTGTAAAAAGACCCCCAGAAACCCATATATTTTTGGAAAGCATATATTCTGGCGAATCAAACTAAGTAAAATAAATCTTTCTATACCAAAGCACCAAACAGCAAAACTATACTAAAGATACATAAGGAACAATAATGCATGGATAAAATTGCAATAAAACCACAAAAATAGCGTAAATCAATGAAATAACAAAATAATTGATCCGGCAGCGTAATTAGTGGCCGAAATCGATTATCCAATAGTCACGCTGTCAAAATAACATGCTTTTAGGCAAAACAAACAGTACAATGAATAAGTAAAAAAAAAAAAAAAAACCCTGTTTGTGAGTTTTTGTGTATACATATTTGTGCACTAATAAAAGTTGTCTGAGTGTGCAAATACATGTAATTAAGTGTAAATAAGTGTACAAAATCGACTAAGTGTGCTAAAATAAAAAAATAAAAAATAAAAAAACACAAATTTTTACTAAAATGTTCATCTAAGTGTATAAATGTACTGTAGGTATGTGTAAGTGCAGGTAAGTGTGTAAAAAAAGTGCACTTACCGTTTTTGTAGCAGGAGGATCGCTGGAACCGAAGGACGACTCCTGCCAGCGTGTCTGCAGAGTTACTGCGCAGCAGGAAGTGACTGGGCGCGTGGTGCGACGAGGAGGAGGTAAGCCAGCAGCAGCAGCGCTTACATTGCGCTTCTGCTACTTTGAAGTCGGATCTGCGACAATCGCGTCGCAGATCCGACTTGACAGCCCCCCAGCCACGTTGCCCAGGGGGCTGTCTACCCTCCTGACTCTCTGCAGAGGCGGCAAAAGCCGCCGATGCAGAGAGAAGGGCTCAGCTGCAAAAGAACGTACGAGGTACGTTCTTGGCAGCCTGAGCCCTGAACCGCCAGCACGTACGCCGTACGTGCTTGGCGGTTAAAGGGTTAAACACTCCTCCAACCTCTTAGCCATTCTTTCCCATAGCACCGCGGACCCCCTTCCATTGAGGTGCAAACCGTCACGACTGTATAGGTTGTACCCTAACGAAAAATCAGCCCAGTGCTCTAGGAACCCAAACCCTTCCTTCCTGCACCAAGACTTGAGCCACGCATTTAGCTCACTAAACTCCTGCTGTTTTCCTAAACTTGCACGTGGCACAGGCAAAATTTCAGAAAAGATGACATTGGAAGACCTTTCCTTGATCTTAGAGCCTTAGAGGGTTGAAAGTAAATTCAAATTTGAATTTTGGAATTGTTTTTTGGTGTCAAAATTTACAAATTTTAATCTCCCAATTCGAAGGTAAATTCGAATGTGAGATTTATCACACCTCAACCATCGAAATAGTTCTAGTTCGAATATTCACCACCTAAAACCTACAAGTCAATGGCAGAGGTCCGTTGAACCATTTGAATATTTTAATTGCCTTTCTGACATTCAAGTGTTTTTCGGAGGGAAAACTCGATAAGAATTTTCGGATCAGGACTATTCAATCGAATATTAGCAAATTTCTTTTCTTAAATATTTTACCATTCGAGTTGTGAGTATATTTGAATTCATTACATTAAAAAAAATTTCACATCAATTTGAAATTCGATCTTTGATAAATCTGCCCACAAGTGTCTGGCCGAACTAAATTTGAATCCAAAAAAAATCACATGGCTTTTCATCACGCAAACAAGAACGTTTTTTTAGCCACGTGGTTCTTCTCCCCCTTTTTTCCCTAATTTACATATGCAAATTAGGGTTCAGGTTCAGTATTGAGACAAATCTTTCACAAAGGATTCAGCTGAATCATATAATAGTGGATTCCATGTCTTCCTATTACATACTTTGCTTTCATAATGTCAAGTAATGTGCAAATGTTTAACAAACAATTTTTCCATTAGTGACCAATATTATATTCCTCCAAAATTATATATTTTTTGCATCTAAAAAATATTTTTTTCTAACAAAATGTTATTTTTTAATATCACAAATGTTTATGTCTAGAAATTATTCTGGACGGACAAGATTCATTTTGTAAGTAAAACAATTACTTTCTTTCTAATGAATTGATCATTGTATTAGTTCTTCAGAATGGGGTCAATGGCTTTGGGCAGGTGAACAACATTCTACTGTGGGGAGTTAGTGCTCAGTGCTGCCCAAATACCCTGCCCAAATCTTTGCCCATCGATGCAATATAAATATACAGTTTTAAATCCAAGTATTGTTAACTCTTTTGGTTAGAATGCTGCATAAGAACATCTCATTGTGAATTAAAAAAAACATGGTATATTGCGGCAATATTTTGTACTTTACACACAATTCTATCTTAGTAAATGAGCTCATATTTTGTGATCTGAAAATTCATTGCTTGACTAAAAAATATGACCAGAAAAACAATTCTAAAAAAGATTCTTGGTTAAATACATTTTTGTGATGACAAAATTAATTTTGTAATAACACAATCATCTTTGTATTCACAGAATCAAAGTTGTCATTCATTTTTTACTACGGAATTATTGTGTTGAAGACAAAAGTATTTTCGTTATTTATATTTTGTGTTCAAAGCATGCCTTTTGTTGGGATGAAATAAATTATTTAACTGTTAATTGTATTTTGTGACCACAAAAGTACCTTTTGTCAACAAATTATGTATAATAGTTTATAAATTATCTTTTGTCTTGCAAAATGTAGTGAGGTGTGACCACATTTTGCCGTAGATGCAGTCCACTTTAAATTAACAAAATATTGTCTACAACAATTTGTAAGTACATGAGAATTACATCAGAGCCCACTGAGCATGTGAGTGTCACAGACACTTTCCAAGATAGTGACCCCCTGTGACAAGTTTGAAGTCCTGGATCATTGCTGCTATTGACAAGCTGAAACTTTAGGCTGGTGCAATAAGCTCATTACATAAAATGGCATTTTTAGCCACATTCATTTTTAGGGTTTAGTTCTCCTTTAAGGGCTCCTCTTTGCTATAGTAATGGCACAGAACTTACTCGAATAGTACCCCAGACCTGTGCCACCATATTCTTCCTGTCCCAGTACTGTGGCCCTGGGAGTGGGGATGGGAAGCAACATGCATGGAACAGTTCATGGGGAGTGCCAAATAAGGGCTATTGGTAACCCCTGTGTGGACTGGCAGGAGGTTCTGTTTGGCAGTACATTTGGTACAAAAACTTGCCTTCAAACCAGGAATTCAAAAATAATCACCTGCTTTAAGGCCACTGGGAGCAACATCCAAGGTGTTGGGGAACAACATGTTACTCGCGAGCCACTGCCTCCCCCCCTTTAATTTCAAATTTTCATCGTATTTTTCCTTTTAAATAACCCACCGAGAGCAGCTTTAATCTCTTGATTCCTCAGAGAGTATATGATGGGATTTAATAATGGTGTAAGCATGGTGTATAGCAATGAGACAACCTTGTCCGCTGTCTTCGAATGACCTTTGGTAGGCACCACATACACCATGATTATTGTTATGTAATAGGTGGAGACTACACCCAGGTGAGAGCTACAGGTAGAGAAGGCTTTTTCTTTGCCCTTGAGCGATGGCATCCTCATGATAGACTTTATGATGCAGCAATATGTAATAATTATAAAGAGAAATGGAAAGATGGTGGGTGTTGTGGAAAGCAACGAAACCTCCAGCTCAACCATAGATGTGTCGGAGCAGGATAATTTTAACAGAGGAGTAAAATCACAGAAGAAGTGGTCAATGATATTTGAGCCACATAAATATAGAGTGGATGTAAACCCAACTGAAATTGAACTGATTAGAGTAGCAAGAGCCCAGCAAGAGATAGATAAGTAGACACAAGACCAGTAGTCCATGATGGAGGCATAATGTAATGGACGGCAGATTGCTAAATATCGGTCATAGGACATCACTGTAAGTAGGAGGCTTTCTGTTGCGACAAAGGTGCCAAAGAGTTGAAGCTGCACGAGGCAGCCAGATATGGACATCACAACTCCATTGTTGAGTAACACGTGCAACATAAGTGGAGTAATATTCGTGGTGAGCAAGATTTCAGACAACGAAAGGTTGCTGAGGAAAAAGTACATTGGAGAATATAAGAGCCTAGACAATAACATCAGTAACATGACTATCAGGTTCCCAGATAAAGTCAACATGTAAATGGTAAAAAAAGTCACAAAGAGTCCGACCCGGTAGCCGTGAAGGGTCTGGAATCCAAGGATGACAACCTCACCTATAGGTGTCTGGTTCTGAGCCCTTGCTTCGATTAGACTGATAAAGTCAGCCATATTGTATTGTGTTCCTAAATAAAACCTACATGGAAAAGTAATTGCATATGATAAAGTTA
Organism: Xenopus petersii; assembly: GCA_038501925.1. Taxonomy (NCBI): domain Eukaryota; kingdom Metazoa; phylum Chordata; class Amphibia; order Anura; family Pipidae; genus Xenopus; species Xenopus petersii. The sequence goes on from CM076688.1 coordinate 13,778,462, forward strand.
TTAGTCCTTCTTACTCACAATGATATATTACATACCTATTTATTCAGTACGTAAAGGGGTGTTGGTTTATTGGTTCAATGAAGCATATAGGGCAGATTTATCAAATTGTTCAATACATTTTCTAGATGCATGCTTTTTAAGTATAAATATTGTTTATTAGATTATATTAAAACACCCCACATGGAGCCTATAGCTCTAGTGTGGATTTATCAAAGGTTGACGTTGGCCAGGTTCTCCGATTGGCTCCATGTACCCCAGTCTGACACTGTTTCTGAAATTTTTTCCAACATTTTCAAAACCTTTTCTCCAGTATCTTAAAGATTCCAAAGGGAACACCTTGCATGATAAATACAGGAGCATCTCCTGACAACTTTTTACTGGTCATAGAATCAGATCAGCCTCATGATGTCTGTCTGATAGGTGAGATTAGAGCCTGGTATTAGCAGTCTAAAACTGTAACCATGTAAGGTATGGCATATATATATATATATATTATCTTACCACAAAATGAATGACCTTAAAGTGCCGTCACCAGTTATACCAGATAAATACGTTTCTTTCTGCAATGGATATCTCTTGTAGTTAGTGGATATTGATATTTCTTGCAGGTGGTGGGCATGGAAATTTCTTGCAGATAGTGGATATGGATATTTCTTGTAGGTGGTGGGTATTAATATTTTTTGTAGATAGTTGATAAGGATATTTCTTGGATATGGATATCTTTTGCAAGTGGTGAATATCTCTTTCAGGTAATGGCTATGCCTTGCAGGTGGTGATTGTGCAGATTGAGATGTGGCACTTTTATGTGTGTCTTATTGCTTATGAAGTGGCTTCTGATCGTTTAATTAAGGCAGGCTTGATTAGAAATACCAAGGGTCCAATCAAATTGCAGTCAATCTACAGGGAGAGAAATGTGTTTACATATAACAGGGTAAGTCCCTTGGGCAGCATCTGATGAGGATTATTCTCCGGGAATACAAACAACCAAAATGGATGCTATAATGTCATGTTTAATATACCTGTTTTAGGAATTTGATTTAAAAAGCTTCATTTAGAGCTAAATTCTCCCATATATTGACATATGTTCTGCTTGGTGCCATTGGCCGCCACACCCTAACACTATTTCTAACCCTTTAGGGGCTTGAATTAAAGAGTCTTGCTGATTTTTATATTTAGACTTCATAGTAAGTGCCTATTTTGAAATTTCTGTCTTACATTCAAGTGTTGGAGGCATGAAGATGCAGGTTTACTCTACCAGGGCCTCCTGTAGGCTAGCAGCCGCATGGAGCTATTAATTAGCCTATCACAGCCCTTAATTGGCATCCCCAAGGATTTTTTTATTGCTTGTGTGGCGCCACAACAGTTTTTACTTTCCAATATGACTCATGGGTAAAAAAAGGTTGGGGACCCCTGCTATAGATTAGTCTCTCTTTATACCAGTGCTTCTGGTAGCTCCCGGGTTATCTCTCCTCCATAGGGGCAGCAGAGCTTGATTTGGAGCAGAAGGCAGAAAGGGCCGAGCAGCACAAGCACAACTGTATGGAAGTACAAGGAGTGTATTTTGATGCATGTGCCTTTCTCTCTTTCTTTCTTCTACTCCTCAGAGCTGTCTCTCTTCCAACTGCAGATCTGCAAGGGAGCACTTCCTTCCCAAAATACAGGGAGGTACATCATACGATTGGTCAGAACAAGGTCTCCTCCTTTAATCACTGGTTCCTCACATCAGTTGTCCTCCCTCTGTGAGTCTTCTACCACCTGCTGAATTCCATATTTGAACCCACTGATACTGACTTCCCTTTTCATTTCTATTGGTTTCCAGTCATCAATCTCATCCCTCTGTAACTCCCTGACAAAGCTTCACCTCTAAGCTCTCTCCTCACAGTCCATGTTCTGATTCTATTCTGATCTAAATTTGATGGCACACTTTTGTGTATTCACTCATGGACATTCCTTTAACAGATATCCATTTCCTAATTTCCTAACGAAGCATGGGTGGAGGAACAGTGTCCTCTTTATGTTTTGTCCTAACTGGCTTTTGGTCTGTCAGATCCTGCTCATGCCTGTTATAGATTATCTACCTGGAGTATTTTACCATCTTTCTTTTTGACTTGGATTTTTGCTGCCTGCACTGCTGTCCCCCATTACCATAGTGCCTCTCCCTAGTCTGTAACTTGCCAATTCCTAATCTGATCTATGAACTGAGAATATCCCATATTGGTAAGGCCATCAGTGAAGATCAGAGCTGGAAGAGGTTCTCCTGCTTTCCAGAAGAGCAGGACTAGTGTCAGTCAGCCATTCAGAACATACATTATATTTGCAATCACTTTATTGCTTTACTCTGTGTACCAATATCACACAGGAGTGCCCTGTTTCCAATAGTTGCCTTTTTTCTTTCCCTTGGTGGCTTTCAAGCCACCATAATACAAGCCACTGATTCTTGTCCATCACCAGCAAGTGTCATCACTCTTCCTCCTGTTCGAAAAATGATTCTGTCACTACCGTCGCTTAGTCTACAGTAGCCAAAATGTTTTACAAATCAGCCAGAGCAGGGCCGATCCTAGCCATTTTGCCTTCCTTTTGCCGCCCCCCAACCCTCCCCACGGCACTGACCTTTTCAGTGCCGGAGGTGGTCAGGGGCGGTCCACATCGTGATTGCACTCTCTGCACTAGAAAAGCCGAATTTGCGGGTTGAAAAATGGAAATTCGTCTCTTATTATTAGGAGCGCAATTCTTGCCTCCCATGGCAACCAGGGGGCGCAGCAGCCTGAGGCGAGTGTTTCAACTCGCCTCATTGGTGCAGCGTCCCTGAGCCAGAGAGCATTATAAGTTGAAATTCTTGACTCAAATGCCCCTTTTCTGTGAAATGCCTCTGTTCTAAGGCCAGAGCATGGTGGTATGGAAGAGGGTTCTAGTTGCGCATGGAGAACTTTGGAAGAGGAGAGGCAAAAGGGTGAAATCTAATGTTTCAACAGATATTAGAAAAATAATAAAAACAGTTTCAGGGGATTCTTGCACAACTGTCTAGACAACTGGTCTAAGTCAGAGTAATATTGATGGAGACCTAGAACTCTTGGAAGGGAAAGTGGACTTCTTCGTATGTCCTTTGAACAGAAAGTTCCCATGTGCTTATGGCTGAAGTTCACAAACCTTTTGCTGATTTTGTGCTATTGAAAACTCCAAGCTGAAATGATTTATACATTATTTATTATAGATCTATGCTGACTACACTTCCAAAAGGCATGTAAGCTTCATTTTGGGGGTTTACCCTATTCCTTCCCTACGGAGGAATCCCGTGTCAGTTTTGTAATAACTTTATTAAAGAGAATCCCCAGCTTTGGGCATTTAGTATGTCCCCTAGTGATCCAGCCCATCTTTCGCTAGAAGTCTTCTTTAAGGCTATAGCCATTATTTATGATGATCATGACCATGCAACTGGGATCTACCAGGTTAACATTAGAATAAAGGGCTTGTAGGTGGGCTAATGGCTTGTGGGGATAAGGGGCATCTCCACAATACCTGTCGCAAGAGGCCGGGAAACGACAGAGCCTAAACAGGTCTGGGGAGTCTTGTTTGGGCCATGCCATTTCAACTCCTCAACAATCAATGTTCTGGTACTTTTGAATTGGGCAAGGGTTGCCCTGCTTTACTGGATTCCGGGCGGCTGGGAACTTTCTGGATATCAGCTTTGTGCTAAACAAACCCTTAGTTCTGCCAGTCAAACTGGTGGCAATAGATGGAAGTGGCAAGCTGCTACATTTAGGTCACCAGCAAGCTGCTACATTTAGGCTGTAAGCCTAAGTCTCTCCAAGTCCTGGCTGCTACCTCTCTTGAAGGGCAACCTTCTGCTTATTCCTTACTGCAGCTGCAGAAACCCTGCATCCACACAGACCCTATGACTGTGCTATTGGTTTGAATCCAGGTTCCTCTCCCCCTAAGGGTAGAACTTACCCTCTCTCTCTTCCAGAGTCCCAGGCCATGGACGAGTACATTATATTAAAAAAAACCTGCAAAGAGGGTTCATTATGCCCCCCGTCTCCAGTGGGTGCCGGCTTCTTTGTAGAGAAAAAAGATGGGGGTCTAAGACCATATATAGATTAAAGGGGGCTCAAAAAATCATGGTGAAGAATCGTTACCCCCTTCCCTTGATCTCTGAACTCTCTGATAGAGTTAAAGGCGTCACAATCTTCTCCAAACTCTATCTGAGGGGAGCATATAATTTAATTTGTATCAGGGAAGGGGACGAATGGAAGACGGTCTTTAATACTCGGGATTGGCATTATGAGTACTTAGTAATTCCTTTTCAGATGCCCAGCCATCTTCCAAGAGTTTGTCAACGATGTCTTCCGTGATCTCCTGGGTCGGTATGAAGTGGTATACCTAGATGACATCTTAATCTTTTAACTGACCATCATGCTCATGTGCAGGAGGTATTACATAGGCTAAGGCAGAACCAGCTTTATGCCAAGCTCGGGAAATGTGTTTTTGAGGTTTCCTCTGTGCAATTTCTAGGGAACATCATTTCCCAAGAAGGGTTAGAGATGGAACCAACCAAAGTTCAGGCCATTCTGGATTGGGCACAACCCCTTTCATTAAGGGCCATCCAAAGGTTTTTGGGGTTCGCTAATTACTATCGTCAGTTTATTAAAAATGTTTCCACACTGGTGGCTCCAATCAATGCCCTTACTAAGAAGGGGTGGATCCTAGTTTTTGGTCTGATGAGGCTATAGAAGCCTTTGCTGTATTAAAAAAATATTCATTTCAGCTCTGTTTCTCCAGCATCCAGATTCAACTCCCCCTTCCTAGTAGAGGTGAATGCCTCTGAAATCAGAACTGGAGCGGCGCTATTACAGTGACACCCTGTTACTGGTAAAATCCATCCGTGTGCCCTTTTCTCTAAGAAATTCTCCCCTGCGGAGATAAACGATGATATAGATAACAGGGAATTGTTGGCCATAAAATGTGCTTTTGAGGAGTGGAGACATCTTCTAGAGGGCGCTAAGCACATGGTTACAGTCCTTACCGATCACAAGAATCTTTTGTATATTGAATCTGCTAAGCATCTAAATCCCAGACAGGCCAGATGGGCATTGTTTTTTGCTCGCTTCAATTTTGTTATAACATACAGGCCTGGAGAAAAGAATGCTAAAGCAATTGCCCTTTCTAGAAGTCTCGTCTCCAGTCCTAGGAAGGAACCTGTACCCATTGTGTCTAAGGAAGTGATTGTGGCAGCCCTGAGTCCAGATCTGTCTTCTTCTTTGTCTAAAGCACAGGTCAATTCTCCTCCTAATGTGCCTTCTGGCAAACTTTTTGTTCTGGAAAACCTTTGTGAGGCAGTTTTAGCTGAGATGCACGACTTTAAAGTTGCTGGTCATCTGTTGTTCCTTTTTGTCTCGCTCATTGTGGTGGCCAACTTTGAGACAGAATCTTGGTAATTATATTGATTCATGCTTAGTTAGCCAATGTTCTAAACCTTCCAGGTCTTTACCTCAGAGGCTGTTACAGTCACTTCCTATTCCTGAAAAGTCATGGACCCATATCGCCATGGATTTCATTGTAGAGTTACCTCCTTCTTGAGGGAATGCTGTCATTTAGGAGGCAGTTGATTGTTTTAGTAAAATGGCTCTTGCTGAACTCTTCCTATGCAACACATTTAAGTTTCATGGTGCCCCACTGAACATTGTTTCTGATAGGGGGGTTCAGTTTAAGTTTTGGTGGGCATTTTGTTCTCTCGTGGTAACTGATTTATCTTTCTTGTCTGCATACCATCCGAAGGTCAATGGTCAGACAGAAAGAACAAATCAGTCTTTGGAACAATATCTCAGGTATTATGTTTCCAGTAACTCTGGGCAGATTTTCTTCCCAGGGCTGAGTTTGCATTCAATAATGCCACTCACTCGTCCACTGGAGAATCTCCATTTGTTATTGTTTTTGGCTACAATCCTAGAGCCTTTTCATTTTCAGGTCAGTACTCAGACGTGCCTGCAGTCAACTTGGCAAAGGGTCAAAGAATCTTTGTCCTCAGCAGTTGCTGCCCAGAAGAGAGCTTCCGATAAACATAGGAGAGTATCTCCTGGCTATCACGTTGGGTATAGGTTCTGGTTATCTACTAAGAACATTCCCCTTAAGGTCCCGTCTGCCAAATTAGGTCCTAAATTCATTGGTCCTTTCCCTGTATCCGAGGTTATTAAAAAAATCTAGGGGGGGTGGTGGAAGCACTCTTAAGGCTATTACAAAATATATTTAAGCATAATGGAAGTGCTACTTACAATGCACTGGGCCCAGGAAAGTGCATTGTAAGTAGCACTTCCATTATACTTAAATATATTTTGTATTAGCCTTAAGAGTGCTTCCACCACCCCCCCCCCCTAGATTTTCCGCGGTTGTTAATCCCAAAACGGTCAGGTTGGATTAACCTCCTGAATTTAAGATTTCTAATTATTTTCATCTTTGTTAAAGCCTGCCAGAAATGTCCGACAGTCTTCTCCTCTCTCTGTTGAAGGTCAGCCTGAGTATTTGGTGCAAAGGTCCAGGGCTAGATTACAGTATTTGATTCACTGGAAGGGCTATGGTCCTGAGGAGAGGTCTTGGGTCCCAGCCTCTGATGTTCATGCTGACCATCTCAAGCGTCAGTTCCATGCCAGGTTTCCTGGTAAGCCTAAGGTTCCAGTGGGTAATGTGAAAGAATTACCTAGTGGTCTAGGGAAGCGGTGGGGATGCTCGCTGCCTTCATCTTCGATGCGCCGCTCTTGAATGGCCAGTTCCGGCTTTGCGCAGCGCTTTTTCGGCTTTCTTTGGTGCACCGCATGACGTCACTGTGGTTGGCATGAAAATTCTAATATTTTAAGTCATATCTTACCTTTCTCCCTTGCCCAATGTAAAGGTTCTTTCCTAGTTTCTGGCTGCGTTCCTAAGCCTGATTCTAGTCTGATATTCAGTTTCTGATCATGCATGTCCGTGACCTTGCCATTCTGCTGCCTGAACTGACCCCTGCCTGTGTTTGACTAATCTGCGGATCCTGATTTGGTGCTGCGCTATTTCTTTGTGTTTGACCTTGGCTTGTGACCCGACCTTGCTTCCGTTGTCTGATTGCTACCGCATTGCCCGTTTGGTTTGACCTGGCCTGTTCATTGACTTCGCTGACTGCCCCCCATCCCTCTCATACATGTTCGGTTCCTGTGCTCGCCCAGAACGTTCTCTCTCCCACAATAAGACTTGGCGGCATCTGAGTAGCGGAGGGCTCCACTTGAAGCCAAAGGCGGCTGCTATAGGCAGAAGAGTTGGCCGAGACAGGAACCTCTGAGTTAGTTCTGGGTTTGGGAAACCTTATGTTACAATAGTGCTGCTCCAGTAGACTTCTGCACTAAAATCCATTTTATCAAAAGAGCAAAATTATTTTTTTTATATTTAATTTAGAAATCTGATATGGGCTTGACATGTTGTCAGTTTCCCACGAGCCCCCAGTCATGTGACTTGTGCTCTGATACTGAACTTCAGTCACACTTTACTGCTGTACTGCAAGTTGGAATGATGTCACCCCCCCTTTTCCCTCCCAGCAGCCTAACAACAGAACAAAGGGACGGTAACCAGATATAGCAGCTCCCTAAAGGTGGCCATACATGGGCCGATAAAAGCTGCCCACAGACTGAGTCGGCAGCTTATTAGCCCCTGTATGGCGCCCTCTGATGGAGCCGCATCTGTTCGTTGATGCTGTCCCACGATCCGACCATCCGTTAGCCATCGTTAGGATCCGATCGTTGGTCCCTAGGGCCCACGATCGGATCAGCCTGATAATGCCCACTTCAAGGTGGGCATATCGGGGAGAGATCTCTCCGTGTATGGCCAGCTTAACACAAGATAACAGCTGCCTGGTAGATCTAAGAACAGCACTCAATAGTAAAATCCAGGTCCCACTGTGACACATTCAGTTACACTGAGTAGGAGAAAAAATTGCTTAACTGAATTAGAGTGAATTATTTGCAGTGTAAACATTGTAATCTAGAAATAAAAACTACACCATAAAAATCATGACAGAATCCCTTTAATGTTTACATGATTTTTTATAGACTTAGAGATAAGAAGGTATTTTGGATAACAGATTCCATACCTGGACAAAGTATAGGAGAAACAAATCCATACAGACAGCAAATTGAGTTGAATCTATTTACCAATAAATGAAATAAATATGTATATTACATTTATTTTCCGATTTGTATTATTTTAGTTCTCTGCTCAAAGTCACACAATGACCAACAACAGAAGCGCAAAGGAGACAAACTAATTGGGTCTGTGTGATACTTGTTTATTTGCTCCGTACTATGAGGTCTCAGTGCTGAATATGCCCTTGTTCTTAGTTGGCTGCCATGTCAGGATGGCTGAAGATAGAATCAAAAACAAATATGAAGGGTATTTTTTTTAATTAAAAAATCCCATTCATTTTGAGACTTTCTTCTGAGGATACTGGGTACTAGTATATTGGGATATAGGGATATACCTGAATCTTTTGTGAAAGATTTGGGCAAATACCGAACCTTTATTAACAAATGCAAATTTGGGGCAGGAAGGGGCGAAAGAGAACGAAGAGTGCAGAACGAAGTTAAAAAATGTGATTTTTAAAAGATTCAGATAAGGTTCGGCCAGGCACTTGAATTCGATGGAATCCCAATAAAGCTGAAAAAGGCAGATTCCTGGCCAAATCCCGAACCAAATCCTGGATTTAGTGTATCCCCGATTCCTGGTATTAGTATTAATGACAATGGATGCAATAGATATTCATATAGGACTGGCACAAACCGGACTTCACTACAAAGATTGATGCGATTAAAAATATATTTGGCACCTAAAGGAGAAGGAAATTCCATGGGGGCAAAAACCCTCCCCCCTCCGCTGTATTGCCCCCCTCCCTCCTCCCCCCCCCTGGCCTACCTGACCCCCTGGGTAAATGCCCCTAACTTGTTACTCACCCCTCTGCGCAGGTCCTGTCCATGGAGTTCACAGGCGCCATCTTCTCCCAATCGGTCTTCTTCCTGCTTTGACCGGTGTTTTTGGCGCATGCGCAGTAGGAACATTTACCGGTACGGATCTACTGCGCATGAGCCAAAAGTCATGAAGTTTTCCGATTTCGTGACATTCGGCGCATGCGCAGTAAATCCTGGCGGTAAATGCTCCTACTGCGCATGCGCCAGAAGATGCCGATTAATCCAGGAAGAAAACCGCTTGGGAGAAGATGGCGTCTGTAAACTCCGTGGACAGGACCTGCACAGGGAGGTGAGTAACAAGTTAGGGGCATTTGCCCGGGGGGACAGGTAGGCCAGGGGGGGAGGAGGGGCAACACAGGGGAGGGTTTTTGCGCCCAGGGGGGTTTCCTTCTCCTTTAATCATAGCCTATGATTAAGTGCCATCACGGCACGAAACGAGTAGGGCTACATCATTTGACATGGTTTTTGTTAAAATATATTTGTAATCGCATCAAGCTTTGGAGTGAAGTCCGGTTTGTGCCAGTCCTATATGAATTTCTATTGCATCCATTGCCTCCCAAAAGCTGAAGATCTGGGGCTTGGGCACCTGGACCCCCCATATTTTTTGGTAAGTTAACCCTGTTTTCATGCTACAATCAACACCGGACTTTCTTTTGAAAGAATTTGTTTATTAATAGTATTAATGAACAGTAAACAGAAGGTTCCAGTTTTTGCAGCAGGTATTGATGACATTGAGTCCAAGAAGGGAACTGAATGCTTTCCGGGACTACAAACATCAGCAGAGCACCGGCAGCTCATCTGTGTGACTTTGACACCGGGTGCCGCGGAGATGCCACACCAAAACTGTCATTAGAAGGCTGGGTCTCCAAAACCAACCTCCTCCTGTAACGTGTGGATCTCTGTGAGTAAATCCTCATTCTGTAGATTCAACTGGAAAGAAATAAGAGTATTGTAATGAGAGGATGGCCTGTGTTTTCTTGCATTAATAATAGGCCCTGGGTTTATTGGCTGCAGTTTGGCTAAAGGCCAACACCAGGAAGGCTAAATAAAACCTTGCAATGCATCAGGTGGAATTTATTTGATATAAATCTCTTCTGTGTCCGACAAGCCTGGGTTGGAGCAGCTTCCTTGAGTACTGGCCTCAAAGTCCGTTTCTCAACTGAAGGTTCAGGGCAGGGAGCCTGGCCCCTCCTTAGACTTGGCAAGTTCTTATTAAATATTAAATAAATGCCTCGTTACGACGGGACCTGGAGAAATGAGACCCATTGGGTTTCTGTAAGTGTAAATTCCTAGATGGTCTGTTCTCTGTTGGAAGACAATTATTCTTTACATAGTATCACATTGTATATATCAGACTGGGATACACAGGGCTCAGTGTTAAACCTGATCCCAAGGGCCCAGCACCCCTCCTGCCAATGCTGAACCCCTACACTTGCCTGATGTCACCCCAATCCCCCTGAACACTTCACCTCTCCTTCATCTCCGCATTTCACAGACCGACACTGACCCCAATTCCCCTGTATGCCTTGGCCCTGAAACCTCCGGCTACCTCCGGTCTTGAAAAAGGGCAGAATATAGGCCCGAAATGTTGTATTGTTGCAGATCTTAAGCCATGTGCCAAATAAAGGCTTTTTAATTGACTTCTGAACGGAGCTGTGTCATATATTGGAACTGAAACCTCTGGCTATTCAGGCCCCCAACATGTCCAGAGTTGCCACCTTTTCACCAGGTGCAATCCGGGGCAGGGGGTGGGGCTATAACGGTCGCCGCGTCAATCATAGGACCTCGTGGGGCCCCTAACCCTCCTGGGCCCCCCAGCAGCTGCAGGGTCTGCAAGGCTTAATTTTATTGTTATAGGAACTTTTTATTTTACTTATCTTTCTATCCAAAACCCTCTCCTATTCATATTCTAATCTGCTGCTGAAGAAAAAGTTAAATATTTAAGAAAACCACAAGTAATTAAAAATGAAGACCAATTGCAAATTGTCCTGAAAAACCACTCTCTACATAAGTCAACTTAAAAGGGGTTGTTTACCTTTAAATTAGCTTTTAGTATGATGTAGAGAGAGACAATTTGCATTTGGTTTTCATTTTTATTATTTGTGGTTTTTGGGCAGGGCTACGATGGTCGCTGCACCAATCATAGGGCCTCCGGCCTCCCTTGCTGAGTCTGCGCCGCTATGCACTGGAGCGCCGATTGTGTGCGAATGCATGCCGTGACGCATGTGTGCGTCACACAATGTTTTTTGCGGCAAGAGGAAGATTCCAAATTTCGGATCTGGGTCGGCGGGGCCCACCAGGTTTTTTCCCGGTGTCCCGTCAGCCCAGTCCGACCCTGCTCGTGGGGCCCCTAACCCTCCTGAGTCCCCCAGTAGCTGCAGGGTCTGCTTCCTCTATAGTTACGCCCCTGCACAGAAATAAACCTTACACACACACAGGGGTTATTTATTAAAGTCCGAATGCCAAGAGCCCGAAAACTTCACGTTTTTTTGACTATAAGATCCAATTTTGTCATTAAAAAAAAATAAATTTTTTGGGGGATTTTTTATACCCCAAGGATGGAAAAAGTTTGAATCTGAAAATCTGGCATCACAGACCTGCTGAAGTTGTATATAAGTCAATGGGACTGATCTGAGCTGGGTTTCGTGCAAAAATCCGAAGATTTCGTGGTTTTCAAGCAGAGTTTTTGCCCAGAAAATCCAAAATATTTGTGCGATTTGAATTTTCAGATGATTTTTTCTAGTTTTTTTCCTGAACTGGAATTTTTCTGGAAAATGTATTGATAAATAAGGGGAAAAATCCTATGCGGATTTCGTCGGAGTGTATTTAAAAAAAAAAAAGAAATTAGATAAATTTGGATTTTAATAAATACTGGCCCCACCAGGACCAACGCCCACAGGAATTGTTCCCTGGCTAATCTGACCCTGGTTGTACAACACCAATAACATAGAACAGCACTAACCTTCCTTGTGTATTTGTATGATTGCTCGGCCTCCAGCTGCCTCCCAGTCTAAAAAGAATACGACAGGAATCAATCAGGGGGAGAGACACGCATTGCAATAAATAAACATAAATACAGACAGGAACAAATATAGAATGTGTAAGAGGTCCCTGACCCATAGAGCTTACAGTCTAAGATAAGAATATCTTCATTGTCAAAGGGCACAGTCACATGTGGAGTAATTGTGCAGGTGGAGAGAAGAGGACTGTACCTCACCTGGGACTGTGCCCTTAATTTATGTGAAGCCTTAGTCTCAGTTCATCTGATAAGCAAGCATTTAAAGGCGAACTAAACCCTACAAAATAAATATGGTTTAAAATGCCATATTTTATACACTAAACTTATTGCACGAGGCTAAAGTTTCAGCTTGTCAATAGCAGCAATGATCCAGGACTTCAAACTTGTCACAGGGGGTCACCATCTTGGAAAGTGTCTGTGACACTCACATGCTCAGTGGGCTCTGATTGGCTGTTGAGAAGCTAAGCTTAGGGCTCGTCACTAATTATCCAGCAGAAAATGAGCTTCCCCTGTAATATAAGCTGATGCTACAGGTTTGCTGATTATTAAATTCTGATGCTAATTGCACTGGATTCTGTGCTGCCATGTAGTAATTATCTGTATTAATTACTAATCAGCCTTATAATGTGACATTTCTATTCTATGTGTACTGTATATTGTGAGTGGGTCCCTAAGCTCAGTAAGTGACAGCAGCACAGAGCATGTGCAGTGAATCAACAGAAAAGACGATGGGGAGCTACTGGGGCATCTTTGGAGACACAGATCTTTACTGCTAAAGGGCTGTGGTTGCCTTGGGCTGGTACAGAAGCACAAAACATAATGTACAACATTTCTAACTACTTCTTTTTAACTTTCCTTGTCCTTTAAAGGGGTAGCTCACAGTCAAGTTAACTTAAAGTTACAGAATATCTAATTCTTAGCAACTTTTCAACTGGTCTTAATTTTTAATAATTTTTAAAAATGATTTCCCCTCTTCTTCATACTCTTTCCAGCTTTCAGAGGGGGGGGGGGTCACTGACCCCAACAGCAAAAGACTATTGTTCTGCAAAGCTTAATTTTATAGTTATAGGAACTTTTTATTTTACTTATCTTTGTATTCAAAACTCTATCCTATTCATATTGTAATCTGCTGCTAAACAAAAAGTTAAATAATTAAGAAAACCACAAATAATTAAAAATGAAGACCAATTGCAAATTGTCCCACATTGTCTACATAAATTAACTTAAAGGTGAACCACCCCTTTAAATGTATGTACTCCTTGGTGACCCGTAAGCACAGTGTTCACATGATTTAGGGACTCACCTTCAGACAGACGAGAGTCAGGTAACCCCACACCTCCACATTGTTGTTGTTCAAGGCGTTTGCTTCTGAGAGTGCGTCTTCTGCTTCTTCCATCTCCTCCAGCTGTTTGGGGGGTACACAAGATGATGTAAGGCACACAGCAAACTGACTTTATGAGACTAAGGGGACGTCTTGTGATGTTGGTCTGCTCAGAAAATTAAGTTTGTGAGCAAAGAAGGGTCAGCTGACATTTCTCTTTAGTTCTAAGAAGAGGACTTTCCTCTTCTCACTAACTTAACTATCTACCAGTGTCAAGTTGGTCAAAATGAACAGCAGGAGGTGCTGTTGTTTAAAATCCATGATGTCAGCAGTGTAAAAGCTACTAATACCATAAAGATGTAAATTGCAGAAGTGATCAAAAGGGCATACTGAGAATTTGACATAGGTTTCTCCGAGGGTTTGCATTCCCTTTAAGAACCGCCCGCGTTCTTTCATATAATGGGATTATTATCCACTGTGGGTTATTATAAAATGATGCTGCCCTACAAATAAAGGAATGAATCGGCGGAGCTCTTGGGAAGCCATTAAAGTCCCTTGGGTGGGTGGTAGATATCCCTCCTGAGGGTCTCCAGTTCTTCAGCCTTTAATGGGGGGCAGCGGTGCAAGGGTTTTCTCTATCAAGCTGAACTGTGGCATTGGGACGAGTGGGTTTATTCAATTTATACCAAAATACCCCTTACATATTGTAGGGACCCTTAATATGTAGCTTGTTCTTCTTTCCCCAGAGCACAGACCCCCAACTTTTGTGCCTTCTGAACCCCAACGGACATCAAGTAGCCAATGGCTTTCCTGTATTGTAATTAGGATCTTACCCGATAACAAGCGATTCCTGCTCCCAACCAGGTCAGGCACGTTGGCGACTGTTTGCAAGCCAGCAGGTATGTGTTCTTGGCTTTTTCATACTGTCACATAAAGGAACAATTAACTCTCATATTCTTCATTAAAGGGAAACTTAACAAAATACATATCATCATATGATTTTATCTGTATTCAGACTTAAGGAGATTCCCTTCGGGTCTTTATTAGCCTCAGTCATTGGGCATTGCATTGTCATGTCCAATGAGCCAATCACTTTCGAGTCAGCTTGTTGTTAAGTTAATTAACAATGTCCAAACTCTATCTCAGCTGACACTCCCCAACCACAGCCGTTAAAGGGATACTGTCACGGGAAAACATGTTTTATTTCAAAACACATCAGTTAATAGTGCTGCTCCAGCAGAATTCTGCACTGAAATCCATTTTTTAAAAGGGCAAACTGATTTTTTTATATTTAATTTTGAAATCTGACATGGGGCTAGACATATTGTCAGTTTCCCAGCTGCCCCCAGTCATGTGACTTGTGCTCTGATAAACTTCAATCACTCTTTAATGCTGTACTGCAAGTTGGAGTGATATCACCCCCCCTACCCAGCAGCCTAACAACAGAACAGTGGGCAGCTAACCAGATCTGACACATCTGCTGAAGGATTGGTTTGTACTAGCCCCAACTAGTGGTAGACATGAGAATATCACCAAAGCAGGAAACCCCCTGCTTTTTTCCTGCGCAGGATCAGGCACAATGCACTGATGGAGCCTCCACACCAAAATTAAAGCTAAAAAAATACATTTGTTGGTTCAAGAATAACATTTTATATGGTAGAGTGAAGTATTTGCCATGTAAACAGTGTAATTAAAAATAATGACAGAATCCCAGAATCTTATAAGAAAAGGTTCTTAAAGGCAGCATTCTTACCATATTTAGGTATTACTATTAAATACTTACTATATTCAGGTATTACTATTTAATACTTGACATATTCAGGTATTACTATTTAATACTTACCATATTCAGGTATTATTACTATTTAATGCTTCCCATATTCAGGTATTATTACTATTTAATACTTGCCATATTCAGGTATTATTACTATTTAATACTTGCCATATTCAGGTATTACTATTTAATACTTACTATATTCAGGTATTACTATTTAATACTTGACATATTCAGGTATTACTATTTAATACTTGCCATATTCAAGTATTACTATTTAATACTTACCATATTCAGGTATTACTATTTAATACTTACCATATTCAGGTATTACTATTTAATACTTACTATATTCAGGTATTACTATTTAATACTTGCCATATTCAGGTATTATTACTATTTAATACTTGCCATATTCAGGTATTATTACTATTTAATACTTGCCATATTCAGGTATTACTATTTAATACTTACTATATTCAGGTATTATTACTATTTAATACTTGACATATTCAGATATTACTATTTAATACTTACTATATTCAGGTATTACTATTTAATACTTACCATATTCAGGTATTACTATTTAATACTTGCCATATTCAGGTATTACTATTTAATACTTACTATTTTCAGGTATTACTATTTAATACTTACCATATTCAGGTATTACTATTAAATACTTACTATTTTCAGGTATTACTATTTAATACTTACCATATTCAGGTATTACTATTAAATACTTACTATATTCAGGTATTACTATTTAATACTTACCATATTCAGGTATTATTACTATTTAATACTTACCATATTCAGGTATTACTATTTAATACTTACCATATTCAGGTATTATTACTATTTAATACTTACCATATTCAGGTATTTCTATTTAATACTTGCCATATTCAGGTATTACTATTTAAAGGAAAACTATACCCCCAAAATGAACACTTAAGCAACAGATAGTTTATATCAAATTGAATGACATATTAAAGAATCTTACCAAACTGGAATATATATTTACATAAATATTGCCCTTTTACATCTGTTGCCTTGAACCACCATTTCGTGACTCTATCTGTGCTGCCTCAGAGATCACCTGACCAGAAATACTACAACACTAACTGTAACAGGAAGAAGTGAGGAAGCAAAAGGCACAACTCTGTCTGTTAATTGGCTCATGTGACCTTACATGTGGTTTGTATGTGTGCACAGTGAATCTTACGATCTCAGGGGGAGGCCCTTATTTTTTAAAATGGCAATTTTCTATTTATGATTACCCAATGGCACATACTACTAAAAAAGTATATTATTATGATAATGGTTCATTTACATGAAGCAGGGTTTTACACATGAGTTGTTTTACTCAGTATCTTTTAATAGAGACCTACATTGTTTGGGGGGTATAGTTTTCCTTTAATACTTACCATATTCAGGTATTACTATTTAATACTTGCCATAATCAGGTATTACTATTTAATACTTACCATATTCAGGTATTACTATTTAATACTTGCCATATTCAGGTATTACTATTTAATACTTACCATATTCAGGTATTACTATTTAATACTTACTATATTCAGGTATTACTATCTAAACTCTAAATGTAATTGCTACGAAAGCAGCATCTGTCAGCTGTTTGTATTCTCTGCACTACTGGCTATGACTTTGCAAACAATGTGGCAGTCACTAACCAACAGATCTGGAGGAGAACTGAATTCTGCTACATTGGTTCACAAGTCAGAACCAGAGAAACAAAACAGCTTTCCACAGCAATTACATTTACAAATAACTACACAACCACTGAAACTGGGTCATAAAAGTACACTGGGAAGTTGTCCAGAATGACACTTTCTTTCATAAGGCAGAAAACATTTATAGGCTGGAGTTCCACACTTGAATAAATAGACAGATCCCTCTACAGATAAATAAAGCAGTGCCTGTACATGAAATAAGTCACAGTAGTTCCTTGTAGAACCTTCTCCTCTGTTACCTTTTCTTCATCAAGGTAGATGGATCCAAGGCGCAGGTACACAGGGTGGGTGTCTGAGGCGTCAATCACCAGGCTGAGTGTGTGCTCATAGCAGTCCCTGGCCTCATTCTTTCTACCAATCAGGAAGTTCATGTGTCCTTTGAGAGCCCAAACATCAGGATTCTGTATAGATATCACCAAGGCTGTTAGATAGAGGCCTCCATATGATCACTGGTCCAGGTGACATGGCACTTACATAACAGAAGAGAAATACCTGGTGGTTGATCTGGGAAGCCTCCTGGAGATTCTGCTCGGCCTTTTCTAGCTCCTTCTTCTTAAGGTGCATCTGAGCGCACATCAGGTGGTACCTGCAGGTTGGGCCTCCATCTGGGCTGAGCAAGTCATGGGCAAGAGCTCTCTGTACAAACTGCATTTTATACGTAGAGAAGAGAGAGATCAAGAAGAGAAGGCTGGTTCTTCTGAATCCACATGGGGTGGACCAAGCAATTGAACATTTTGTGCTTGCAATCGTGCGGTTCTGACCTGCAAGGCATTGACTTGTGCTAGAAACTGGGCGGCCTCCATGAAGATGCTGACGGCTTGAGACTGGGGTTCTGGTTCCACACTGACGGCGGCTGTTTCTTCTGAAACAAGAAACAAAAAGAGATGGAATCGCCTATAAACCCTACCGGTGGCAATCCCAGGGCCCAGAAGCCAAGCAGAACTATAGTAAAGCTCTATATGTTCCCTGAAAAATCATTCTGTTAATATGGTGGATCCATTGCTGAAGCATTAAAATCCACAGACACCAGTGTCATAAATAGAAACAAAAGCAGAGAGCTCACACCCCTGAGTATAGACCTTTTGTGGTATCGGGTGCTTTGCTTCCTTCAAGGGTCAAAAATCCAATGGAGAAAATGTCAGCAGTACACTGAAAAATTTAAACCCAAAACATACAGAAAAAAAGGCAACGTTTTGGGCCTTGACAGAGGTTTGATAAAGGGCCTGGGTGTCCCAAAACATTGCCTTTTTTTCTGTACGTTGTTGGGTTTAAATAAACCTTAAACTTTTTAAAATGCTGGCATTTTCACCAGTGTTACTGGGCCCCACAACAAAATCTCCTATTGGTCTCACTGTATAAATAACTTCTCTATGTCTAACATATATATGCTCATCTTTTTTAAGGTCTAAGATGGGCTCCCTAAACTCCCCCTCAGCATTTATAGGGTGCATCCCTATTGTTACTCCTCTGACTGCCACATTGTTTTGTACAGCAGGATGAGAATAAATTGGGACTCATTTACTAACTGCTCGGGGAGACTCCAATGAGTAAATATATGCAGAAGTCACATTGAACATGCAAAAAAAAAAAAGGTTTATTACAGCAACAGTGTTTTGCTGCCCTCTGGTGGAAATCAATAGTAAAGTACATGTTTAGTTACATAATTAAATCGGGTTAAAAAAAAGTCCATCAAGTTCAACCCCTCCAAATGAAACCCATCATCATTACACACATGATAAGGATCAGACTGAAAGAAGGTAATAAGGATGGATATAACTAATAAGCAGTTACAAATACTACTTGCTTAGTACTTGGCTGAAGAGCTGACATTTTCATACAGAGTTCTGTATAATAGATTGCAATGAAGGGAACATAAGAGATTCCCACCTTTGTGAGTTGCTGCCTTGGTGGACTTGCTCCGGAGAGAGGACAAGGACACGCGCCTTGTGAGCGAGATCTTCTCGTCGACTGGACGGCTCCCCAAGGAAATATTTACTGATGGTGATTCAGCTCGGCTGGACGTGGGAACATTTTCATGGGGCCCCTCAGTCGCTCCTTTGGAAACTGTGCCTTAGATAATAAGAACAAATACAAATCAAGGGGAAATATTTCTTATCATAATAATGGTTTTTATTCCAGTTAAACAGAACAGAGTGACGGGCACAGAATATTTATAATGGGAACGAGCTGTGATATTGCCTGTCCAGACTGAAGTCTAGACAATAATTGCCAAAATGCAGGCTTTGTGGCCACCCATAGAGTTATCTTCAGAGAATGTATTTACAGGTGTAAGCACAATGGCAACCCCACATAGCAACATGTTGCACTGAAACACAAGTCACCAGAGTTGCCTTCTGCTGAGCTGAATACACCATTTAATCTTCTGCTATCTGAAGAGATTAGATGGATAGATAGATAGATATATAGATAGATAGATAGTACATAGTTACATAGTTAAATTGGGTTGAAAAAAGACAAAGTCCATCAAGTTCAACCCCTCCATATGAAAACCCAGCATCCATACACACCCCTCTCTACTTTCACATAAATTATAAATACCCATACCTATACTAACTATAGAGTTTAGTATCACAATAGCCTTTGATATTATGTCTGTCCAAGAAATCATCCAAGTCCCTCTTATAGTCATTAACTGAATCAGCATCACAACATCACCCGGCAGTGCATTCCCCAACCTCACTGTCCTGACTGTGAAGAACCCCCTACGTTGCTTCAAATGAAAGTTCTTTTCTTCTAGTCTAAAGGGGAGGCCTCTGGTACGTGATCCACTTCATGGGTAAAAAGGTCCCCTGCTATTTGTCTATAATGTCCTCTAATGTACTTGTAAAGTGTAATCATGTCCCCTCACAAGCGCCTTTTTTCCAGAGAAAACAACCCCAACCTTGACAGTCTCCCCTCATAATTTAACTCTTCCCTCCCTCTAACCAGTTTAGTTGCACTTAGTCTCTGCACTCTCTCCAGCTCATTTATATCCCTCTTAAGGACTGGAGTCCAAAACTGCCCCCCATACTCCAGATGAGGCCTCACCAGGGACCTATAAAGAGGCAGAATTATGTTTTCATCCCTTGAGTTAATGCCCTTTTTTATACAAGACAGAACTTTATTTGCTTTAGTAGCCACAGAATGACACTGCCCAGAATTAGACAACGTGTTATCTACAAAGACCCCAAGATCCTTCTCATTTAAGGAAACTCCCAACACACTGCCATTTAGTGTATAACTTGCATTTATATTATTTTTACCAAAGTGCATAACCTTGCATTTATCAACATTGAACCTCATTTTCCAGTTTGCTGCCCAGTTTTCCAGTTTAGACCAATCACTGTGCAAAGTGTCAGCATCCTGCATGGAACCTATAGTTCTGCACAATTTAGTCTCATCTGCAGAAATAGAAACAGTACTTTCAATGGCCACCTCCAGGTCATTAATAAACAAGTTGAAAAGCAAGGGACCTAGTACAGAGCCCTGCGGTACTCCACTAACAACACTGGTCCAATTAGAAAATGTTCCATTTACCACCACTCTTTGTAGTCTATCTTTTAGCCAGTTCTCTATCCAGGTACAAATACTATGTTCCAGGCCAACATTCCTTAATTTAACCAGTAACCTTCTGTGTGGCACTGTATCAAATGCTTTAGCAAAGTCTAAGTAAATCACATCCACTGCCATCCCAGAATCCAGGTCCCTGTTCACCTTCTCATAAAAAGAAATTAAATTAGTCTGGCAAGATCTATTACGCATAAAACCATGCTGGCACACACTCATAGTATTATGATTTGCTATGAAGTCCAGTATCTTATCCTTTATTAACCCTTCGAAAAGCTTTCCTACCACTGACGTCAGACTAACTGGGCTATAGTTTTAAAGCTGAGATAGACAGAGATAGATGGATGGATGGATGAATGAAAGGATAGATAGACATATAAATAAAGATAGATGGATAATGATAGCTAGATGGATAGATGATAGACAGATAAAGATAGATGGATGGATGATAGACTGAAAGCGATAGATAGATAGATGGATGGATAGACAGATAGCTTGAGATAGATAGATGACAGATAGATGATAGACAGACAGGTAGATAGTTAGATGAAAGCTAGATGGATGGATGATAGACAGAAATCGATAGATGGATGGATGGACAGATAGATTGAGATAGATAGATGACAGATAAATGATAGACAGACAGGTAGATATAGACTGATGGATGGATAGATGGATGGATAGATGATAGCTAGATGGATGGAAGATAGAAAGACAGACAAAGATAGATGATAGATAGACAGACAGATAGATGGAAGGATGGATGATAGACAGACAGAGTGATATTCCTTACCTTTCTCGCTGGCATTGTCAGGTGCTGATTTAGAGCTAGCGCCCCCTGCTGTTTTAGCACCTGACAGAGCCATGTGACCCTCTAGTGATAATGTTGCCTGGTGGAGCCTGGCCGCCTCGGAGAAAGCCATTTCCATCCGTATGTCATTGCCTTGCATTTCATAGAACAACCCTGCCAGATACACACAGTTCGTGTGATGATAATGACACAGGTAGAAACACGCCTCTGTACAATAGAAGGGAATCTACACTAAACATACACATCACATATTAATACTGACCAAAACTGCATGTAAATAGGGGGCCTGGTCATCAGAGCTCACAATCTGAAAGAAACCTGTATAATAATCATGATGGTGCTTACCTAACATGGTCCAAGCCAATGAGCTAGTGGGATCTGTGCAGGTGGCATCTTCAAAAAACACCTCTGCGTCTTTGTAGTGATCCAGCATGGCAGCGGCAGTCCCACACAGGAGTAAGCTGGACAGAGAGACAGTTGTGGATTTACTATGGGCCCCATGAGAAAGCCCGCGCTGTGATGCTACTGACATCTGATCTGTTCCTGACCAGTGGGCAGGGTTTAGTCCACTAGCAGGAAGTAGTGTAGGAAAAGTACATATAATGCCTTGGCAAACCCAAATGAAGAAGCTCTTCTTACCTGGGCAAGTGATCTCGCTTTAAAGCCACCGCCTCGTGGAAACACTCTTGGGCTTTGATGTAATCGTCGGTCAGAAGGTTGAAGCTGCCATAATCCAGCCAATGATCTACGCACTGACGGTCACGAGCCAATCTCTGGCAGACAGAAAGAGCAACAGTCATAAAATGGCTTTATTTATTATTCATTTTATTCTTTCTATAGCAAAACATGTGGAATGTGGCTAGGAAAATATAGAAAAAGCTCAGGAATTATCTTAACTGTTAGAATGATGTAGAGAGTGATATTCTGAGACAAGTTGCAATTGGTTTTCATTTTTTATTATTTGTTATCTTTATTTATTCAGTTGTTCTCCAGATTGCAATTTCAGCAGTCTGGTTGCTAGGGTCCCAATTCCTCTAGCAACTATGCACTGATTTGAATAAGAGACTGGGATATAAATAAGAAGGGACTGACTATAAAGATAAAAAAAATAAAAAGTAGCAATAACAATAAACGTGTAGATTTACAGAGCATTTGTTTTTGAGATGGGGTCAGTCACCCCCATTTGAAAGCTGGGAAGAGTATTTATAGAAAATAAATAATAAAGACCAATTGAAAAGTTGTTTAAAATTGGTCATTCTCTAACATACAAAAAGTTAACTGAAAGGTGAACCACCCTTTTAAAGAGGAGCTCCACATGAAAATACAACTTTGCATAATGAAGAACATGTGATACTATGTAACTTCCCATATACTTTCATTAGACATTTTCACTGGCTTTAAATGAATAGTTCAGTATAAAAAATAAAACTAGGTAAATAAATAGGCTGTGCAAAATAAAAAATGTGTCTAATATAGTTAGTTAGCCAAAAATGTAATGTATAAAGGCTGGAGTGACTGTTGTGTAACATAATAGCCAGAACACTACTTCCTGCTTTTCAGATCTCTTGCTTTCCACTGATTGGTTACCAGACAGTAACCAATCAGTGACTTGAGGGGAGGCCACATGGGTCATAACTGTTGCTTTTGAATCTGAGCTGAATGCTGAGGATCAATTACAAACTCACTGAACAGTTATGTCCCATGTGGCCCCCCTTCAAGTCACTGACTAACTCAGAGTTAGAGAGCTGAAAAGCAGGAAGTAGTGTTCTGGCTATTATGTTACACATCCAGTCACTCCAGCCTTTATACATTACATTTTTGGCTAACTAATTATTAAAGAAAAAATGAACACTAATGATGGGTGAATTTGCAAAACTTGTGAACCAGTGCCTCGTTTTTTATGCTTTTTTTTGGCGTAAATGCGTCGGTGTCCATTTTTTTTTTTAATTTGCGCCTGGCGAATACATTCGTCCATCACTAATTAACACCAAATGAAAAGTTGCTTCAAATTCAACCATGCATTGATTTGAATAAGAGCCTGGAATATGAATAGGAGAGGCCAGAATAGAAAGATGAGTAATAAAAAGTAACAATAACAATACATTTGTAGGAAGTTGTAAGGAGAAAGAAAGAGGCTGCTCTGATGTTCTTCTGCTTAGGAAAGAAATTAGAAACCTTTCTCAAATCTTTCCTAAGCAGAAGAACATCAGAGCAGCCTCTTTCTTTCTCCTGACAACTTCCTTGACTACTTGGTGGTCAGACTGGTGGGAAAATGACCAGCAGGTGGCGCTGTTGGAACAAAATGAATCCATGTTAACAGTACATGTATCCCTTAATATCTTGGAATTAAAAAAGAATCAATAATGAATGTAAATTGCGAAAGTACTTAGAATAGCACCTTCAGCAATTTTACATTGACTTTAAAGGGATACTGTCATGGGAAAAACATTTTTTTTCAAAATGAATCAGTTAATAGTGCTACTCCAGCAGAATTCTGCACTGAAATCCATTTCTCAAAAGAGCAAACAGATTTTTTTATATTCAATTTTGAAATCTGACATGGGGCTAGACATATTGTCAATTTCCCAGCTGCCCCAAGTCATGTGACTTGTGCTCTGATAAACTTCAATTACTCTTTACTGCTGTACTGCAAGTTGGATTGATATCACCCCCCTCCCTTCCCCCCCCCAGCAGCCAAACAAAAGAACATTGGGAAGGTAACCAGATAACAGCTCCCTAACACAAGATAACAGCTGCCTGGTAGATCTAAGAACAACACTCAATAGTAAAAACCCATGTCCCACTGAGACACATTCAGTTACATTGAGAAGGAAAAACAGCAGCCTGCCAGAAAGCATTTCTCTCCTAAAGTGCAGGCACAAGTCACATGACTGGGGGCAGCTGGGAAATTGACAAAATGTCTAGCCCCATGTCAGATTTCAAAATTGAATATAAAAAAATCTGTTTGCTCTTTTGAGAAATGGATTTCAGTGCAGAATTCTGCTGGAGTAGCACTATTAACTGATTCATTTTGGAAAAAAATTTTTTCCCATGACAGTATCCCTTTAATGAATTCATTTTACTTATCCTTTAATCAATAAAAAAAACTTTTTGTGATGTTGCCCCGCTGAGAAAAAGATAGTGAGAAGAATCATCTGCCGATTGTCTGCTCAGTCTCCCAGCATCCCGCTGACAGTGGAAGAGGTGCAAGGAATTATAGAAGAATAGTATAGACAGGCTGGAAGCGGTGCAGCCGATGACTATTACTTACCTCCTGGTAAAAGGTATTGGCCAGATGAAAGTTGCCGGTGATCTCTGCCTCCCTGGCGAATCTCAGGAGCTGCTGTGTATCAGTCATCGGAGGTGGAGCTGACTCCCTTCTGTCATCAAACAACGTCTGGGGCAAATGGCAAAGACAAAGAAGTGTTGTGTATAGAGTTGTCAGGATTGTTACTTCAGTAAATACCAGGGGGCATAGTTTCTCCATGGATCACTGGGGGCCCCCTAGGAAAACTCGACTTCTTGTGGGACAGTGTAAGCCACCCCATATCTATTTCATATACAGGTATGGGATCCATTATCCGGAAACCTGTTATCCAGAAATCTCAGAATTACGAAAAGGCCATCTCCCATTATAATCAAATAATCCGAAATGTTTTAAATAGGGATGCACCAAATCCACTATTTTGGATTTGATTTCTCGCCCCACCCCAGAATCGGCGGGGCAGAAGGATTCGGCTGAATCCTGGCCGAACCAAATCCTGGATTCGGTGTATCCCTGGTTAAGGATAAGGAAAAGTTAAGGATAAGTAAACCTTATAAATAAGTGAATGTAAAATTGATGAAGGTGCTATTCTAAGCTTTTTGCAATTGATATCCATTATTTATTCTTTTTTTAAGATATTAAAGGATACATGTACTGTTAATATAAATGAATTTTGTTACAACAGTGCCACCTGCTGGTCATTTTCCAACCAGTCTGACCACCAAGTAGTCAAGCAAGTTGTCAGGAGAAAGAAAGAGGCTGCTCTGATGTTATTTTGCTTAGGAAAAAAAAAAAGAAATCTTTCTCAAATCTTTCCTAAGCAGAAGAACAGCAGAGCAGCCTCTTTCTTTCTCCTGACAACTTCCTTGACTACTTGCTGGTCAGACTGGTGGGAAAATGACCAGCAGGTGGCGCAGTTGTAACAAATCTCATTCATATTAACAGTATATGTATCCCTTAATATCTTGGAATGAAAAAAGAATAAATAATGAATGTAAATTGCAAAAGTGCTTAGAATAGCACCTTCAACATTCACTTGTATTTAAGGTTTACTTATCCTTTAAAGGTGAACAACCTCTTTAAAGGGAAAAAGCTACTATCAAAATAGAATAATGCCTCCCTAAATGTTATTCACAGTCAGGCTCTAAACACTGCACTTCTGTTTGTGGTCCCTGACTCGCATCTTCGTGGTGATCATTGTTCACGATTGGCTGGATGAGAGGATGCTGTGCTGTGTGTATTTCCATCAATTAGTCTAATGTTCCGTGACATGGAAACCCTGAGCTTAATGGTCTGTGCAGGAGAGCGAATCCTTTACACCTGAACTGCTGCATTCAGCAAGGCCAAGGCTGCTGCTCCCCAGATTGTCATATAAAATGATAAGTGGAGTTTAGTGAATAGGGTTGCTTTACTGCAGACGTGGGTAATAGGATCATGCAGTGCTTAACTATGACATCATTTTGCATCATCACAGCCAGGGAGCTCATCCTATGTATGAAACGTTTTGTGCCCCTATGTGGGTAGCAGTGTTGCACTGGTCCGTCCTAAACCCATTGCACCTGCAGGATGGGAAGGTTTGGGCCAAGAGATTAACTGCAGTATCAGGCAGTTCCCTGTTGGTGCCTCCATAGTGACATCAACACTTATGCCTTATACCCACGTATACCTTATACCCAATATTTGAAAAATGGAACGAGGGACAAAAGGGGCAACATTTTTGACCACACCCATTTTATGACCACACCCCCTAATTACCATGTCCATTTTACAAAATTTGGCAGCTTATGAAAGTTTGAACACATTTCTGTGAGTTTTAGTGCAATGTTTTATGTGTTATATCAGTTTTGTTAATTAAATTGCCCTTTAAAGTGAGTCTCACTTCTCCCAAGAGACCTGCTTATCTTAAAGGGGCGGTTTACCTTCAAGTTAACTTTTAGTATGTTACAGAATGGATTATTCGAAGCAACTTTTCCGTTGGTCTTCATTTCTGCTTTTTTATAGTTTTAGAATGGTTTGCCTTCTTCTTCCGATTGTTTCCAGCTTTCAAGTGGAGGTCACTGACCCCATCTAAAAACAAATTCTCTGTAAGGGCAGGACTCCACGGACGATCCCGCCGCGATCCAACGTACTGCGCAAAAATGCAGCCGTCATGTCGGATGCGACGGAAATAAGGTGCAGCATCTGCATCAACGCTGCAACACTATCCGACAATAGAATTACTTACCTTATTTCCGTCCAACGTGACGCCTGCGTTTTTGCGGCGGAATTGTCGGTGTCAAATGTATTGGTATTGTTCCTTTTTTATTACTATTATTGTTTTTTTAATTTGTTTTTATTGAGTTTTGCTTTTCAATCAAAACAATAACAGTTAAAACAAAGAAACAAACATCTTGTTGTCAACTATTACGGATGCACCGAATCCACTTTATGATTTGGCCGAATCCTTTATGAAAGATTCGGTAGAATACTGAGCCAAATCTGAACCCCAATTTGCATATGTAAATTAGGAAAACAAGGGGGAAAGAGAACAGCACACGGATTTGATTTTGCCAGGCACTTGGATTCGGCTGAATCTGAATCCTGCTGAAAAAGGCTGAATCTCAGCCAAATCCCAAACCGAATCCTGGATTCAGTGTATCCCTAATCAACATCAGATGCTCAATCAACACAAGGTTGTACAATCAATTATTACGTGGTGCAGTTAAATGGAATACATGTAGAGAGACAGCTGAGTATCTTGCTTAATAAACTAATTATTCAACTAATTCTGATATTGTTGTGCCTTTGGGAGCTGGGGGGGGGAGGAAAGAAGTGTAGGAAAGCTGTGTAGGGTTAGGGAGTGTTAGGGAGTGTTAGGGGGTGGGTGAGGAGGGGGGAATTCCAAGAATCTAGTTCATCTTGAATTAGCAATGAGGACAAATGTTCCGTTATTCATGGGGGCCAAACTTTGTCATATTTCTTGGGACAACCCCTGCACATGTACGTTTGTTGAAATAGAAGGATTGAGCTATTGACCAGTTTGATCCACTGTTTTTTCTTAGGAGATTGCTCAAATTTCCACCTCTACCGATTGTGTTTTATCAGGGATTCTAAGGGTTCCATTGCAATAGCAAATAATACAGGTGAGAGTGGTCATCCCTGCCTGGTACCCTTAAAGAGCGAGAAAGGGGAGGGAGAGACATTTTGGTTTGTCTTAATTTGGATTTGGTTCTTTTATAAGGCTGTGACCCACTTCCTAAATATGGATATATTTATTGTCAAAACAGACCTTAAAGTGGTTGTTCACCTTTAAATTATATTTTAGTGTGGTATAGAGAGTGATATTCTGAGACCATTTTTTTATTATTTGTGGTTTTTCAGTTATTTAGCAGCTCTTCGGCAATTTCAGCAAGCTGGTTGCTAGGGCCCAAATTACCCTAGCAACCATGCACTGATTTGAATAAGAGACTGTAATATGAATAGGAGAGACCTGGATAGAAAGATGAGTAATAAAAAGTAGCAATAATAATACATTTGTAGCCTTACAGAGCATTTGTTTCTAGATGGGGGATTTGAAAGCTGGTAAGTGTCAGAAGAAGGCGGCAAATAATTCAAAAACTATAAAAAGAATATATAATGAAGGCCAATTGAAAATTTGCCATTCTATAACCTAGTAAAAATTAACTTAAAGATGACCTGTCCCTTTAACTCATTTTAGTGATTGCCAGCAGCTTTTACCTTGTTCAGGGAGATGTGCATCTGGTCAACCAAGTAGACATACAGCTCACTCAGGAACGCCTGCAGCTGCTCAGGGTCCTCAAACGCTGTTGTTTTCAGATACTTCTCTCTTACAATCTTCACCACGGCATGCTGAACACATGGGAAACGTCCAATAAGATGTTACATGCAAAGCCCAAAACAACTCTTTTGCCTCACTCACCCACCCTTATCTATACTCTCTGTACCTTCAGCTGCTCCTTGAATGCAAAGTATTTCCCAGTACAGTTCAGCTCATAGTTCAGCTGGCACTTCTGCTCTTCCAAGGCCTGCTGGTCCAACTCCTCTCCCTCACTTGCCTTCTTCCCAAACAGTGCACAATATTCCTCCAGGATGGAGTTGGTGATGCTGCTTATCTGGTTGTGGTAATCCATTAATGCCTGGAAAGGGGACACTGGTTACTTAGCAAGTTAGGACTGAGTCTAATGCAGCGTATGGATTCTCCAGGAATAAAATAGTGTCATCCACATACATCACCACTGTTTCTGTAATAGGCTCCACCTGTAACCCTTTGACCTCTACCAAGTGTTTTATCAGGGCTTTCAAGGGTACCATTACAATAGCAAATAATAGGGGTGAGAGGGGGCATTCCTGCCTGGTGCCCCTAAAGAGTTAGAAGGGGGGGAGACTTTTTGGTTCGTCTTAATTCGGGCCCGATGATTTTTGTATAAGGCTGCAATCCACTTAGCAAGTGGTGCTTTTATTACAGAACCCCCTAGTTTGGTGCCTCTATATCAGTTCATGTGACTTGGCAAAGGTACCAAGGTATTGATACAGAATTATGACACAAGAATTGAACCCATTTGAGTCTATCTATATACCTTCTGTCATTTGTTTTGTAAATAATCTCTTACCTTGGCTGCTCCAGCATTGCGCCTGGGAAGCTGCGGCCGGCTGGGTATAAGTTCCCTTACTCTGCAGGATACAATGGTGAGAGCTCAAAGTGAGATTTACGGGAAGAAGAGGTCACACTAATAATATTAGCAGCTTTTAGCAATGAATATGGCACCAATTTAACTACACAGCACTGGATATATTGGCTGGGTACTAATTGATTATCAGTTTCAATATATGTTAAAGGAGAAATAAACCCTAACAATTAATGTGTCTAAAAATGCCATATTTTATATACTGAACTTATTGCACGAGGCTAAAGTTTGAGCTTGTCAATAGCTGCAATGATCCAGGACTTCAAACTTGTCACAGGGGGTCACCATCTTGGAAAGTGTCTGTGACACTCACATGCTCAGTGGGCTCTGATTGGCTGTTGAGAAGCTAAGCTTAGGGCTCGTCACTAATTATCCAGCAGAAAATGAGCTTCCCCTGTAATATAAGCTGATGCTACAGGTTTGCTAATTATTAAATTCTGATGCTAATTGCACTGGTTTCTGTGCTGCCATGTAGTAATTATCTGTATTAATTACTAATCAGCCTTATATTGTGACATTTCTATTCTATGTGTACTGTATATTGTGAGTGGGTCCCTAAGCTCAGTAAGTGACAGCAGCACAGAGCATGTGCAGTGAATCAGCAGAAAAGAAGATGGGGAGCTACTGGGGCATCTTTGGAGACACAGATCTTTACTGCTAAAGGGCTGTGGTTGCCTTGGGCTGGTACAGAAGCATAAAACATAATGTACAACATTTCTACCTACTTCTTTAGTTAACAGGGTAAGCCATTTTGAAGTGATAGGTGCTTGTTTAATGTTTGCAACTCATATAAAAAATACAACTGCTGATTTAAATGTCAGTCTAATGGCAGCAGGATTGGATGGGAGCTTTTTGTATATGCCAGCTGATGGGTGGTTAAATGAATGCCAGAGGGTTGTGTTTAACAGGATACGGGAAACAGAACGGGCATGGAAATGCAAGACGTTATGGAACACTGGTAAAGAAGAACTGACATGTTTTACAGCTGGAATTATTATGGGACATATGCAATAACTTGGAACACCTTTGTCCTGGTCCAGTAACCCTCAGCAGCCAATCAAATGCTTGCTTGCATTTTTCTAACCGGCCTAGACCAGCAAAAGATAACTGCTTGTTGGTTGCTGTCGGTTACAAGGTTCGGGAAACCTTTTACAGAATGCCCTTAAATGGGTGGTTCATCTTTAAGTTAACTTTTAGTATGTTATAGAACGGCCAATTCTAAGCAAAGTTTCATTTGGTCTTAATTATTCATTTTTTTATAGGTTTTGAATTATTTGCTTTCTTCTTCTGACTTTTTCCAGTTTTAAAATGGGGGTCACTGACCCTATCTAAAAACAAATGCTCTGTAAGGCTACAAATTAATTGTTATTGCGACTTTTTATTACTCATCTTTCTATTCAGACCCTCTCCTATTCATATTCCGGTCTTAGTCAAATAAATTCATGGTTGCTAGGGTAATTAGGACCCTAGAAACCACACCTAATAAAAAATGAAAACCAATTGCAAATTGTCTCAGAATATCACATCATACTAAAAGTGAACTCAAAGGTGAACAATCCCTTTAATGTCTTCAAAAGGAAAGGGCAAATGTTACATGGAATACCTGAGGTCGATCTCTTCTGCCAGACGTTTAGGGACCAGCGGCTTCTCCAGGCTCAGTTCCAAGACAACATAAGTGCCAGACTCTGTGTATTGCTGTGTAAACATGGATTACAATGGTGAACAACAATATCCCGCTGTACAAACTAACTTATCTACAAATGGGTTGCCCAACCAAATTCGACACAAAATGGAACGCATGGATTGATAAATTCCTTGCTCTCCGCATAAGGATGACCAGGCGCAGGGTTAAAGGGGACCCGTCACCCAAAAAAAATTATTAAAAATCCTATTTTATCACTTTAATCAAGCAAAATTCACTTTAATTACATTGTATAAATAATTTGAATCTTGTTTCCTTCAGTCTGGGAATTCAAAATGATAGCAAGCAGGCAGCAGCCATTTTGTGGACACTGTTTTTAAGGAAAGCCTTGCAACATCTCAGATTTTTGTTTGTGCACCAGAATGGGGGACCCAATGCCCATCCCCATGCCCTGGCTACACAATTAAATGGTGAAGAGAACTGGGGGAATGTGGGGAGAGCAGTGACATCTAGGAAGTGCTGAATGGAAAGTGAAAGTAATTACTTGCCCCGCCTCTATGCCCATGGCATAGGGGAGGAGCAGACAATATTTGATTGACATCTGAGATTTCTAAATGAGTTTACAACAGCTATGAATGCTTTAATAAAAAATAGAAATTGGATTTCATGTTTAATTTGAAAAGGACTTTTACTATACATATTTTTGTGTCTGGGTGACAGGTTCACTTTAAGGATAAATACAATTTTACAACAAACTAGATACTTTCCGATAGACTCTCTTAACTTAACGTAACAATAGACCTGATACTCTCGGTTACACTCATAGTTAATAGTTAGGTTTTGTTTAGTTTATAGCCAACTAGTTGGCTGTTAGGTTCAGGCCGCACAAGCAGATTCTGGGAGATTAGTCGCCCCAGTGACAAATCTCCTCTTCTTCTGGCCGGTAAGCTCCCCGAACTGCCTTCCCCCGGCTAAAATGAAAATCGCCCGTGGGAAGGCACACGCATGAAGCAACTACGAAAAACGAAGCACCGCGTGTGCCTTCCCCCAAGCGATTTTCATTTTAGCCGGCGGAGGGCAGGGGGAAGGCAGTTCGGGGAGATTATCGCCCAGAAGAAGAGA
This sequence comes from Xenopus petersii, assembly GCA_038501925.1. Taxonomy (NCBI): domain Eukaryota; kingdom Metazoa; phylum Chordata; class Amphibia; order Anura; family Pipidae; genus Xenopus; species Xenopus petersii. The sequence goes on from CM076688.1 coordinate 13,810,403, forward strand.
TCCCCGAATCTGCTCGTGTGGCCTGACCCTTATAAGGTGCACTGATAAGAGAAAGGGACAATGAATATTAACAGCAACGCAGAATTATAGGAAAAAAGAACATGAAAACACAACGGCACTTTAAATCCTGCTTTATGTACTCGTATCTTACTAAAGTCATGTTTCTGTTTACTCAAAATGTGTGTTAAAGAACAGACTCAAACTGTATTCATTGTTTCAAATTTTATTATGACATGGATACTTGTATGTGCACCTAAAAATGCAGTAAAAAACAATTGTTAAAAAAAAAAATGTAGGTAGTACAGGTATGGGATCCGTTATTCGGAAACCTGTTATCCAAAAAGCTCCGAATTACAGAACGGTCATCTCCATAGGCACAAATTCACTAAGCGCCGAACGCTAGCGTCAATTCGCTAGCGTTTGGCATTTTCGGTACGTCGCAAATTCACTAACGAACGCTGGCGTAAATTCACTAATGTTACTTCGCACCCTTACGCCAGGCGAATTTTCGCTAGCGACATAACTACGCAAATTCACTAACTTGCGCAGTGTACTGAACGCTACCTTTTACGCTAGGCTTCCTTCGCCACCTCAGACCTGAGGTATTGTTTCAAAAAAAGTCAAATTTTTTTCTAAGTCCCAAAAAACGCTGGCGTGTTTTCTACATGATGGGTGATAGGCTGAAAAAGATCGAAAATATTTTTGGGGCTCCCCTCCTTCCCCCCTACATTTCCTGACTCATGGCAACTTACCTAGACAGTGGGCACATGTGTAGGGCAAAATAACATTTATATTTGCTGATTTGAAGGTTTTCTAGGCATTTGTAGTGCTAATACGTGTTCCTCCATTGAAATTTGAATTTGGCGCCGTATGCAAATGAACCATCGCTAGCGAAACTTCGCTTCGCTTGGCGAATTAACGCTAGCGCAACTTCGAAAACTTACGCTACCCCTGTGCGCAACTTCGGATTTTAGTGAATTTGCCCCATAGTCGCCATCATAATTAAATAATCCAAATGTTTAAAATGATTTCCTTTTTTCTGTGTAATAATAAATCTGTACCTTGTACTTGATCCAAACTAAGATATAATTAATCCTTATTGGAAGCAAAACCAGCCTATTGGGTCTATTTAATGTTTACATGATTTTCTAGCAGACCTAAGGTATGAAGATCCAAATTATGGAAAGATCCATTAGCTGGAAAACCCCAGGTCCCGAGCATTCCGGATAACAGGTCCAATAGCTGTAATACAGAGGGCTGCTGTATGTTTCCCCAGCTGTAAGCATGCACGTGTGCCTACATGTGACATTATTAAGGGAGACGGCCTGTAAGATGGCACCCCAGAGAGGTGGGGAATTAGGAGAGTCAGTTTTACTTCTGCAGCCATAAATTGGCCTTAAAAAACTAACAATAAAAACTTTTTGTGAAAAAAGTTGATTTGACCAAAGTCTCTAAGTATTTCCCTTTGATTATCCGACCCAACAGTCCTCGTTTCTCCTCGAGTATAAAAACAGTCCAAATTTTCTTAAAAGGTCAGCGCTAACTAAAAGCTCAGGGAAAGAAAGTATGAAAAAAAAGAGAGATAAAAAACTCTTATAGTGTAGTATTTTGTAGGGAGTTGTAGTTCCACAACCAAAAATTTTTCTATTTGGTGCAGTTACCCTTTAAAAATCACCACAGGTGGCTAATAGATGGGTACTTACAAACGCTCAAAATTATCAAGTGCACATCGTTTGTTGAATGAATCTTAAATTCTTTTTTTGTAACTGTGGATGTAAAAGTTTTTTTCTTTTGTCCATATGTGCATGCTTTACATGAGGCACAAGGATAGAAACCAGCCCACTCTTCCTTATCTTCTTTTTTCTTTGTTTTTTTAGTTTCCACATAGTTTTTTGTTAAAATTTGTTTTAGATTATTTGTCTTTCTAAATACTACTGTTGGTTTTTCGGGCAGCATAGTTTTCAGATCCTCGTCACATTTTAAAATAGACTTGTAGCAGCACGGACTTACATGGAAAAGTGACTATATGCCTGGTTTTTACTACTGAAATGTGAGTGTAACCGATTGGTTTTTAAATATTTAATAAAAGGGATTTTACACTATTTCTGCGCACTTTTAACCTCTTCCAGCAGGGCCGCCATTAGAAATCACGGGGCCCCGTACAACAAAATTTTTGGGGCCCCCTGGGCCCCGCCCACACTGACGACCAAGCTCCACCCCATTTTCCCGCCCACTCCACATCGCAGTTAAAAGACCACACAGACATCAGCGCTAAAAAAGTAACCCCCCCCACACAAGTTGTAAAAAGCTATTGATGGTCAGGGCCCCCTTATAAAAAATTGGGGCCCCAAAAAAAAAAAATTAAAATTTTTTTTTTTAAAAAAAAACATTGGTGGCAGGGGCCCCCTTATAAGTTAAAAAAAACTTGGGGCCCCAACAAAAAAAATGTAAAAAAAACTAAAAAATAAACAAACATTGGTGGCAGGGGCCCCCTTATAAGTTAAAAACAAATTGGGGCCCCAAAAAAAAATTTGAAAAAAAAAAAAACTGGTGGCAGGGGCCCCCTTAAAAGTTAAAAACAAATTGGGGCCCCAAAAAAAAATTAAAAAAAAAAAAAAAATTTTTTTTAAAAAAAAAAAACATTGGCGGCAGGGGCCCCCTTATAAGTTAAAAACAAATTGGGGCCCCAAAAAAAAATTTAAAAAAAAAAAAAATTTTTTTGAAAAAAAAAAAAAAACATTGGCGGCAGGGGCCCCCTTACAAGTTAAAAACAAATTGGGGCCCCAAAAAAAAATTAAAAAAAAAAAAATTTTTTTGAAAAAAAAAAAAACCATTGGCGGCAGGGGCCCCCTTACAAGTTAAAAACAAATTGGGGCCCCAAAAAAAAATTTGAAAAAAAAAAAAAATTTTTTTGAAAAAAAAAAAAAAACATTGGCGGCAGGGGCCCCCTTACAAGTTAAAAACAAATTGGGGCCCCAAAAAAAAATTTGAAAAAAAAAAAAAATTTTTTTGAAAAAAAAAAAAACATTGGCGGCAGGGGCCCCCTTACAAGTTTAAAACAAATTGGGGCCCCAAAAAAAATTAAAAAAAAATAAATAAATTTTTTGAAAAAAAAAAAAAAACATTGGCGTCAGGGGCCCCTTACGAGTTAAAAAAAAAATTGGGGCCCCAAAAAAACATGTTTTAAAAAAAAAGATTGGTTGCAGGGGCCTATAGAATATTAAAATAATACATTGGTGGCCAGGAGATTAAAAAAAAAAAATACACAAACTGGTGTTCAGTAGAATTGAACTCACGGCTTCAGTACTTCAACTTCACCTCCTTTCGTGACTTCGGGTCTTTTCACGGCTTCAGGACTTCGGCTTCGGCTGTTTTCGTGACTTCGGGTCTTTTCGGCGCTTCGTGACTTCGGCTTTTTCCGTGACTTTAGGTCTTTTCGGCGCATCGGCTTCGGCTTTTCGGCACTTCCGCATTCGGCAGCACAGAGGCAAGACGTACGGCTCGGGCGCTCGTAAGGGGGGCCCGGATCTTCAAAAAATGCAGCGCTGCCGGGCCCCCCTTCATGCCCGGGCCCGGTACGCTTGTCCCCCCTGTCCCCCCCTGATGGCGGCCCTGTCTTCCAGCATAGAAGAAATATTTTGCAACTTTACATCATTCAACAAACGATGTGCACTTGATAATTTTGAGCGTTTGTAAGTACCCATCTATTAGCCACCTGTGGTGATTTTTAAAGGGTAACTGCACCAAATAGAAAAATTTTTGGTTGTGGAACTACAACTCCCTACAAAATACTACACTATAAGAGTTTTTTATCTCTCTTTTTTTTCATACTTTCTTTCCCTGAGCTTTTAGTTAGCGCTGACCTTTTAAGAAAATTTGGACCATAAATTGGCCTTACCTGGGCAGCTTTAAGCTGTTGATTCAACCCCTTCATAGTCAGCATCTTATCTGCCCATGTACAAACCCTCATCGACTGCCTCCCATATACACAGCTGTCTGAAAATCAGCCAGATATCTATCATGCAGGTCTGAAAATCCAATCAGAGTATGAACCAGGTCTAGTAACCCGTAGCAACTGTGGGTTTCATTTAGGAAACCAGTAAATAAGATTCATCGGTTCCTATGGGCTACTAGTAATTTGTATTATGTTACCCCTCAAAATCAAAATATTTTTAGAATGCAGAGTAAATGAAACCATACTGTTTAAAGAGCAAAATGGGTATTAAATGCAAATTTGTAGAAAATTTTAACAGAAGTCATAGCTTCATTATTTATAGTTTTTTTAATCATTTGCCTTGTTCTTCTGACTCTTTCCAGCTTTCAAATGGGGGGGTCACTGACCCCATCTAAAACAAATGCTCTGTAAGGCTACACATTTATTGTTATTGCTACTTTTTATTACTCATCTTTCTATTCAGGCCTCTCCTATTCCTATTCCAGTCTCTTATTCAAATCAATGCAAGGTTGCTAGGGGAATTCAGACCCTAGCAACCAGACTGTTGACATCGCAAACTGCAGAGCAGCTGAATAAAAAGCTAAATAACGCAAAACCCACAAATAATAAAAAAATGAAAGCCAATTGTGAATTGTCTCAGAATATCCCTCTCTACATCAACAGAACAAACCCTTTACAGGTAGTTTGCAGTCTAGGAGGTAAGAGGTAGAGGATTTAAGAAGGAACAGCCCTCTGTATGTTGAGGAATGCAAGTCCGTAAGTATATATTGTGCATTCTATATTATCTTGATACTGTTATGCAGGGAGGTGCGGGGTAAGTCTGCTCTTTTATCGAGAGAGTTTTTATTGTGACAACAGGAAAACATTTCTAAAGACACACAGATCATTACTCGGTTCCCTAACATTTTCATAGTTAATATTCATGAGACGATACCGAAAATGGCTGGTCACGCTAGTTTCCCATATGCCATGTCTGCAGGATGCTTCTCGTTTGTTAATTATCATACACTACTTTAATTATTAATCGTATCTCATTTGCCATCTGTCTGTGTTTTTATCATGGGAATAAAGGAGTCTGCTTTGTGTCTCACTGGGAATGCAGTTGCTATTTTTTAAGGAAATTTAGGGGCTTCCTAAAAGTATAGTTGAGTGCTGGAATGGCTATGATTTATAGGGGGACAGTCCTTGGTATTGACCCTCTGTTTCTGGGGTGTCCCTGATTTTGATCCTCAGTCCCTGGTGTTGAGTTTCTGTCCCCAAAAACGTCCCTGATTTTAAAGGAGAACAAAACTCTTAGTGATAATTATAATCCCCCAGCAGAGCTGCTCCCCAGAGAAGTGCGCCATCTTACTATTCTCAGCAATCTTCCAACAGGCTCTTGTGCAGTGTCAGCCATTAGCAAAAAGAGGACCTGAAGCAGCTGGGATGGCACCTGTCAACTCTGCTGCTCTACAGGCTGCGTTAAAGGGGTTGTTCACCTTTAAATTAACTTTTAGTGTGCTGTAAAGAGGGCTATTCTGAGGCAATTTGCAATTGGTTTTCATTTTTTATTATTTGTTTAATTACTTAGTTTTTGATTCAGCAGCTCTCCAGTTTGCAATGTCAGCAATCTGGTTGCTAGTGTCCAAATTACCCTAGCAACCATGCATTGCTTTGAATGAGAATGAATGAATAGGAGAGGCCTGAATAAAAAGTAGCAATAACAATAAATTTGCAGCCTTACAGAACATTTGTTTTTCGTGAGGTGTCAGACACCCCTTTTGAAAGCTGGAAAGAGTCGAAAGAAGAAGGAGAATAAGTCAATAACTATAGAAAAGAAAAAATGAAGACCAATTGAAAAGCTGCTTAGAATCAGCCATTCTAAAACATATTACAAGTTAACTTGAAGGCGAACCACCCATTTAAGTGGTGCAGTTCAGGAGAGGGAAGGGAAGGCTCAGTTTGGTTCTACTTTAAAACCAGGATCATCTGACCAAGTATTGTAATAACTCCTCAGTGAGTGTTCTCATATGGAAAAGGGGTGTGCAAAATGTAATCGAACTGGAATAAGTATTCCCATGAAATATGGCATGTCAAGAGCAGCGATGACTTGCCCTTAGAAATGATTTTCAGATATATATAGAGATTGCCGTTGCCATTGTTGTTACCTGTCCTTCCACATTCTGAGGCGCTGTCTGAGCTGGGACAGGCGCTATGGTTTCTGCTTCCGATGTTGTGTCTAATGGCTTCCCTGGGGCCGAGGTCTGCACAGAGAAAGAAATGAGTTGCCACCCTGCAGGTCCTGCATTGATCATACATGGTGTTTTTATATTATAATCTATTAATAAACATGGTTTTAAAAATGAATTGAGGTTGTGTTTGCAGGATCCAGTGCACCATAGACCACCATAGCAAATTTAAATGGTATTGAAAAAATCCGGAAGGTTGTCAATTTATAGAAAATAGTTGGATCTCTCGTCTCGTTCTCTCGTTTTAATATTTAGATTAAAGAAATGAGTTGAGATCAGGGCAGTGACTACACCGAGGCTTGAGTAAAGGAAATGGTGTTAGAACAAAGAAATGTTATTTTAAAGCATCTGCCATGTCTGAAGCTCACCTTTCTGGTGTTGTCTTTATCCTTGGTGACTTTATCTTCTCTCACAATGCGGCTTGGTGCCTGCTTGCCATGGGGAGAATTGACTCCAGCCGGGGCAAAGCCGACTCTACTTTGCAAACCGGTTTGTCGAGCAATATCTCGCAGGGCACTGGACTGGCATTTTGTCTGTAAAAGAGACAATTGTACATAGAAAGGAATAGAAAGAGCTGGTTTGGTGGCCCTCTAGCACTGATGGAGACAAGGGAACCTTGGTTATGATCTGACTTAGCTGAACTGTAAAGATTAAAGCTGTCGATATCGGTCCTTTAGACCCATTCGGCAGCTTATCTGCCCCTGTGTGGGGGCTCCCGACAGGTCCTCCTGATCGATAACAGGCCAAAAATATATCGATCCGCTAGTTGATGCAGTCCTGCGACCCGTCGGCGCCCATTCATAGCATTGTAATCCGATCGTTCAGATTCACCTATCGCCCAGCCGTGGGCATAACGGGTTAAGATCTGCTCGTTTGGCGACTTTGCCAAACGAGCGGATCTTATAGTGTATGGCCACCTTTAGAGATTAGTCGCCCAGTGACAAATTTTCTCTACTGAGGGTGACTAATCGCCCCGAAATGTCTTCCCACCGGCATGAATACGAATCTCCGGAGGGATGGCATACGAATAGCACACAAATCGCAACTTCAAAATCCGAAGTGATTCTTATGCCGTCCCGCCGGCAATTCGCATTCTTGCCGGCGGGAAGGCATTTCAAGGAGATTGGTTACCCGCAGTAGTAGTAGGGATGCACCGAATCCAGGATTCGGTTCGGGATTCGGCCAGGATTCGGCCGAATCCTTCTGCCCGGCCGAACCGAATCCGAATCCTAATTTGCATATGCAAATTAGGGGCAGGGAGAGAAATTGCGTGATTTTTTTTCAGAAAACAAGGAAGTAAAAAATGTTTTCCCCTTCCCACGCCTAATTTGCATATGCAAATTAGGGTTCGGATTCGGTTCGGTATTCGGCCGAATCCTTCGTGAAGGATTTGGGGCTTCGGCCGAATCCAAAAAAGTGGATTCGGTGCATCCCTAAGTAGTAGTAGTATTTTTCGCTGGAGAAATAATCTGAACTGTGTTTTGTGTAATAATCCTGAATGGGCAATTGCAGTGGTCCCTCATACCTTTTCAAGCACTTCAGCATCCTGATAGGGAGAGATACGGAATGCTCCTCGCAGATGTTTAACCCCGGGGTACAGAAGCGGAACCATGTTTATGTACGCAACTCCGTGGAAGGAAATCTGTCCATCTTCGTCACCCTAAAGAAATGACCCAGTAATAAAAGTTTATAGAGTAAATGAAAGGACGGGATTATTACAGCCTTATCGCTAAGGAAATCAGTTTCATTGGTTACACATGCTTATCAACAGAGAATTCCATACACGCAGTCTCTAAGCCAATGCTGTTGAAGGCTGTGTGAGTAAAGCAATCTGCTCACAACATGAACATGGGCAATGGTCACCTTCACAAGACCAAAACCTCTTCTTGCTGAAAGAACCCACAGCTGATAGGCTGTGCAAAATAAAAAATGTTTCTGATATATTTAGTTAGCCAAAAATATAATGTATAAAGGCTGGAGTGACTGGATGTCTACCATAATAGCCAGAACACTACTTCCTGCTTTTCAGCTCTCTTGGTTTACACTGATTGGTTACCAGGCAGTAATCAGTCACTTGAGGGGGAAACACATGAGTCATAACTGTTGCTTTTGAATCTGAGCTGAATGCTGAGGATCAATTGCAAACTCACTGAACAGAAATGTACCATGTGGCCCCCCTTACAGTCACTGACTAACTCAGAGTTAGAGAGCTGAAAAGCAGGAAGTAGTGGTCTGGCTATTATGTTAGACATCCAGTCACTCCAGCCTTTATACATTACATTTTTGCCTAACTAACTATATTAGAAACATGTTTTATTTTGCGCAGCCTATTTACCCAGTTTTTATTTTTACACTGAACTGTTCCTTTAACTGTCCTCTGCACCATGCCAGTCACAGCAGAAGTTCCTCTAGTGCCCTGCTACAAATCAGATATGGATATGTAACACTTACTTTATCCACTTTTCCAGGCTTTCCCTTTGTGTTAGGCGCAACGGTAAGGGTCCTCATTATCTCCACTGGCCAGTAGCGGCACTCGGCAATCTGCTTCTGTATACTGGAAAATGACATTGCATTTCATGACATGGTATTGGGTATGAGACAACAGTGCACATGAAACATGACAAATCTAATGGTTTTAACACTTGAATTCTAATGGGGTTCTTCAAATAAGAAGTAAATGGGTGGGCAGAGTATGGTGCAGAAAGTTAGCATGATGAGAATGCATACATGATAGGGATGCACCACATCCAGGATTCGTTTCGGGATTCAGCCTTTTCCAGCAGGATTTGGATTCAGACGAATCCTTGTGCCTGGCCGAACTGAATCCTAATTTGCATAGGCAAGGGGCGGGAAGGGAAATCACGTGACTTTTCATCACAAAACAAGGAAGTATTTTTTTTCCTTTCCTGCTCCTAATTTGTATATCCACATTCAGGGCCGGCCTTAGGCCAATTGGACCAATTGGGCCCCGCACCTCTGGGGGCCCCGCACCACAGGGCAGCACAGATAATATTTCCCTCAGCACATGATGCTGCCTGGCCTGCCCCCAACTTTGAGAGTCCAGCCCATTCCCAAATCCATAGGTCCAGCCCACCCTCAACTCTGATAAGCCAGCCTATCCCCCAACTCCATAGGTCTAGCCTGCCCCCAACTCTCATAGGCCCAGCTTTCCTCCAACCTTGATAGGCCCTGCCTGCCCCCAATCCAACCAAGCCTGCTCCCAAGCTGAATCGGCCCAGCCTGCCCCAAACTAATTGGCCCAGTCCACTCTCCTATTTCCTCCCTCTCTCTCTTACCCTGTGTGCCCCTATTATGTGCCCCTATTTCATCCCTCTCATTCTCTTACCTTGTCTGCCCCTTTCCTTTCTATTTTGTGCCTCTATGCCCTTATTTTCCTAAATACTTGCTGTGTCAGTAGCCAGCAACACTTTGTCTAGGGGCCCCGCCAACATGGTCCCAATTGGGCCCCACATTTGATAGGATCAGCCCTGTCCACATTAGGATTCAGTTTGGTATTCGTACAAATCTTTCATGAAGGATTCGGCCAGATCCCAAATAGTGGATTCGGTACATCCCTAATATATGACAATAATATTTGATTTTAAACCTTACATTGGTGACCTGGGCATAGCATCACTTTGTGGCAAGCAGCTCACCTGAGCAAAGCAGAGGGATCGAGGTAGCGCCTCCTCTCTGTGTCCCATGTCACCCTTTTCTTGAGAGTCTCAGCATCAGCACGGAATTCCTTGTCCTAGGGATGGGATGAAACTATCAATGGACTGAAGGTTACCCTTTATTTCTTTAACTCTCCATCAAAGTGAGGTTACTATAAAAACATTGGCTCTTCACCACTGAATTTAGGCCAGTGTTCTGCCTATCAACTCACCTCCTTTCGGTTTAGTTCCCCATTTTCCTCCTCATATGGACCACCAAGAATAAAGGAATCCGGGATGTTCAGAGCACCAGCCGCTGACATGCCGGTCACGGACCATTTTTTCGGACGAGGAACAGGATCTGCTTCTCCACCAGCCTTTAACGCTCCATTTGAAAAGACAAGGCAATGTGGGAGCTGCGCATGGGATAAAACATAATTAATCACACATGGCATTCACAAATGTTGCAATTCTATGGACTTAAGAAACTAGAAAGAACACTGACTGGTGCATAATACCCCCTAACATTACTGCCTGAGAAAATGACAACACTGGGTCTATTATACTCAATGCATCTCAACCCTGACTGCTTATTGGGTGTGTGCATCAGTATTCTCCTGTCTAGATAGGGACCGCTGGGAGGTTTGGAATATAATAGGCACAGTCCAAAACTCAGGATACTCCAATAAAAAGAGATCAGGGAGGGAAGAAAACGTTAACTGTGAATTCAGGATTTAAGAACAGCTAGGACAGACACAGGCACATGCTGATGAGTTGGGTCATATGTGTGTATCATTGAGCAACATACTGGTTCTGGGAGGGAGGATTAACCCACAATATGCCAGATACAATCAAGCTGCACATGAATGTTAGTTCTGTATGTTCTGTAATATCTCCCTATGCCGGGCCGTAGGCCAAGGGGCAAATTCACTATGCGCCGAAGCGCCTAACGCTAGCGTCAATTCGCTAGCGTAGGCCATTTTCGTTACTTCGCAAATTGACTAACAGACTTCGCTAGCGTAACTTCGCACCCTTACGCCTGGCGAATTTGCACAACGGACGTAACTACGCAAATTCACTAATGCGCGCATTGTTCTGAACGCTACCTTTTACGCTAGACTTCCTTCGCCACCTCAGACCAGGCGAAGCGCAATAGAGTAGATAGGGATTTCTTCAAAAAAAGTTAAAAATTTTTCGCTGGCGTTTTTTCTATATTATGGGTGATAGGCTGAAAAAGATCAAAATTTTTTTTGGGGCTCCCCTCCTTCCCCCCTACATTTCCTGACTCATGGCAACTTAACTATACAGTGGGCACATGTGTAGGGCAAAATAAAAATTGTATTTGATGTTTTGAAGGTTTCCCAGGCATTTGTAGTGCTGCTACATATTCCTCCATTGAAATTTGAATTTGGCTCCGTATGCAAATTAACCATCGCTAGCGTAACTTCGCTTCGCTTAGCGAATCAACGCTAGCGCAACTTCGCAACCTTACGCTACCCCTGAGTGCAACTTCGGATTTTAGTGAATTTGCGAAGCGCTGGCGAAACTACGCCTGGCGAAGTACGGCGAAGTTACGCCTGGCGCAACTACGAATCTTAGTGAATTCGCCCCTAAGTGTCAGGTGTCTGGTCTGATTTGATTTTAAGTGGAGGACAGGGAATGCAACTTCCACATAGTTTATGCAATATAATTGGTGGACCGACAAATCAGTCCAGTGCAGTCAAACTGCATTACATAAACAGAACGCAGTTTTTAGCAATGCTCTTTGTCTCCAGAAGGAGGAGCCTTAGCTCCTTTAATGTGTTATTAGATAGTGTTTTAAAATATGACACTGACTAGGCATGCATCAAATCCATTATTTTAGGATTCAGCCTAATCCTTTGTGAAAGATTCATCTGAATCAGAACCCTAATCTGCATATGTAAATTAGGGAAACAAGGATGAAAAAGGGTATAGAATTAATTGTTTATGTGATGAAAAGTCACATGATTTTTTTGGATTCGGATTCGGCCAGGCACTTGGATTCGACCGATTTTGAATCCTGCTAAAAAAGGCTGAATCTTGGCCGAATTCCAAACCAAATCCTGGATTCGGTGCATCCCTAATACTGACAGTTTCGGGGTCTTGCAGTCTTATATATGATGTAAAGCTATAGGGCCTCTAAAACTAGGGGGAACTAATTTGCCAGGGGCGTAACTACAGAGGAAGCAGACCCTGCGGCTGCAGGGGGGCCCAGGAGGTACAGGGGGCCCCATGAGGCTCTCATTGATGAGCAATTTGAACATATATTGGTAAAACAGGACAAACACTGGATATGTTGGGGGCCCTAAAATTAATTTGCTGTGGGGCCCAGCAACATCTAGTTACGCCACTGTACTTTGCCATCTGTGTCTATTTCATGATGTCCAGTTACAAGTGTACATTAAAGACTTACCTCTCCTGCAGGAGGCATCTGAAGGCTCATCACATAATTGTACGCAGGTCCTGTAGTATTCCAGGACTCCGGGGCACAATAAACAGATTCCACTGTCACCCTGAGGATGTTCCCATCATTTATTTGTGCGTCGGAAAGCAAAGGATCAGGGACACAAACGGCCACCTCTAGGCTTGGCTATAGAGTTTGACAAAGACAATTAGAATAAAAGTAATTACTTAAAGGGGCATTAGGCTATCTAGTTAACCTGCAGCAATGCACCTCTATGCTTAGTATAATGGGCTGTACAGTGCAACTGCACTTGGGCACCTACAATTGGTAACTGAATGCAATGTTCTCTCCAAATGCCTCTGTAACAGCTTTATTCCCTCAGTATTTTGGAACACACACTGCCGCTGCCCCTGTTTGCCTTTCTAAATTAAATGTACAGTGCCACAGCCCCTGTGCGACAATATAACAGCAATACTGATAAAATTATATAACAACTCTGCATCTCTGAATCTTATATGCATGGAAAATGAAATATAAAAAGCAGCTGTGGTTGCTTTACCTGGAAAAATGGTATGCACAGGGCAATTATAGCTGTGCAACTCTATTAAGGTGCCCATTTTAAGATCTGCTTGTTTGGTGAGGTTGTCAAATGAGTGGATCTTTTCTTGATATGGCCACTTTGTGCTGGGCAATATGCAGGCCATCGGATGAGGTTTGTATCAATGAGCTGATGCAATATTTGCCCCAATGGAGACCATCAAGGAGGGCCCATAAACAGTCAGAAAATCTGGTGATATGTGTAGGGTATAGTGCGGGTTGAGAATTTCCTGACCCGCACCAAGCCCAGCCAGCTGTGCCCCCTCTATTTGTAGACCCATGCCCACCCCACAGTGATGTCACAAAAGGGGCAAGCGTGAGTTTAAAAATGTAGGTGCTGGAAGCCAGCAATGCTAGGTCACTCAACTCGGACCCTACTGCGTCCCAAAGATTTTTTGCAGGGTTTGGAGCGGGTAAACCTGCGAGTCCCGCAGGTTTAGGGCCCCGGCCGCACATCACTAATAGGGTAAATATGTAGGGTCAGCTCTGGACTTATTATGCCGCTTCCACCCTAACTACAATTGATAAACAGCTGAACCTTCTCCCTTTATTATAATATACTCATATCATCTGTTAACATCCAGCAAGGTACCTTTGTCTCCACTTGTGTGCCCTCTAGAGGTGATCCAGTCGCAGGGTAGAGAGGTAGGGTGACTTTGAAATTGCATTCACCTAAAATGAACCAATAGCTTCAAGTTAATGCAGTACAATACAGTATAAACCCCACTGTGTCTATAATATATCTCTTAGAGTTTAATTTCATGTAAATATTGGCACAGATTATTCTGCACAGGAAGTCCTATTTATTTGAATATTTGTGATGTATATTATAAAGGAAGCACCAAGATGCCTCTGATGAGATAACCCCCCTTTTGCAGACTAATGAAACAGCGACCTCCAGTAGGCAAATAACCTGACAACTGCTGTGCGTATTGTTTTACAAAATGACAGTTGGTAAGGATAATATCCCATTATTCGTATATTGTAAAGTACCTAAAGTCAGGAATATGTAGCTGTGCCACCTTGCCAATATTTTTACCAGCCTGATTGGCACAAATGATAACTGATACATCTGTTATTAATATGGAAGGAAGAAAGTAGAAATAGGATGTGGAACCCAAAGAATATGAAGCTCAGGATATTAAATTGTATGTCAGTGTCTCCAGTAAGCTGGCTAAGTATAGCCCTGGTGATTACATTGTGCTTCTGCTTCCTGTTAGATGCTCCTATGAATGAACCTTAGCTGATATTCCCGGGTAACTAAGAGTAACGACCATGTTGAAATACATGACATGATATGGAGCCGGGCTGGTCATTTAGGACAATTAAAGGGGAACACTGCAAGTATTGATGAACTTTGAGACACCGGACCAATACTGCTGTTGGCTGACCTCTGTAAGAGCCCTCAGCACAGGGAGCGGACAAACCGAAAATTCTTCGTAGTATTAGCACATTGTTTAATATTTTATTAATTTCTTGTATGTTTAGTAATTGTGTTACAGGAGCAAAGAGTATTTTTAGAAGCTCCTAAATACAATTGTACAACTTAGAGATATCCTCTTTTAAATTTCAGAAGAGAGTTATCTTTCTAGCTCAGACACTCCTTCTTTCAGACACTCCTAAATAGTTGAGGCATGGCTCTGCTAAGACAGCCTACGATTAAGTGTTTATAACACGAAATGTGTAAGGCTGTGGACACAATAAACTCTTTTTCACTTTGAACAAATTGCCTGGTGGAAGTTTGCCTTCATTGAGTGCCTGCTACAAAGAATTTTCGGTTTGTCCACTCTCCATGCTGAGGGCTCAGGGCGGTGCACTTGGGTGACTACCTTTATGTGGTGAGTAATCACTTACTTGGAGACACTAACCTCAGATTTATCATAGTTACCTCTGTAAGAGCACCATGTCTCAATTTTTGTTTCCTGTTCCAGGATTATCTCTGTGGCCCCAAGCCATGTACACATGTGCAGTAGAGTGAATAGCTTTCTGCTTCTGAATTTTTTCACTCTACTGGGCATGGGGCACAATGTAATTAAGATCTAGAAACAAGAAGAATATAGCCATGTAGCTCTCCTACAGTAGTACACTGGTTGGTGTAGTTTTCAGCTAATAGGAACATGGGCCCAGGGTCTCAGGTAACATTTTTGTATCCCCCAGTGATTATAGCTTTCCTTCACCTATAATGTATTCAGTAGCTTTGTTATGACGCTGGCTCTGTTAGTCTGATTTATGGTTATGTCTGGCCCTGCCACCTTCTCCTTAGCCCCAGTCCTCAACCTAGCCAGCAACCCAAGGACTAGGATCTGAGGAGTCGCAGGAAGGGTGCAGCGTGTTTAGTGTTAGAAACATTCCATATACCTTTCAGAAGAGGAAGCAGATCCACAGCAGCCTGTCCGAGGACCACAGTCTTCTCCTCCTTCTGCTTCTTCTCCTTAGGCAAAACTTCTATTAAAGTTACTGAAAAGCAGGCAAACAGTGGAAGATTAGAACAGATGTAGACTAGGTGGAAAAAAAGTCAAGAAAAAAAGAAAATTATGTGAGTAAAACAAGGAAACCTGGGACCAACTCCATGCAGTAGTATGGATACTATTACACTAGCCGCTCTGTTTGATCAAGTTCTAAGTTATCCATACTGTATGTACGACAGAAAACTGTCAGAGACATGGATGGCCTATCACATGAAAGCAAAAATCAAGCCATGGTCACAATTTAAAGAAGAGGGTAAAGTGCAAAAAAGGCCTCAGTCATGCATTACTGATATTGCCATGGTCCTCCTCAGTCTGCCCATGTGCCAATTCAAAGTTGAGGGATGGGGCTCAGATCCGGTACCTAGGTGTTAACTTTTAGTATGACGTAGAGAGGGACATTCTGAGACAACTTTTTATTATTTGTGGTTTTTGAGTTATTTAGCTTTTTATACAGCTTTTTTATATAGAGAGGGACATTCTGAGACAACTTGCATTTGGTTTTCACTTTTTATTATCTGTGTTTTTTGAGTTATTTAGCTTTTTATACAGCAGCTCTCCAGTTAGTATAGGTAATTCTAAAACAACTGGACTGGCTGAGTAATCATTGAAGACGTTTCACTACTAAACCGAGCAGCTTCTTCAGTTCAACTGACTTGTGTGGGAAGTTCATATAAACTCTTCCACCAATCCAATCACAATGGCACATTGTAAAGCTGGCCATAGACACAAAGATCCGATCGTACAAATCCTCGATTCATACGATTTTCAGATCGTGTGTGGAGAGTCCCAACATTTTTCATCCCGTTTGGACAATCGGCCAGGTTAAAAGATTTCTGTCAGCTGACGATAATATCTCTGCATGTATTGCCGATCTGACAATATCTCTGTGAGCTTCCCAGTAGAATTTGTCGGGCATACTTTCGCACGATTGCTGTGACGGACATGATATCGGCTGGTTTGTTCTCTTTGCTGCTTTATTTTATCTGAATGGTTAGTGGCAGGTCGGGAAAGGACACCGACTGATCGTGCGTCCGATATTCTGCTCGTCTATGGGCAGCTCTACTATTCAGGGAGGGGACATCTGAAACTCACAGGGGTGTGATTCTGTTGGGTTACTGTGATAGGATTACCAAGGTAACACAGTCCAATCAAGTAACCCAACAGAATCACTCCTCTGTGAGATTTCAGATGTCACCTCTCTGAAGAGTTGCAATGTGCCATTGTGATTGGATTAGGGGAAGCGTGTATATGTTGAGAAATTCCCCCGAGGAAGTGGGTCTATAAATTTGGAGGTGCGCCCTGATAGGGTCGAGTGGTGGAGGGGCGCATTAGGGTCATGTGCGTGGTGGAGGGATGGGTTAGGGCTGGGTGAAGGTGGTGGTGGGGCAGGTTAGGGTTGGGTGCGTGTGGTGGAGGGGCGCGTTAGGGTCGGGTGTGCGTGGTGGAGGGATGGGTTAGGGCTGGGTGCGGGTGATGGAGGGGCAGGATAGGGTCAGGTGCAGGTGGTGGAGGGGCAGGTTAGGGTCAGATGCGGGTGGTGGAGGGGCAGGTTAGGGTCGGTGTAAGTCAAATTTTTCTCATCACTAATGTTTCTACAACACTTATGGCAGGCTAAGTCTATGAGTCTAAGAAGATGTTAACATGCTTAAAGGAGAATTCAACCGTCTTCAAAAAAAAAAAACCCTACCCCCCACCCCACATAGACACCCTCCCCCCAGCATAGCTGCCCCCGGGGAAATGCTCCTAACTTTATACTTAAGGTGGCCATAGACTTAAAGATCCGCTTGTTTGGCGACATTGCCAAACGAGCGGATCTTTCCCCGATATGCCACTAAACTGTGTGGCTATATCGGGGGTAATTCGAGCGTTCGGCCGTATGGCCAAACGATCGAATTACGATGCACTAAGCGGCTCCGATGGGTCGGTCGGGTAAAAATCCAACCTTCCCGATCGATATCGTGGCCAGATATCGATCGGGAAGACCCGTCGGAAGCCCCCATACACGGGCAGATTAGCTGTCCAATTGGTCTAAAGCACTTATATCTGCAGCTTTATCTGCTCGTGTATGGCCACCTTTACCCCTCGGTGCAGAGTCAGGCATCAGAGTTCCACGCAGCAGCCATCTTCTGGGTCTTCCGCAAAGAGTCGCATGCGCAGTTGGAGCAATTTTTTTTTTTTGAAAAAGGTTGAATTCCCCTTTAATTTCTACCTCAAAGAAAAACACTTTGATTTGTTACTTACATACAACTGGCTTGTGAGCGACATCATCCAAGCTGTGGGGGCCATCGGGGGTGACGTCAAAGCTAGAGGTGAAATTAAACTCAGTGGGTCTGTCTGGGGAGGCTTCAAGCTTTGGCGAGTCTCCGAGGAGAGAGTTGTTAAACTCCGACCTGATGTAGCTCATTAGTAAATCACCTTTTATTCCCTTCTGTAAGAAACACAGAGGAGCTCTCTCATCAAGCTGCCAATACATTGCTTTGGAAGAATTCCCACTCTGTGAGATACTGTAAGGGCTTTGTACTGAGCATGAGAAAAACAAACTGGCTGCCCTTTCTTCTGTGTTTTTTATTGTTTATGCGAATTTGGAACATAACAGGGTTATATTAAATAAAGACATATTTTGGAACCATTAAATTCTATTAGTATATAAAAAGGTATTGGAAGCCACCTTGTACCTCCAAGGCCTATATAAAAGCACTACCTGATGCCTTTATAATGGTCAGAGAGCCTCAGTGACTTCTAATATCCTTATCATTTACAGTAGGGGGTACATTATCCCTTATAATACATGAGTGATACTCAGAGTTCCCTGTATAACTCAGCCTGCAGCTTTGTGCCTTTATATGGTCACAGAACAACCCCTCAGTGACTTCTAATATCCTTATCATTTACAGTAGGGGGTACATTATCCCTTATAATACATGAGTGATACTCAGAGTTCCCTGTATAACTCAGCCTGCAGCCTTGTGCCTTTATATGGTCACAGAACAACCCCTCAGTGACTTCTAATATCCTTATCATTTACAGTAGGGGTACATTATCCCTTATAATACATGAGTGATACTCAGAGTTCCCTGTATAGCTCAGCCTGCAGCCTTGTGCCTTTATATGGTCACAGAACCCCTCAGTGACTTCTAAAATCCTTATCATTTACAGTAGGGGGTACACTATCCCTTATAATACATGAGTGATACTCAGAGTTCCCTGTATAACTCAGCCTGCAGCCTTGTGCCTTTATATGATCACAGAACAACCCCTCAGTGACTTCTAATATCCTTATCATTTACATTGTTCCTTAATACAAATACATGAGTGATACATAATACATGAGTGATACACACACACACACACATATATAGAGAGAGAAAGAGGTATAAATATTGCATATAAACACATAGATCTATATACACATGACTGTACAGTATATAGATACTGTAGACTCACACCTACAGACACCTTTAAAGCATGCATAAAAATAAGCAGGCACAAATTACCAGCAACGCCATCAATAGGCAGCAATTTAGAAAATATAGAATATAAACCATTAGACTTCTTCAAATATAGTGACAAGTTACTTATGAGCAGATCATTTATATACATCCTAAAAGATATAATTCTACATCTGGGACCTACTATCTGTGCTTTGCCAGTTCTTACTACACTATAACTCTCCACCAGTCAATGGCTACCACAGTGAATTGTAGTCTAGAAGTTGCCAACGGCAGCTCCCCATCTTGGATCTTGGTAGGCCATTGTTTGGGAGTCAGTGGCACTGCACATGCTCAGTGGGCTCTGAGCAGCTGTTGAGAAGATAAGCTTAGGGCTCGTCACTAATTATCCAGCAGAAAATGAGCTTCCCCTGTAATATAAGCTGATGCTACAGGGCTGATTATTAAATTCTGATGCTAATTGCACTGGTTTCTGTGCTGCCATGTAGTAATTATCTGTATTAATTACTAATCAGCCTTATATTGTGACATTTCTATTCTATGTGTACTGTATATTGTGAGTGGCTCCCTAAGCTCAGTAAGTGACAGCAGCACAGAACATGTGCAGTGAATCAGCAGAAAAGAAGATTGGGAGCTACTGGGGCATCTTTGGAGACACAGATCTTTACTGCTAAAGGGCTGTGGTTGCCGTGGGCTGGTACAGAAGCATAAAACATAATGTATAACATGTCTAGCTACTTCTTTTGTTAAGCTTTAGTTCTCCTTTAAACTTGTAACATTGATTTTCCCTTCCAGTGTTTAACACCAGTGAAGTGGCAGCCAGCCGTCGGCAGTGATTGTGCTGGAAAGACGTTACCACATTGAGTGCTCTCAGGACGGTGATCTGCACGGGTGCGGGAGGGCGAGCCTTCACTGCTGCGAGTGCTGTCTCCATAGCAACGGCTCTGTAAGAAGGAAAGGAGTCGTGTTATCAGGGGTACGGATCCCATTACAGCTGTTGCCGAGGCACCGGAGCGGAGAAACGCTGTCGGCACAAGTGTATTATTAGTGTTCTCTGTTACACGGGTGACTGGCATCTCATAACGTGAGACTTGAAACCCTCGTTTGGATAGAAGTGCTTCCGATGGAGTGCCACAGCATTGTTGAGTGTCACTTGAAAGGAGCACTCCAGAAAAACCACTTAAATGCATTGAAAATCCGTCGGCTACAATAGTCTGTCCCTCTGTGCCCCCTCAAGTGCCTTTTCCTTTATACACCCTTTCCCCATTGTTCATATCACTTATCCATTAATCGCTTCTCTGCTGCACACTGTTGCGCAATACATGCCATTTATCAACACAAAGCCAGCCTTGAATTGAACCTGTCCGCTGGTTGCTAGGGATTAATTACCCTACCAACCAGGAACCAGTTCTAAAATGATAGCAACAGAGAGTCTGAAAAGAAAGACAGGGAAAACAAAATCAGAATAATGATAACACTAAAGCCGGATGGTTAATTTGTTTATTTTGGTTGCTGGGGTCAGGGACCCTAACAGCCAGAGGGCCATCCCAGTTGCTGCCTGGAAAATAAACAGCTAATTATAGGGGTTGTTCATCTTTGAGTTAAGGTAAAAGTTACTTAGCAGCTCTCCAGTTTGAATTTTCTGCAATTTGGTTGCTAGGGTCCAACTTACCCTAGCAACCACACACTGATTTGAATAAGCGACTGGAATATGGATAACAGGAGAGGGCCTGAATAAAAAGAGGAGTGATAAAAAGTACCAATAACAATAAGTATCTTGCCATACAGAGGATTTGTTTTTTTTTTACATGAGTCAGAAGAAAAAGGCAAATAATTAAAATGCTATAAAAAACTGAAGACCAATTGAAAAGTTGCTTGGAATTTGTCATTCTATAACAAGCTGGAAGTTTACTTTAAGGTGAAACACCCCTTTAAAGGGATCAAATCCTCTGCACTGCTGGTTCCCACTCCTGAGCCAGAAGAGGGCAGAAAATGATTAAAAAAACATTCAATAATAAATAATGAAGACCAATTGAAAAGTGGCTTCGACTTGGCCACCCTGTAACATTTTTGAAATGAACTTAAAGGTGACCCACTCCTTTAATAAAAATACATACAATATAAATAATCCAAACTTCGATTGGAAGCGGATTATATACAACATATTTGCAGTATTGTTCTAATATAAAGCAGTACTTCCATTTCGATTATTCTTGCACGTTTTCCAGCTATAGCCCTAGAGTGGTGCTCCAGTCCCAGGTCAGCACAGATATGGACAGTACTTGAGTTGAGAGGCAAAAGAATTGCCAGGAATGTGCTTTGCTATGAAATTGCTTTAGAAAACAAGATGGGCAAGTCATATAAAATACCTCCCATTGCCCCCTATTGGGACAGCCACATGGTAAGTGGGCAGCAGAGACAACTGGTTTTGTTAGGGACATTCACCTGCCAGTGGGAAAGGCCAGATCCAGTGCTGACTGGTGTAGGCCCCACTTGAGAAAGGGCAGTGATTGCCCGAAACATGTTGTGTCTTTCAGTAAATTAATAAAGAAGAATTAGCAGTAAATCTGCACCTGAAGTGCTCTCCTTTCATTGACTGACTGTGCAGATAACCTTGGATGATTGGCACATCCATATGGAAGGATAGATGCATTTTATAAATTGAATAATATTGGGCAGAGCGCAGATCTCCACTGCTGTGTTGGTGTAGGCTACAAGTCATGTTGTTCCCCTGCAATACGGCTCACTGTACAACTGAATGGGCTTATATGTATGGAATGAAACTACACATGCTGTCACATAAGTCTTCAATAATTATGTGTTTAAGAAAATGTAACTTTCTCTTTTATTTCTGTTACTTTGATAAGAGGCCAGTTTCCCAATTCCCACTGCAGATTAATTATACTAATTTGTGGCTCTAACAAATTCTTCCCTATCCTTCTCTATAGTCTCCCTCCTGCCCCAGTACCGACCTACTAATCTCTGGTACCTACAGTCCCTTCCCTCTCATCTCTATAGTCTCCCTCCTGCCCCAGTACTTACCTACTAATCTCTGGTACCTACAGTCCCTTCCCTCTCTTCTCTATAGTCTCCCTCCTGTCCCAGTACTTACCTACTAATCTCTGGTACCTACAGTCCCTTCCCTCTCCAGTCCCTTCCCTCTCATCTCTATAGTCTCCCTCCTGCCCCAGTACTTACCTACTAATCTCTGGTACCTACAGTCCCTTCCCTCTCTTCTCTATAGTCTCCCTCCTGTCCCAGTACTTACCTACTAATCTCTGGTACCTACAGTCCCTTCCCTCTCTTCTCTATAGTCTCCCTCCTGTCCCAGTACTTACCTACTAATCTCTGGTACCTACAGTCCCTTCCCTCTCTTCTCTATAGTCTCCCTCCTGTCCCAGTACTTACCTACTAATCTCTGGTACCTACAGTCCCTTCCCTCTCTTCTCTATAGTCTCCCTCCTGTCCCAGTACTTACCTACTAATCTCTGGTACCTACAGTCCCTTCCCTCTCTTCTCTATAGTCTCCCTCCTGTCCCAGTACTTACCTACTAATCTCTGGTACCTACAGTCCCTTCCCTCTCCAGTCCCTTCCCTCTCATCTCTATAGTCTCCCTCCTGTCCCAGTACTTACCTACTAATCCCTGGTACCTACAGTCCCTTCCCTCTCATCTCTATAGTCTCCCTCCTGCCCCAGTACTTACCTACTAATCCCTGGTACCTACAGTCCCTTCCCTCTCTTCTCTATAGTCTCCCTCCTGTCCCAGTACTTACCTACTAATCTCTGGTACCTACAGTCCCTTCCCTCTCTTCTCTATAGTCTCCCTCCTGTCCCAGTACTTACCTACTAATCTCTGGTACCTACAGTCCCTTCCCTCACTTCTCTATAGTCTCCCTCCTGTCCCAGTATTTACCTACTAATCCCTGGTACCTACAGTCCCTTCCCTCTCTTCTCTATAGTCTCCCTCCTGTCCCAGTACTTACCTACTAATCTCTGGTACCTACAGTCCCTTCCCTCTCCAGTCCCTTCCCTCTCATCTCTATAGTCTCCCTCCTGTCCCAGTACTTACCTACTAATCCCTGGTACCTACAGTCCCTTCCCTCTCTTCTCTATAGTCTCCCTCCTGTCCCAGTATTTACCTACTAATCTCTGGTACCTACAGTCCCTTCCCTCTCTTCTCTATAGTCTCCCTCCTGTCCCAGTATTTACCTACTAATCCCTGGTACCTACAGTCCCTTCCCTCTCTTCTCTATAGTCTCCCTCCTGTCCCAGTACTTACCTACTAATCTCTGGTACCTACAGTCCCTTCCCTCTCTTCTCTATAGTCTCCCTCCTGTCCCAGTACTTACCTACTAATCCCTGGTACCTACAGTCCCTTCCCTCTCTTCTCTATAGTCTCCCTCCTGTCCCAGTACTTACCTACTAATCCCTGGTACCTACAGTCCCTTCCCTCTCTTCTCTATAGTCTCCCTCCTGTCCCTCTCTCCGGTACAAACCCTCATTATTCAACACTAAACTCGTGTCGCCTCTATAACACCTACAGAAATCCTCCCGGCCTCAATTCACCCGTTAAAGCGATTATTCCCGCGCCCTCCCTTCTATACGTTCTATTCGCTCCTGCTTCTTCCCCGGTACCTTTTGCTCTGTACTCTGGCAGTCGCGTTCTCCGTCTCCAGGCAACGTTCCGCAAATCTCGTGAGAACTAGTGAGACGCTTTTTGGTTGCCAAGTAACGGCGGAAGGGAATGTTGTGGATCTTCTACTTTCCTTCTGAGCAGGGCGCCAAAGACTAACGCAATTTAAAAGGCGTAGTTTGAGTTATTGGATTAAATATTTTAAATAAATAAATTTTAAATCATGAGTCGTGTTTTATTTTATGAAACAAATCGGTCCCCTTCATTCCTTTGTCTTTAGAAACAATGCAGTGTGTTTAGGCAAGTCAGGGCCTTGTGCTGCCATAGCTGTGACTGTGACATATATCAGAGATATTTCCAGGGCTTTTGTATCATGTCTGTCAAATGGCTAATAGGAAGCACTTGCTGACCACTGAACAGCTTTCAGTGGACCACTAATAGGGACCACTAATATACTAACCACAACTTCCACAAGTCCTTGACAGCAGCCCCTGCCTTTGCTTGTAGTCTGTACTTAGAGATCCCATACAATTATACCTATATATGCCACCTCGTCCCTTTCATTCAGGCCACATATTGTATATTTAGCACAATTCTGCAGGAACAGCCCCCTAAGTTTGCTCATAGTCTGTACAGAGAGATCCCATAAAACTATGGCAGCATAGGTATTCCCCTGTACTAAGCACAATTCAGCAGGAACAGCCCCCTAAGTTTGCTCATAGTCTGTACAGAGAGATCCCATAAAACTATGGCAGCATAGGTATTCCCCTGTACTAAGCACAATTCTGCAGGAACAGTCCCTAAGTTTGCTCATAGTCTGTACAGAGAGATCCCATAAAACTATGGCAGCATAGGTATTCCCCTGTACTAAGCACAATTCAGCAGGAATAGCCCCCTAAATTTGCTCATAGTCTGTACAGAGAGATCCCATAAAACTATGACAGCATAGGTATTCCCTGTACTAAGCACAATTCAGCAGGAACAGCCCCCTAAGTTTGCTCATAGTCTGTACAGAGAGATCCCATAAAACTATGACAGCATAGGTATTCCCCTGTACTAAGCATAATTCTGCAGGAACAGCCCCCTAAGTTTGCTCATAGTCTGTACAGAGAGATCCCATAAAACTATGGCAGAATAGGTATATCCCTGTACTAAGCACAATTCAGCAGGAACAGCCCCTAAGTTTGCTCATAGTCTATACAGAGAGATACCATAAAACTATGTGTTTCCCCAGGGTTTGGAAGAAAAGGTGCAGGCTGCAGCAGAGGTAGAAGATGCATCTCGTCGTCAATTTGTTATGTTTTGGGTAGCCGAGGATGAGTAGAGTATAAAAGTGCTTTATTAGCAGAGACTCATGCAGCCATTATACAACAGTAAGTAAGTCTTGAGCACAGTGACATCTACAGGCCATTTGTATAAACACCACATACTCCCCCTATAGTAGGAAAGCATTTGGACAACTATAATAAACAGCAACAATTAAACAACAATTAAACAGTATGCATTTTAAAACAATATTATACATTCTTCACATCACAAAGTCCTTGGTCCATGCAGGTAGTTTTCTGATTCTCTCAGTACGCCTTATAGGTTTACTTTCTTCAGGCCTATTGCAGCTGACATCAGGAGTAGGAAAATGTCCTTCATCAAATGGAGCTTCTCCAAAGTCATATCTAACAGGAGCAAGACGACTTGCATTCCATATGTGTCCATCAGACAGTTCATATGTGTATGGTCCTTGCTGGCGTCTCACTTCAAGTGGTGTAGTAAATTTAGATTGTCCTTGTTTCAGTATTCCTGGTTTCTTAATTCTGACTAAAGATCCAGGCTGAAAGTGCACTTCTCTTGCACCACGTTTTCTGTCAGTATAAGCCTTGCATTTGGCTTGGTGATGTTTCACAACGTCAGCAGTAGATGATTTTGTAGGCACGGTATTTTGTGGAAGTTTGATGTCTGCAACATGTAACTTAGTGCGCATCTGTCTGCCATGTAATAATTTAGCAGGAGATAATTGGGCACGTTGCTCTGTAGTTGTAGGAACTCTGTTGTAAATACTTTCCAAGATTTCCCAGTAATATTTGCTGTCTGTAGTGCTTCTTTCAGACTTCGGTTGAATCCCTCGATTTCTCCATTTGCTTGTGGGTAATACACTGAAGATTTCCTATGCACAATATTCCTCTCTCTCAGAAAGGATTCAAACTCAGATGAGACAAACTGTGGTCCGTTGTCTGATATTAGCTCCTTTGGATTACCTTCTCTGCTGAAGACTGTAGACAGAAATGTTATTCCTGTAGCTGATGTTATATGAGAAACAAATGCAATTTCAGGCCATTTACTGTAATAGTCTATCAAGGTTATAGCAAATCTACAATCTATAGGAGCATCTGTAAAAAGACCGACAATATCAATAGCACGTTTTTCCCATGCTGAATCATGGAATGGTACTGGCTGAAGTGGTGGTGTATGTGTGAGAGCTGTTTTGTCATGATTCTGACAAGTAACACAAGAATGAATGGCAGTTACCACATCAGCATCCATTACTGGCCACCAGTATAGTTCTTGTAGTCTTTGTTTTGTACATACAATTCCTTGATGACTCTCATGTGCAAGTTGTATGAGCTTTTCTCACAAGGTCTCTGGTACCAGTAAACAATGAGCTCCACGGACAACATAGCCATCTACTAAGGACAGTCTAATCCTGTAGTAAGGTTGAAGATCAGGACTGCGTTTCTTCTCAACATTTGGCCATTTGCTTTGTAAGATGTCCCTTAGTTTTACTTGAATTGGACATGTGAGGCAAGCTTGCTTAAAACCAGCAGCTGTAACTGTAGATGATAGTAAATCAGTCAATGCTACAACTTCTATGTCCTCATCCAGTGTATCAGAAGCTGCAGGTAAAGGTAAACGTGACAAACAATCAGCAGTAAATTATTTTGTAGTTGAAATTCAGTAGCCTTGCTGACCATCTAGCTATACGCATTCCAGCTCTTCCTAGTCCCTTTGTTGTAAGCAGTGTAGTTAAAGGGCTATGATCAGTGCATAAGGTAAATTCTCTACCCCATAGGTAGGTTCTCCATTTTCCTGTTGCCCAAACACATGCTAGAGCTTCTTTTTCAACAATGGAATACTTACGTTCTGTCTCTGTAAGTGTTCTGGATGCAAATGCAACAGTTTTCTCTGTATGATCAGCATGGATCTGTGTGAGAACTGCACCAACGCCATAGTCTGAAGCATCTGTAGTAACCATAGTGGGTAGTGCAGCATCAAATAAAGCTAGCGCTGGAATGTTCACAGTTAGCTTTTTCACTATTTCAAAGCTATGTTGAGCAGACTCTGACCACACCAGACTTAAAGTTCCACGTAGTAGTGTTCTAAGTGGTTCCACAACTGAAGCATAGTTTGGAATAAACTTAGACTACCATGAAGTAAGACCTAAGAAAGTTTGTAAGGTCTGGAAATCAGATGGAGGAGGTGCTTGTGTAACAGCGTTGACATGGTCAGGGTCAGGCAGTAATCCATCTTGTGAGATTATATGACCCAGAAACGAGAGCCGAGTTTGTCTGAAGTGGCATTTGGAAAGGTTTAGTTTCAGTCCTGCAGAATCAATGCATTTCAGAATCTTTTCTAGGTACTTGTCATGAAGGAACAAACTTTCACTTCAGTGTGAGGGATCTCCGATTGGTTCCAGACATCAGGTGTCTCTGAATCCGGGTTCCTGGCCTAGGAACTTTCATCTACATCACACTTGCGGATTTATTCAAACACGATTTCAAAATTAAAAAATATGTTACTTTATTGGTTCCATTAAAATTTGTTAGCTTAGGTGCAGTGCATGACAATCACCACTGACGCGTTTCATGCCCTATGGCACTTCCTCAGAGTGTCTGAGGAAGTGCCATATGGCATGAAACGCGTCAGTGGTGATTGTCATGCACTGCACCTAAGCTAACAAATTGTAAAACAAACTTGGTGCTGAAGCCAGTCCATAAGGTACACGCTTTAACCGAAACAAACCATCAGGGGGGATAAATGCAGCGAGGTCTCTACTTTTCTCATGCAGTAATACTTGATGATAAGCACTCTGAAGATCCAGAGTAGAAAAGAATTTTGCTCCTTTGGAGTTCTGAAAATATTTCCTTTATGTGTAGCAAGGGATGATTATCCATTAGGGATGTAGCGAACGTCGGAAAAAAAGTTCGCGAACATATTCGCGAACTTGCGCAAAAATGCGAGCGGTTCGCGAACGGTTCGCGAACCCCATAGACTTCAATGGGAAGGCGAACTTTAACATCTAAAAAAGACATTTCTGGCCAGAAAAATGATTTTAAAGTTGTTTAAAGGGTGCAACGACCTGGACAGTGGCATGCCAGAGGGGGATCAAGGGCAAAAATGTATCTGAAAAATCTGCCTGTGTGTGCTTGGAAGAGATAGTGTAGGGGGAGAGCTGTTAGTGATTTCAGGGATAGATGATAGTTCAGTGAAAGTTTGCTGGCTAGTAATCTGCTTGATACTGCTCTGTATTGGAACAAAAAAATAAATAAAAGCAGTCCTTACAAGGACTACTGTTATTACAGCAGTCAGCAGATGAGATCAGAAGCAGGACAGCTGCCCACTGCAGCTACATACAGAGCACTGCAGTAGAAGGTAGATTACTAGCCAGCAAAGCTACCTAAGCTTAAATGTCCCTCAAACCCCTGCAGACTTCTGTTCCTCCAATAACAGAGCAGTATCAAAACGATTACTAGCCAGCAAACTTTCAACTGTCCCTGAAATCACTAACAGGCAGCAGCTCTCTCCCTACACTATCTCTTCAGCACACACAGGCAGAGTGAAAAAACGCTGCAGGGCTTCGGTTTTTATAGGGAAGGGGAGTGGTCCAGGGGAGAGCTTCCTGATTGGCTGCCATGTACCTGCTGGTCTGGGGTGAGAGGGCAAAAAAAGCGCCAACAATGGCGAACCCAAAATGGCGAACGTCGCGCGACGTTCGCGAACTTCCGGCGAGCGCGAACACCCGATGTTCGCGCGAACAAGTTCGCCGGCGAACAGTTCGCGCCATCTCTATTATCCATAACAACTGCTTTATTGGGTTCACGGAGATCAGCACACAATCGAATACCTTCAGTTTTCTTCATTGTTACAACAATTGGTGAAACCCATTCAGAGGATTCTGATTTTTCAATCACATCTTGCTCTACCAGTTTTCTTTAGTTCCCGTAAATCTCCCTTATAGAGTAGGGCAATCGCCTCAATGTCTGACATGCTGGTGTGACATATGGTCTCAACTTAACTTTGTGTACAAAGTTCTTTGCACAATCCAGTGAAGTGTTGCTTTGTGGTGAAATTTTAGACACTGGCTGTGTGGCAGACACTGGTGCTGTAGTAATGAGACCATCAACTAATTGTAGGTTTAATGCAGCAAAGAGATCTCTTCCA
The DNA here is from genome assembly GCA_038501925.1 of Xenopus petersii. Lineage (NCBI taxonomy): Eukaryota > Metazoa > Chordata > Amphibia > Anura > Pipidae > Xenopus > Xenopus petersii. The sequence goes on from CM076688.1 coordinate 13,839,245, forward strand.
AGTATAGCAGTTCCCTTATTCACAATGTAAAAGTCACATTTTGCAGAGTTTGTAAATTGTACAGTCACTGGCAAGCAACCAAGCACAGGGATTGGATCCTTTAAGTAACTGACCAGTTTCAGGGCAGGTGCAACAAGCGGATCTTTTGCAAAGTATTTCAAGAAAATCTCCTTTGGTAGTATAGAAACAGCTGAACCTGTATCAAGCATCAGATTAATGGAGTGTCCCTTGTCAGCAGAAGCAGTACTGACGCTGACAGTGCATTTAAACTTGTCTGGAATAAATGTATCAGCTTTATTCACACTTAATACTGTGACATTTGTAGTAGTGACTTCATGAACATCTTTAGCAGAACTACGGCAGATCTTAGCAAAATGTCCTACTTTTGTGCATTTGCTTCACCGTTTAGCTTTTGCAGGACATGTAACATGATTTGCAGTGTGTTGTGTTGAACCACAGTGAAAGAAGTATTTTTTATTTGTATTTGCTGCACGGTTTTGCAGTGTAGGTGAATCCCTTTCCTAAGCACTGTATTTTGCCTGTGACTGTGCATTATTAGGCCACAGTGCTGAATTCACAGTCTGTACATTCCCAGCAGTTCCCTGACTGAGAGTTTTAGCCTCTTGCAGGACATGTAACATGATTTGCAGTGTGTTGTGTTGAACCACAGTGAAAGCAGTATTTTTTATTTGTATTTGCTGCACGGTTTTGCAGTGTAGGTGAATCCCTTTCCTAAGCACTGTATTTTGCCTGTGATTGTGCATTATTAGGCCACAGTGCTGAATTCACAGTCTGTACATTCCCAGCAGTTCCCTGACTGAGAGTTTTAGCCTCTGCCACTGCTGTTTCAATTTGGCCAGCAACTGTAATAGTCTTTGCAAGGGTTAAATCCTGCTCTAGGAGCAGTCTTTCTCTAATGCGAGGTGAGATTGTTTTTTCCACTATTTGGTCTCTTAGCATTTCATCTGTTAGATTCCCAAACTCACAGGTAACAACCAGCTCTCTCAAAGCTGCTACAAATTGTTCTGTGGAATCACCATTACGTTGTCCACGTTGGCGGAATTTATAGCTTTCAGCAACTGCATTTACTCTTGGCACAAAAAAGTTCTTTATAGCAGTAAGAGCAGTTTCATAAGCCTCATCAGGTAATGGTAATGTATAGTATATACGCTGTCCCTCTGCTCCCAGGCAGTGAATAAGTAAAGCTTTCTAGCAGCAGAAATCTCCCCTTGGTCAGCAGCAATAATGCTTCAAACATACGGATCCAAGCAGTAAAAGGTATGGTAGGCTCACCAGGGTTTGGAAGAAAAGGTTCAGGCTGCTGCAGAGGTAGAAGATGCATCTCGTCGTCAATTTGTTATGTTTTGGGTAGCCGAGGATGAGTAGAGTATAACAGTGCTTTATTAGCAGAGACTCATGCAGCCATTACACAACAGTAACTTTCACTTTTAAGCTCTCCAGGGAGTATGCACAGTATGTCTTGAGCACAGTGACATCTACAGGCCATTTGTATACACCACACTATGGCAGCATAGGTATTCCCCTGTACTAAGCACAATTCTACAGGAACAGCCCTCTAAGTTTGTTCATGGCCTGTATATACAGTATACCATAAACCAAACCAGAATAGATATGCCCTTCAATAAGTACAATTCTTCAGGAACAGAACAGCCCCGTAAGATTGCTTATAGCATTTTTAAGGAGACAAAACTATACCAGAGCAAAGACATACATGAACAATCTCCAAACTGTACTGTATATAGTATTAAATAGTTTTCAGTCATAGATTCAGAATAAACAGGTCTGAACAGCAAATATCAGAACAAGAATAATCGGAAACAGGATGGGGTGAGACGGGCATGAGAACTGATTGGCAGCTCTCCTGCCCCCAAGAACATCTGGCGTCCTCAGAGATACAGTATTAACGTCCTAATTTCAGCGTCTCCATGGCAAATACAGAGAAATCTAATAACATTTGTGTTGTATTTTAAATTAATGAATATATTTATTTGGTTACTGTGTGCTTCATTGGCCCCAGTGGCCATATTTGTAAATAACCATCACTCAGCCTGGGACTCTACCGTTGTTGTAAAGTGATCTCTTTCAATAGGGCAGGCTTGTTTATCAGCATCTTAGATTTTAGTTTGTGCGTTTGTAGGTTTATAAACGAGGGATGCACCAAATCCACTATTTTGGATTCGGCTGAATCCCCGAATCCTTTACGAAAGATTCGGCCGAATACCGAACTGAATCCGAATCCTAATTTACATTTGCAAATTAGGGGTGGGAATGGGAAAACATTTTTTACTTCCTTGTTTTGTGACAAAAAGTCACACAATTTCACTCCCTGCCTCTAATTTGCATATGCAAATCAGGATTCAGATTCGGTTCGGCCAGATAGAAGGATTCGGCTGAATCTGAATCCTGCTGAAAAAGGCAGAACCCTGGCCAAAACCTGAACCGTGTGCATCCCTATTATGAGCACAACTGCAGTGTTGATTTTGTTCTACATATACTAAATTATATGACCTAAATATGCTGCCTTTCACCACAATAGAGGGGCAAAACCCGTACAAATGACTAGAAAAAATTCCACAAGGGTAAACCCCCCCACAGATAACCAGGAAGAACCCTAAAAGAGAGAGAGGCTGATGAAACTCCACAAATGAACTTTAAAAAAGAAAAGCCTACAAGCAAGGGGCAGAACCCCCACAAAATAACCAGAAAGAAGGCTACAAGCAAGAGCAGAATCCCCAAAAAACGAACCAGAGAGAGCCTACAAGCGAAGGACAGAACCCCCTCAAAGGAACCAGAAAGGGAAGGGCAGAACTTGCACAAATGCACCAGAAAGAATGCCCACAAGAGAGGGGCATAACCAGGCAAGTAAAGATGCACCAGTGAGTCTGACCTCAGTGTGGCCAAATAACATCTCTATGTACAAAAAACCCCCCAAAATATGTGCTTAATACAGGGGAATAGCTAGGATGGCATAGTTTTATGGTATCAAATTGCACAGCTTATAAATATATTATGAAGACTTTATACCTAGAACAGCACAATGATTTGTACTCATAACTTTTCATCAGTCTTTGTTTGCACAGTACTAACTCAGGGGTCCCTAGCTATGTGGCATATGTGTTGTACCTGATAAAAAGGGTGTGACATCATGGAAGAAAGAACATCACGAAAAATTCCAGTCTGGGTGAATAAATACCGAATAGATGTTCAATATATATACAGCCCTGTAACCCAGAGATGCCAACCAGCCCCATGTCCTGAGGGAGATAATGATCATCTCTGGGTCTTTTTGAGACTTTATTTCGTGTTACCGTTTACTGTGAAGAGCAGTTGAGGTTTAATAAAACCCTGAACAGGATCATTATCTCCCTCTTGACATGATTTTGATGTTGGTGTACATCGTTGGTTAATCATACCCAGCGCAGAAACAAAATAAACTGTTTCCCAAGAGACCCAAGGAGAGACAACGTGTGTGATTTCCACTGTCTTGCAATCGATCTTTGCTGTAATTGCCTGTTACGGCTGGGAAGACCTTTTTATGAACATTGTCATAACAGTTTTTCCTGATTGCTAGGCGCTGTGTTAATCAATACATATATTTAAACTCTGGGACCCTTTTCCAACTATTGACAGAGCCCTCATAATGGGGACGACAAGCAATTAGTGACAAAGGTTTTTTTTCAAAGGCAATAACAGTGTTTGTATTAAAACTGTTTAGAAATATAGTTTACTTCTTGTACTTGGATTGCTAGGGTCTATTCTGACTCCCAGTCCAGACCTGCTCCGATTTATATAATGATGCCTTTGTGTTTAAGCTAAGTGTGAATTCTGACCTGCACTGCTTTGGGCTAAGTGTCAGCTGGCAGTTTGTAGATGATGACCATTGGCCCATTACTTGCCGTAACCATCTTCTTTGCACTTATGGATGTCAAGCTATTTCTGTGTTTCAGAATTTGCTTGTACTAAACAGTCCATACCAGGCCCACACCGACAATGTGTGGGTTCTGGCAAATGCCAGAGGGGCTGCTGTAAGTTGCCATAGACCCTCACTATTTATTGGCCTCTCGGTACCTCAAATTCTAGGGCCTATTTTAATTTTCAATCCAGACATGGTCCATATGCTCTCACAACAGGCTCATAGCTGTCAGATGATACTCCCAACTTGGTACATCATAACATTATGATTGATGGATTCCCTTTAAGGCTGGGGTCCCCAACCGCCGGATAGCGGACAGTCTTGAATTGAGCCGCTGAGCCTAGTGTCCAATTACCGTGGCGCCGGTGCGCCAAATTGGAAGATGGCGCGCCAGAATTGGACACCGACTCCATCCCGACCCCGCCCTTGCAAAAAGATTTGGCTCTACACTGGTCCCCGGGCCAAAAAAGGTTGGGCAACGCTGCTTTAAGGCACACATGCTATTTTATATGTCTCCTATATTTAAACACTGATCACTACACATTCCATCATTAAAGGGTATATTGATCTATGCATTTACATTCCTTATATTACTGGGAGACTGGCATGTCAAACCCAAATGTCCTATGATGACCTCAGTGGGGGCCACTGAGTGGAGAAAAAGAGACCCAGTGGAGAAATACTACAGTATAGAGGTAGGATTGCCACCCGGCCGGTGGAGAGCTGCTGAATAAAAAGCCAAATAACTCGGAAACCACAAATAAACAAAAGATATCAATTGCAAATTGTTTTAGAATATCCCTCTCTACACCATAATAAAAGTTAATTTAGAGGTAAACAGCCCTTTTAAGGCAATGGCCTAAGTACCAAGACTGCATCAGATAGGATTTAAGCTTCGACAAATTCACCTGTAAACAAATATAACCATAGTTTAAAAAAAATAGTAATGAAAAAAACATGATAAATATGTGATTTAGGATGGGGTGTGAGATATATACCATAGTTATTCTGTTTGGGTACCGGTACCCAAATTATATGCATCTGTCCCCTAAAAGTGTAAAAGTGCACTCTACCTCATAAATATATATCCTTAAATCTGCTGAGACAGCTCTCATGGATATTAATAGAGAGGAAAGTTGTTAACAATTTTTGCCAGCTGTAAGTTCCGCCCTGGGATCCTTTCCCACCAGTCTACGTAGGGTGGAGCAGGGCTGGGAGATTGGGTGCTCACATTCAAAATCAGAATCCATCAGCTTATAAGAGCAAGAAGAGAAAAGAACAGAGAACTTCAAGGTAATGAACATATTTTTACTTTCTGGGTGGAAAGAATCCCTTAAATATTTAGGGAGTTCTAAATAATTCTAATATAGGTATGGGATCCGTTAACCGGAAACCCATTATCCCGAAAGCTCAGAATTACAGAAAGGCCGTCTCCCATAGACTCCATTTTATCCCAATAATCCAAATATTTAAAAATGATTTCCTTTTTCTCTGTAATAATAAAACAGTAGCTTGTACTTGATCCCAACTAAGATATAATTAATCCTTATTGGAAGCAGAAGCAGCACATTTGGTTTATTTAAAAATTCCATGATTATTATTTTCTTAAGGCATAAAGATCCAAATAAGGGAAAGATCCGTTATCCGGAAAGCCCCAGGTCCCATAGCTGTATTACAATTGGCCTAATCAATATTACAGAATAATGCAGGTACTTGTGTGTCACATTATATACCGTGTAGCATGGGTGTCCTGGGCCTTGGGGTGGGAAGTTAAAAAAACGTTTGGGGTTATTGGAAATTAAATTTTAAAACAATTGGGAACTAGCTGGAGAAGTTAGGGTAGGGCAACTGCCCCCTCTTGCGGACACCCATGCTGGCTAGGCAAAATATGATAGATATGCTTGATTTTATTGTCATTTCAGTTAATTTTTAAAAATATTTAGCTCATTTACTATTATACTATTGCATGAATAGAAAAAGGTATTGCAGTTTCCCATTGTGCCCTACTGGAAATATTATTATATACAATAGCACACGTTAATGGTGTTAACGTTGCTGTCTTATTGGGTTTTAATAAAGCATAAATATCTTTTACTAGCCTTAAATACCCATTATCCAGAATAATCCAGGTCCCAAGCATTATGCATAATAAATTACAGCAATACACGATTAAGAGTCATATGGCTGCTATTTTCTCTCATTTGCTGGGAAGCATCAGCGGACTGGCACCTGCGTCGTATCAGCACTTTTGCAGTGGCACTGAATGATGCCATAGATGGGTGTTTGAATAGGAGCTGCGTTTGCTTCTTTGAGATGTAAATAGCCCTTATTAACTAATGTAACATGTAAAAAGTGTATCCTCCTGTTACTTTCCATTAACTGGTTTTGTCGAACTTTGTCAGAGAACAGACTTATTATAATTGACAGTATTCCAAGAGAACAGACTTATTATAATTGACAGTATTCCAGAACTGTCCCAGAACCCAGCAGTTCTGGTGGAGCAGTTATGTCTTATCAACAATATGTAAACCATTCAGGAGAATGAGGGTAAATTAGAAATATACCCCTTGGGTCTCATTCCGAACTTTATACGTACGTTAAAAAATGCCAATATTCACCACAAAGCCACCCTGTTATTCCCAACTTGACAGGCACCCTATAACGCAGGGGGATGTTATCGTTTGGGGAGGCTACATAAAGCAATCCAGGCACATATAATTGCAGTGCTACCTTGATGTATAATACCCCAGAACCTGAGGCAGATAAATACAGTGCCAGTTCCATTTATAATACCCCAGAACATACGGCAGATAAATACAGTGCCAATTCCATGTATAATACCCCAGAACATACGGCAGATAAATACAGTGCCAATTCCATGTATAATACCCCAGAAGAACATGGCAGATAAATACAGTGCCAATTTCATGTATAATACCCCAGAACACATGGCAGATAAATACAGTGCCAATTTCATGTATAATACCCCAGAACACACGGCAGATAAAGTGCCAATTCCATGTTTAATACCCCAGAACATACGGCAGATAAATACAGTGTCAATTCCATGTATAATACCCCAGAACACACGGCAGATAAATACAGTGCCAATTCCATGTATAATACCCCAGAACACACGGCAGATAAATACAGTGCCAATTCCATGTATAATACCCCAGAACACACGGCAGATATACATTGCCAATTCCATGTATAATACCCCAGAACACACAGCAGATAAATACAGTGCCAATTCCATGCATAATACCCAGAACACATGGCAGATAAATACAGTGCCAATTCCATGTATAATACCCCAGAACACATGGCAGATAAATACAGTGCCAATTCCATGTATAATACCCCAGAACACATGGCAGATAAATACAGTGGCAATTCCATGTATAATTCCCCAGAACACATGGCAGATAAATACAGTGCCAATTCCATGTATAATACCCAGAACACATGGCAGATAAATACAGTGCCAATTCCATGTATAATACCCCAGAACACATGGCATATAAATACAGTGTCAATTCCATGTATAATACCCCAGAACACACAGCAGATAAATACAGTGCCAATTCCATGTATAATACCCCAGAACACAGGGCAGATAAATACAGTGCCAATTCCATGTATAATTCCCCAGAACACATGGCAGATAAATACAGTGCCAATTCCATGTATAATACCCCAGAAAACATGGCAGGATAAATACAGTGCCAATTCCATGTATAATACCCCAGAACACATGACAAATAAATACAGTGGCAATTCCATGTATAATTCCCCAGAACACATGGCAGATAAATACAGTGCCAATTCCATGTATAATACCCAGAACACATGACAAATAAATACAGTGGCAATTCCATGTATAATACCCAAGAACACTTGGCAGATAAATACAATGCGAATTTCACGTAAAGTATAATGCCCCCAGAACACATGGCAGTATAATTACAGTGACTATTCCATATCTTGCTATGTGCCATCTACTGACCTACTGCACTCAACTCTCAAATGCTGTCTTAATGGAAAATCTCACACAATATCATGAAGAAATAAATAAATTACTTTGCGAACAATGAATACATTAGTAGGACATGCGTTTGGGGAGACATGGTCTATGTATGGATGCGCACCACAGTAACTTTACTATTCTATCTGTATATTAGGGCATTTCTAACAGGGATGCACAGAATCCACTATTTTGGATTCGGCCAAACCCCAGAATCCTCAGTGAAAGATTTGGCCGAATACTGAACCGAATCCTAATTTGCATATGCAAATTAGGGGTGGGAAGGGGAACATTTTTTTACTTACTTGTTTTGTGCCGAAAAGTCACATGATTTACCCTCCCCGCCCCTAATTTGCATACGCAAATTAGGATTCGGTCCGGCCAGGCAGAAGTATTCGGCCAAATCTGAATCCTGCTGAAAAAGGCTGAATCCTGGCTGAATCCCGAACCGAATCCTGGATTCGGTGCATCCCTAATTTCTAATGTAAGATAGGAATAAGGCAGGATTCACATATGTGTGGGAATGAGAGGCATGAGACTGGTGAGGATATATGTATATATAATATGATTCATGCGTTGAGAGGAATGGCTGGGGTATGGCAGGGTTAGACGGAAAGGCTGAAAGGGCTCAGAGAGAGGTATAATAAAGGCCAGACTATCTCCAAACTTCATTCTGCTATCACTCACTAAACACTGGGGTTAAGGGTTTGCTTGTCACCTCATTAGTCTATTGAGGGCAGGGCATTCCTGAAAGCTGTTGGAAGCATCTAATTATAGGCCAGACAGGCTCCCATATGCTTGCAATGCTCTTACCTCCATTCTGTTAATGACAGGGGAAGACAGGAAAAGCCAATAGGTTTGTTGTGTCTCATAATATAGGTGTTGTACAATAAATCCCAAGTAATGTTATATGGTCATGCTTCCAGATTACCGTATAGCATTCTAGGACTAAGGCTGTGCCTCTGGTGTTTTTTTTTTAAAATAACTTTATAATTCATTATTACCTTCTGTCCCTCTGTAGGAGGTTAAAGCTCCATTGCTGGAGTGTATTAAAATGATGTGTACCTGTGTAGTAGGTTGTACACTAATGTACAATATGTTTCTATACAATGTAACATCTTATATTTGCCCTGTCTTTGCTTTTTGACTATCCCCTGGGGTGTTTTGGGGGGCAAAGTGGAACCTAAAAGTCCCCTCACCATACAGGAATTCTGCAAATATGCAGAAATAACCCCCCATGCACTATAGCATGAGCAGTAGACAAACCATATCTGTGAGTGATACACAAACTTTTGATCTAAGAATAGTTCTGTGAGCAATTAACACAGTGCAGCCCGTCTCACATGGCTTGCTGCTATCTAAATAGTCTTTCAGCAGTTAATACAGTCTAGTTATTTCAATTGCACTCTTCCCCCAAGCTCTTAATTACTTGTGGGTAACACTATCTTCCATGGCATTATGTCTGATTAGGAATATACATTTTGTCAGCATAGCCCGTCTCAAAATACACTACACCTACATTTTATGAAATATCCCTATGGTATTTTTCTAATAGAAATATAAAGAAATAACTATATCATAAGTTTCTGGATCAGCTTTTACTTTTAGTTGTGCCGTGTTTGCCACTGTCTTTTGGGCAGATCCCCCTTCCATAGACCTCCTATTGTGTTATTGTGCCCTAGCAAGAAGCCATGGGCATATGTAAAGATGCATCATTTTTTCTTGTAGTCTTTACAGAGAGATACTATACGAATAGGCATTTTGTACAAATATGTTAGCTCAATGTGTAGTGCTGCATGGCTGGCTTTGGCCTTTTTAAGTTGTCCTCCCACTAGGGTTGCCACCAGGCCCGGACTGGCAATCTGTGGGTTCTGGCAAATGCCTGAGGGGCTGCTGTAAGTTGCCATAGACAGTCACTATATTTTGGGCTGGTGGGGGGCTATTTGGGCTGCTGTGTGACCTGTTTGGGCGCCTGTGTACCTGAAATTCCAGGGCTTATTTTGAATCTCAGTCCAGACCTGGTTGCCACCTTTTCTGTAAAAAAATACCGGCCTTCCTATATATTTATCTTTTTTCCCTATTAATAACATTGGGATCAGCCATCATTTTTACCGGCCAGGCCGGTAAAATACCGGCCAGGTGGCAACCCTACCTCCCACACCTCCCCTGTCTCCTTCAAATTGGTCCTACCTTCCTTAGCTGGAAGTTCTCAGGTATCAGTTGAGGTCAGGCTGTTGTGCATCATTTTTTTTTTTTTTTAACTTGTTTTTATTAAAGGTCGACCATGTACATCAATGAAAATCATTTGGACCTACCAGAGGTCCGAAATAGTAAATAAAACAACACGGAATAGTACGTACATGTGTCATAAAGTGAAAGAGTAGATAAAGAAGAAAGGAGAGAAAAATCGAGAAGTAAACAGATAAACAAAACAATATGCTCTGATATAGCAAATTACAGAGTACGGAACATTTCCATAGGTCAAAGTCAATTACCTTAAATATGAGGCCAGAAGTCTGTTAGTTTGTTGAGTCCTGGGGGGCGATCCTGGAGTTGTTACATTCCCAGAAAGTAAATTTTGAATATATTGAAAAGTTTCTAGTAATAGTGGGTTATCTCTAAGACTTTCCAAGTCATACCAAGTGGCTGTTGTGCATCATTAGATACTGTATTTGTAACACAGAGGGGACCAAAGTGTAGTTCTTATCTGGGTGCAAGTTGGGTACAAGATTTGTTACCATTATTCTTCCTTTTCCATCTATTTCAAACTTTTCATTCTACCTATCTTCAACAATCCTTGAAAGGACTCTTCTCATCTTAACATTAGCTAGGTTTGACAGGTGGAGAATAAAAACTCTCTGGGTCTTGAGGTGGAACCTCCTTCTTCTTACTCCAGACCAGACACTTCATCTGTTGTTGGCATCCTACAGTGGCCTTGAACCAATGATCTAGAAGTTGTCCTCTCAATCCTTGTTACTTAAACAGCCAGATGTGGCAGCAGGTTCTCCTAAAATGCCAGATAGATCTAGCCTGTGTTTTATTCCTAAGGTGCAAAATGAGATCTGTATCCTTCCATCGGTCAAATACAAATCCTAGAATGAACTATAGTAGTAATCTGTGTTGATTGACCATGTTAATTACAGTGATCAGGATGATTTTTAAGATTGTTTATGTGTAAGCTGTGAGTCAGCTATGCATGCTTAGTAAATAAGTCTTATAGACTCCTATGTTATTGTGGTATTGGTGTGGTTCTGTGTGGCGAATATAAGTTCATACTTGTTGGAATCGATGAGAGGCCACAACAGAAAGTGGTGGATCTAGTCAAAGCACTTTGACTTTAATAGGATGTTAATGTGTTTCATCTGGTTTATATAGTGAATAAAGTACCCCCTCTTGTGAAATATAAGGATATTATAAGTTACCGAGGAGTTTCATGACCATATAAAAACATGAGGCCAAATATTTCCTCATACTTTACAACTGGGGGTACTTTATTTATTATAATACACATATTTCAGTGGGTCACGTGACAGAAATGACATCAGAACTCACCGTTTATAACTGATGACATCAGAACTCACCGTTTATAAAGATATTTTTTGTATATTATATGTTAGATATTGCTAGAATCCATCTAAACTTCTATAACTGCTGTTATGCCTTTCTTCTTTCAGCCATAACCATCTTGCTACCATGTCTCAGAAGAAAAAATCCACAAAGAGCATCAACCGTCAACAAAAGCCACCATCGGTGCCAGCTGCAACCAGTAGCTATTACACAGACTCTCTCGGTTTCATGTCTATGGACAGTAATGTGCCCGGCCTGTCCAACGTCATTCTGGAGAAACTTAATATGAAGAGCTATGAAGAGTACAGGTAGATTGTCTCTTTTCTTTTTCTCTGTTCTTAACTTGGCTTCATTTGCCCATTCTGTCTTATATCCTTCATGTCTTACTGCCTTCTCCCTTTTATTTTATGATCATTTTTTTCCCTTTTCCATCACATTTTCTTTTCTCAGTTACTCTTCTTTCTCTATTCTTTTTTGTTTTTTCCCTGCAGTCCCAGCTAGTCCTGTATCTTTCATCTCCTCTTTGCCTACAGAATCACACCTTTCCTAGATGGGCCCCTTACATCTACAAATCAAGGGAGAAGCAGTCCAACCTCTTCCTAATTTGAAGGCTACTGGATGTATTTAGATGCCCAGTGTATTCTATCTTATGTGGCCACCTTAGTTGATCCACTAGGTTTATACAAGCTCTTCTGCTGAACACTATCAAAGAAAAGAAACTAATATGGGCCTTCATAAACCAAGTTATTTATCAAAGATGACCACTACCTTATACTGAAAAAGGCACAATACCTTCAGAGAATTCTTTAATATCATAACATAAGGATGACAGACAAATGGTTGCTACACTCAGCTTTTAGTAAAATATTTTCTCCACATGCTATCTCATTTCAGTCTCTTCTTCCTTCCTTCCTCTTTAGGTCTGCAGTGAATGGTAACAACTTCACCACAAATTTTGGCATCCGAACCTATTATGATATGTTTCAAAAGATGGAGGACACTTACAAATTTTGTGCTCAGTGCAAGAAACTTCCATCGCTCTTGCTAGACCCTCGAAGTATGAGAAGATGCAAAAGGTAACAAAGGGTGTGGTTCATACTGGCCTCATTTATGGTTTACCATTTGAAGTACATTTAACTAAGCCGATTCCCATTATTTTGCTTGTGCCCATCTCATCCACATTTCTGACTTTCTACAGGTGTCAAAATGTATATTACTGTGGATCAGAATGCCAGAGAGAGAACTGGTCATCCCATAAGAAATTTTGCAGAAAACTCAAGCTGGCAGCAATCGACAGATTGGTAGAGTGGTTGGTATTTACAGGTAAAACTTGCTTCTTTCCCACATAGAAACAACGCACAAGATTATTTATAAGTATTGTTCTTTGTCTTGCAATAGAGGATTTGGTTAAATTCAGGCACTTTTTGTAAGACCTCAAAGTCAAAAGTGCCACTTATAGGGTTAATAATGATCGCCTTGGTTAGTGGACCAGAAGGACACCAGCATTAGGTTTTACTGACCCTGTCTTCTTGTTTTACAGGAGACATTCCATTTCCAACAAAACCATGGATCAAGCCTTGTTCTGAGGTGAAGAACTGGGAAGACTGGTTCTCCATGCAAGAAGGTCTGGAGGAGAAATTAGACAGTTTAATGACATGTCGATATATGGGGATCCTGTGGTCAAATGCTGGAAAGCCAAGACCAGAAGATATTGAACTCAGAGAATCAATCAAGCACCTGACAACTGATTTCTTCACAAGACCTATGACCATTGGTTTTGCCATTAATGCCTTCAATGTGGACCCTTATGCTAAACCAATTACAGTTCATGTGATTGGGGCCTCTCATACTGAGACCCTGAACATCAGAGTTACCGACTATGATGAACTAGCCAAAATGTTTCCTGGAAACCAAGGCATGGAGGTGGTAATGGTGGGGCCTGAAGTTGTGAATGGCCCTGTTATGAGACCTCCCCTAGTAGCTTATGGGCCAAGGGGAAGAGTTTATGTCAGTGGATACAAGGGACTGTATCATGTGTTCTGGGAGACACTGATTGAGAGCCAACAAGCAGCAAAACCTGATCTTGTAGTGGGCTTTCATCCAGGTAGGTTGAACTTACTTTTTAAACTAATTTTTGGGAATATTACACTTATCCCAGTTTTGTCTCACAAAAAAACAGAAAGTAGACGTTTTTGAACTTTGCCAGTTCCTAAATTTGGTTTATTAGGCCAAATATTACCACTGCTCTAAGCCCTTAGGTGTGCCAGCCTCGTAGACTGGCAACCATTGGCATAATGTAAAATTATACGATTCTCAGCCCTCAATGTCAGTAACTATATTGTGTACTAACTTTTCCAGGCAAATGAGATAACCAGCCACCTGATATAGCCTTATATTTAGATTCTAGAACTGGTGGAGTTAATGTTTCAAATGGTTTCTTAGAAGAGCAGCAAAACAGGTGCAGTCTTAGCTCTCAAGTCCTGGCCAATCTCCATATCAGTGCTTATGACTTTATGGGGAGCTGGAAAAATCTTTTGTATTTACAGCATGTGTAGAGCTTTAGCTGTGAATCTCTCTTGATGCCTGTTGATCCAAGGCTGACCCTGATTCAGGATCCTGCCAAGGCCAAAAGCTTAAGCTCAGGGCTGAGATCACATACATTGTGCACTTGACACCAATGCATTGCTTGTGATGACGTCCACAAACAGATTCAACAGGGATTTGGAGCTACAGAATAGAATGAGGCTTAGATCTGTGTGGGTGGTGATTTCTACAAAGCACATAGTCTGTGCTTAGCTAGTCTAAACTCTTTAGTCTAAACTCTAAATTCTTAGCACTGGCTTTTAAGTACCTTTTTCCAACAATTACAGACTACATTTTTTACAATGTCAAAAATGGGAAAAGGCCTGAGGGACTATCTCTACTACAAATGCTATCCCTAATCCATATTTCTTCCCAGAGACATAAAATCCCCACTGTTACTATATGCACAGTCTCTCCCTACTATATCTGCTATCCCACAGTCACACTCCCTTCCCAGAGACTATTATCCACTGTTACTATAGACACCATCTCTCCCTACTATACCTGCTATCCCACAGTCACACTCCCTTCCCAGAGACTATTATCCACTGTTACTATAGGCACCATCTCTCCCCACTATACCTGCTATCCCACAGTCACACTCCCTTCCCAGAGACTATTATACACTGTTACTATAGGCACCATCTCTCCCTACTATACCTGTTATCCCACCGACACACTCCCTTCCCAGAGACTATTATCCACTGTTACTATAGGCACCATCTCTCCCTACTATACCTGCTATCCCACAGTCACACTCCCTTCCCAGAGACTATTACCCCACTGTTACTATAGGCACCATCTCTCCCTACTATACCTGCTATCCCACAGTCACATTCCCTTCCCAGAGACTATTATCCCACTGTTACTATAGACACCATCTCTCCCTACTATACCTGCTATCCCTCATCACAGTCCTTTCCCAGAGACTATTATGCCACTGTTACTATAGGCACCATCTCTCCCTACTATACCTGTTATCCCACCGACACACTCCCTTCCCAGAGACTATTATCCACTGTTACTATAGGCACCATCTCTCCCTACTATACCTGCTATCCCACAGTCACACTCCCTTCCCAGAGACTATTACCCCACTGTTACTATAGGCACCATCTCTCCCTACTATACCTGCTATCCCACAGTCACATTCCCTTCCCAGAGACTATTATCCCACTGTTACTATAGACACCATCTCTCCCTACTATACCTGCTTTCCCACAGTCACACTCCCTTCCCAGAGACTATTATCCACTGTTACTATAGGTACCATCTCTCACTACTATACCTGCTATCCCACAGTCACACTCCCTTCCCAGAGACTATTACCCCACTGTTACTATAGGCACCATCTCTCCCTACTATACCTGCTATCCCACAGTCACACTCCCTTCCCAGAGACTATTATCCCACTGTTACTATAGACACCATCTCTCCCTACTATACCTGCTATCCCACAGTCACACTCCCTTCCCAGAGACTATTATCACCACTAGTAGCTAGTAGCAAGTAGCAAGAGTGCTATTTCTGGTAGAAACCTTGCCTCATATGACACTTTAATAGGGGTGGCAAGTTCAAATTCCCAACATCTTACGGCTGCTTATCTGTGATACTGAACTGTTTTAATTTCATTTAGTGGAGTCACCCCTGTTTAGAGCCCCCCAAAACAGCTCCTTGTCAGACATCCAGTCTCCATTCCTTATGAGGACATGGCAAAGAACAAGAATTGCAATAGGGCAACAAAGTCGTTTGGTCTGACCTTCGTCATACAGCGTGACACAGGCACGCACAGGATTTACAATGCAATAGGCGGCAGGCCACATGCCAGGGCAGCTACGCAAGTTCACATACATCCCTTTTATTGCCCTTTGATATAGTATAAAGAGTCAGCGGGCATCAGACGCCTGACATTCCAGTCTAGAGAGGGACACAATTGCAGGCGCTTTCACTCATTCAATCCTGTAAGGGACCTATTCAGAGGGTTTTCACTGTTCTTGAATAAAATAAGCTTTTCATGCTGTAAATAACAGAGTCTCCCCTAACTGAGCCAAGGGTCAGCCAGCTACTGTTATACAGGGATTATTTAAAGGAATAATGGCATGGCAATGAACCGTGACACCATGCTTGGCGGGGTTATACCTTTTTCTTGTACAAAGCTGCCACTTATTTTATTAAAGGGCACAGAAAACTCTAAAGCATGGCCATTTTGTAAGGTATTCTACAGGGAAACTCGGTCTCTAACCTGTAATTGCTGATTAGTGTCTGTCTTCTACAAGAACCTCGCAGGTGCCAACCATTGCTGAGCATAAATAATTAAAAGGGTTGTTCACCTTTAAATTCCCTTTTAGTATGATGTAGAGAGTGATATTCTGTGCCATTTGCAATTGGTTTTCATTGTTTATGTTTTTTGGCTTTTAATTCAGCAGCTCTCTAGTTTGAAATTTCAGCAATCTGGTTGCTAGAGTCCAAATTCCCCTAGCAACCATGCATTGATTTGAATAAGAGACTGGCGTATGAATAGGAGAGGCCTGAATAAAAGAGGAGTAATAAAATGTATCAATAACAATAAATGTGTAGCCTTACAGACCATAGATCTTTCTTTCCGATTTAAAGGAGAAACAAGCCCTTAATAAAAAAAACCCTACCCCCTACCCTACATAGACCCCCTCCCCCCCAGCCTAGCTGCCCCTCCTGGGCAAATTCCCCTAACTCTTTACTTACCTCTCCGTCTAGATTCATGGGCGCCATCTTCAGCCACTTCGGTAATTTTCGGAATGAGACCGGCGCTTCGTCAATTTTCGGCCCATGAGCAGTTGTCGCGAAACAGATAATTGCTCCAACTGCACATGCGCCGCTCCGCCGGTCTCATTCTGAAGATTACCAAAGAGAAGAAGATGGCGCCTGTGAACTTCACTGGACAGAATCTGCACCGAGGGGTAAGTAAAGAGTTAGGGGCATTTGCTAGGCTGGGAGGAGGGGGTCTATGTAGGGTAGGGGGTAGGGGTTTTTTTTATGAAGGGTTTATTTCTCCTTTAAAGTCAGGACACAAGTTTCTGTCTAACCCTATAGGTGTAAAAGCCTTGTTAACAAAACAGGTAAAACACTGCATAAACAAAAAAGTGAATTTTATATAATTTTAGATGTAAAAAAAATTTAACTCACATTTGTGTTATCTTACTAGTTTTAGCTTTATGAATGAGGCAATATTAGCAATTAGAGTGTGAATATCTTATCTAAAGCAAAAGTAAAGCCTCGCAGCCAATTTATTTAGTTTTAGCAGCAATTAGACACTTGACTTGAAGTGATACTGACCCTAAAAAACTACTTTTTAAAATATGAATGTTACCTATAGGTCATGTTGATCGTTTTTTGCTTAGAGGTTTGTTTTTGTAAATAATTTTTAATTGATGTTCCTAAACCTGACTGTTTTGCCAACCTCACTGTCCCATCACAGCCTGTCAGTTAGAGTTTCTAATACTAACGGACTCCTGCTGCACAAATATGGCAGCCCCCTCATAGACGAGCACAGGGAGTCATACAGGTAATGTAAAAGCTTTAAAGGGATCCTATCATGGGAAAACATGTTTTTTTCAAAACACATCAGTTAATAGTGCTACTCCAGCAGAATTCTGCACTGAAATCCATTTCTCAAAAGAGCAAACAGATTTTTTTATATTCAATTTTGAAATCTGACATGGGGCTAGACATTTTGTCAATTTCCCAGCTGCCCCCAGTCATGTGACTGTTATCTTGTGTTAGGGAGCTGCTATCTGGTTACCTCCCCATTGTTCTTTTGTTTGGCTGCTGGGGGGAAAAAGGGAGGGGTTGATATCACTCCAACTTGCAGTACAGCAGTAAAGAGTGATTGAAGTTTATCAGAGCACAAGTCACATGATTGGGGGCAGCTGGGAAACTGACAATATGTCTAGCCCCATGTCAGATTTCTCTTTTGAGAAATGGATTTCAGTGCAGAATTCTGTTGGAGCAGCTCTATTAACTGATTCATTTTGGAAAAAAAAATTCCCATGACAGTATCCCTTTAAGCAAATACTTTATGGCAAAATTATAAGTAGCAAACAAAGTCAATACTACGGTAGATGTAAAAATGTTTTAATTTCTGGTGTCAGTATCTCTTTAAGATAATTTTTGTATTTAGACTTTTATATCTTGTTACAGAAGGGGAATTACACAAACATGTAGGCAGATTTAATAAGCCCAGGTTATCCTGAAAGAAATTATGTTTAATTTGTAGGGATGCCCCGAATACACTATTTTGGAATTGGCCGAACCCCTGAATCCTTCGCGAAATTAAATACAGAACCGAATCCTAATTTGCATATGCAAATTAGGGGTGGGAAGGCAGAAGGATTCGGCCATTTTTCGAATCCTGCTGAAAAAAGGTGAATCCAGGCCGTATCCCGAACCGAATCCTGGATTCAGTGCATCCCTAATTATTTTCCTGGGTAAAATAAACCCCTCCCCCAGCAATGCCTTAATTAATGGCTGACTGACAGGTGTATTAAGAGCTAAAGACAAATTCAGAAAAAATGTCTATAAATTGTTGTGTAAATGACAAAATCTAAAAACTGTCTGTTTAAAAGACAAATTCATAAAAGTCTGACATTTTTATCTCCACTTAAATTTTGTGAATTCCCCCCATAGTGTACAACAGATGCACCTGCCCAATACCACTGCATGGGATACCTGGGTGCAGATTAAAAATGGTGCAGTTTTGACCCCCTGTGAAGAACCCCAGGCTGCTGTGATATTTATAGAAGAGGTGCACTGACCCTGGCAGTAGTGATGTTCGAATTTCTCCCGAAATTTGCGTAACGGCGAAAAATTTGGAAAAATCGTGAAAAAAGAAAGTTTCATGAAAAATCGGAAATTGACGTCCGCATCCAAGCTGATGTTGTCATTAAAGTCAGTGGGCGTCCAAATAGTGTTGACGCGAGCTGATTTTGCGTGCCAGTTTCGTGAATTTATTCGCCTGCAGCAAAACGCGGAAATTCGCTGCGAATTTGTGCCAGGCGAATTTATTTGCTCATCACTACCTGGCAGCCATTTCTTCTATGTTGATCAGTTCCGTCTCCTTAGGGCAGAGACACACGCTCAAATTCAGGGAGATTTAGTTGCCTGGCAATAAATCGCCTCTTCTTCGCGGCGACTAATCTCCCCGAACTGCCTCCCACCGGCAACAACCTAAATTGGTTTTGGCACTTGGATCGCTTCATTTTCCGAAGTTGCCCGAAGTTTCCTCGTGAGGCAACGTCGGAAAACAAAGCACACTGTTTGCCATCCCGCAGGCGATTTACATTCTAACCAACGGGAGGCAGTTTGGGGAGATTAGTCGCCCCGAAAGAAGAGGCAGTTTATCGCCAGGCAACTAAATCTCCCCCCGGATCTGAGCGTCTGTCTCTGCCCTTAGGGAAAGCAGGAATTTAGAGAAGTTGGTAAATAGTCATTAGGCTGTAGGTGAGTGACATATTATATTGGTCATTAGGCCATTGAGATCAATGGCCTAATGTGAGTGACAGACGCAGAAGTCCCGGTCACCTATGATGTTTGAGCTGCTCTCACTTTAACAAGCTGAAAGGGTTGTCATCCTAATCTCCGTTTGTCCCTTTTATTAATCCCCAGCAGATTTGCAGGTTATTTTCAGCCCTAAATATAAAAGACCCTCAGGCCCGCAGCATGTGACACTTGCATCTGATTAACCCCTTCACTACCTGACAGTGTTGCTTAGCAATGTCCAGCCAAAAGAAGATTTTTGAAGGGGCAGATAAACTAACATAGACATTCAAGGGGAAAGGCTATAAGAGTTCTTAGTGCAATAACATGGGCAAAATTAAAAAAGAACATTTCAATGATTTTACTGAAAAAAACTATTAAAAGCAAAAAAAAAAAAAAAAAAGAAATGTTAATGTCACAATGGTCTTTTGAGTCTAATGACTATGTAGTATTTATTCTCTTTCCAGTCATCATACTCCGTATTTTTCCACTTTCTCCTCTTCTTCATTCATTGTCCAGTTCAAATCTCCATATGTGCTTTTATCCTCCCCAGGGTTCCATGCGTCTCAGGGCCTGGCAGAAGGTTGGCTTCCTACTCTGTTGTTGCTGCGGGACTTCAACATCCCTTCAGTCTTCACTATGTACAGGTATTTGTTCTACAGACTGTGCTGCAGCCTATACTGCTATTCAGTGCTGTCCAACATCTAGTGAGACATCCCTGGGCTGTAATATAATGACTTTGCTTGGGTAGAAAGCTGGCTGGAGGCAACCCTGTTGCAGGACAGGGTGAGATTCAGATTTGGGGTAGGTTTTTATTTGTGCTCTGGGTACCCCTGGAACTATAGCAGGGTGACTGTTACCCCAATTTTTCTATATATCTGTAACCTTGTTATGAGCTAAGGGGGCTCAGCCTGAAGGCCAGTTAGGGGGAGATTTGGGGTGAGTGCTTATTTGTGCCCTGGGTACCCCTGGAACTATAGCAGGGTGACTGTTACCCCAATGTTTCAATATATCTGTAAGCTTGGTATGAGCTAAGGGGTTCCAGCCTGACGGTCAGTTACGGTGAGATTTGGGGTGAGTGTTTATTTGTGCCCTGGGTACCCCTGGAACTATAACAGGATGAATGTTACCCCAATGTTTCTATATACCTGTAACCTTGTTATGAGCTAAGGATGCTCAGCCTGAAGGCCAGTTAGGGGGAGATTTGGGGTGAGTGCTTATTTGTGCCCTGGGTACCCCTGGAACTATAGCAGGGTGACTGTTACCCCAATGTTTCTATATATCTGTAACCTTGGTATGAGCTAAGGGGGCCCAGTCTGAAGGACAGTTACGGTGAGATTTGGGGTGAGTGCTTATTTGTGCCCTGGGTACCCCTGGAACTATAACAGGATGACTGTTACCCCAATGTTTCTATATATCTGTAACCTTGTTATGAGCTAAGGATGCTCAGCCTGAAGGCCAGTTAGGGGGAGATTTGGGGTGAGTGCTTATTTGTGCCCTGGGTACCCCTGGAACTATAGCAGGGTGACTGTTACCCCAATGTTTCTATATATCTGTAACCTTGGTATGAGCTAAGGGGGCCCAGTCTGAAGGACAGTTACGGTGAGATTTGGGGTGAGTGGTTATTTGTGCCCTGGGTACCCCTGGAACTATAGCAGGGTGACTGTTACCCCAATGTTTCTATATATCTGTAACCTTTGTATGAGCTAAGGGGGCCCAGCCTGAAGGTCAGTTACGGTGAGATTTGGGGTGAGTGTAAATGATTTGGGCAGGACGCTGCCATCAGACGCAAAAGGATGTTTATTTCCTGTACATTTTCTCTTCCTCAACAGTGAGCATGAGATGAAGTATTCCCTGCAGATCCTGGCAGAGTTGGAAACCCAGGTTTTCTCTTTTGGACCTTTCCCTTTTGCATCCCTGAAGCCAGAGCAAGTCCAGACGGACCCCAACAAAACACCAGCGAGCAGTAATGCTTTCCACCTGCTCTTCCGAGGCACCATTGGGGCAGACTCAGAGACTGACATGGCAGGGTTAGAGGAAACAGACAGCAGCTCAGCAGCTATGTGACCCCAGTGCTATTCCTGCCAAGGAGCAGTGGTCCCACTTATAAATCCTGTTGAAAAGGTGGTCTGTTCTACTTCTGTGCTGGTCTCTGAAGATTCAGATGCTTCAACTAATCCATAAAGCTAACTTTGTGATTTTGACTATTTGTATTACATAACTTCCAGCATTTTGGAAATAGAAAAAGGGACAAAAAAATGTTGCCGCTGCAAAATTGTTTTGACCACACCCTCCTTAATAACCATGTTAATTTTACAAAATTTGGCAGGTTATGAAAGTTTGAACACATTTCTGTGGTTTGTATCTGTTATTATTATTACAGTTTTGATTGCAGTTCTAATGAAGGCAAAGTGCCCTTAAAGCGGCAAGTCACAGTTTCCCCAAGAGACCTGCTTATCTTTAATTGTATCTTTGCTTATCTTAAATAGTTACAAATGTGTCTAACTATCGATTCTGGGCTCTTTGCCAAAAGCCATTAGTTTAGAAACTTTGTAACTTTTTCTGGCTGTTCAGTGCAGGAGATCAAAGCAAAAGTTGGGACAGTTCAGTAACAACCCCAGGACTGTGGGCTGCTGTCAAAATTGGGACAGTCCCGCAAAAAACAGGACAGTTGGGAGGTATAGTATTGGTTTTCCCCCTAGATTATAAAGATTGTAGATAGCCAAATATATTCAGCCACACTTTATGGAATATGATCTTGTCACGTGGGTCTAAATATAACTTAAAATGTTCATTAAACTAGAGACGTGATGGAAAAATTTTGCATTTGAAATTTTTTTCCTGAGGTTCTGTTTTTTTCTTCTTAAAAATAAGCAGCAGTGCGGTCTTGCTTTCTGGCTGAGCTTCTAGCTAATAGTGAAAATCTATCTCTGGAAGACTTTGGAGATCAACATAATCCATGTAACATTGCCTTTAGAGCCCTGGCAACAATGGAATTCTGCGTAAAGCTGGAACTGCAAGCTAGGCCAGTAATTAAGGGGAAGCAAAGTAATATATCCATTAGGCAAATACTAGGGATGCACCGAATCCACTATTTTGGATTCGCCGTACCCCCAAATCCGTCCGAAAGATTTGGCCGAATACCGAACCAAATCCTAATTTACATATGCAAATTAGGAGTGGGAAAGGGAAAACATTTTTTACTTCCTTGCTTTGTGACAAAAAGTCCCATGATTTCCCTCCCGCCCCTAATTTGCATGTGCCGAATTCGAATCCTGCTGAAAAAGGCTGAATCCTGGCCGGATGCCGAACCGAATACAAAGGTAAACTAAAGAAAGGAGGTTCCATTAACATAATCAACATGGTCAAATACTGAACTGCCATATCCACTGCCTTAACTAACCCAATGTACGAGTCTTGCTTCATAAGTTCCAGCACTATTTAAAGACACTCAGCAGACTGCTACTGTTGGTCTTGGCTGCAGTTGCCATGGTAACTGACACCAGCCAGTAACCACAGCGTCAGTTACCATGGAGACAAGAGGGAAGGTTCAGAAATCAGAGTTCTTTCTATGATGGTTATACAGAGCTTGTTGGGCCGGCTGAGCTCTCACGTAGGGGCGGAAAGGAGTTCTCCCCAAAGAGCAGGGTTTTTGTTGATGTTGAGTCATTAAAATGGAAAGGGCTGATTATTTGTATCGTCCAACAACTTGCTCCAAAGGGAAGGTGTTTGTTCCTCTTAAAGGGGCATTTTGCAAACTAGTTTGGAGTTGGAAAACAGTGACTGTGTATGGCATGGGTTCTAATAAACATGTTGGTTGACATGGTACCTTCAGGGTTGGGTTGTTGGACAAACTTATATCAAGGCCTTTCCTTCTTTTATGTAACCGCTGTTCTCATATCCCACCTGATATAGACAGTGGTGAATATGCCCCTCACAGTGATGGGGTGGCGCTTAATAAAACCTGTCTGAGTTGAGAAGTGGCTGGTTAATCAATGGTAGACCCTAGTGTAGCAATGAGAGGACCAGAGATTTTTCATCCCACCACTGACAATAACCAACTATTTCCCAAGCCATTCCACCAAGTCCTGTTGGATTTTATGACCTGCATCCAACCAAACTCCCCTATAATGCCACTATCTGGGCAACAGCATCTCTAAACCAGAGGGGCCATGCTTTAAATTTGATCCACCATCTGGCATTGGCATCTCTATACTGATCTGAACCTGCCCAACCCCTGGGGAAACCTGCAGATCCCGTATTAAATATAGTCAACCTAATCCGTCTACTAGGGTCAAGTGTTATAAAACAAGCTGTGGGACCAGGGCCGTATTTACCTTATAGGTTGTGTCCCTAGCAGAGGTGGGCCAAGCTGAGTGGGTGCCCTAGGCAATCCTGCAGGCCGTGAAGCTCCTCCCCTTTTCCAGCACAAATGTGCGTGGGTATGCGCAATGACATCACAGGGGAGACAGGTTGTCAGGTTGGCGGTTTTCCAGCCAAATTGGACTACTAATTTAAAGCCCAGGCCGGTTTTGAAAGTACAAACTAGACAAGGTACGGATTTGGGCTACTTTTTTAGCCTTTGGCTGGTTTGCACTTTGGATTCCAGACAAATTTTTCTTGCCTTAATGTGCCAAGCCTGCATCTCCCAATGCATGTTGGGTAATGTCGTTTTTAACAATTTGCTATCAAGCTTAATGTAAGACTACAATACCCAGCATGCTATGAGTCTGACTTGTGTAGAAGTTGGGGGTTACCAGATTTTGTGCTCTGTTCCCCAGTCTTCCATCACATTCTCATATTTTCCAGTGACTTTCCTTAATTATGGGGCATAAATCTCTTGGTCACCAAAATGTCTAGAGGTTGAACTGTTTTATCAATATTTATTGTAGTGGTATATGTATTAGGGGCTTATGGGGCCCCTATAGATCCTGGGCCCCCCTCTGTAGTAACACCCCTGGTAACAGGCGAATCTGTCACATTTTGCTTCATGGAAAAATTTGCAAACCAGTGAAAATTTGAAAAAGGTTTATTTTCATTATGTATTCATCTATTTTTTTTAGAAATGTTTTCACTGCACATATTGTGCTTTTTTTGGGCTACTTTTGAAGTGACTCTTGGCTAGTTTTGGGCTGGTTTTGTAGCTGACTGGGGCTGGTTTAGAAAATTAGACCTGGCCAGGGTTGGACTGGAGCAATGGGGGACCACCGGGACTGCCACATGAAGGGCCTTCCAGGCAGTCACTGGGGGCCTCCTCCCGGCTTACCTGTGCGCGCTGATGCGATGTTCGCCTTCACAGGGCCGGAACTAGGGATAGGCAGATGAGGCAGCTGGAACTTTGCTTGCGGTATGGGCCCCGCACATGCGCACGTGAGCGGAGTTACTGTGCATACGCGAGGGAGCGGCTTTACTGCGCATGTGCACGTGACGGGGGGAAAGTAGAGGACGAGCTGGCTGGGCTGCCTAAGGTGCCCGGCCTGCTTGGCCCACCTCTGCCCCTGCATGAACGTTGGTGCGATGCGTGCCTGCACAAACCCCAATGTGCTGCGCACCTGCGTGAATGCTGTCGTGCTGCGTGCCTGTGTGGAGGCGCAGCAGCACAAGTGTTTCTTTATTTAGGGGTGCCCCATTGGGGAACAGGTCTGGGCCGGGGCCCACCAGGTTTTTTCCCAGTGTACCACCGGCCCAGTCCGACACTGGATCTGGCAACCTTGCAGGGGAGTGAATGGAGGCAAGGAATGGTGAGGATCTCAAGAAAGTCCGGACTAGTGGTAGGCAGAAGGCTCTTTGAGAGATACATGTCCCCCCCCCCAATCGTCATGCCCTAAGCAGGATCCTCTTCTGCCTACCCATAGATCCTACCATGGCCCCTAGCTGTATGGTGCCAATATGGCAAACAAAAAAGAACATGGAAAAAAAACCCCCAAGCTGAGGGGAGGTGGGCGGTGCACACGCATGACAGGAGGACCGTATGAACATGTGCCATTTGCCCAGAGAAGCGGGTGGACTGATGTCCGTTGCCTAAGACGACCTGAATACAACCCTTTGTGGGACAAGAGAGAACCCCAAAAGTGCCCCAGGTTGTATATCCCTGACTGATCTACATTTATGTGATCACAATCAGCCTCGTCCCTCCTAATCTAATATACGCAAATAGGAAGGTTTATGGGCAACGTGATCGTCTAGATTATTGCAGTACCACCAGTGGCCACCAGCCGGCACGAGGTGTGAAGTTTTGATACAAGGCTGTCAGCTCTGTTTCTAATTTGGGAAAATTAGTAAGCAAGGTTTTTTTTTCTTTTTCTTTTTGGCTGAGATGAATCATATTGGTACTTTATGTTTCAGTGACAGCTTTTTCTCTCCTGAAACATCCAGTTCTGTTCTTTGTACATAAATTGTCATGAGCGACAAAAATCAATATTAATAAAGACTTGACTCTCTATTAGTCTGCTCTCTGGTTGCCGGGGTCTGTGACCCCTGGTAACTGGCCTGCATTCCATTTTTTTTTACTTTGAAGAAAGGCAGAGGAGTAACAAAATACATTTTGGGGGATTTAATTTACCTAAGGCTTTCAAATTAAAGGGGAACTACAGATTTGATGGGAAATTGACGTTATCTATAGAAATGTACCCAAAAAATAGGTATTAGTATTTTTATTATTATGAAATGATATTGATATTATTCAAGTGACTACTCGACCCAGTCTTTTTTCCTGCTGCAAACAGCTCAGGCTGCACAAAATAAAATGCACGCTTTAATAAATACTGCAGCAGATTTTTGATGAATGATTTCCTGGATGGTGCAAAGTCACGCATAAGGAGAAAGACATAGATGCCGTCTATTTTGCACCACTTATTACACAATTTCTGGCATAAGCATGTCACACAGCTTTATAAAGAGTTCTGCAGATCTCCACTATGGAATTTGAATTGTTGCCAGGGTCTTACCATAGCAACTAAGCTTAACTGAAAGGTAATAGAAAAGGTTGTGAATAGGAAGATAAGTAATAAAACATTCTCAAGCAACCATAATAACCAGAATAAAAAAGGCAGATCATTCAAAAACCATTCAAAACAAAAAATAAAAACACCAACTGCAAATTGTCCGAGACTCTACAGCTGCTTTTTGCAAAGGGAAAGTGCACCCTTAAAGATATTAGCAGTTTTTACAATATTAATATATTTAATTTGAAATAACAGCAACAGCTGCTGGTCATTCTGGCCGGCTGGACACAGACAGACAAAAATTGTGTTTGTGAGAAGAGGAAAGTCATGTGATGTTGCTCTGCTCAGAAAATAAAGTTAGTGAGCAGAGAAGAGTCATCTGATGTTTCTTTGTTTTAAGCAGAGCAACATCACATGACTTTCATCTTCTCAATTCATTTTTTTGCCAACGGTGTTGGCCACAATGAACAGCAGGTGGTGCCGTTGTTTCTAAGTCAATATATTAGCCTTGTAAAAACTGCCATTATCTTGAAAAAATTGAATGTCAACTGCAGAATTACATTTCCTTTAAGGGGGTTGTTCGCTTTAATTGTTAGTATGAAGTAGAGATTTATGTTCGAAAATTATTTGCAATTGGTTTTAATTTCTTTATTATTATTTGTGGTTTTAGGTTTTTATTCAGCAGCCCTCCAGTTTGCAAGTTCAGCAATCTGGTTGCTAGGATCCAAATTACCCTAGCAACTATGCACTGACTTGGATAAGAGACTGGAGTATGAATAGGAGAGGCCTGAATAGACAGATTAGTAATAAAAAGTAGCAATAACAAAAAATGTGTAGCCTTACAGAGCATTTGTTTTTTTTTAAAATGGGGTCAGTGACCCACATTTGAAAGCTGGAAAGAGTCAGAAGAAAAAGTCAAATAATTAGAAAAAATTATAAAAAATCAATAATGAAGACCAATTGTAAAGGTGCTTAGAACTGGCCATTCTGTAACATAATAAAAGTTAACTTAAAGGTGAAGCACCCCTTTAAAGGGGTTGTTCACCGTGGAGTTAACTTTTAGTATGATGTAGAGAGGGATATTCTGAGACAATTTGCAATTCATTTTTATTTTTTGTTATTTGTGGTATTTGAGTTATTTAGCTTTTAATTCAGCAGCTCTGCAGTTTGCATTTTAAGCACTCTGGTTGCTAGGATCCATATTACCCTAGCAACCATGCACTGATTTGAAGAAGAGACTGGAATATGAATAGGAGAGGCCTAAATAAAAAGATGTTGTCAGGAGAAAGAAAGAGGCTGCTCTGATGTTCTTCTGCTTAGGAAAGATTTGAGAAAGGTTTCTAATTTTTTTCCTAAGCAGAAGAACATCAGAGCAGCCTCTTTCTTTCTCCTGACAACTTCCTTGACTACTTGGTGGTCAGACTGGTGGGAAAATGACCAGCAGGTGGCGCTGTTGTAACAAATTAATTCATATTAACAGCACATGTATCCCTTAATATCTTGGAATAAAAAGAAAATAAATAATGAATGTAAATTACAAAAGTGCTTAGAATAGAATTCTCATCAATTTTACATTCACTTATTTTAAAGGTTTAATTATCCTTTAAAGGCATAATACCCAAGAATAAAGGGATCGGGTAGTTACCGCTATAAAGAAGTTGGGCTGCCTGCCTTGCAGAATAACTTTTAAAATACAAAGGCTATATTTGCTAGAATTGTAGCAAGCAACAGGTTACAGAGTCAGACTTATTATGCCCTGGAACTCACCCCAGGAAGGCAACAGGCAGGTTCCATTTTTTTAATAGGGGTGTTACTGCAAGGAATAAATCATGACCAGGTTCAAGAATAAATGTCATATTAGTCTGTTTACTTTCACCTGATTTTTGTTTGGGAAACCGTCCCCATGGGATTCATCAGACGCACAAGGAGGGGTGGCATTAGCATGAGTTCCCCCTTCTCATCTGCCACACGATGCAAATAGAACCGTCTGACTCATCAGAATGGCGTTTGGTAAAAATCTGAATATTAATGTGTATTTCTGGAATAATTTATTTGCATTCTTCTGCCTGGCCAGATGCCAACCGGGGAGAGCTGAGACATGGCAAAAACAAGCATCTTGATGTCAGAGTACAAAATACACTTTTCTTAAAGGGACACTGTCATTACTGAATTCAGTTGGTATTTGTGCAGGAAAACAATTTGGACTGTTCAATAGAATCATTCGGGGGAAATGTTTGATTTCTTTTAATAATGATATAATCAGATGGCCTTCTTTCCGAAAATGTGCACCAGGTCAGGTGACCCAAAGCACCAGTAAAAAATAGATGTCCCGTTTAGGGATGCACCGAATCCACTTTTTTCAATGCAGCTGAACCCCCGAATCCTTGGTGAAAGATTCGGCCGAATAGCGAACCGTATCCGAATCTGAATTTGCATATGCAAATTAGGAGTGGGAAGGGGAAAACATTTTCTACTTCCTTGTTTTGTGACAAAAAGTCACGCGATTTACCTCCCCAACCCTAATTTACATATGCAAATTCAGATTCAAATTTGGTTCGCCGAGGCAGAAGGATTCGGCCGACTGCATCCTGCTGAAAAAGGCCGAATCCTGAACCGAATCCTGGATTCGGTGCATCCCTAGTCCCATTATTCCTCCCTTTTGATTGGTTGCTATGGATGATGACACCTGGTGCAAATTTTGACATCATATAACTCTACCCCATAATGTATGTATGTATGTAAGTGTGAGGATTTAAAGGGACCCATCATGTTGTAGCCAAGTGACCCCCATCATATGTATAATCTTGCATTTTACTAAGTAAATAGACACAATTAATGATTATATTACATGAAAGAACATTTTATTTCAATTTTTTTGAATAAAGATCAAACGGTCAGGCTGAATGAAGTGCAAATGCCTAAATAGCAAAACCAGTTTAACATCTATTTATCCATCCTGATAGATTTCCGACATCACACGGAATAACAAAAGCCACTCGTTTTATTTGTTTCCAACAGACATTGTCATATAGGGAGAAGATATGAGCAGTCTTTCTGCGAGCTGTGTATTATTAGGGTAGACACACAAGCTGCTATTTCAGGAGATTGCTTCTTTTTCGGGCGACTAATCTTCCTGAACTTCCTTCCCACCGGCAAGAATGTAAATTGCCGGTGGGCTGGCACTCAGAACGCTTCGTTTTCCAAAGTCACCTAAAGTTGCCTCACAAGGAAACTTCAGGCAACTTCGCAAAGCAGAACTGATCTGAGTGCCACCCCAATAGAAATTTACATTCTAGCCGGCGGGACGGCAGTTCAGGGAGATTAGTCGTCTGAAGAAGAAACGATTTGTCGCTTGGTGACTAATCTCCCAAAATAGCAGCGTGTCGTTGCCCTTAAAGGAGAAAGGTGAGTGTTGTCTTGATTTGGATTCGGCAGTTTGGAACCCTTTATATGGTGTTAAACTGCATGTAGTTCCCAATCTGAAGGGGTGTAACTTTCCCCTTGGGAAACCTGGAGCAGTGACGTTGGAGATCAACCTCAAGGCAGTAAGGGTGAGATCAGGGTAGAATGTCTATTTTGTCTCTGAGAACAAGAAATCCAACTTAGGCTGAGATTTGGGGTGAGTGCTTATTTGTGCTCTGGGTACCCCTGGAACCATAGCAGGGTGACTGTTACCCCAATGTTTCTATATATCTGTAACCTTGTTATGTACTAAGGGGCCCAGTTTGAAGGTCAGTTAGGGGGAGATTTGGGGTGAGTGCTTATTTGTGCCCTGTGTACCCCTGGAACAATAGCAGGGTGACTGTTACCCCAATGTTTCTATATATCTGTAACCTTGTTATGAGCTAAGGGGGCCAAGCTTGAAGGCCAGTTAGGGGGAGATTTGGGGTGAGTGCTTATTTGTGCCCTGGGTACCCCTGGAACCATAGCAGGGTGACTGTTACCCCAATGTTTCTATATATCTGTAACCTTGGTATGACCTAAGGGGCCCAGTTTGAAGGTCAGTTACGGGGAGATTTGGGGTGAGTGCTTATTTGTGCCCTGGGTACCCCTGGAACTATAGCAGGGTGACTGTTACCCCAATGTTTCTATATATCTGTAACCTTGTTATGAGCTAAGGGGCCCAGTTTGAAGGTCAGTTAGGGGGAGATTTGGGGTGAGTGCTTATTTGTGCCCTGGGTACCCCTGGGTGACTGTTACCCCAATGTTTCTATATATCTGTAACCTTGATATGAGCTAAGGAGGCCCAGCCTGAAGGCCATTTATGGTGACTTATACAGTTATCTGTTTTGACCAACATATAATCTCATTCCCATCTCTTCCATTAGCTTGTGTTCAAGGAAGGCCATCTCCTGACCAGTAATGACAGAGGATGTAGCTCCCTTAGGCTGAGGGGCATTTAAGGGTAAAATTTGAGGGTGAATAGGATAGGATAGTATTAAGGATTAAAGATGTTGTTGGGTGAAGTCTGCAACCTTGCTATGAGCTAAGAGGGGCCTGACAATATGTTTGACGGCAAAGGGGGGCCTGAACCCAAAACATCTGAAGACCTCTTCCATAAAAAGAAAGAGTCCCTTGAACAGTTCTGCAATCTGAATGCAAATAAGGTTTTTCATATGGCTTTCTTTGTTCATGGAAACAGGGGGACCCCAGCCTTTTCTGTGTTGTAGTAACTGTTTCTTGGTATTTTTACAATTCCATCAAGAGCAAATAACTGCTGTCAGCAGCCATTGATAGTAGTTTCTTTCATCTGACTTAGGCATGGCATTCAGTATGGCAGCTCCCCCATCCAATACATTAATGCAGATACCAAAGGATTTATGTACAGAATAGTCCATACCCATGTCTTTTTTGAGCAGGGGAAGAAAAGTACATTTTACTTAAAAACAGAGGAATTTTATGTGGATAAAGAATATTTAGTTTCTCATAAGAACATACAGGGGGTCATTTATCAACACTGGGCAAATTTGCCCATGGGCAGTAACCCAATGCAACCAATCAGATTGCTGCATGCATTGTTCTACTTGCAGCTGGCTTTAAAAAGCTAATCACTGATTGGTTGCTATAGGTAACTGCTCATGGGCAAATTTGCCCAATGTTGATAAATGAGCCCTACAGTGTCCTGCATTGTCTTTTGCTGTTGGTTACTGGGATGTAAATCTGACCAATGATGTTGGAGGGGTTGAGCAGTGACACAAAGGGCAGGCAGTGTCAGTGGGCGGAATGAAGACATCAATGGGCTGTCTTTGGGGTAGATTGATAGTCATCAATCATATGCTTGCTTCTAACTGCCCTAGATCAGTACATTTGGTTGCTATGGGTAACTAGACATAGAACAAACTGCTTAGCTTCTCAACAGCAGCCCAGAGCACACTGAGCATGTGTAGTGCCGCTGACACTAAAAACCTAGCAAGATCCAAGATGGAGAACTGCTGCAAACAACTTTGAAGGCCTGGGTCATTACTGTTATATGGCTGCTAAATTCCAAGGCTGGTCCAGTTAGTTTAGTATATAAAACAAAGCACGCCTAGCCTTATTCCTTTTCAGGCTTTAGTTCTCCTTTAAGTATACAAATTAAGACTTTAAATATAATTGTTTATTGTACTTTTACTGATATGGACAGTTATATTTCTTTATGGGAATGTTTACTTTTAACTCAGTCTGTGTTCTTCTTACAAATTCTCTAAATATATCTACAAGGCCTAGGTCCTGGGACAGATTTAGAGAACAGACTGTGGCCCCTACGTGATGGGGAGTTCATTGCGTATACAAATTGCCAACTTCTCCACCCCAAAACCAAGGTAAAGGTAAACATTACCCCTGTGATCCTACTCTATGCTGTATGTTCTATATCAGAGATGGGCGACTTCTGGCACCTTTAGTTATACAAGGAACAGACAACCATGCTCCAAAATGGTCAGTAGGCAGTGCTAGGAGTTATTTGTCCTTATGATATGGAAAGGGTCACTACAGCCTAGAGCAGGAGCCTCAACCTATATTAACCATGAGCCACATCCAAACGTAAAAAGAGTTGGGGAGCAAAACAAACATGTAGAAAGTTCCTAGGGATGCCAAGTAAGGGCTGTGATTGGCTATTTGGAAGGCTCTATGAGGACTTGCAGCCTACAAAAGGCTCTGTTTGGCAGTACAACTGTTTTATTATGCAACTAAAACTTGTCTCCAAGCCTGGAATTCAAAAGTAAGAACCTGATTTTAGGAGACTGGGAGCAACACCCAAGGGGTTGGTGAGCAACATGTTGCTTGTGAGCCACTGGTTGGAGGCCACTGGCCTAGAGAAATTAGTTTGCAGGGCCTGATCCTGTGCCAATGTGTTATATGCACCCACAGGCCTATAGGAAATGAACCTCAACATCTTCCCACCATCTAACCAGCAGATTTGCCCATTTTATGCCATTGTTCATCTGTTCCAAGATGGAAGTTGTAGTAGAGTCCATCACTGCACGCCATGCTGCATACCATGGATACAGGTCTTCCTCATGTAAATGTCCTTGAGTCTGGGGAGGGTTACTATTTATTTTTCATGTTAGGGTACCGTTTCCTGCACCTTTGGAACAGCCAGAAAAAAAAGTGCAAACTGTGCCGGCCCCCCATTTTCAGCTGTCCGTGTTGGAAGGTGGGGAATGGCTGGATGGGCCGTTGGCTCTGTCTCTCAGTTCAGGTAAAGTCAAAGTGTCCGGGGCTGAGGTTTTACGGGTCCGTTCTTTGGGAAGGCTGAGGAATTCTGGCGGATCTCCTGTCACAGGGGTGGCGGGGGCACTTCGGATGGCTGGGCTGTGCCCCTCTACACTAATAGTGATGGTGGGAGCGAATGGACCAATCTTTTCATTGGTGGCCGCTTGTGTCTCCTTTTCATATTCCCGAACTTCCTCCATTGTCATCCCTGTGATATAGGAAACAAAGCACGGCTGTTTTATACCCTTTAAAAATATCTTTTAAAGGTTCTGCTTCCTGTCCCCGGCATGTCAACATTCCAAGAGCACTCGTGTGCCGGAAGCCCTTTTGTCATTAATAAGACATTGTATAGAAGTTTTATTTTAATGCATGTCTGGAAATCATTAAAGAGACAGATGGCAGTGATAATAAGGAAATTAATTCATTGCAGGATACTGTTTCTCTAATGAGTGTAAAGCGACTTAATTCATGCAAGCGTATCTGGCATATCAAATAAGCAAGTGCAGAGGGGGAACAACAATGACCACATGGGTATCACAAAAGCAACGTTCTAAAAATACCCTGTGCAACGAAACCAAGTTAAGGTACTAAAAACATGATTTTACCCGCACTTCTTCCTTGACATAGAATTTTTAGATGATCGTGATTCGTGACACTTTTACGAAGGACTCACGCATTGCACGCCATGAGAAGACTTAGCCATAGGCACAGAATTTATAGACTAACGAGTTTCATGCCTTGCGAGGACTTAAACCATTTTATAATCAGGAGTCAGTAGCCTAAGGCAGAGCAGGAGGGACATGCCCCGGTTCAAAAGGCAATTAATCCACAAAAATTTATATCAAAAGATATATGTCCCAAGGCTCATCTTCAGTAAAAATAAATATTTATTATTTTAAAAAGTATTACGATACATACTGACCCCACATGGCCCACCTTACACGTTTCGCACCCTCCGGTGCTTAGTCATAGGTGTGCGAGGACTTACACATAAACACAGAATTTTTAGACTAACGCGTTTCATGCCACTTAGTGAATTAAGATTGTAACGCATTTCATGACTTGTTATGCATTTCATGCTTATTCATAAGATTATTCAGAATCTAGCGCATTTCCTGCCTCGCGAGAACTTAGTCAAGGGTGCAGAATTTATAGACTAGCTTGTTTCATGCCACTTATTCATAGGCACAGAATTCAATGTCTAACGCAAGGACTTATTCATGGGTGAAGAATTTAAAGCCTAATGCCTTTTATGTCACTTATTCATAAGCACAGAAATAGTAGCCTAACAAATTTTATACCTTGCTTGCACTTATTCATGGGCACAGAATTTATAGTAGACAGCATTTCCTGACCATCATTCAAAGGCACATGAATTAATAAGTTCATAGGAGGACTTCGTCATAAGCACAGAATTCCGAGCCCAACACATTTCATTGCTTACCAGCACTTATTGTTATGCACAGAATGTATAGACTAATGTGTTAAATGCCTTATGGGTACTTATTCATAGGCACAGAATTTACAGCCTAGTGAATATTATGCCTTATATATAGCCATACAATTTATAGCTTAACGCATTTCATGCCTCATTAGCTCTTATTCATAGACACTGAATTCAAAGCTTATTAGCAATCATTTATAGGCATATTTTATAGTCTAATGTGGTTTATGCCTCACTAACACTGATTCATAGGCACAGAATTCATGCTTTACCACCGTGTATTTATGAGCACAGAATTTATAGCCTAATGCATTTCATGCTGTAACAACATATTCTACTGCACTACTCCCTCCATGGCAGTGCAGTATGCCATTGCTAGGGTCCTTTGGCAGGGGAGTAACATGGATTTGCCCTTGATTCTCCCGAAAACAACAATGGGATCTATGTTAACATGTTATATGTGGAAGCTGCAGTTGACCTATACCCAATTGGCCCCAACAACCCTTAACTCCACTACTGGATTGTGCAGCAAATATCTGACCTCCTATAAGCTGCAGCCCTAGCATAGGCATTTAGGTTATATCTTTCAAAATCAGTGACTTTAAGCACACGCTGAGAAATGTAGCTACATGTAGTGGTATACATGGATTTTAGTGCATTATAGATGTTCTTACTCACCATACCACTCATCCACCCATGCAAATGCCTGGCGATGTCCAACCAGCAGCAGATCTCTGATCACCTAGAGCAATGAGTAAGCAGTAGTTACGCAAAGTTACATGAAACAGAAAGTTGCTCATGGCCTCACATTGTAAATCTGTTGGAGACACTACAAGCGCGTTAAGTCCAGAGCAATAAAAAAAACAAAATTGTGTAGCGTAAATGGCTATGCAAATATGCCAGCCTGCTAATTGTCAGTGAGTATTCCTATGGACACATGGACATTGGGTGCATTTATTTATAAACACATCTGCACGGGCTTTAGAGAATAGTCAAGCAGTGATATCCACACATGTATTTGCATACTTGCTCGTTTAGATTTTAGCACACTAATTAGCACATTTGAAAAAATATCATACGCTCGTGCCCTTAATTAATTTATACTCCTAATTACAAGTATGAAATCACACCTATATAACAAATAAACTCTATATGAAGAAAACTCAAAGGGGCTTTTTATAACATCTATCTATCTATCTATCTATCTATCTATCTATCTATCTATCTATCTATCTATCTATCTATCTATCTATCTATCTATCTATCTATCTTTATATCTATCTTTATCTATCTATCATCTATCTATCTATCTATCTATCTATCTATCTATCTATCTATCTATCTATCTATCTATCTATCTATCTATCTATCTATCTATCTATCTATCTATCTATTTATCATCTATCTATCATTATCTATCTATCTATCTATCTATCTATCTATCTATCTATCTATCTATCTATCTATCTATCTATCTATCTATCTATCATCTATCTATCTATCTATCTATCTATCTATCTATCATCTATCTATCTATCTATCTATCTATCATTATGGGGCACATTTACTAAGCTCGAGTGAAGGATTCGAAGTTAAAAAACTTAAAATTTCAAAGTATTTTTTTGGGTACTTCGACCGAATAGGCTACTACGACCTTCGACTACAACTTTGACTTTGATTCTAACGATTCTAACTAAAAATCGTTTGACTATTCGACCATTTGATAGTCGAAGTACTGTCTCTTTAAAAAAAACTTCGACTACATACTTCAGCAGTTTAAACCTACCGAGGTACAATGTTAGCTTTCTAAGTTTTCTAAGGTTTTTTTGATCGAAGAAAAATCCTTCGATCGATTAAAATCCTTTGAATCGTTCGATCGATCATAGGAATTTACTTACTTTGAGGGTCGAATTTGAGGATTTATTAACCCTCGATATTCGACCCTTATTAAATGTGCCCCTATGTGTCTATCTATCTCTCTCTCTCTCTCTCTCTCTCTCTCTCTCTGTATCTATCTATCTATCTATCTAACTATCTATCTATCTATCTATCTATCTATCTCTGTAACTATCTATCTATCATCTATCTATAAATTTGTGTTTCTGATAATGAGAAACTGACCTTGTGTACAAAATGCTCCACTCGGGTTTGCAGTCCCCAAACTTCAAATTTATCTATCTATCTATCTATCTATCTATCTATCTATCTATCTATCTATCTATCGATATTCGACCCTTATTAAATGTGCCCCTATGTGTCTATCTCTCTCTCTCTCTCTCTCTCTCTCTCTCTCTCTCTCTCTCTCTCTCTCTCTCTATCTCTCTCTGTATCTATCTATCTATCTATCTATCTATCTATCTCTGTAACTATCTATCTATCATCTATCTATAAATTTGTGTTTCTGATAATGAGAAACTGACCTTGTGTACAAAATGCTCCACTCTGGTTTGCAGTCCCCACACTTCAAATTTAACACTAACAAGCTTATAGGAGCACATGACTGGCCGTACGTGTTGCCTCCATCCTTCCTGCAGGGGGCCTCGTCCTGTCCTACTTGACATAAAATGCCGCAGATCCTATCAAATGAGAAGTAAAGTCAAATAGTCAGAACTGAGCATTTTTCTTCTGCCACTGCAATGTACAAAAAGCAAGTTGTTGCTTTGTTTTGATTTTTGACATGTAAAACCTGATGGACATGTGTCTTTTTAAAATGTACTACATCATAGTACAGGTCTGAAGGTATTATAGGAGATTATAAGGGATAATGTACCCCCTACTGTAAATGATAAGGATATTAGAAGTCACTGAGGGGTTGTTCTGTGACCATATAAAGGCACAAGGCTGCAGGCTGAGTTATACAGGGAATGCTGAGTATAACTCATGTATTATAAGGGATAATGTACCCCCTACTGTAAATGATAAGGA
Organism: Xenopus petersii; assembly: GCA_038501925.1. NCBI lineage: Eukaryota > Metazoa > Chordata > Amphibia > Anura > Pipidae > Xenopus > Xenopus petersii. Next base: position 13,876,873 of record CM076688.1, read on the forward strand.
TATTAGAAGTCACTGAGGGGTTCTGTGACCATATAAAGGCACAAGGCTGCAGGCTGAGTTATACAGGGAACTCTGAGTATCACTCATGTATTATAAGGGATAATGTACCTCCTACTGTAAATGATAAGGATATTAGAAGTCACTGAGGGGTTGTTCTGTGACCATATAAAGGCACAAGGCTGCAGGCTGAGTTATACAGGGAACGCTGAGTATAACTCATGTATTATAAGGGATAATGTACCCCCTACTGTAAATGATAAGGATATTACAGGTCACTGAGGGGTTCTGCGACCATATAAAGGCACAAGGCTGCAGGCTGAGTTATACAGGGAACTCTGAGTATCACTCATGTATTATAAGGGATAATGTACCCCCTATTGTAAATGATAAGGATATTAGAAGTCACTGAGGGGTTGTTCTGTGACCATATAAAGGCACAAGGCTGCAGGCTGAGTTATACAGGGAACTCTGAGTATCACTCATGTATTATAAGGGATAATGTACTCCCTACTGTAAATTCTAAGGAGGCATATCAAAGGACAAGGATGTAGGTCACAGAGGTTGTCTCCTAATATACATATATTATACATTATTATATTATCCCTTATAATAATAGATAGGGTTTCTGGTATCTGCTGTATAAGGGTATGTAAGGGAAGAATGGGGCACTCTACCCATGCGGCTCTCATCCATCAATCACTGGTTGTAATGTGGAAGGGGTTCACCAAACAAATATAGATGGGGGTAGGTCCAAGCCACTTGATATTTACATATAATAAAATACCAGATTATATTAAAGAAGTGTGTCTGTGGGAGACAGCTGACAGCTACTGTAACATTGTTCTCAGGCCCAGACTGATAATCTGGAAATTCTGGCAAATGATAACTGTAAGCAGCTTTATACTGGGCCTACATGAGTCTGTTCGAGCCTTTGCCTACTTGAAGTATATATATTTGATATATTTCCCCGCATATTAAAAATACTTGTGTAATTTATAATGAAATAAAGCATTTCGGAAATTTATGATATGGTTAACACATTGGAATAAAAGAATATTGACCAAGAGAAGTCACAGTTAAAAGAACACCAAAAAATTTACGTTTTTTAATGTAAGGAAAATATTGTGTATCGTTGTACTGCACTGGTACAACTGGCCTGTTTGATTCAGAAACTCTACTATAGTTTATATAAACAAGCTGCTGTGTAGCCATGGGGGCAGCCATTCAAGCACAGGATACACAATAGATAACAGATAAGTACTACTATAGTTTATATAAACAAGCTGCTGTGTAGCCATGGGGGCAGCCATTCAAGCACAGGATACACAGTAGATAACAGATAAGTACTACTATAGTTTATATAAACAAGCTGCTGTGTAGCCATTCAAGCACAGGATACACAGTAGATAACAGATAAGTACTACTATAGTTTATATAAACAAGCTGCTGTGTAGCCATGGGGGCAGCCATTCAAGCACAGGATACACAGTAGATAACAGATAAGTACTACTATAGTTTATACAAACAAGCTGCTGTGTAGCCATGGGGGCAGCCATTCAAGCACAGGATACACAATAGATAACAGATAAGTACTACTATAGTTTATATAAACAAGCTGCTGTGTAGCCATGGGGGCAGCCATTCAAGCACAGGATACACAGTAGATAACAGATAAGTACTACTATAGTTTATATAAACAAGCTGCTGTGTAGCCATTCAAGCACAGGATACACAGTAGATAACAGATAAGTACTACTATAGTTTATATAAACAAGCTGCTGTGTAGCCATGGGGGCAGCCATTCAAGCACAGGATACACAGTAGATAACAGATAAGTACTACTATAGTTTATATAAACAAGCTGCTGTTTAGCCATAAGGGCAGCCATTCTATGCTGAAAAAGGAGAAAAGTCACAGGATACATAGCAGATAAGAGACACCTGCCTAGGGTGCAAAGACATGGGGGTGCTGGGCAGGTACCTGTTTCAAAGCCTACCCCTAGTCCCGGGGGTTCACTCCCCTACTGCACTTGTCTACCTCCTCTCTCATCTCCTCCCGTCTATCACTCTCCCCTCCCTCCATCACTCCCCCACCTACCTCCCTCCCCTGCCCTTGCCCTTCATTACTCTCCCCCCTCCCTTCTCTTCTTATGGCACATGTACGAACTCGCAAGCACGTGCACGCAGGGGGAGGGCCGGGGGTAGCCGACTGGGTCCTCAGGGTGCCCTGCCACCTTGGCCTGGCACTAACTGTCATTCCTTTAAAATTCTTTAATTTTTTTGGTTACTGTTCCTTTAATTACTGACTGGTTACTGGTTCCAGGAGGTGCTGCAACACTTGCACCCAGTGAGGCTGCTCACTCACCTCAACACTCTTGTAATAGCGCTCTGGGATCTCATCAAACGCAATGTCTACAAAGGAGACTTCATGGGCATCTTCTGCGTTGTCCTGCTGGAATGTCTGAAAAGGCAGAATTGATTCCACAATTAGACACAGTGGTTGTCCCCATGCCAATGATCCTCCAATGTCACACTAATGGGGACATTTAGAAGTCCTGATAAATGAAGGACATATGGAGGTGACGTCTTCCAAGGACAAGCAGATGTTGGGAAGGGAGGTAGAGAATCCCACCCTCACATTTAACTACCTACTATCTGCATTTTCTGAAGGTACCCACCCTGCTACAGGACTCAGTGGACTCTACTGGTACAGCCCAAATAAATAATAATAAAAAAAACAACTTACACTGTCATTATCCCCACAGTCATCAGAATATCTTGTCTCAATATGGATGGAGAATTTTGGTAGAAAAGAGCACTGTTTATGGGGAGAGATACAGAGGTAAAGTTATCCGAGAAACAAAAACATTTCAGTGATGGGGGTCATTTCTTGTATTATTTCATTGGAGCAATTTTCTTAAAGGGTGGTTCACCTTTAAGTTAACATTTAGATGGTTATTTATCGAAGTCCGAATTGATCTCAATATTTTCTGCTACAAACTCTGATCAAATCCACTCGTGTTTTTTTGCACTTATTTATTATTACATTTTCTCGAAAATTTGCTTTGCAGGAAAAAATCAGATGTTCACGATTTTTTTGGATTTTTCACCTGAAAACCCAACCCACATCAAAAAATCACTGGGACTTCTCCCATTGACGTATATGCAACCTCAACAGGTCTGATATGCCGGATTTTCACATTCTGACCTTTCCATCCTCTGGGTTTAATAAATTCCGAAAAATTTGTGATTTTTCAAAAGTCCGATTTTATTTTAAAAAATCACAAATTTTTCTTGATTTTTGCATTTGGAGTTTAGTAAATAACCCCCTTAGTATGTTATAGAATGCTTAAGTCTAAGGAACCTTTTTAGGCCTTTGTTTTTCATTTTTTTTCAAGTTTTAAATTATATCCTTTTTCTGACTCTTTATAGCTTTCAAATAGGGGTCACTGACCCCATATAAAAACAAATGCTCTGTAAGGCTATACATTTATTGTTATTGATACTTTTTTTTATTACTTATATTCCAGTCTCTCGTTCAAATCAATGCATGGTTGCTAGGGTAATTTGGCCCTAGCAACCAGATTGCTGAAATCACAAACTGGAGAGCTACAGAATAAAAAGCTAAATAACTTAAAAAAAACACAAAAAATTTAATTGCAAATCGTCTCAGAATATCACTTTCTACAGCAAACTAAAAGTTAATTTAAAGGTGAACACTTCCTTTAAAATGGTGCTCATCATCTTGGTTTTCATATAAGAGCTTATAAATCAATTTAATAAAAGGCACTGGGGCTGATTTATAAACACTGGGCAAATTTGCCCCTTGGCATTAACCTATAGCAACCAGTCAGTGATTAGCTTTTTTTAAGACAGCTGCAGGTCGAACGCTGAAAGCAATCATCTGATTGGTTGCCAGTCTCATTTCCATGCCTAATTCCTTGCTAAACCAAATAAAAAGATACTTTATTCCTAAAGAAAAAAGATTCTACTTGGTCATTGTGAGTTATAGTTAGTACATATAATATACTTACTGTGTATTCTATATGCCATCCCAGGGTCAGCAGCAGAACAGCAGTGGGAAGGAGAGGGGTTCATGGTAGAATAAGAAAATAGGGGGGTGGAGAAACAAAATATAGAAAAAAGAAAAGGAATGTTATATATTAGGAGATGGTAACAATAAGGACAATGTGGCCATTCATAGTAACATAGTAACATAGTAACATAGTAAATAAGGTCGAAAAAAGACACACACCCATCAAGTTCAACTTTTTTTTTATTTTTATTTTTTTTTATTATATCAACCTAACTGCCAGTTGATCCAGAGGAATATCTGACCTGGCGCCTGCCAAATATGTGATGCACAGGCAGACTGGAGCCAAAAGATTAGATGTGGTGGCGTAACTAGAAGTTACTGTTACTGGGGCCCAAAACAAATTAACCTTTTTTGACCTTTTTTTACCAATATATATTGAAATGGCACATTAATTAGGGCCTTGCAACTGCAGGGTCTGCTGCTGTAGTTACAGCCCTGATTCATACCTCCCAACATTTTGAAAAGAAAAAGAGGGACAAAAAAGTTGGCAAAATGTTTTGACCATGCCCATTGTTGTGGCCACACCCCCTAATTACCATATTAATTTGACTAAATTTGGCAGTTTTTTTTTCAGAACATATTTCTGATGCTAATGAAGGTGAATTGCCCTTTAAGCTGTGAGTCTAACTTTTCCCAAGGGACCTGTTATCTTATATTGTTACAATTACTTTTTTACAATTTGCTTATCTAGAAATTGTTACAAAAGTATCTTATCTTCTGCTGTGGCTGTTCTGGGCTCTCTGCCAAAAGCCAATTAAGTAAGAAACTTTGTTTCTTTTTCTGCCTGTTCAGTGCAGAGAAAAACAGGAGAAATTAGGGGCTGCGGGTTGAGCTGTCAAAAGAGGGACTGTCCCTCTAAAAATTGGACATTTGGGAGGTATGCCTGATTAGATGAGTGGGATCTCTCACACCACCTGGGTGGCTATCTGAGGAAAAGATGACCATGCCAAACAGAGAATCTTTGTGTCCATGGCCTCTGACCTGGCCTCCGACCCTCTAAAGAACACAGAGAAGTTGTGGGATCCATTATCCGAAACCTGAGGTTTGCCAGATAAGGGTCTTCTCATAATTTGGATTGCCATGCCTTACATGTACAGGTATGGAATCCATTATCCGGAAACCAGTTATCCAGAAAGATCCAAATGATGGAAAGGCCGTCTCCCATCCAAATAATCCAAATTTTGAAAAATGATTTCCTTTACTTGATCCAAACAACATATAATGAATCATTATTGGAATCAAAACCAGCCTATTGGGTATATTTAATGTTTAAATGATTTTCTAGCAGATTTAAGTTATGAAGATCCAAATTACGGAAGGATCCCTCATCTGGAAAACCCCAGGTCCAGAGCATTCTGGATAACAGGTCCCATACCTGTACTAAGAAAACATTGTAGATGTATGGAGCCAGGAAATTATGCGGTCCACATACACCCTGCTCATGCCAATGGCAGCCATTACTATGCACTTTACAATTACTTAAAGGGGTTGTTCACCTTCGAATGGCCAATTCTAAGCAACTTTTCAACTGGCCTTCATTTTTTCTTTTTTATAGTTTTTGATTAATTTGCCTAGCTCTTCTGACCCTTTCCAGCTTTCAAATAGGGGTCACTGACCCCATTTAAAAAACAATTGCTCTGTAAGGCTACAAATGTATCGTTATTGCTACTTTTTATTACTCCTCTCCTATTGCTACTTTTTATTATTCAGGCCTCTCCAATTCATATTCCAGTCTCTTAGTCAAATCAGTGCATGGTTGCTAGGGTCATTTGGACCCTAGCAGCCAGATTGCTGAAACTGAAAACTGGAGAGCTGCTGAATAAAAAGCGAAATAACTCAAAAACCGCAAATAATATAAAATCAAAACCAATTGCAAATTGTCTCAGAATATCCATGTCTACATCATACTAAAAGTTAACTCATAGGCTTACAACCCCTTTAATATATATAATATATATATATATATATATATATATATATATATATATATATATACAGTATATATATATATATATATATATCTTATAAATATGCACTATACTTTATTTATAAATGATAAGTACCTGTCACTGTGTAAGGGTAATAATTCCAAGCTTTCTCACAGATGTAGAACATTCGGGGGACGACGGCCCGTGCCCAGCTGGGCAGTTTTCTGTAGGGAGAGCAGAGAGGGGGATTAGAAATCACAATGTGTTTATCTGTACAGTTTGTTCTACCCTCCACCCCCTGTCCCTGTGCAGAGATTATTACGCAAGGGTATAGATTACTGAGCGCACAGAATATTCCTCGGGTGCATATTTGCATTTATACACACGAGAATAAGGCGCCATGTTGTTTTCCTTGGTTATTGTGTTTTCCATGAAAGGGAAGCAAAGCCCTAGATCATCTGTCAGTTATCCATGATATCCAGATGAAAAACACCACAGATGTCCCTCATTCTCTCCTGAGGAACTGAGTGATGGATAATGTGATGATAAGAAATCATAACAAGAACTCCCTGCATGCCAAGTCATGGGTTTCTGGGAGTTGGAGATCAATAACAACCCAACCACCAACAAGAACTTATCAGTATAACGTGAAAGAAATGGAAAATACATTTTAAAAAATAAACAATTGGGTCAACATTTGAAATGAAAAAAAAAAAGCTCTCAGCAAGCAGAACTGTGTTTCTCCAATGTGACTTTGTAGATTAGGGCCACTTGCAGCCAATCAGATTTCACTCCCTGCCCTGAACGTGTCCCCAGGAGGCTGAGGATGGGAAATCAGATGTGTGTGTGGAATTCATCATCGCTTCTACTTTACTATTCTGTGTGGCATTCCATTCAGCTGAGGCTGCTGTTTTATTGCTGATATTTCTATTTAGACCTCTCCTATTCATCCTTCATTCTGACATACAAATAATAACAAATGTTATAACAAATAACATAAAGTGCTCATCTAGAGGCATCACCCACAGAACACCGCCATCTAATGGCCATATCTATCTATCTATCTATCTATCTATCTATCTATCTATCTATCTATCTATGTATCAATCTAATAATTATCTATGTATCTGTCACATGCCCCTAGTCACATGACTGGGGACAGCTGGAAAATTGACAAAATGTCTAGCCCCATGTCAGATTTCAAAATTGAATATAAAAAAATCTGTTTGCTCTTTTGAGAAATGGATTTCAGTGCAGAATTCTGCTGGAGTAGCACTATTAACTGATGTGTTTTGAAAAAAAAAACATGTTTTCCGATGACAGGATCCCTTTAATACTAAACATTGTTTCAGTTAGCTCTACTTAGATACTGTGGCTTAAAAGTATGTGTATCAACCTCCATGCTAAAGTATGTTTTTAACTTCCTTTCTCTTTTTATATACCTTTGTCTTTTTTCCCTTCCTATACAACGTACATGCCAGGCACCACTAAACCTTCTCAGTAAATCTGGCCTTTTATGGATCCCTCCATTGGTAATATGTGGGTCATGAATGAAGTAACCGTCTCGTGTAGCGATCACACAAAATGGCTTTATATGGCAGATACATATTGTGGACCCCTGGATGAGGTATTACGAAGCAGTATGGCAACTTCATGATCTTGCACTGAGACTGTTATTGGGGCATCCCCAGCAGTACAACATAGTAATAGTGGTACGATCCAGCAATATATATATGTGTGTGTCTATTTATCATCTATCTCTCTCTCTCTCTCTCTCTCTCTCTCTCTCTCTCTATCACATGTATATCTATTATTCTATTATCTATGCATCTGTCTATTTATCTATCTATCCATATCTATCTATCTATCTATCTATCTATCTATCTATCTATCTATCTATCTATCTATCTATCTATCTATCTATCTATCATCTATCACAAATATATATCTATTCTCTATGTATCTAGCTATCTATCTAGCTACTGTCTGTATTTTTGTATGCATCACTCTAACATCGCTCTCACTATGTATATATATATACAGGGCCGCCATCAGGGGGGGACAGGGGGGACAAGCGTACCGGGCCCGGGCATGAAGGGGGGCCCGGCAGCGCTGCATTTTTTGAAGATCCGGGCCCCCCTTACGAGCGCCCGAGCCGTACGTCTTGCCTCTGTGCTGCCGAATGCGGAAGTGCCGAAAAGCCGAAGCCGATGCGGCGAAAAGACCCGAAGTCACGGAAAAAGCCGAAGTCACGAAGCGCCGAAAAGACCCGAAGTCACGAAAACAGCCGAAGCCGAAGTCCTGAAGCAGTGCAAAGACCCGAAGTCACGAAAGGAGGTGAAGTTGAAGTACTGAAGCCGTGAGTTCAATTCTACTGAACACCAGTTTGTGTATTTTTTTTTTTTTAATCTCCTGGCCACCAATGTATTATTTTAATATTCTATAGGCCCCTGCAACCAATCTTTTTTTTTAAAACATGTTTTTTTGGGGCCCCATTTTTTTTTTTAACTCGTAAGGGGCCCCTGACGCCAATGTTTTTTTTTTTTTTCAAAAAAATTTTTTTTTTTTTTTAAATTTTTTTTTGGGGCCCCAATTTGTTTTTAACTTGTAAGGGGGCCCCTGCCGCCAATGTTTTTTTTTTTTTTTTTCAAAAAAAATTTTTTTTTTTTTCAAATTTTTTTTTGGGGCCCCAATTTGTTTTTAACTTATAAGGGGGCCCCTGCCGCCAATGTTTTTTTTTTTTTCAAAAAAATTTTTTTTTTTTTTAATTTTTTTTTTGGGGCCCCAATTTGTTTTTAACTTATAAGGGGGCCCCTGCCGCCAATGTTTTTTTTTTTTTCAAAAAAATTTTTTTTTTTTTTAATTTTTTTTTTGGGGCCCCAATTTGTTTTTAACTTATAAGGGGGCCCCTGATGCCAATGTTTTTTTTTTTTTCAAAAAATTTTTTTTTGGGGCCCCAATTTGTTTTTAACTTGTAAGGGGGCCCCTGCCGCCAATGTTTTTTTTTTTTTCAAAACAATTTTTTTTTTTCAAATTTTTTTTTGGGGCCCCAATTTGTTTTTAACTTATAAGGGGGCCCCTGCCGCCAATGTTTTTTTTTTTTTCAAAAAAATTTTTTTTTTTTTTTTGAATTTTTTTTTGGGGCCCCAATTTGTTTTTAACTTGTAAGGGGGCCCCTGCCACCAGTTTTTTTTTTTTTTCAAATTTTTTTTTGGGGCCCCAATTTGTTTTTAACTAATAAGGGGGCCCCTGCCACCAATGTTTGTTTATTTTTTAGTTTTTTTTACATTTTTTTTGTTGGGGCCCCAAGTTTTTTTTAACTTATAAGGGGGCCCCTGCCACCAATGTTTTTAAAAAAAAAAAAAAAAATTTAATTTTTTTTTGGGCCCCAATTTTTTATAAGGGGGCCCTGACCATCAATAGCTTTTTACAACTTGTGTGGGGGGGGGTTACTTTTTTAGCGCTGATGTCTGTGTGGTCTTTTAACTGCGATGTGGAGTGGGCGGGAAATGGGGTGGAGCTTGGTCGTCAGTGTGGGCGGGGCCCAGGGGCCCCAAAAATTTTGTTGTACGGGGCCCCGTGATTTCTAATGGCGGCCCTGTATATATATATACAGTTCAGGCTGTGGTGCACTCCAATCCAGCAGAGTTTTACTGCCTGGATGCTGTCATATATAGTGCAGATAGTCGTGTTCCATGGAATGACGCACTCCAGGACTTCATAATGAGATCAAGCAAAGTGAAGTTTATTTGTCAACGTTTCGGTCCAGTCTGGACCTTTCTCAAGACTTGTTTGATAATGGGTTGAGTGCAGAGGACTCTTGTAATTGTCTATATGTATTTTGTGGTCACAACCTAATTGCACCCCCGCCTAATGGTTTTAAAAATGAGTGGTGAGCACAACTTTCCCTTGTTTGTTTTATATAATGTATATATATATATATATATATATATATATATATACATATACATATATATATATATATATATACATATACATGTATGTATTTATTTATCATCTATTAATCTATCTATCTATTGTCTATATGTCGATCTATCTCTCTCTATATATCTGTGTATGTATTTATCGTCTATCTACCTATCATCTTTCTTTGTTTGTTTTTGTTCTATATATACATATATATATATATGTATATATATATTATATATATATATATATATATATATATATATATATATATAGAACAAAAACAAACAAAGAAAGATGATAGGTAGATAGACGATAAATATATATATATTTAGCTACCTATCATCTATATGTGTGTCTGTCTATCATCATCTATATCATCTAACATCTGCATCTATATATATATGATTTATAATGTATCTACTTATCTACTATCTATCTATTTATCAATCTAATAATCTTATCTATAATTTATCTACCTATCATCTCTCTCATACTGTCTCACACACACATGATTCCGCATAGTGAAATAGAGAATAGTGGTCATTTGGCTTTCCAATCCAGCTTGTTTATCAGTGACCCCTCACCCCAAGCTTGAAAGCTAATGAAATCTCCTAGTCTCTTTGACCAAAGTTGGACCCCTGGGTGCAAGCAGAACAGAGAAGCGGAGACAGGAGGAGGGGGTATAGAGCGTAATGATGCTCGGCAGATTGTCAGCAGGGACCCACTTACTGTTACTATAAATAGCAGCAAAGCAGAATCGTGTGAGCTGCGAGATGCTAAATATAGCTCCCGACACTGTCAGTTCTCCCCCCGCCACCTCACCTCCTGCCCACACTTCCCACTGCGAGTGTATGTGATGCCCATACCTGGATACCAATCCATAATTGTAGGCTGAAACCTCAACTGGATTGGCTAGCAGGAGACACAGAACTGATTTTTTTTTTGGGGGGGGGGGAGTATAGGTGACTGCCCTGGGACCTGTAGAAATGGGGCCTCTTGGAGCTCAGTAACATATCACACATCTACCTCTTTGCTGGCAGCCAAAAAAAACTTATAATAACAGTGGGGATAATAGTCTCTGGGAAGGGACTGTGCCTGTGGGATAGCAGGTATAGTAGGGAGAGATGGTGCCTATAGTAACAGTGGGATAATAGTCTCTGGTAAGGGAGTGTGACTGTGGGATAGCAGGTATAGTAGGGAGAGATGGTGTCTATAGTAACAGTGGATAATAGTCTCTGGGAAGGGAGTGTGACTGTGGGATAGCAGGTATAGTAGGGAGAGATGGTGTCTATAGTAACAGTGGGATAATAGTCTCTGGGAAGGGACTGTGCCTGTGGGATAGCAGGTATAGTAGGGTGAGATGGTGCCTATAGTAACAGTGGATAATAGTCTCTGGGAAGGGAGTGTGACTGTGGGATAGCAGGTATAGTAGGGAGAGATGGTGTCTATAGTAACAGTAGGATAATAGTTTCTGGGAAGGGAGTGTGACTGTGGGATAACAGGTATAATAGGGAGAGATGGTGCCTATAGTAACAGTGGGATATCAGTCTCTGGGAAGGGAGTGTGGCTGTGGGATAGCAGGTATAGTAGGGAGTGATGGTGCCTATCGTAACAGTGGGTTAATAGTCTCTGGGAAGGGACTGTGACTGTGGGATAGCAGGTATAGTAGGGAGTGATGGTGCCTATAGTAACAGTGAGATAATAGTCTCTGGGAAGGGAGTGTGACTGTGGGATAGCAGGTATAGTAGGGAGAGATGGTGCCTATAGTAACAGTGGATAATAGTCTCTGGGAAGGGAGTGTGACTGTGGGATAGCAGGTATAGTAGGGAGAGATGGTGCCTATAGTAACAGTGGGATAATAGTCTCTGGGAAGGGAATGTGACTGTGGTATAGCAGGTATAGTAGGGAGAGATGGTGCCTATAGTAACAGTGGTGATAATAGTCTCTGGGAAGGGAGTGTGACTGTGGGATAGCAGGTATAGTAGGGAGAGATGGTGCCTATAGTAACAGTGGTGATAATAGTCTCTGGGAAGGGAGTGTGACTGTGGGATTACAGGTATAGTAGAGAGAAATGGTGTCTATAGTAACAGTGGCATAATAGTCTCTGGGAAGGGAGTGTGACTGTGGGATAGCAGGTATAGTAGGGAGAGATGGTGCCTATAGTAACAGTGGGATAATAGTCTCTGGGAAGGGAGTGTGACTGTGGGATAGCAGGTATAGTAGAGAGAAATGATGCCTATAGTAACAGTGGGATAATAGTCTCTGGGAAGGGAGTGTGACTGTGGGATTACAGGTATAGTAGAGAGAAATGGTGTCTATAGTAACAGTGGGATAATAGTCTCTGGGAAGGGAGTGTGACTGTGGGATAGCAGGTATAGTAGAGAGAAATGGTGTCTATAGTAACAGTGGGATAATAGTCTCTGGGAAGGGAGTATGGCTGTGGGATATCAGGTATAGTAGAAGAGATGGTGTCTATAGTAGGAAGGGAGTGTGACCAGTAAGGCACCTGATTAAGATGACCCAGATGAAGACTTAGTATTGCCTGTAGCACTTAATGGATATGGACATGGAGTTTGGAATGGAGGAAACACCAACCACTGGATTCTATGAAGCATAAAAATGAGGCAGGTTAAGACACTTGTGTAAACGAGCCCTTGAGGTTATTCCGAATATAGAAGTGGCACATGCATTTTCCTCACCATCTGGCCCTTCTCCTTGTGCTCTAATTACATGGTTAATTTGTAGTTTTATTCAGCTTCTAATTAGCAGAGAGTTGCACAATCTGGGAATGAGTTTGTATGGGGAATCAAGCCACCTTCTATTTGCTGGCTTTGCACCCCAGCCGCAGAAAATTATCCATTATCCACTATACCAGCGGTCCCCAACCAGTAGCTCGCGAGCCACATGTTGCTCACCGACCTCCTGGATGTTGCTCCCAGAAGCCTCAAAGCAGGTGATTATTTTTGAATTCCAGTCTTGGAGACAAGTTTTAGAAACATGGATAAATGGGCACACTCATTAAAAAAAATAAAGAAACAAAATGCGATTGGAGGTGCAAAAAACCTAAAGTCACCCCTACAGAGCAACCAAATATAACATGTCATATATCAGGTCTGTACACTCAAAAAAAACTTATAGACTCAGGTTGTATGATAGAAAATATTGTACTGTTTAAAAAGAACAATTTAACAGTGACACAATGTTTACAAAGACAATAAACTCCACTTAAAGGATAAGTAAACCTTTAAAATAAGTCAATGTAAAATGTATGAGGGGGATATTCTAAGACATTTTGCAATTTACATTAATTATTTCTTTTCTTTTTATTCCAAGATATTAAGGGAAATATGTAATGTTAATATGAATGAATTTTGTTACAACGGCGCCACCTGCTGGTCATTTTCTGACCAGTCTGACCACCAAGTAGTCAAGGAATTTGTCAGGAGAAAGAAAGAGGCTGCTCTGATGTTCTTCTGCTTAGGAAAGTTTCAAGAAAGGTTTCTAATATTATTCCTAAGCAGAAGAACATCGGAGCAGCCTCTTTCTTTCTCCTGACAACTTCCTTGACTACTTGGTGGTCAGACTAGTGGGAAAATGACCAGCAGGTGGCGCTGTTGTAACAAAATGTATTCATATTAACAGCACATGTATCCGTGCAGACCTGATATGAGACTTGGAGACAAGTTTTGGTTGTATAAAAACCCAGATGTACTGCCAAATAGATCCTCACGTAGGCTGCCAATCCACATAGTGACTACCAAATGGCCAATCACAGCCATTATTTGGCATCCCCATGGACGTTTTCATGCTTGTGTTGCTCTCCAACTCTTTTTTACACTCAAATGTGGCTCACAAGTAAAAAAGGTTGGGGACCCCTGCACTATACCATAACATTAGTGCAGACAAATACTTGCACACCCCTAGCACATTGTTTGGCATGACAAAGCACAGTACACATTAGATTCTTGTTAGAGGACTGTAACACAATAGGAGGGCTATAATAACAGAGCTTGTGGTTAGCAAACTTAAGTATAATGGCACAGCCAATGGCACAAGCCCAAATCTGCAGGTTGTTTTATTCTGCTGATCATTGTATTTAAATGATATAGCAGAGGCCATGTGGCCAAATTCCAAATAACGGGAAACATGTGAAGGGCCCCACTATCTTCTAAATACCCTGATCAGGCCTTTTGCCAGTTGGAAAGAAGACTTTCCAGCCACTGACTTACACATACACCAATGTAATATACTGTAGGTGAACACATAATTTATCAGATTTGTGATATTCATAATCCCAAAAAAGTTTAATATAATGTCTCTTCATGTGAAATGTTGTGCCCTTCTGCATCCATCTTATATCTTCCATCAGATTTTTAGACATATAGTGGGGACACCTCAAGCAGAGGGCAGGCAGTTTGTAAAATAATATAGCATTATGGTGACAGCAGGGCAAGATGGCAAGAGTAATGGAAGACTGCAACAAGATGGCAGCACTAGGGCATGAAGTTTCCAATAGGTCAAGATGGAATCAGTAGGGCAAGATGGCTGCCGTAAAGCAAGATAGTGAGAGTAAGACAAGATGTTAACAGTGCAATATTGGGACTGCAGGGCAAAATGACAGTAGTAGGACAAGATGTTTCCAGTACGTCAAGATAACAGCAGTAGGACAAGATGGTGACAGCAGGGCAAGATGGCTGCAGTAAAGCCATACAATAAGAGTAAAATAAGGGTTTAAGAGTACAGCTAGATGGAGGCAGTACAGCAAGAAGACAGCAGAAAGGCAAGAGGTTTCTAAAAGGCCTAGATGACAGAAGTAGGTCAAGATGGTGACAGCAGGGCAAGATGGCTGTATAAAGGAAGATAATGAGTGTAGGAAAAGGTTTTAAGAGTACAGAAAGATAGGGACAGTAGGGCAAGCTAACAACAGTAGGACAAGATGGAGACAATACAGCAAGATGGAAAGAGTAGGACAAGATGGAGACAGTAGGAGATAAAGATGACAGTAGGAGAAGATGGAGACAGTAGGGCAAGGTGGAGACAGTAGGAAATGAAGATGACAGTAGGAGAAAAGTGAGACAGTAAGGCAAGATGAAGACAGTAGGAGATAAAGATGACTGTAGGAGAAGATGGAGGCAGTAGGGAAAGATGGAGACAGTAGGAGATGAAGATGACATTATGAGATGAAGATGACAGTAGGAGAATATGGAGACAATATGAAGATGACAGTAGGATATGAAGAAGACTGTAGGAGAAGATGGAGACAGTAGGAGATGAAGGTGACATTACGAGATGAAGATGACAGTAGGAGACTATGGAGACAATATGAAGATGACAGTAGGAGATAGAGATGACTGTAGGAGAAAATGGAAGCAGTAAGGCAAGGTGGAGACAGTAGGAGATGAAGATGACAGTAAGAGATGAAGATGACAGTAGGAGAAGATGGAGACAGTAAGGCAAGATGGGGACAGTATGAGATGATGCTGACAGTAGGAGATGAAGAGGAAAGTAGGAGAAGATGAAAAAAGGAAGGGCAATATGGACTATGGATTTTATTGGTGTGCCCCAAGCTGATATGCTGCATCAGTACAGCAGGATGGCACTAAAAACACCTAACTCCCAGCACCCACCAATAGCCTTGGACCCCACTACCAATACAAACAGCCCCAGTTGTCTTACTCACCTAGATAGATGGACCCGTTTCTCTGTGTACTGTCCCGAGCCGTGTACCGGATCATAATGTTCTCTATTCTCCATCACTTCCACTCCCTCCCCTCGGTCACTTTCCTGGTGGCTGTGCTTGCTGATGGTGTACAGCTGTCCGATCCTGTACTGTTAACAAGAAAGCGAGAATGGTTAAGATACAATAAACTAAAGAGGGTAGTTGAACTTCCCTATAACATGCTTGAGTCGTAACCCAAACCTACACACTATTTCCATCTCCTTCCTTTCCTTCACAAAGCAGCAGTTCAGTCACACTTTATGGCTGACATTGGAAGTTATCTTTCTAACAGACAAAAGACCACGGTGGTCAGAGGAGCAATCTGATAGCCCATACAATGAATTCATGAGCAGATTGGAAGCACTCATCATTTCATAAGCATCCGAAAAAGTTTAGACTGATCTCAACTTTATCACATATGCCTATGAATATGTTAAGAATTTTCTGGAGAAAAGTTCTGACAACATCTGTTAAAAGTATAAATAGAAATAGTTATTAAAGTAATGTATTCACAGTGTGCCTGCAGCACCGTGCTAGCTAAATTAGTGTGTTCTTTGAAGCTTTTGTTCTTGAGTCAAAGACTAGTATGAAAAAATGTTCCATATTTATAAATAAGATTCTTATTTGATTTGTTATATGTTTAGAAGGCAAGGAATTTGTTAGGACGTAGCCTACTGTATGCAAAAAAACTTTAATCTTCAGTATAGAAGAACTGCCATGCGGCTTGCTACTACAGAGACAGTCTTCATAGATTTAGATCAAGCACCACCAGTCGTGGCTGAATTAAAATAACCTTTGGTCCCTGTGCTATTCTTATGATATTGAACCCCAGGAAATCCCAGACTCCCAGATACCCCAACACAGGAAAGCAGCTTTGACCCCACAGCATAGAACAGTTATGTGTCTACTTTGGCACAGAGGTCCCAGCATTTCATGACACAGGGTCCTCAGCATTTCATGTCTAAGTGGCCTCAGCATTTCATGGCTCAGTGACCCCAGCATTTCATGATTCATTGGCATCAGAAATCCATGAGTCAGTGGCTCCAACATTTTATGACACAGGGTCCCCAGCATTTCATGATACAGTGACCTCAGAATTTCATGACTCAGTGCCCCCAACATTTCATGACTCAGTGGCCCCAACATTTCATGACACAGCATCCCAAACTTTCATTACTCAGTGACACCCCCATTTTATGACACAGTGACCCCAGCATTTCATGACACACTGGCCCCAGCATTTCATGATTCATTGGCACCAGCATTTCATGACACAGTGGCCCCACAGCATTTCACAATTCATTGGCATCAGCATGATAGAGTGGCCCCAGCATTTCATGACTCAGTGGCCTTAGCATTTCATGACACAGTGGCCCCAGCATTTCATGAGACAGTGGCCCCATCATTCCATTACTCAGTAACACCCACATTTCATAACTCAGGGTCCCCAGTATTTCATGACACAGTGACCCCAGCAATATGTAACACAGTGGTCCCAGTAATATATTAAATAGTGGCTCCAGTGTTTTATACTCCCAGCATGTTATGACTCAGTAGACCCAGCACTTCATGAGAAAGTCCTCTTACCTGAAATAGAGGAAGCATATCTACTGGATCCTTCGCTGCCTTCCCCAACTACATACCATTGTTCCATGGTATTATTGCATTGCTAAGGCTACTGGGGGAAATTGCTATTTGAATTTCCCTTTCTGCCTTTTTAATTATACTACAACTCATTCCCTGCAACACAAGGCATAATATGGAAACTGTCCCCTTACCAGTCATTTCACCAGGAAATCAATATAGCAGCTCCCAATCAGATGAATAAATACAATTATGGAAAGGCGGACGCACAATAAACCATCATTAAGCTAGACTCTAACGGAAAATATACCGACTGCTGATAAAGACAAGTTTGTGTTTCCATTGTTCCTTGGCCAACTCTTCCCCCTTGTCTATCCATGATCTATATAATGGAAGATTTTGGTTATGAAAGGAATGAATGATGCTATTGATTGATTCCTTGTGCTTTTAAGTAATTAGACCAATGGAGGACTGGGAGCTTTCGGTGTAATTAAGGTTTAACAATAATACACGTAAAGATTTATTTATAGGAACAACTTTGCTGTATGAAAAGTCATCTACTGCAGCCTCCACAGCATCATCCGCTCCAGATAAAGATTAATTCTCATTTGGCATAGTAACAATCAAGAGCAGCATCCATAAAAACAACAACTCAACGCATTTTGGACTCCAATATACTTATGCAGAGCCTGGTAATAAGGGCTATATTGGGTTGAGTTTGTTCCAGGTGTAAACCCCAAAATAAAATGTTCCATGATGAAAACAATAATTCTAAGCAACTTTCCAATGCACATTTTGATCATTTTAAGCTATTTGTAAATATAATAGGGCTCCATTGCACATGTCACCAACGCATTTTGCGCAGGACATTGCTGATCTGATACTTGTGTGTAGGACCATATCAGCTTGGCATAATTGTTTTTACATCATAGAAAGCCAATTGCTTCCAAACAAAAATTAAAATTTGTTGATCATATATAAGCTTATTAACCATTTCCACTCTGGATTGGCTTCCTATTCCTTTCCAGTGCGGTGTCGAACTCCCCGTACAGCCCGAGCATCCAGCAATGCGCAGATCTGACTTCTGAGAGATGAATAAACCCTTTTAGAAAGGTCAGCTGCAGCTTTCTGAGTGAATTAGAGATACAGTACCTTCCCTCACGTCATGCCGTGACGTCATTCCTGCGTTAATGGTGACCCGGTTAACCTCCATGCTAACGACCCTCCCCTCCTCCAGGGTAACAAGGAGTAAGAAAGAAGCTTTCTCGATACCTGGGGCTCGCGCAATTAGTGTTGGGATCGTTTGTAGTGAGGGTGACATTAAAGAAAGCGTCCGCCAGCTCCTGTTGTCATGGAGACAGCATCTTTTCCATTATCAGACAGGCTTCTCATCCCTCTGATTTCTCTCCCTTTACTTTGCCATTCTCACTCTTGTTCCTTATTCCTAAGACTTTTCTTCCTTGCATCCTACACCCTTTGTATGAAAACCAGTTAAAGGCTACTTCCTTCCATAAATTTCCTTTTGTTAACATGAAGCATTTTTAAGTGCTGTGGAAAGGTTTACTTTGCTTTTCTACACTTTTCTGTCTCAGTCAAGTTCTGTTAAACTCCTTTACTTGTGAGGTTTCAGACAGGACTGTCTCTGACCACTGTGGCACGAATGTTTCAAGATAGCTAGAATCTCAGCGGCCATAAAGCAGGACAGGACTGCTGCTTACAATGGGGATCAGATACAGTAAGAATATGTGTCACTGGGAAAGAATGCTCTGTTCTACAGATAGCTATAATATCAGCCATAAAGCCGGGCAGGACTGCTGCTTAAGCTCCCCATAGACGCAACGATTCTTCTTGCCGAACGACCGATTTTAGGGAAGCCCGACCAATCCTTCGAAATTATCCTGCGGTTAGTGGTATTGGAACGATCGTACATCTTACGGTTTTTCGGCCCACATCTGTCGGGAAATTGATCGGCCAGGTCAAAAAATCTTTGTCGTTCCCAGTGCAATGTATCTATGTTTGCAGGGCCAAGCAGGCAGCTCCCCTTTGTTTTCCTGGCAAATTGGTCTTTTTAGTTGATGGTAAATTCGTACGATCGTACGATCGTTCTGAGAAGATCGTGGTCTCATGTTTAGGATCTGATCTTTTAAAAATATCAACATCTATGGCCAGCTTTACAATGGGGATCAGATAAGATCTGTGCAGCCACTGGGACAGAATGCTCTGTTCTACAGATAGCTATAATATCAGCCATAAATCCGGGCTGGACTGCTGCTTACAATGGGGATCAGATAAGATCTGTGCAGCCACTGAGACAGAATGCTCTGTTATACAGAAAGCTAGAATCTCAGTTGCCATGAAGCAGGACAGGACTGCTGCTTACAATGGGGATCAGATAGGATCTGTGCAGCCACTGGGACAGAATGTTCTGTTATACAGATAGCTAGAATCTCAGCTACCATAAAGCAGGGCAGGACTGCTGCTTACAATGGGGATCAGATAGGATCTGTGCAGCCACTGGGACAGAATGCTCTGTTATACATATAGCTAGAATATCAGCTGCCATAAAGCAGGACAGGACTGCTGCTTACATTGCATGCTCTGTGGCCCCTATGACCACTATTTGGCATTGTGCTCCCTCCTGTGACTCCCTCTGATAGCCTACTGGGGAGACGTACATAAACCATGAGTTTGTGTCATTGTCCTGCCCTGTTAGGTCTGCATGCACCTTAACCGTCATACACTACACATAGCCTCTATTAGGGTTTGCCAACTGGCGAAAATGAACCAGGGCATCCTGTTTATTCACTAAAATGATTCACCCTGTAGGCGATGTCCTGAGGCCAGAAGGCAGCAGACGTCATGTCCTCTACTAACTGTCACCTGTCTTCAACCTGCTGACAGTGACATGAGCTCTTAGCCACACAACTGTCATTGCTCACCACCTCAGGGGCTCTGATAGAAATATTCTAATATTGAGGGGGGGGGGTGATGTGACTTGGAGACAGTGACCTCAGCAGGTAGCCTTAGGCTGTGTGAGATTTATTTCTGTTATTTAAAGAATGGTGGCTTACTTGCTTGTCATTTGTGGACATATTTCCCGAAAGGGTAAATATTAACTTTTTTTTTAATAGATATAGTTTCCTTTACCCTGAAGGTGTTTTAACTGAGTTTTGGATATTTTGCACAGCGTTCAGCAATGATGCATGCAGGAAAGCATACATCTAAATGTACACTCCTTCTTCATATATAAGAGAGAACAATAGCTCACATTTTTCAGGATAAAAATGCCAAGGCATAATATTTACATATTAAATATGGCCTTGGCTACTTTATGGGCATTCCGGAGGAGTTACCCAACACCACCCCAAACCTATGTAAATGTAATTTCAATAAATTTGCCAAACTATTCAATGGTTTTAAAGTTATTTGTAAATACATTAGCTATTGAAAATAGTACATATTTATATTTTCTGCACACAATGTAGCAAAAGCCAGCTGATTAACAGACCTGCAGGAGAATTGTTTCAAGAGGCAGAGGAAGAGGATAGAAAGAGATACAGAAAAAGTGATAAACCCACAAAATTAGGAATAAGCAAATTGTGAAATTTATACCAAAACCTCAGTGGTTTAATACCATGGAAGGTGACCAATGCTGAATGCACATATAACAGGTCAAGAACTTTTTCCAGCATGGACTGACAGTCCCTATGGGTACAAACCTGCAGGGAAAGTATGAGACCAATTAAGACGTTGCTAACCTTAATCCTAACCCTTTCAATATATAGGATTGCACCACTAAAGCTTCTCATACACAAGCCGATATAAGCAGCTGATATATTAAGTTGGCAGCTTATTGGGCAGAGTTTGGCGCCCTCTGACGGGCTTCCCCAATTGATATCTGACTGAATGTCAGCCAGATGTTGATCCAGTGGGTTTAAATATCCCATCGGATCGAGGACCACATTGGTTCCTTGATGCAGCCCTCGATCTGACTGCCATATTCTTTTTATTGTGATCCGATCATTGGGCCTTATGGCACACGATCAGATCAGCGCGATATCTAGGTTTTAGAAGGACAAGAAAGATGGTGCTTCAGGGTTTTTCCGACCAACTGCCGGACAGGGTTAAGAAGGAATCTTTACTTACTTACTTAATTGACTTAAAAAGCGCTAGAGTTTTTCACCTTCTTCTGGAGTACCATTATCTGTGTTGGTCAACAGTACTCCCTTAGTATAGCTACAGCTTATGGAGGGAAGACAGTTTCAGTACAAGCCTACCGGGGTTGAGTCACTAGAGTGGATCAGATTTTAACTGCAGTGTCTTGTCTGAGTCATGCTACAGGATGGGTTAGTGGAATTGATGCACACGGGTGGGATCAGGGCGTGGGCTATCGGGTGTTCACAGAGGGCACTTTGCCCCATGATCCCTGCTCCTTGATTTACAGTGTGAGCCACTAGGCCCACATTTGCTAGTAGAAGCCACAGCTGGGGGGGGGGGTCAGGGTGTACCTAATCCTTTTATTGGTATTGTTAAATAAAGATTGTGACCTCCGCAGATTTTGCCACAATATATGTCTCCTTTGTTAGGCTGCTGGGGGGGGGGAAGAGAGTGGGTGATATCACTCCAACTTGCAGTACAGCAGTAAAGAGTGACTGAACTTCAGAGCACAAGTCACATGACTGGGGGCAGCTGGGAAATTGGCAATATGTCTAGCCCCTTGTCAGATTTCAAATTTAAATATAAAAAAAAACTGTTTGCTCTTTTGAGAAACAGATTTCAGTGCAGAATTCTGCTGGAGCAGCACTATTAACTGATACATTTTGAATTTTTTTTCCCCATGACAGTATCCCTTTAAGGTTACAGGGGACAAGAGGGAAGGGAGGATACCTTACAGTAGACAGGGCCCCCTCCCCCTGGCAGGTGAGGAAAGGGAAGGCTTTGAGCCCCCTCCCCTTGGCAGGGGCAAAAGGAGAGGGCTTTGTTGGTGAGAACAAGAGGGAAGGGGTCAGATAAGACAAGTGAGCCCAACGACCCAACAGCATGGCCGAGTTACTTGCAGCAGGATAGAAAAATGCAGCATTGTAGGGGAAAAAACAAGGGGATTGCACTGGAAATTGCCCCTTTGTCTTATTAATGTCCGTATGCTCCTTGCAAAAGGCTAGGGTGTTTTTGGTCCAATGGGCACAGGAATGGATATTGTCAAGCCATTCATTACCAGATCTGGGACATGTTTCGGGCCATGTGGGGAGTGTCCTGACATTTTTTGTATCAAGGCGATCGGTCGTTCAGTTGATCAGACAGGATAGAAAATTTCTGTCAGCTACCGTATTGCCTATCTAACGATATCAGTGGGAGACCAGCTTTGTTGGACATAACTTTCGTTTGATTGCTGTCATGGGCACAACATCGTCTGATCTGTTCTTTTACTACTTTATTTGATCTCAATGGTTAGTAACAGGTCGGGAGATGGCAGCGAACAATCGTTTGTCCGATATGAAGGTAAATCTACATGTCTATGGCCAGTTTAAATTTCACTTCGTGACATTCGGCGCATGCGCAGTAGAGCTGTACCGGTAACTGTTCCTACTGCGTATGCGCCAGAAGACGCCGGTCAGAGCAGGAAGAAGACACGCGTGCGAGAAGATGGCGACTGTGAACTCTGTGGACAGGACCTGCACAGAGGGGTGAGTAACAAGTTAGGGGCATTTGCCCAGGGGGACAGGTAGGCCAGGGGGGAGGAGGGAGGGGGGCAACACAGGGGAGGGGGGAGGGGTTTTGCGCCCTGGGGGTTTCCTTCTCCTTTTTAAGGATGGGCCATCCCCAGATGCCCGCTCCCAGGTATAATGTGAATAGTTTAATTTGGCTATTGGATCAGTCCAATTTTGCCATACCTGTGTAGCCATCTTCCTGACAATCATTCTGTGGGATAGTCAGTCACAATCATGGTTCTTGTCTGAGCTCAGGACAAGATTTACAGACATTTTACCAACTGCATGCCACCACCCAGGTTAATTTCCCTAGGCTGTGAATGTATAGAAAGGTGTCCCAGAGGTGGCAGGGGCTACCATGTATTGATTTAGCCTGTCTGTGCAACAAACACAACATACGTTAAGGCAATACAATGTTAATATGATGATAATGAGAGAGATGAGATGGGCAGGTGAATCAGCATCAATAATACAGAATCATTTACTACATAGAAGATAATAAAAGTGAAAATAATTATATTAGAGATGACTTATTTAATCTTGTGTTTTCTATGGCCCCTGTTTCACATGTATCTAGATAGGAGCCAGTAGGAGAGGGGTGATAAACCAAAACCCAATATGGAAGGTTCCATGACGCTTAACGTTACCACAGCAACAGCAGGGACAGGAAGTCAGCTTGGTGGCCTCTTCCTGTATCATGCAGCTGTAAAGATAAGAGAAGTTTAACCCTTCACACAGCCTTCTATGCAGAGAATCCCCTGGTCACTGAACTATTTCTTCTTTTCTGTGACTTTCTCCAGCCTTTCAGACATATTTTATTATATACCACATTGACTTACTGTCACAGAGAGAGAGGGGAATCTCTGCTAACTGTGTGTGGCTGGAAAATAGGCTTGATGGATGCCTGCGGGAGGAAACCATGCAGTTCTATCTGGCCTGTGACACAGGAAACATTCAAATATATTTCTACAATGTTAAAAGTAGCAGCTACTGTGGTACAAAAGATATCATTAGGGTTGCACAATATCTACACTCAGCATAATACTGAATACTTCAGAAAAGACTGAACCAAATATATAACCAAATTAAAACTAAACTGTGGGATAATAGTCTCTGGGAAGGGAGTGTGACTGTGGGATAGCAGGTATAGTAGGGAGAGATGGAGTCTATAGTAACAGTGGGATAATAGTCTCTGGGAAGGGAGTGTGACTGTGGGATAGCAGGTATAGTAGGGAGAGATGGTGTCTATAGTAACAGTGGGATAATAGTCTCTGGGAAGGGAGTGTGACTGTGGGATAGCAGGTATAGTAGGGAGAGATGGAGTCTATAGTAACAGTGGGATAATAGTCTCTGGGAAGGGAGTGTGACTGTGGGATAGCAGGTATAGTAGGGAGAGATGGTGTCTATAGTAACAGTGGGATAATAGTCTCTGGGAAGGGAGTGTGACTGTGGGATAGCAGGTATAGTAGGGAGAGATGGTGCCTATAGTAACAGTGGGATAATAGTCTCTGGGAAGGGAGTGTGGCTGTGGGATAGCAGGTATAGTAGGGAGAGATGGTGCCTATAGTAACAGTGGGATTATAGTCTCTGGGAAGGGAGTGTGGCTGTGGGATAGCAGGTATAGTAGGGAGAGATGGTGTCTATAGTAACAGTGGGATAATAGTCTCTGGGAAGGGACTGTGACTGTGGGATAGCAGGTATAGTAGGGAGAGATGGTGCCTATAGTAACAGTGGATAATAGTCTCTGGGAAGGGACTGTGACTGTGGAATAGCAGGTATAGTAGGGAGAAATGGTGCCAATAGTAACAGTGGATAATAGTCTCTGGGAAGGGAGTGTGGCTGTGGGATAGCAGGTATAGTAGGGAGAGATGGTGCCTATAGTAACAGTGGGATAATAGTCTCTGGGAAGGGAGTGTGGCTGTGGGGTAGCAGGTATAGTAGGGAGAGGTGGTGTCTATAGTAACAGTGGGATAATAGTCTCTGGGAAGGGACTGTGACTGTGGGATAGCAGGTATAGTAGGGAGAGATGGTGCCTATAGTAACAGTGGATAATAGTCTCTGGGAAGGGAGTGTGACTGTGGGGTAGCAGGTATAGTAGGGAGAAATGGTGCCAATAGTAACAGTGGATAATAGTCTCTGGGAAGGGAGTGTGGCTGTGGGATAGCAGGTATAGTAGGGAGAGATGGTGCCTATAGTAACAGTGGGATAATAGTCTCTGGGAAGGGAGTGTGGCTGTGGGATAGCAGGTATAGTAGGGAGAGATGGTGTCTATAGTAACAGTGGGATAATAGTCTCTAGGAAGGGACTGTGACTGTGGGATAGCAGGTATAGTAGGGAGAGATGGTGCCTATAGTAACAGTGGATAATAGTCTCTGGGAAGGGAGTGTGACTGTGGGATAGCAGGTATAGTAGGGAGAGATGGTGCCTATAGTAACAGTGGGATAATAGTCTCTAGGAAGGGACTGTGACTGTGGGATAGCAGGTATAGTAGGGAGAGATGGTGCCTATAGTAACAGTGGATAATAGTCTCTGGGAAGGGAGTGTGACTGTGGGATAGCAGGTATAGTAGGGAGAGATGGTGTCTATAGTAACATTGGGATAATAGTCTCTGGGAAGGGACTGTGACTGTGGGATAACAGGTATAGTAGGGAGAGATCGTGTCTATAGTAACAGTGGGATAATAGTCTCTGGGAAGGGAGTGTGACTGTGGGATAGCAGGTATAGTAGGGAGAGATGGAGCCTATAGTAACAGTGGATAATAGTCTCTGCGAAAGGACTGTGATGAGGGATAGCAGGTATAGTAGGGAGAGCAGTAGATAAGCACTGAGTTGTCTCACATTGTATCTGATGTCACTCTTGATCTCCCTTGTCATGAAACAGCTGCAGCAGCCACAGCTGACCTAGTGGGGCTCTTTTAAGCTATTACTCACTTCCTAGATTCCAAGATATTAGGCTGAAATCTGCTGTGTGTGATTTGGCTATTAATGACCTTGGCTGGCAGATGGCAAAGTGCTTTTCAGAGATCCATTTGTAAAAGAGGATATTAATAGCAGCATGGTTGGCTAGTTCATAGAATGAGTGAATACAGTAAGATAAAGTCTTGACTTTAATAACCCCACACTATAAAATATGCATAGCATGCACTAGCTGTGTATACTAGCCCTTTCAGGTGTGAGTACTGGGCAGTGGCTTCAGCTTCTTGGTGTGAAGCTCCTCCCAATTTTTTAAATAATATCATATACAGTATGCATAGGGTGCTTGCAGCTAATTTAGCTCAGGGGTGTAGGTGTAGGTACGTCTGTAATGCATGATGCATGAAAATTTCAATAATAGGCATCACTAACGATAGAGTTTTAGTTTTGAACCCATTTATAATTACATATAGAATGTAAGGATTCATATAATCCCAACTGCTTTTACCATGCGTCATTATTTACTGAATACTGATAAATATACAGAACACATACACATTGTTCTGAAATACAAATATAACATTTAGAGTTTGATTATAGTGTAAAGATTTCTGGGGAGGGGGAGAGGAGCTAAAAACTAGAGCGCACATAACACAAGGGTGTGATTTCCTGATGCAGTGACAGAATTCGCTGCTGTGCCACTTTCTACTGGCACCGAAAACTTCACCAACTGCTAATTGAAACAGAGCTTTTGGGCACAGGCGCTTGTTAGCACTTCAGATGGAGAGAACTGGAGAAAAGAATCCCAATATTTGAGTGGCATTAATATAAGGGAGCAGACCACCGGGGAGCAGCTGCATGGGGGTTCACAGAGAAATGGGGTGTGGACTCCTCTACTCCCATGATTCTCTACTGGTGTGGGTGGTAGGGGGGCAATAAGGGTGGGTGGCCATGTGTGTAGGAGTCAGAAGGCCCAGGTATCCCCAGTCAATATCCTAATGAAGATGTTATAAAGTCCTTACAGAACAAGAATCATACCACAAAACTCTGCCTTCATGACTGACCAGAGGAAGGAGAACAGCCCACAGCTATCATCAGCCTTTCTGACCCAACCCCCAACTAATCTCTGCGCTCATAAGGGGAAGGAGAACAACCTACAACAAGGAGGGTGAAGAAGTGGTGAAACCCACAGCCAAACTCAGATCAACTCAAGAGCTTCATTGGGAAATGCTGGGACAGTTTGGAGGCACACTGTCTTCCATTTCCAATAGGGGGGCCAGCAGTCCATTGCACCCTGTGTTTGTGCAGATAACATAACTTCTCTTTAATAATACAGATAAAGGGAAAGTAAACCCTACTAATATATGGTGTCATTTCCCTTTGAAGAGGGAAATAAAAGGTACTAGATGTTCCAGCGCATAAAAATGGGCTCTAAATCCCACACCAGCCCTAGCCCTGCTGCACATCACAGGAGAAAATGGATGTTCCTAATATCACACAGCTAATACTTTCAGCTACAAAGACAAACATCCTGACCCCATGGCACCATAAATCTCCTCCAACTATTGCTCAGGCAGACAAATATTGTTTCAGAGAATGACTTTTCAAAAAAGAAAAGATATGTGAATTCACAGGAAAATAACACAAATACAATCATGTCTCCCTTTCAGGGACCCAGAAATCTTTACAGCTTTCATTTCTGCTCAGCACATGGGGTCTGGAACCTTTTGATTATAGAATTGTACTCAGAAAATAGCATCACATGGCTTCTCTCTCTGTACAGGCTATGAGCAAAGTAAACAACTGTACCTGCTTAATACAGGGGAATACACAGTTGACATAGTTTTATGGGATCTCTCTGTACACACTATGAGCAAACTTAGGGGCTGTTCCTGCTGAATTGTGCTTAGTACAGGGGAATACCTATGCTGCCATAGTTTTATTGTATCTCTCTGTACAGACTATGAGCAAACTTGGGGACTGTTCCTGCTGAATTGTGCTTCGTACAGGGGAATACCAATGCTGCCATAGTTTTATGGTATCTCTTTGTACAGTCTATGAGCAAACTTAGGGGGCTGTTCCTGATGAATTGTGCTTAGTACAAGGGAATACCTATGCTGCCATAGTTTTATGGGATCTCTCTGTACAGACTATGAGCAATTTAGGGGACTGTTCCTGCAGAATTGTGCTTAGTACAGGGAATACCTATGCTGCCATAGTTTAATTGTATCTCTCGGTACAGACTATGAGCAAGCTAAAGGGGCTGTTTCTGCAGAATTGTGCTTAGTACAGGGGAATACCTTTGCTGCCATTGTTTTATGGTATCTCTCTGTACAGACTATGAGCAAACTTAGGGGGCTGTTCCTGCAGAATTGTGCTTAGTATAGAGGAATACCTACAGTATGCTGCCACAGTTTTATGGTATCTCTCTGTACAAGCTATGAGCAAACTTAAAGGCTGTTCCCGCTAAATTGTGTTCAGTACAGGGGAATACCTATGGACTGTTCCTGCAGAATTGTTGTTAGTACAGGGCAATACCTATGCTGTCATAGTTTTATGGGATCTCTCTGTACAGACTATGAGCAAACTTAGGGGTCTGTTCCTGCAGAATTGTGCTTAGTACAGGGGAATACCTATGCTGCCATAGTTATATGGTGTCTCTCTGTACAGGCTCTGGACAAAGGGGGCTGTTCCTGCAGAATTGTGCTTCATATGCTGGTATAGTCACAGCTCTCTAGATAGGATGGATATGAATAAATTAAGGTTGTTGCACATGATTTAATGCCTTAAATATTCTGTTCAGACCCTCTCCTGTTCATCTTCCAATCTGAAACCCTTTTCCTGGTTGTTACGGTAAATGCAACCCTAGCAAACATATAACAGTAAATGCTCCAAACTGTTGAGTTGCCAAAGAAAGAATAAAGTCCAGCTACAAATTATCTCAGAAATTCATTATCTGCATCAAACTAAGATTGACCAAAGATGCGTATAGGATAAGGATGTGCCTTTTCTGTGTTTTACATAGATCTGGGTTTTACCTTAACCCTCTGTACTCCCAGCCAAGGAGGACATTCCCCAGAATCCCATTTCCATAAGCGCTAACATTCTATTGTAGCAGCTTGAAACCAGGAGGAATAGGGGCCCGTTCCCCAGGTGTATGGATTATAGAAGCCACAAACAAACAAAAATTCCAATGGCACAACATAAATGCCCGTTCTGTAGAGCTACATTGTCAGACGCTTCAGGATCACTTAAAATATATCTGTGCTTTTCCTGTAGTGATGATTCCCTGAAGGTGAAGTGTAAAAATAAAGTAACTGATATTAATTATGGGTACAACTGTAACATATTCTATTATCACACTGTACAAGCAGCCCAGGACTTGCCAACTCATTTTCACCTCTAATGTCTCATGGAAGGCAAAGAAGTCATGACAAGTGGAGTTAGTATTTTAAATCTCCTTTAGCAGTCCCCAATATTCCCTCTGCTCATATCTACAATCCCTATAAGTCCATACATCTATAATGTCTCCCTAAAACCCCCCAACTAATGTATAAATGGTCTGGTTAACTCTCCTGCTGCTCCTTTAAACTCTCCCCATAACCCCAGAACAGCTCATATAAACACTTCCTTTAAAGGGGAACTATTGCGAAAATCATGCTGAAATTTTCTAGACATAACCAGTCAAACATTCTGCACTGATTCTGAAATAATCAAGTTTATATTTACTCTCCCCCATCAGCATCTGTTCCTCTCCATTTTTTTCTTCATGCAGGAGTCAGGTGTCAGATTTTTACTGACAGTTAAGGTGGCCATACACGGGCCGATAAAAGCTGCCGACAGACCGTGTCGGCAGCTTATTGGCCCGTGTATGGGGGCCCCCGACGGGCTTCCCCGATCGAGATCTGGCCGAAAGTCGGCCAGATCTCGATCGGATGGGGTTAAAAATCCCGTCGGATCGCGGCCGCATCTGTTCGTTGATGCGGTCCCGCGATCCGACCGCCGGTTTGGAGGGTGGGCATATCGGAGGGAGATCCGCTCGTTTGGCGACATCGCCAAACGAGCGGATCTATCCGTGTATGGCCACCTTTAGATCTAACATACAGTATTTTTCAAGGGTTCAAAGATGTTATAGAGCTCACTCAAATATCTTATTCTACGACAAACACAATTTAACAAAATAACCTTTTTCAGCACAAATCCTATATGTATAGATATATGATTTCTGGTGATTTCGAAACAGTGAGCTGTAATACATCTAGGCAAAAAGGAGCCCCTCCAAAGACTATATTGTCAAAATCACATTGCAAACTGCTGCATTAAGAGAAAATAAAGAAAGACAGATTGCTGGGGGGGAGGGGGTAAAGAGAAGCTTGATTTTTTCAGAACCAATACATAACTTGTAATTGTTTGTATTTAGAAAATATATCTCTGCGATGAAGCTTATGTTAAATTATAATTTTCATGATAGTTTCCATTTAACTACCCCAATTGTTCCCATAATCTCTGCCTGTAACTCTAATCTATATATTTCTATAATCCAACCCACCCTATAACAACCGCAATTGCTTATATAACCTCTCACTTTAACCCTCTGACTATTTCTATAAACACTCCACTTAACCCTCCAAAATTTCTATAAACTCTACCTTAACTCTCCCCCAAATTCCAGTTGCTTATATAAACACTTCCTTTAATTCCCCCAATTGCTCCTATAAACTCTACCTATACCTATAATAGCACTCCACCAACAACTCTGATAATATCTGCCTATAAATTTCCCCTAAATGCCTCTTTAAACATTTCCTATAATCCCAGAACAATTTATAGTCCTTTCATTTAACTACCCCCAAAGTTCTGATGATATCTTCCTATAGGTTTACTCTATATGTTCTAATAAACTATCTCAGCTGTTATATAACATCTCTTCAACTGCTCCTATAAACTCTCCCTATAACCCAACTTGTTGGACTAATGTTGAAAAAGGGGCTAAACTGCTCATAGAAATCCACTCCCCTTAACTGCTCTTATAAATGACACTATACTCTGCCCATAACCCTCTTGGATTGTTTCCATGTAACTTTCACTAGCAGCTCCTATAACCATCATTGATTATATATGATGGTTGTATATATTATGTTGCCGTAATACATTTACATCCTATGTGGGATATGTTAGAGACTGTAAATGCGATGGGGATGTTCCTAAAAGTTTGCTTTCAGCTTGGGAGCATCAACTCAACCCCTTAAACCCCATCTTCACCCCTCACCTGATCTACTCCCTGCACCTTCAGCTTTAGTTGCACCTATACCTAGCAACTATAACCTTTGCCATTTGCTTACATCAGCTAAACAATTCCCTATAAATCACTAAAACACTCATACCCAGCCTAGAGATTTTCCATCTCTAGGATTTTCCGTTATTAGCACTTCTCTTCAGTACCTAAAAGATCATTATAAAAAGGATGTTGTTTGTTGGAAAAGACACAAAAGAGAGAAGCCTATAAGAATTCCTTCCAAGGTCATGGACAACTGAGTAATTTCCACCCCTATCACTTGCACCTTGACTTCTGTGTCTATTACCAATAGAAAAAGGGGATATGCTAAAATTCTGCCTTCATATTTGGTGGAGGAAGAACAGGCTGATGGGATAATAATAAACAGGTCAAGTGTTCATTCAGATGCTCAGGCTGATTGTATTCCTGGTGATAGGGCCAAGCAAATATTTGCAGAGCTGTGCGAGGGGAATGGCTGCAGCGCTACATCAATTTACTGGGAACGATAAGAGCAAAGTGGAAAATCACTGAGAGAGACAGAGCAGATACATGGGACCAACTGTAATGGAGACAACGAGAAATCTGCTGATCCTCCTCCTCACCCTCATTATTGCCATTCCCTTTCTTTTTTATGGCTCCTGCTTATGGTGTTGTTTCCTTCTGTGTAGGCTGGTCCATACAAGTGCTGTGTTGTCCCCCAAGCACAATGCACCTTATGTGCCCATGCCAGTGCCTCTAATGTAAATTGCAACGGTCACAACACTCATCCCCGTCTTTATTTATAAGCCTGTACATTGCATATTCTGCATGCTTTTGATTCCTTAATTCTTACTTCCTAACTCATCTTTCTTCTGTATCCCATCTTACCTTCTTTGTTACCCCCTTCCTCAATTCCTAGCAGTTACAACTCATACTCCTCTGGGCCCCCCTGTATTTAACCTGATCCCTCTTCTGCCCCAATTCCCTGTTATTCTAACTTCTTTCTCTGATTCTTCATTTTGTGCTTCTGTCTCCTCTTCTTTTCAGTTCTTTCTTTTACCTTTCTCTCTTCTTCTCCCATTCCTAGCCTTTTTTATTCTAAGTTATGTTTAATGATTTCTCTTGCATCCTGCAGTGGGTTGAATACCTGCAAAAATTTTTAGTAGTGGGCCAGGGCTGGTATGGTGCAGCACTGCAGTTGTTGCGTGGGTCTAGTATTTTGCTGTTCTTCTCTCAAAATAGTCTCTTGTGCCTCCCATTCCCAAATGAAATTACTCCTGATTTTATAAGCATGGTGTGTCAAGGTGGGTGGTGGGTCAGCAAATGCCAGTGTTTCAAGGTGGGTGGTGGGTCAGCAAATGCCAGAGGGGCTGCAGTAAGATGCCATAAACAGTCACTAATTATTGTGGGGGCTGTTAGGGCCTTACTGTGCTTGAAATGACTATGTATTTTGAATCTCAGTCCAGACCTGGTTACAAGGTACAACCTCCCCATAGGCATTTATAATTGTTTGATCAAGGCTAACACTGCTCCATAGTAATAGATAGTAACTTTAATGCATGCCAATAAATGCATATGGCCATTAATAACTGGATTTGCTTATTATTCTGCTACCCTCTATGTACTCTACATGATCTTGTCTCTTCTAGTAATTTCTTTACTAAAAGCACAATACCAGTGGCGTAACTAGATGTTACTGTTCCCCACAGCAAACTTAATTTAGGGCCCCAAAACATTGGTAAATTGAACTTTTCTGCCATATTTTGAAATGACTCATTAATTACGGATTTACTGCCACACTACATTCCTGGGCCCCCATGCAATGGAAGGATCTGCTTTCTCTGTAGTTATACCCCTGCACAATACACCTGAATTATAAGTATTGGTTATTCCCACTTGGTGCTGAATTATCAGGGTCTAAAACTGTAAAATATGCAAACTTTTGCTATACGGCTTGAGCTATTAACATACGAGTGTTATCTCTTTCTTAATAGAATAGACGCCTTTTAGAATGTCTGTGGTGGATGGCAGAAGAGCTAGCAATCAGAGCAACGACATAAATATGATTCCTTACTTTTCCTTCTCCCTACCCTTAGTATTTCTTTCCTCTCCATTTGCGAATGTGCACAATTTACCTGCTAATAGCAATCTCCACTTAAACAATGCAAATCTGTCAGTGTTACTAAGGTAACCCTTAGGGCCTGTCATCTTGTCACTAACCTCGGCGTCATGCAGTAAGTTGTGACTCCCTCCATCCTCTCTAAATCAACAAGCAGCTCTTTAACCCTGTATCACCCTGACAGGCTGCGCAGCTCATCCCTTCATCAAATATATTCTCTTCTGTTGTCTCATTACTTATATTTCTGCTGAATATAAGTAAAATATAAATTTACTAAAAACCATACCATACCATGAAAATAATAAATTGCCAGTCACCACCATATGAGGGCAGCTATATATATATATATATATATATATATATATACGTATATAATCCACGAGACAACCCGCACTCTCGATAAATGGTTTAAGTTGCCTGGGTGCAGTATCAAAATTTCGATATGTATACCAAACAAGAAGAGGATCCGCCCTCACAGGTCTTAAATAAAAATAAAACATTTTATTGTAAATGCATATATATATCTATCCCACAAAGAAGGTCCGCACACACAGTACTTAAACGAAAAATAAAAATGTTTTATTAACTCAAAGACTTTCTCAAAGTGAGAGCCCGAAACGTTAGTCTTTGAGTTAATAAAACATTTTTATTTTTAGTTTAAGTCCTGAGAGTGCGACCCTTCTTTGTGGGATAGTTATTTCAAAATTTTGGACACGGCACCCAGGCAAGTTCAACCGAGTGACGTGAGTGCCGACTCCTCCACAGACTATATATATATATATATATATATAGAAAGTGCATCATAGGAAATAGACTGGCAATCTGTGGATTCTGGCAAATGCCAGAGTAAGTTGCCATAGACTATTTATTGTGGTAGGCTGTTTGTTCCTCTATGTACTTGAAATGACAGGACCTATTTTGAATCCCAGTCAGGATATGGGGGTAACCATCCTATGTTGCCCCGTGGCAGCTGCCCTAATCCTCAGGAACTTAAAGGGATGGTTCACCTTTAGTTTAAAGTTCAGTATGTTATAGAATGGCTAATTCTAAGCAATCTTTCAAATGGCCTTCATTTTTTCTTCTTTATCGTTTTTGCATTATTTTGCCTTCTTCTAACTATTTCCAACTTTCAAATGGGGGTCACTGAACCCATCTAAAAAACAAATGTCCGGTAAGGCTACAAATGTATTATTATTTCTTATTACTTGCCTTTCTATTCAGGCCTCTCCTATTCATATTGTAGTCTCCCTATCAAATCAATGCATGGTTGCTAATTGGACCCTAGCAACCAGTTTGCTGAAAATGCAGATTGGAGAGCTGCTGAATAAAAATAAGTTAAATAACCCAAAAAAACATAAAAAATGAAAAACAATTGAAAATTGTCTCAGAATATCACTCTCTACATCATATTTAATGTTAATTTAAAAGTGAAAACCCCGTTAACATTGTCCTATAGTTGATAAAAGCCGACTTCCTGTCTAAACAGGAAGTGTGGATCTGGAAGTTACTCAGCGATGTTGTATGGAGCAGTTCCATATAACTACAGGGAGGCCAAGGAGGTATAGGGGGCCCAGTAAAGATATAAATAATAAGCATATAATTGTTCAATAAATGTTTAGCAAAATGTCTATTTCCCAAAGATTTTGCTGTGGGGCCACTGACTCCTATGTTTAGAAAAGAAGAAAATTCCATACAGGGCGACAGTATAGCAGCCTGGGTCCATGAAAAGGACAGAAAAAAGTCTTTCCATAAATATCCCTAGGGAAACAATGGAGCTGTAAGTGTTGTGTGAAGCCAGTAGTGATACTCTGGGTGTGAAAACATGACTCCACATGCTCATCTGCTGCAACGTCAATACCGGTCCCCAGAGCCACACAACAAATATAGTACCGACTGCTCAGCACAGGAACCAACAGCAAGAGCTATATAGTATAAGGGCCCAAACTAAAAATAAGCTCTTACACCTTTCTTTATAGGGGAACTACATAGGGCTGGTTTTAGGGTAGGGCAGAAAGTGTACTTGCTCCTAATAGATGTGACACAGGCTGTAGGAAATAGATCCTGGCCACCTCATGTTGCCCCACAGTAGCTGCCCCCAAATCCCTTGGCAGGTAGCTCTTTATGGCAGAAAGAGGGGCCAGTTATACCCCCAGCACATTAGAAAAGGATTGAGTTTCCTACA
The DNA here is from genome assembly GCA_038501925.1 of Xenopus petersii. NCBI lineage: Eukaryota > Metazoa > Chordata > Amphibia > Anura > Pipidae > Xenopus > Xenopus petersii. The sequence continues at coordinate 13,912,304 of CM076688.1, forward strand.
TCCTATTATTAACCCCCAGCACATTAGATAAGAATTCAGCTGCCTACATTCTATTATTAACCCCCAGAAACATTAGATATGGAATGGGCCATCTATACCTTATTTATACTCCTAGCGCATTGGAAAAGGATTGAGCTGCGTACATCCTATTATTAACCCCCAGCACATTAGATATGGAACAGGCCATCTATAACTTATTTATACCCCCAGCGCATTAGAAAAAGATTTGTATGTTTTGGGTAACTGAGGATGAGTAGAGTATAACAGCGCTTTATTAGCAGGGTCATGCAGGCATTACACAACAGTAACTTTCATTTTTTAAGTTGTCCAGGAAGTATGCACAGTATGTCTGAACAAAGTGACATTTACAGGCCATTTGTATAAACACCACATTATTGAGTTGCCTACATACTATTATTAACCCCCAGCACATTAGATAAGGCTTCCACTGCCTACTTTCTATTATTAACCCCCAGCACATTAGATATGGAACAGTCCATCTATACCTTATTAATACCCCCAGGATATGAGGAGTGAATGACAGGGCAGAATCTAGGATAATCCCAAGGCACCGGGCCTGGGGAGAGGGGGTGATAGTGGAATTTTTAGCTATGATGGATACTTCCGGGATGTTACTGGTGTTAGTTGGAGGAAAGAGAACCATTTCAGTTTTAGAGAGGTTTAATTTAAGGTAGTGTTGCGACATCCAGGTAGAGATAGTGGACAGGCAGGAGGAGACGTGAGTTAGGAGTTCTGGGTTGAGATCAGGAGATGAGAGATAGATCTGAATATCGATCGATCTGAGTATCGTCAGCATAGAGGTGATAGTGGAAACCATACGAGTTGATTAATTTGCCGAAGGAGGAAGTATAGAGGGAACAAAGGTAATGGTCCCAGGACAGAGCCTTGAGGAACCCCAACAGAAAGAGGTAGGGGAGAAGATACTACTCCATTAGACACTGAAGGAACGATTGGTGATGTAAGAAGAGAACCAGGACAGGGCTTTGTCACGAAAGCCAAGCGAATGGAAGGACTGGAGGAGGATAGGGTGATCTACAGTGTCAAATGCAGCTGAAAGATCAAGCAGTATTAATAGTGAGAAATGATTGTTGGCTTTAACGGTTAAAAGGTCATTAGTTAGTCGAGTCAGGGCAGTTTCAGTGGAGTGTTGTGTCTTAAAACCAGATTGTAGGGGGTCCAGCAGGTTATTGTCAGAGAGGAATGAGGTTAGTCGGTTGTAGACTAGGTGCTCAAGTAGTTTAGAGATGAAAGGTAGCAGAGAGATAGGTCAGAGGTTGTCAAGATTGGTGGGATCAAGAGAGGGTTTATTCAGAATGGGGGTGACAAGAGCATGTTTTAGTTGAGAAGGAAACAGTCCAGTTGAGAGCGAGAGATTAAATAGGTGAGTTAAGGCTTTGATTAGACAAGGATTGGTATTGTGGAGAAGTTTTGAGGGAATTGGATCAAGCGGGCAGGTGGTAAGGTGAGAAGAGGCCAAAAGCTTTGAGACTTCCTCATCAGTGATAGGGGTGAAGGAGCACAGGAGAGACTGGGGAGTGTGGAGGGAGGGTGGGATACCAGGAAAACTCCCGGTTGGCCCAGGTGTCATGGCCATTTCCTATTTCTATGAAAACAAAGAGGCTAAATAAATGTAATAATAGATCATAGTATGTAAAGAAAACAGAATAGGCAAATAGAGGTTGAGTAAGGAGAGGAAGAATAATAGGCCAGGGGCCCACTGTCAGCGCTAAGTTTTTGGTGGGCCCCTGGTCTATAGTTTTTCGGTGGGCCCCTGGTGTCCCAGTCCGACACTGATGTCTCTTCTGATAGTGTCAATTTTGTTTTTGAAGTGCTCAGCAATATCTTGAGCAGAGACAGATGTGCATGGAGGGGGTGGAGAAGGGGAAAGGAGAGTGTTAAAGATGGAGAAAAGTTGTGCTGGTTTTTTAGAAAGTGAGTTAATGAGTGAAGTAAAGTATGTTTGTTTGGCTTGGAAGAGTTTGGTGTTATAGGAGCGCAGGGCAGATTTGTAGCTCCAAAAGTCTGATGCAGAGCGACGCTCAAGTGCACGTGAATGTCTTTGGAGTGCTTTTGTATGAGCAGTATGCCAAGGTTGAAGTGGTTTGGGTCTAGCATGTTTAGTTTTTGTAGGAGCAAGCTCATTAAGGGCAGTGGTGAGAGTATTATAGTAGACAAAGGTAGCCACATTAGGACAAGAGATGGCTGAGATATTAGAGTGATGTCAAAGGAAGAAGAGAGATGTGACACGTCTACAGCTTGCAAGTCACAGTAAGTACGTGTTTGGGGAATAGCAGGGGGTGAGGAGGGAGTTAGTGAGAGTTGAAATGTGAGCATATTGTGATCAGAGAGGGGAAATTGTGAGTTATTAAAATTGGTGGTTGAACAAAGTCTGGTAAATATGAGATCCAGAGCATTACTATTGGAGTGAGAGGGGGAGTCTGAGCACAAAGATAGGCCTAGGGAGGAGGTTAGTGAAAGAAGTTTAGAGACAGAAGGGTTGTTAATGTTGTTAACGGGTATATTAAAGTCACCTAATATGATGGATGGGATGTTAGATGAAAGAAAGTAAGGAAGCCAGGCAGCAAAGTTGTCCAGAAATTGTGCAGTTGGTCCTGGTGGTCGATATATAACAGCAATGCAGAGTGAAACAGGAGAAAAGAGCCTAATGCAGTGAGCCTCAAATGAGGAGAATGATAAAGAGGGAACAGGTGGAAGAACTTTAAAAGTACAGCCGGGAGAGAGAAGCAAACCTACCCCACCTCCAGGTCTGTTACCAGGTCTGGGAGTATGAGTAAGGTGTAGGCCCCCATAGGACAGGGCAGCGGGTGAGGCAGTGTCGGTAGGAGAAAGCCAGGTTTCAGTAAGTGCAAGTAGGTTAAAGGAATTTGCAATGAAATGGTCGTGTATAGCGGTGAGTTTGTTGCTAACAGATCTGGCATTCCAGAGAGCACAGGAAAGATTAACTGGGTTTTTGGGACTGAGAGACCCACAGCATGTTATATAAAGGCCACATCCAAGCCAACCCCTTGTTAGAGTTTACTATACCTCTTCTGTGGTAAGGGGCATACATATCCGGTACTCCTTCACCAACATCCTTATTCACAGCAACTGGGGGTGGAACAGCTTGGCTAGCAAAGTCTAGAACAGAGATGGATAACAAACGTCAATACGCGCACTGAGATTATACAGTGAGAATCATCATTCTCCCCCCCCCCCGCTTCACCCCACCCCTAATTCTCTCATCCAGATAAGCATCACTGCATCAGGACTGTTATGAAAGATTAGAGGGGATTGTTACAATATTTCTTCTAAATTTCAGTTGAAATCCCTACAGTCATTTAGTACCATAATAGCTTTCAACTAGAGCAGGTCACACTTTGTGCGCTTTGTGTTATCCAGTCTACATTTCTGATGTACTTTATGATCAAATTTTCATAACAGATATATGATCCATTAACCAGAAACCCATTATCTAGAAAGCTTCAAATTACGGGAAGGCCATCTCCCATAGTCTCCACGTTATTTACAAAATCCAAATGATTTGCTTTTTTCTCTGTAATAATAAAACAGTACCTTGTACTTGATCCAAACCGAGATTGGATTATTAAATTAATCCTTACTGGAAGCAACACCAGATTACTGGGGTTATTTAAAGTGGTTGTTCACCTTTAGATCAATTTTTAATATGATGTAGAGACAATTTGCAATTGGTTTTCTTTTTTTTATTATTTCTGGTTTTTGAGATATTTAGCGTTTTATTCAGCAGCTCTCCAGTTTGCAATTTCAGCAATCTGGTTGCTAGGGTCCAAATTAACCAAACAACCTGCATGGATTTGAATAAGGGACTAGATTATAAATAGGAGAGGCCTCAATAGAAATATGAGTTATAAAAAGTAGCAATAACAATAAGGGGCAGATTTATCAAGGGTCGACTTTCGAAGTAAAAAGTAGTTCGAAATTCGACCATCGAATTAAAATACTTTGAATTTGAATATTGAATTCGAACTTTTTTCATCGAATTTGTGTATTCTGCGGTCTAAGTAAAATCATTCTATCGAACGATTAAATACTTTTAATCGAACGATTCAAACGATTTTACTTCGACTTCATATAACTTAGAAAAATGCTGTAGAAGGACCCATAGGCTAACATAGCACTTCGGGAGGTTTCATTTGGCAAAGTATTGAAGTCAAAGTTTTTTTAAAGAGACAGTAAGTCGATTATCGAATGGTCGAATATTCAAACTATTTTACTTTGAATCAAATTCAAAGTAGTATCCTATTCAATGGTCGAAGTATCCAAAAAATTACTTTGAATTTCGATTTTTTTTACTTTTTTTTACGAAAATTCCCTCGAATTCACTTCGACCCTTGATAAATCTGCCCCTAAATGTGTAGCCTTCAAAATACTTATTTTTAGATGGGGTCAGTGACCCCCATTTAAAAGCTGGAAAGAGTTAAAAGAAGAACGCAAATAGTTTAAAAACGTAGAAAATCGAAATGTTGTTTAGAATTAACCATTCTATAACATACTAAACGTTAACTTATAAGTGAACCACCCCTTTTCATGTTTAAATGATTCTCTAGTAGACTTATGGTATGAAGATCCAAATTACAGACAGATTGGTTATCCATAAAACCCCAGGTCCTGAGCATTCTGGATAACAGGTCCCAACCTTTCTTACCGTACACCTCTGGTTTGCAAAGTAAGCAAGCCCATAGTGCAACACAGCTCTGAACCTCCATTTTCTGATAATAATACACAATCTCCTTCTTAATTATCAAGAACCTATTTTAATATACAACTGGAGTGGGTGCCCTTTATTATATTCATTGCATGCCCCATTTCTGCCTAGAGTCACCCAGCCCTCCTTTTAAGCCACAAAGACAGACAGAGGCCAACGAGGCAGCAGAGTCTCTGATTTCCATCGCTTCAGGAACGGTTCTTTTTCTCTAGCAACGTGCCAGATGATATCATGATAAGATTACCTCTCATTTTTCCAGGGGAAGAAAAACAAGCAGGTTGTAGTGACCTAACACAAATGATCTCAATTAAACCAAGTGACGAGTGGCTGCCTTGTCACTATACATGACTCCCATGTTAAGCGGCATGATCCCAATTACAGGCCGGACACGCAGGAGGAGGAGAAGGGATAATAAATAAGAGCCCTCAGTTGCACCTGTAACAGGATCAAATGAAAAGGCTTTTTTGCTTTATTCAACAGCAGCACAATATATGCACATGTTCTAGCTGGGAGCTCTATGGGAGCAGACGCTCTCCTTGTCTGAATGGCCAAAGTTCCTTCTCCTTTACTAAACTATATACATGCACATTATGAACAGTCAAACGCATAATATCCAGTATAATGATAAGAATAACTTTCCATCTCTGGTTGAAGGCATAAAGTCATTAAACTATAGTTATAGGGTGCACCCACCTCTCTCTCAGCAGCCCCCACACCTTCATAGTACAGGAATGGGATACGCTATCTGGAAACCAATTATCCAGAAAGCTCTGAATAACAGAAAGGTCATGTCCCATAGACTCCATTTTATTCTAATAATTGAAACTTTTAAAAATGATTTCCTTTTCTCTGTAATAATAAAATAGATCCAAACTAAGCTAGGATTTAATCCTTATTGGAAGCAAAACCAGTCCATTGGATTTATTTCATGTTTACATGGTTTTCTAGTAGACCTAAGATATGAAGACCCAAATTATGGAAAGATCCATTATCCGGAAAAACCCAGGTCCTGAGCATTCCAGATAACAGGTCCCATACTTGTGGTATTTTTTCAATGTATAATGGAAATCTTAAAGGGGTGGATCAGATTAAGTTAAATTTTAGTATGTTATAGATGGCCAATTCTAAGCACCTTTCAATTGGTCTTCTAATTTATTTTTTTATACTTTTTGAATTATTTGCCTTCTTCTTCTGACTCTTTCCAGCTTCCAAATGGGAGTCACTAAAACAAATTCTCTGTTTCTTCTTTTTTATTACTCATATTTGTATTCAGGCCTCTCCTATTCATATTCCAGTCTCATATTCAAACCAGTGCATGGTTGCTAGGGTAATTTGAACCCTAGCAACCAAATGACTGAAATTGCAAACTGGAGAGCTGCTGAATAATACACGAAATAACTTAAAAACCACAAATTGCAAATTGTCTCAGAATATTGTTCGCTACATCATACTAACAGCTAATTTAAAGGTAAACAACCCCTTTAAGAGCTTAATGTGTATTTTATTCCTTTATACTTTCATTGCCCCTGCTAGATTCTAAGGAGGTGCTGCTTCCCACTGTATTGTTCTGCAGGCAGCGCAACTCATTTGAGGGGTGCAGCCCACTATCCTCCTAGGGACTGGGAGCAAAGTGCAAAAATAACATAGTAAAAGCTGATTTACATGTACACTTTTATAGCTTTGGGAGAGAACAGTAGATGACTTAAGTCTTTGATTACAGGCAAAATGCTGATGTATTTGCAAATACTGACATCTGGCAAATTATCCTTATATTTAGAGCATGGATTACCATGAACTGGCTTTATGGACTGTGCAGGATTTAGCAGCTGACATCTGGATATACAGGGCAGCTGCCATAATATGCATATACACCCTTTAGGGTGCCTGCTGTTGGCTGGGGGTACTGGGTCTATTGTTTCACATATTTACCCCCCCCCCAACAATAGAGCATGACTTGATTCACACATTGACTTACTAATAAGCTGCTACAGAGTATTATATGGATGATGGAACCTAATGTCTTTGGTCTGCTCTACGTTGTTTATCCAAGATGGCGATTGTCAGCTCTGCACCCCGTGTTTTTTTAGATGATGATGGTAGAGAACTGGCTTTTCTCCCATATGTGTAATGTAATGTTATATCTACAGCAGAGAATATCTGGACCCCGGACAGCAGAGGCCCTGCGATTTCCCAAGAGGCATAAGAGGTAAGAGGTGAACAATTCCCCTCCATCCATACACATCCATTTCATTACCAGCCTGTATCAATTTTCTTTTGTTCATGAGGTCGGGAAATATTCTCATTTGCAAATGAGCTCAGCTACAGTTAGGAATGTGTAGGGCCAAGTGTGGGGCCAAACAATGTTCCATTATGTAGAGAAGTATGTGGCTGAAGCCAGGATCAAGTATTTTATATAGGGTGTTCCTCACATCCATGCTTCTCTACACTGATTCATATATATCATGTATTTTGCAGTCCCTTTGGGGCCTCTCAGTCTGTCTCTAATATTGCCTCATGGCTACACAAAGACAAATTCTATATACAAGCTGGTAATTGTGTTTGAGAAGCGATGGCGTACCTGTGTTGTCACATAATGACTTCTAACAAGATGCCTACATTAGTGGCACTCCTACGGCACCTAGAAACTCCTGTTGCAAACTCTGCTGCAGTAATTGCTGCCTGAATTCTCAGATTGAAAGAGAATTGAATACAATGTTATATAATATATGAAGTGTGCTGTATCACAGCTCCAGATCAGGGTCGAAGGTCCTCATACAGATGGTCAAGAGCTTGATCAAACCAGGCTACCAGTGGTAGCGGCAATGGATGGACCAAGTCCATGGGTGGGTGATAGGTACGGTACTTCAACCCAAACCGATGGGCTGCAGGTTGGGAAACACTGATATAAAGTCTTATCGGTGCGGTCTTGTCCTGCTGTCTCAATCTTTCCCTATTGTTTCCATTTTGCCATGCTGCCATCACCTTGACATGCTGTTGCCATTTTCCTACTGTCACCATATTGCCCTATTATTATCTTGCTTTTCCTTCACTCTTGCCCTATACTATCTCCATTTTGTCATTCTGCCTTCAACTTGCCCTTCTTTCTCCATCTTGTCTTGCTGTCTGTATCTTGCCCTACTGTCGCCAACTTGTGCTGTTGCCTCCATCTTGCCCCACTGTCACCATCTTGCAGTACTATTCTCTTCCTACTCTTCTGTAGCCAACTTGCCATACTGGCAACATTTGTCCTACAGTCACCGTCTTGCCCTAATTTACCATCTTGCCCTACTGTCTCTATCTTGACCTACTGTCACCAACTCATCCTGTGGTCTCAATCTGCTCTGCTGTTCTCATTTTGGTGTTTTCTAGTCAATATCCCCTGCTGTCACCATTTTGTCCTACTATCACTATCTTACCCTATCTTTGTAATTTTGCTAACGTGCTCTACTGTCTTGCCCAAAAGTTTCTATCTATTACTGCACTTATCTTGCCCTACTTTCACCATCATGTCACCTTCTTGTTCTACTGTAGTAATCCTACCCTACAATATCTAATGTTATTATCGCCTTCTTGTTCTACTGTTGTAATCCTACCCTACTATACTTAATGTTCCCTTTTCTTGCTTTTCTGTGGAGCTACGCTATGTTTGGGGGTGCATTGACTCTCTGGACTATCTAAAGACAGATTGCAAGCACAGACAATTTTGTTTAGAAGACTGTGTGCTGCAGTCCTGAACAATCCATATACTGGATCTCACTTGTGTGCTTGGGAGACTGGCCATAAGGCAATCTTAGGTGGCCCTAGGTTTTATCATAGAGTTCCTGTGTAGAAGCCATCAGGGTGGTATAGGTGGCACAACATTAGGAAACTCTCAACATTATCATGGTCCAGAAAACCAGTTTGCACTGTTAAATATGTTACAAGGAGCCCCTTTGTATGGGGCTCCAGAGGAAAAAGTGGGTTAGTAGTTAACTAAGCTTGGCCAATATTGATCTCCCTGACCTGGCTGGCTGACCTAGCTGGCCCTGGGCAGATGTCTATTGATTAAAGCAGTCCTGATGGTGACACCCACAGTACCTGCAAATTGGGGTCAATTTATAATGATGTCAAGCCCTGGTGCCACTAATATCCAGCACTTGGCCATTATTAGTCCATATGTTCCTGCGGATGGGGCTGGTTAAGGTGCAGCCAAAACCTTTCAGCTCTACGGTTGGACTGATATTATTGCCAGCTATGTATATACTGGGACTTTAATTGGGTTCAAAACATTATCATCATCCTTTTAAAATAACAAATACCTGTATACTATCTCTGTTTTCCGCTTTAAATATTGTTCCCTCCGTCATAGTGACAGTTTTTGTAGTGTCCCTTTCCAAAATAGCAGTCCTTGTGATACGGCACTGGCACAAAGGTAGGTATTTTACATTTTTACATCAGTGTCCTCCAAATAGTCTACAGAGCAAAATCCATAATGAAACCCCAGTGATCTCCCATTGAAGGCTTGTGCTTACAATGACTTATCATTGCGAGCTTTATTTTTTATTTCTGCTCAGTCCCAGCACCTCTGTTTCTCTCTGGAAACTCTACCTCTCCCAGCCCAGAGTGGTTTCTAGAGCAGTCCCTTTATGGATGTATTTACTCTGTATGTCACCAACATGTGCTGTAAAGCTGCATCAGACAGAAAAGACATGCGCAGACATGTATACATTCATACACTCATCTGACACTCCAAAGTCCTCTTATACATCCCAGCTGCCCCCCTCCCAGTGGCCATACACCCCCACTAATAGATCCATGTGCCAGCTGGCATTACATTGTAGGGGTACGTTACTGTGCAAGCCCACCCATCTGCACCTGTGTTCTTATCACAGGGGCCACACTGGTGCCTAGTGCTTTATGCTTCCAGATGTTCTGCTGCACTTTTCAGCCAACGTACAAGTTGCACAGCCCAGTGCTATTATTTAATTACACCCATTTGCCCAAATTGTGCATTTTCTTTACTATCCTACACGATATAAAGAGACCAGGGTGTCGTTTTGGGAAGGAGGGTGTGGATCTGGGTTGGTACCCAGCAGCATCACTCACCTGGCCGGACCTGTTAGGATGCAGATTGTCCCGTCAGCCCGTTCTCCTGCTGGTTACATGTGCGAGCTGCTCTGCTTTTTTTTCTTTCTTCTTCTTCTTTTTCTCTATCTTTATGCCGTTGCCACGGTACCCAGACACCCACCCCTCCCCTCCCAGTGCCTGCTGTTAATTGAGTGGGGGCTATTTGTTTAAGAAAGGCGTGTTGCTGAATTGGTGTCTGTCCCCTGTCAGCTTGTTAGTGTCTCTGTCTTACAGGGAGGGATGCTTGTCTCTTTCCTGAACTGCTTTTCTCTCTGGCGGTGCCCTCCCTCTTTCTCCTCTTCGCTCTCTCCTCTTCCTCTCTGGTGTGTCTTGCCTTGGGTGGGTGTGTCACATTACCGGTCTGTCTCTTTGTGTGTATAGCAGATTTAGTGCCTTTGGCTGGATTCTTGCTCTCTTTTCTCATGCCTGCCTCCCCATCTTTTTCACCCACAAGAGGACTGTTTGGCTCACACTGCCCATCTCCCTTGTGCCAACAGCCACTTATTTGTCCTTATCAGTCCAGAGCATGGCACAGGAGGTGGGTAATGGGAAACCTTCTTTGTCTGGCCATGTGGGTTTGTCATTCTGTTTCCCATAAGTCTTCTGATATTAAAGGGGATGTAAACACCCCAAAATAACATTTGCTTAATGAATGTTTTGCTTAATGTAATTCTAAGCAATTTTCCAATATATGATATTTGTAAATGTACAATGGAGTAGTATTTGTAACTCCCCCTTACATACACTACCACAATGGCTGGCACCTGGAGTGGGTTGCCCTCAATTGCACCACCCCCCAATCAGTGGCATAACTAGATGTTACTGGGACCCAAAGAAAATCAATGTTATGGCCTCCAACAAATCCAGAGGTTGTCCTGGTTTACTAATATATATTAAAATTGCTCTTTATTTGGGCCTCATGGGGCCCCTATTGCTCTCTGGCCCCCCTGCAACTGCACGGTCTGCTTCCCCTGAGTTACACCACTGCCTCCCACTGCTCAGGGTTAAGTGTGGGTGTGACTTAAAGGAGAACTAAAGCCTAACTAAAGAAGTAGCTAGAAATGTTGTACATGATGTTTTGTGCTTCTGTACCAGCCCAAGGCAACCACAGCCCTTTAGCAGTAAAGATCTGTGTCTCCAAAGATGCCCCAGTAGCTCCCCATCTTCTTTTCTGCTGATTCACTGCACATGCTCTGTGCTGCTGTCACTTACTGAGCTTAGGGACCCACTCACAATATACAGTACACATAGAATAGAAATGTCACAATATAAGGCTGATTAGTAATTAATACAGATAATTACTACATGGCAGCACAGAAACCAGTGCAATTAGCATCAGAATTTAATAATCAGCAAACCTGTAGCATCAGCTTATATTACAGGGGAAGCTCATTTTCTGCTGGATAATTAGTGACGAGCCCTAAGTTTAGCTTCTCAACAGCTGCTCAGAGCCCACTGAGCATGTGAGTGTCACAGACACTTTCCAAGATGGTGACCCTCTGTGACAAGTCTGAAGTCCTGGATCATTGCTGCTATTGACAAGCTGAAACTTAGCCTCGTGCAATAAGTTCAGTATATAAAATATGAAATTTGTAGCCACCTTCATTTTTAAGGTTTTGTTCTTCTTTAATGCAGTAATTCTGCCAGAGCTGTATTTCTATATAGGCACCCATTTGGCCAGTGATAGAGTCCAATGTATTTTGTGCAAAAGAAGTCTCCGCAGAAAAAATGCCCACAGTCTCCAATGTATTCTGTGGTGAAAAAAAGTCGACACAAAAACCAAAGTTGCTGTGGAAAAAGTCACCGGGAAAAAAGTCCCTTGACTTCAATGCATTTTGCAAATTCACTCATCACTACAGGGGACATTTACACGAATACTAACTATGCACTGTTGGGAACACTACGGAGGCCATTTTACAGCATCCCACGGTGTGAGAGATCAGGAACAGGAAGTTGTTGTGAGGAACAGGAAGTGAAGGTTTTGAATTAAAATCTATTTTACCAGTGTTTTTAAAGGATGGAAACTTTCATACAGAGGGTGGCCGTCTACACTTATTAACCAGTCACACGTGAAATCCACATCCTGTGCGTCTGAATAGCAACAATACAATCTAAACATTGCCTTCATCTCTATGCGGCCAAGCAGCCTGCATCTAACCTGAATACTACACAAAACAACATTCATTCTGTCCATATCACACTGTATACACCAAGTAAATTAAAACTGATCCAATGACAGCCACATTCATATTCACAGATTTTGCAGTGTTTGCTGTTTGGTTGCTGGCTGAGTCTATACTAAGGGTTGCCACCTGGCTGGTATTTTACTGGCCTGACCGTTAAAAAAGATGGCTGATCCCAATGTTACTAATAGGATACATATTACAAAAAGATAAATATATAGGAAGGCTGGTATTTTTTTCCATAAAAGGTGTCAACCCTAGCTGTAGTTCATTGCTCCCTGGATCTAAACACTGTAGCTCAACTGGACTACAAATCCCAACTGGACTACAAATCCCAGAATTCTTTAACATATTGTCAAAGGTCTCATCTATATTTAATTTTTTGATCACCAGTATTTTCACTGTTAAATTGTTCTGCATGTGCAATTAAGTTTTTTGCCTGTAACTAGGAGAACTAGTAGGTGCAGTGGGACAAGTTTATGAAGAGTTTAGAAGACTTTAATATGAAGTATATAATTTATTTTATGATGATATGGTGAGATTGTAGAATCTGGAAAGGAACTGTGGCTGTGGGATAGCAGGTATAGTAGGGAGAGATGGTGCCTATAGTAACAGTGGGATAATAGTCTCTGGGAAGGGAGTGTGACTGGGATAGCAGGTATAGTAGGGAGAGGTTGTGCCTATAGTAACAGTGGGATAATAGTCTCTGGGAAGGGAGTGTGCCTGTGGGATAGCAGGTATAGTAGGGAGAGGTTGTGCCTATAGTAACAGTGGGATAATAGTCTCTGGGAAGGGAGTGTGACTGTGGGATAGCAGGTATAGTAGGGAGAGATGGTGCCTATAGTAACAGTGGATAATAGTCTCTGGGAAGGGAGTGTGACTGTGGGATAGCAGGTATAGTAGGGAGAGATGGTGCCTATAGTAACAGTGGGATAATAGTCTCTGGGAAGGGAGTGTGACTGTCGGATAGCAGGTATAGTAGGGAGAGATGGTGCCTATAGTAACAGTGGGATAATAGTCTCTGGGAAGGGAGTGTGACTGTGGAGTGTGGGATAACAGGTATAGTAGGGAGAGATGGTGCCTATAGTAACAGTGGGATAATTGTCTCTGGGACAGGACTGTGGTTTAGCAGGTATAGTAGGTATAGATGGTGTCTGGGAAGGGACTGCAGGACAGTAGTTATAGGTGGGCAAGATGGTGGCAGTTACACTTTAACATATTGTCAAAGGTCTCATCTATATTTAATTTTTTGATCACCAGTATTTTCACTGTTAAATTGTTCTGCATGTGCAATTAAGTTTTTTGCCTGTAACTAGGAGAACTAGTAGGTGCAGTGGGACAAGTTTATGAAGAGTTTAGAAGACTTTAATATGAAGTATATAATTTATTTTATGATGATATGGTGAGATTGTAGAATCTGGAAAGGAACTGTGGCTGTGGGATAGCAGGTATAGTAGGGAGAGATGGTGCCTACAGTATAGTAACAGTGGGATAATAGTCTCTGGGAAGGGAGTGTGACTGTGGGATAGCAGGTATAGTAGGGAGAGATGGTGCCTATAGTAACAGTGGGATAATAGTCTCTGGGAAGGGAGTGTGACTGTGGGATAACAGGTATAGTAGGGAGAGATGGTGTCTATAGTAACAGTGGGATAATTGTCTCTGGGACAGGACTGTGGTTTAGCAGGTATAGTAGGTATAGATCATGTCTGGGAAGGAACTGCAGGACAGTAGTTATAGGTGGGCAAGATGGTGGCAGTTACACTTTATTGGCCAGTATGTGGCATTTCAGTGTTTGCAGAAGAGTTATATAAGGCTTAATAATGAAGTGACCCTATGCAAAGCTGGCTTTATAAATCTAAAAGATGTATTCTTTACATGTCTTCTAATGTCAGTGGTGTAACTAGAAGCTAACTAAGCTAACTAGCTTTTCCTGTGGGCGCTGGCATAATAACTTTTGTGTACCCACAAACAATGACCTTAAGGAACTACAAACACAGAGTGCATGAGTGCCATCAGCCTAAAGGCTTCTGGGAGCTGTAGTCTGGAGGAGACAAGCGTTGCATATGGACAGGTACCTGAAGTCGAACTAGCGCAAGCAATTCCAGCTCATATCTGCCATCTAATGGAAGGAATAAATAAAGCAACTGGGTCTCTGAGGCACTACCCTGGTGCTGGGGCAACAATATCGAGAGAAGCAGCTGCATAGAACAGCACCCAGACACCTAACACTAATTCTAGCAGGATGGTGTAAGACTACAGCTCCCAGCTCCACTTTGCCAGCAGTAGAGGAAGGAGTTTATTGCTGTAGCACATATAATATTCATATGTGCACAATGGGAAATCCATCTATATACAGTATGTGTATATGTTAAATGAAATTTCCTTGGCATGCCTCTGGACTGCCCTCTGTCTTAAGGCTGGGGCAGATTATCCTTACCGGGTCCCCTGTTCCTGTTGACCACCCCACAGTTTGGGGGACAATTCCTACTACCCACCTGACCATGGGAAGGAGAGCAGCAAAGAAGCAGCATAGAAACAGAGCATTGAACCTGAGGGTATTTGGGGGTGCAGCTATGAACTTATTCTGTTCTGCACTTATTACCTAGTAGGGCTGTGATTAAAAGGGTGGTTCTTTATAATGTTATAAAATTGCTGATTCAAAGCAACTTTTCAATTGAACTTAATTTTTTTTTATTATAGTTTTTGAGTTATTTGCCTTATTCTTCTAATTCTATCCAGCTTTCAACTAGAGGTCACTGACCCCATTTAAAAACAATTGCTCTACAAATGAATTGTTATTGCTACTCTTTAATTGCGTATTAATTAATTAGTCCCTCTTCTAATCATATTCCAGTCTCATAATCAAATCAATGCATAGTTGCAAGGGTTAGGGATGTAGCGAACCGCCGCCGATGTGTTCGCGAACGCCGGCAAAAAATGCGGACAGTTCGCGAACAGTTCGCGAACTTCGAACATCCGAAAATCGTTCGATTCGAACGATCGAAGGATTTTAATCGTTCGATCGAAGGATTTTCGTTCGACTCGAACGATCGAAGCCATTCGATTGAATGATTTCATTCGATCCAATGGCTTTGATCGTTCGATTTGAACGAAAATCCTTCGATTTTAGCGGTCGAAGGAATCGAATGGTCGAATGGTCGAACGATTTTTGTTCGAATCGAACGCGAACTCGTATTGGCGAACGTCGCGCGACGTTCACAAACATTCGGCGGACGCGAACAGTCGAAGTTCGCACGAACTAGTTCGCCGGCGAACTGTTCGCTACATCCCTAGCAAGGGTACTTTGGACCCTAGCAACCAGATCGCTGAAATTTCAAAACGCAGAGCTGCTGTATTTAAAGCTAAATAACTCAAAAACAAATAATTAAAAAATTAAAACCAATTGCAAATTGTGTCAGAATATCACACTTTAAATCATACTAAAAGTTCATGTAAAGGTGAACAACCCGTTTAATTTGCCATAATGTAGATTCTATGGCTGACACTATTATATTTCCAGATTCCATTCTGGAAATCCACTGGCATGGCGGTTTGCACCAATATTGCCTCCATTGCTTGTTAATTCTGATTGATAATGGTACATTTATTCCAGGGGAGGCACCCGGTGCTATAAAAAATTCTTCTACCCCTTTAAGTATTGCCAACTATAAATATCGCTCTGTGCCGTCGCCGCATCGCCTGGTTGAGATCAATCGATTGTCTGGCTGCCCGACAGGTAAACAAGCTCTATAAATAAGTTTGTCTGATGAACAGACACAAACACCTTACTATAAATACCCAGGGGGTTTGGTGACTAAGAGCTGTGTCTGCAAAGCAAATTAAAGGGATGATGACATAACCAGTTCTATATTTGTACCCCCCCCTGTAATGGGCATTTAGGTGGGACAGCCCATTGGCACATGATAATTGAGAAGAGGGTGGGGTTTTGTGCTGAGCCCACAGTGGGACCTGGATTTTACTATTGAGTCATGTTAGATCTACCAGGAAGCTGTTATCTTGTGCTAGGGAGCTGCTATCTGGTTACCTTCCCATTGTTCTGTTGTTAGGCTGCTGGGGGGGGAGGGGTGATATCACTCCAACTTGCAGTACAGCAGTAAAGAGTGATTGAAGTTTATCAGAGCACAAGTCACATGACTGAGGGCAGCTGGGAAATTGACAACATGTCTAGCCCCATGTCAGATTTTAAAATTAAATATTATAAAATCAGTTTGCTCTTTTGAGAAATGGATTTCAGTGCAGAATTCTGCTGGAGCAGCACTATTAACTGATGCGTTTTGGAAAAAAAAAACATGACAGTATCCAACCAAAAGACAGTATTTCTTTAATGTAAGACTATAATGCCCAGCATGCAATGGGACTGACTTGTGTAGAGCAAAAGTCACATGACTGGGGACTCCTGGGAAACTGTCAATATGTCTAGCGCCATGTCAGATGTCAAAATTGAATATTAAAAAAACAGTTTGCTCTTTTGAAAAACAGATTTCAGAGCAGAAGTCTGACGGAGCAGCACTATCGACACATGCATTTTGAAAAAAAACATGACAGTATCCAACCAAAAGAGAAAAACGGCAGGCACTTACAGATCCCACAAACAGGCTTGTAAAAAAAACTGAGAACTTTATTTAGGCCATAAAAATAGAAAATGACATAGCCTTACGCGTTCAGTGCCTATAGGCACTTAGTGGATCTGTGAGTGCCTGACGTTTTTCTCTTTTGTTTGGATACCTCCACCTCGAGCTGTAGGTCTGTGGCATGAGAACCCAGACCCCACTTATTACCGGTGAGATAAAACAAAAAACATTTTTGGTTTTTACATTGGGACTCCCTTTAAGTTCCCATGACAGTTTTTTTATACGCTTGAATCCAAATAATAAATGATGCTAGTTACCTCAAACAAATGCAAACCCAATTATAATCGAAGCCTTGTGATGCACCTCCGCCGTGCGTGCTGCTGAATAAGTCCACAATATAAATTTTGCAAGGATCGATCCAAACTGCAGGATTAACTGCTCAAATAAGTGTTTATTGTTTAACACAACATGTTTCGAGTCTCGTAGGACTCTTTGTCAAGTGTAAACAATGGATGTGAAAAACCATATAATATAGTGTTCAACAGGAAATGACATCAAAGAATGATTGCCCACCCACCAAGTGGTAAACAGGAGTGGAGAAACATTGTTTCCTTGGAAATAAACTTTAGGTATCAGTTTGTCCATATTCAATAAAGTTCATTTTCCACCAACTGAAAGCCTTTGTGTTTTTCATTCAGTTTTATGTTCGTGGATAAGCTTCAGCTGTCACCAATGTGCTGTAAAAAAGGAATTGTTTAATATACTGTGAAAGGGATAAAACAATCGACCAATGGGCGAAAAAAACTAGCACTGCCAACTTTGGCCTACTAGCCCAATCTGTCTCAGGAAAATACAAGTTCTGACTCAGAGTCCTTTCGGACTTAAACATAATTCTACATGGTAAAGTAAACATATTCACTATACGTTACTATAACTGGGAATTCTGAAACATTCTTAATGTGTGGCTAAGACATGGGGTCAAAATCTGGAAGAGAGGTAAACATAAAGATTAGTGTTAGCAATGTTTCACAAGAAACTTTTTACACTCCAAGATTCATTTAACCCTTTGGGGTTTACAGTGTTTAGTTTTCTAATCCAATACATCTCTCTTTGTGATAATCTTAATTTCAGATCCCCACCTCTTGGGGGGGTATGTACGACCTCCAAGACTAGCCATTTTAATTGGTTTACGTTGTGATTCATAGCCGAAAAATGTCTAGCAACGGCTGTATCCGAATAAGTTTCCTTTTTAAAATTCCTAATATAGCTTCGATGTTCTTTGATTCGTGATTTGACCTGTCTCCCTGTCTGGCCCACGTATGCCATCCCGCATGGGCATTTGAGCAAATACACCACATTACAGGTGTCGCAGGTGGCGTAATGCTGTAAACGTATGGGGTTCCCGTCACATGGGTGATTAATGGTATCGCCTTTAATAATAGATGTACAGCACACACAATTTAAACATGCAAACGTACCCTTCTTTGGTCTTCCAATAAATCTTTGGGTACGTGGACCCGGGGGGTTAACCTCTGATGGACATAGGATGTCCCTTAAATTACTTCCTCTTTTGTAACTGAATAAAGGGGTATTAGGGACACATTTACCCAAAGTGTTATCTTGTTGGACTATAGGCCAATATTTACGTATGGTATTTTCTATAGCTTTACTGTTTATACTGAACGTAGACACAAAAGGCAGCCGCTTACTCTCTTTTTTAGGTTTGTATGTAAGGAGTTCTTTCCTGTCAATTTTGTAAGTATCTTCAATACACTTGTTAATGGACTTTCGGTTGTAACCCCTATCTAGGAATCTTTTTTTCAGATTTTCTGTAGCGCTTTCATATTTGTCTATATCGGATGAAATCCTACGGGCCCGTAGGAACTGTCCTTTTGGAATTGCTTTAACTACATTGGGGGCATGGAAACTCGTGGCATGTAGAACGTTATTCCTATCTGTATCCTTTCTATACAGACTAGTATGTACTCGACCTTCAGAGATGGTGAGGTGTACATCCAGGAAGTTCAATGAGAGTCCACCAACCTCAGATGTAAATTTAAAGGTCTTATGGGCTTTATTAGCTTCTACGACCATCTCCTCAAAGGTTTGGACAGAGCCTTTCCAAAAGATAAGAATATCATCCACATATCGGAAATACTGGATGATATGTTCTTTAAATGCCCCTTTCAGAAACACTTTCTTTTCAAGATCATGCACGAAGAGGTTGGCGAAGGCTGGTGCTACTGCAGCACCCATCGACGTGCCCTGGCGTTGCCAGTAGTACTCCCCTGAAAACCTAAAGTAATTTTTTTGTAGTACAATCGATAAACAGTCAATCAAGAAATACATTAACTGAGGTGACAAATTGGTATCTAGAAAAGCCTCTTCTATGACCCTTATGCCTTCATCCTGTGGGATAGAGGAATACAAACTTTGTATATCAACACTTACGAGTATAATATCAGGGTCTAATGCATCCAGGGCGTTCATTTTAACCAACAAATCTGTGGTGTCCTTCAAACACACTGGTATATGACAGGTTAATGGTTGTAAGAAGGTATCTACAAATTTAGATAGGGGTTCCAAGCTTGATAGGTGCAGTTTGGAGTCCATTAATCTTTAAAGGGGTTACAGCTTTCAAACAGGCCCGGACTGGCAATCTGTGGGTTCTGGCAAATGCCAGAGGGGCTGCTATAAGGTCCCATACTAAGTCAGTATTTAGTGGGCTGGTGGGGCCTGTTTGGGCCTCTATATGGGCTGATTTGGCCTCTGTGTACCTGAAATGCCAGGGCCTATTTTAATTCTCAGTCCGGACCTGCTTTCAAATGGGGGGGTCACCACCAGTGTAGGACTGGCCTACTGGGATACAAGGAAAACTCCCAGTGAGCCCAGGGGTGTCAGTGGGCCTCTTGCTTCTAACCATTTGGCCAATTTCATGGTCATTCCCTATTTATGAGAAAAGGAGACTTAATATTTGAAGAACAGAGTATAGCAAGTAAATATAAAAGACTAGGAGGATAAAGAGGTTGGGTGAGGAGAGGAGGAATAATAGTTTGGAAAGTGGGCCCACAGTCTAAGGTTTTCTGGAGGGCCCCTGGCATCCCAGACCGACACTGGGGGTCACTGACCCCATCTGAAAAAAAAAAACAAATGCTTTGTAAGGCTACACATGCTACACAGGTAAAATTCTTTTATAAAGCCTGTAAATCCCACTATACCATGGGAATGTTAAGATATTTTTCCCTCTGGCTACTTTTCTGAGATAAACATTAATTTAAAGGTGATATATATTCAGATATGATTTGCTTTTGCAGAGGAACCATCCATTTGATACATATCTATCTATAGCAACCCTAAATCACTGGCGGCCTAATAAAAAGTGCAATATTGCTACAGTAAATAACACCCAGTGGAAACCAACACACACTGAGCTAGAGTTTAAATACAATTATTTCTAGAGGCAGTCTTTAAGACCCTGAAACATCCATTTCCATGAATACGCAACATGGCAGCATGCGCTATACACTTATTATTGGTTTTAGCGCCACTTAGTTGCTATACCTGTGGCTATCCACAGCAGACCAGTGTCAGTGGCCCTTTAAATCTGTCGTTACAATAAGCCTTCCGAAGAATATGAACATCCTGTAAATAAAGTGCACAGCATAGAAACATTCTTATGTAAATAACCTTCTTATGTAAATCCTTTCCTCGGCTGCCTCTTCTATCCCTCCATCCTCGCCTGTCACTTTATGACAGCCCTTAATCTCTGTTTGTTCTCTTATTCTTTTAATATCACTTAGAAGGTTGGCAAACATGGAATTGTATCTTATTTGTTCATTGTGCGCCTCTGTGTGAATACTTTGCTGCAAGAAGGATTAGCTCCCTGGAATCATATTAAAGAGACACCGGCGCCTTTAATTGGCACCCCTGGGCCCAGATCCCATAGAACCTTCTCTGTTTAGGCGGTAGAAGAAATGGTGGCTAAAATTCTGGAACTGGGGTATGGTGAACCAGGTATAGACACATTGCTGAAGTTATTCCAGCAGGCATTGCTGGGGTTCATGTTTCCAAGGTTCTGAAACAAGTCCTAGGAACCAAAAGGGAAACATGAAACTATACGGCGTGCAGGATATGTGTTCCAGACATGACTCTGAACTGTACAGAGCCCCCCGTTATGGCACCCCTACACAGCAATATTTCAGTAGCAGTCAGTGTATTTGCTCCAGCCATTGTAACGGATCAGCAGAAATTCTCTCCCAGTCCTGATAATGAACTCACCCACCCCAAGTCACCCTGTAATTTATTCACACAATTTTATCCTACCCCTGTATTGGATCAAAAAAAATATCTCCCAAAACTGCTCCCCCTACCTCAGAACCTTTCCTAGAATTAGCATAGCTTCTCTCCCCTACCCCCAGGGGCGTAACTATAGAGGAAGCAGACCCTGCGGTTGCAGGGGGGCCCAGGAGTGTAGGGGGCCCAGTGAGACCCTAATTAATTAGCAATTTTAATATATCTTGATAAAATAGGCCAACTTATAAATATTTTGGGGCCCTAAATTGAATTTGCTATGGGGCCCAGTAACAACTACTTACGCCACTGCCCACCCCAAATGCTGTAGTCTGTATCAACCAAGTCTTTATCGTATCATCCAAGTCTCTATGGTATCAGCCATGTCTTTATGGTATCAACCAAGTCTTTGTGGTATCATCCATGTCTATGTGGTATCATCCAAGTCTCTATGGTATCAACCAGGTCTCTATGGCAGGGGTCCCCAACCTTTTTTTTTTTTTTACCTGTGAGCAACCTTCAGATGTTATAAAACTTGCCTCCAAGCCTGGTATTCAAAAATAAGCACCTGCTTTAAGGCCACTTGGAGCAACATCCAAAGGGTTGGTGAGCAACATGTTGTTCACTAGCCACTGGTTGGGGATCACTGCTCTATGGTATCAACCATGTCTCTATGGTATCATCCAAGTCTCTATGGTATCATTCAAGTCTCTATGGTATTATTCAAGTCTCTATGGTATCATCCAAGTCTCTATGGCATCATCCAAGTCTCTATGGTATCATTCAAGTCTCTATGATATCAACCAAGTCTCTATGGTATCAAACAAGTCTCCATGGCAGGGGTCCCAAACCTTTTTTTCCCGTGAGCCACATTCAAATGTAAAAAGAGTTGGGAAGCAACATAAGTATGCAAAAAGATCACAGGGATGCCAAAAGAGGGCTATTGGTAGTCCCTATAATGACTGGCAGCCTACAAGAAACTCTACTTAGCAGTACACCTGTTTTTTGCAACCAAAACTTGCCCTCAAGCCAGGAATTCAAAAATAAGAACCTGCTTTAAGGCCACTGAGAGCAACATCCAATGGGTTGGTGAGCAACATATTGCTTATAAGCCACTGGTTGGGGATCACTGCTCTATGGTATCAACCAAGTCTCTTTGGTATCAACCAAGTCACTATGGCCCAGGGATCATGGCGGCCACTATTGTTTGATGATGGTCCAAGGTACCAGTGTTCTGCTGTCCTCCCATTCTGGCAGGAGCTAGCTTCCCTCAAATCTTTTACTTTATCTGGAGCCAGTGGGGTGACTATAGGGGGAACAGACCCTTCAGCTACAGGAAGGTCCAAGAAGAGAGGGGGTCCTGGAAAGCTTTCAGAATTTCCTTGCCCCCCCCCAGCCCAAATCCATCTGTGGGGGGAATGGTAGGGGGTCCCAAAAATAAACTTTGCTGAGGTAGAGGCCAGAGGATGCAACATTATGACAATGTCTGGAATGCTTTACCTTTTCTGTGTTCCCCAGTGTGTTGGGAGGTCCGGCTCATGCTTGTCCCAGGTAGGGATGTAGCGAACGTCGGAAAAAAAGTTCGCAAACATATTCGCGAACTTGCGCAAAAATGCGAGCGGTTCGCGAACGGTTCGCGAACCCCATAGACTTCAATGGGAAGGCGAACTTTAACATCTAAAAAAGACATTTCTGGCCAGAAAAATGATTTTAAAGTTGTTTAAAGGGTGCAACGACCTGGACAGTGGCATGCCAGAGGGGGATCAAGGGCAAAAATGTATCTGAAAAATCTGCCTGTGTGTGCTTGGAAGAGATAGTGTAGGGGGAGAGCTGTTAGTGATTTCAGGGACAGATGATAGTAAGTTTGCTGGCTAGTAATCTGCTTGATACTGCTCTGTATTGGAACAAAAAAATAAATAAAAGCAGTCCTTACAAGGACTACTGTTATTGCAGCAGTCAGCAGATGAGATCAGAAGCAGGACAGCTGCCCACTGCAGCTACATACAGAGCACTGCAGTAGAAGGTAGATTACTAGCCAGCAAAGCTACCTAAGCTTAAATGTCCCTCAAACCCCTGCAGACTTCTGTCCCTCCAATAACAGAGCAGTATCAAAACGATTACTAGCCAGCAAACTTTCAACTGTCCCTGAAATCACTAACAGGCAGCAGCTCTCTCCCTACACTATCTCTTCAGCACACACAGGCAGAGTGAAAAAACGCTGCAGGGCTTCGGTTTTTATAGGGAAGGGGAGTGGTCCAGGGGAGAGCTTCCTGATTGGCTGCCATGTACCTGCTGGTCTGGGGTGAGAGGGCAAAAAAAAGCGCCAACAATGGCGAACCCAAAATGGCGAACGTCGCGCGACGTTCGCGAACTTCCGGCGAGCGCGAACACCCGATGTTCGCGCGAACAAGTTCGCCGGCGAACAGTTCGCGCCATCCCTAGTCCCAGGTGAGGTGCTCAGTTCTGACAGACAGGAGGCACTGCAATACCAACACAGCTATACCTCCTCATACCTCCCAACATTTTGTAAATAGAAAGAGGGACAAAAAGATTTTGACCATGCCCATTTTTGTGGCCACACCCCCTAATTACCATGTTCATTTTACAAAATTTGGCAGGTTATGAAAGTTTGAACACATTTCTGTGGTTTTTATGTGTTATTATACTTTTGCTAATTAAAGTGAATTGCACTTTAAGCTGCAAGTCACAGTTTCCCCAAGAAACCTGCTTATCTTAAATTGTTACAATTGTTTCTTTGCTTATCTTAAATTGTTACAAAAATATCAAAGTGCACCTGCCCCATATTCTGGGCTTTCTGGCAGAATATATATCAGTAGGTCAGTCAGTGGACTGACCTACTGGTATATCGAGAATACTCCTGGTGGGCTTATGCCTCAATAGGATGCTCTGTTCTGTGACAGATCATGACAATTCCTTTTCTTCTGAAGGAGAGAAAAAGCAGAAATGAAGGGAAGCAGAGAGAAATAATGCAATGGATAGGAGAGAACAATCAATAAAAAGAGGAAAGGTGAGAAGCAGGGAAAAGGAGGTGAAGAAATTGGGGGAAAGAGAGAAGGGAGAATCTAAAAAGAAGATGGTTACAGAGATGCCATTGGGATGGGGTACCATATTCAGGGAGCCCCAAAATGGAAAAGCTTGATTTGCTGACTACAAAAGAGGCGGGACTTGTAGTGAGCGGGCAGGGTGGGATGTAGGGATGTGCAAATATATCTGATACCCACACAACCCATGCATCAGGCAGGTTCTGGTCAGAAAACTGGGGTTGCTGGTGCGGGTGTGGATGGGTGGCAACTTTATTAATTGAAGCCCTATATTACTTGTTGGTAGAGCCCACTACCCAGCGAGCCCAGATAACAAGTGAGCTAATATTTGGGGCCCATTGGGGTGGGGGGAGGGCATTCTATCTATTAGAAGTATGGAGAGAGAAAAGGGGACCACCTAGAGTGGCAATTTACACACACCCTCCATTAACCAGTCCTCAGTGTTTTAGAATAGATTGTAAGCTCTTTGGGTCAGGTGCCTGTATTAGAAATAGCTGTTGCTAGATATAGAGATGATATTTTTGCAGCTGTAAATTCCTTGGCACATTAGTTACTAAGATGACAGGGCGGCAGTGAAAAGCAAATGTTGAATTGGGGGGTTCCGTCGTGATAGGTTCCCTCTTCCCCACTGTTATTAACTCCCACTCGCTGTTTTGCCAGAGCTCTGTGTATGGGAGGGGGGAGACAGAAATGATCTGACAAGACTTGTTACATTTGGACTTAATCCCTGTAGTGTTCCAATCCAGTGATGGAGTATAATGTAGCAACGCTAGTAGCACCGGGGGACAAAAGTATCTCAATGCAGCAACCAATCAGGAACTTACTTTCCTCATTTTAACTGCACTAGGCAGATTTGATTTGAGAAAGGTTTCTAATATTTTCCTAAGCAGACTCTTTCTTTCACAACTTCATTGACTACTTGGTGGTCAGACTGGTGGGAAAATGACCAGCAGGTGGCGCTGTTGTAACAAAATTCATTCATTCATATTAACAGTACAGTAAAACGTAGATAAATAATACATGCACATTGCAAAAGTGCCCCCTAATGAGCCCCCTCATTAATTTAACATTAACTTATTTTTACTTATCCTTTAAGTAGGGACCATTTTATATTTCAGTTTACTTTACCTTTAAGGGGGTGGTTCACCTTTAAGTAAAATTTTAGTATGTTATGGAATGGCCGACTCTAAGCAACTTATCAGTTGGCCTTCATTTATTCTTCTTTATAGTTTTTGGAATATGTGCCTTTGTATTCTATTTCCAGCTTTCAAATGGGGTCACTGACCCCATCTAAAAAACAAATGCTCTGTAAGACTACAACTACATAGTTATTGGTACTTTTTATTACTCATCTTTCTATTCAGGCCTTTCCTATTCATATTCCAGTCTCTAATTCAAATAAATGCATGGTTCCTAGGGTATTACCATCTAGTGACTTTGGTGCCACCTTGTGGTCAAAGGGCTAAGTGCAGAAAACAGGCTCAGGTTCATTTCTTTGAATAAAGCTCAACTGCAACAATAAGAAAAAGACCTTTAGTTTACCAAAAGGTGGCCTTATCTCAGTTGGGTTGAGGTTAAAAGTACTTTCACTTTGTTCAAAGATGACTGGGAGTGGGTGTGACTTTATCTCTCTACATTCTAAACCTTAAAAATAAGTAAAATTTTAAATTGATGAGGGGGCTATTTTAAGCACTTTTGTCATTTACATTCATTATTTATTTTTCTTTAATTCCAAGATATTAAAGTATACATGTACTGTTAATATGAATGAATTTTGTTACAACAGCGACACCTGCTGGTCATTTTCCCACCAGTCTGACCACCAAGTAGTCAAGGAAGTTGTCAGGAGAAAGAAAGAGGCTGCTCTGATGTTCTTCTGCTTAGGAAAGATTTGAAAAAGATTTCTTTTTTTTCCTAAGCAGAAGAAGATCAGAGCAGCCTCTTTCTCTCTCCTGACAACTTCATTGACTACTTGGTGATCAGACTGGTGGGAAATGACCAGCAGGTGGCGCTGTTGTAACAAAATGCATTCATATTAACAGTACATATTTCCCTTAATATCTCGGAATTAAAGAAAAATAAATAATGAATGTAAATGACAAAAGTGCTGAGAATAGCACCCTCATCAATTTTACATTCACTTATTTTAAAGGTTTACTTATCCTTTAAGACCAATCTAGTACAAGTAATTCTAGAGTGATTGGACTTGCTGAGTAATCATTGAAGACGTTTCACCAGTGTCGGACTGGCCCACAGGGATACCAGGAAAACTCCCAGTGGGCCAAAGTGTCAGTGGGCCCTCATACTGCTAAACTTTTGGCCTATTTCATGGCCATTCCCTATTTCTATCAGAACAAAGAGGCTAAATAGATGGAATAATTGATTATAGTATGTAAAGAAAACAGACTAGGAGACTAGAGGTTGATTGAGGAGATGAAGAATAATAGTACTGAGAGTGGCCCCTGGTCTAAGGTTTTATGGTGGGCCCCTGCTCTAAGGTTTTTTGGTGGGCCCCTGGTGTCCCAGTCCGACACTGCGTTTCACTACTCATGCAAGCAGTTTGTTCAGTTCAATTGACTGGTATAGGAAGTCCCTGGCATATTAAGGCCCCTCCCCAATCTACACAAGCCACACCCATTTACAAACAACCATGAAAAACTGGTCTCATTGGCAAGGTCACCCATGAGCCAAAATGGGGTGATTGTCCCCAACTATCAAATCATACTGCTGGCCTATGCAGAGGAACGCATCAATGTGCCAATGCAGTTCTCATCCAACCAAATTAATTAACCCACCCTATAGATATTTGTGACCAAGAACAGTCAGATATCAGTTGGGCCCCCCATGCAAGGGTCCCTCCATACTGTATGGCCGACTTTACACCAAGCCCCCAAAGAGAACCACAGCCAGCTACTTATTCCCAAAATGTATTTAATGTTACTCAAATATGAAAAAGTTGTACATAATTAGCGCAGGTTATTAACAAAGAGAATGTAAAGAATGCAAGCCATTATTAATAAACCCCCCTGCTTATTCCCACTTGGTACATACCGTTATTATATATTATAGTTATTATGGGCAGCTCCACAGTGTTGAGCTATTCTCTCACTCTCCTGTATCTCACTCTGTTCCTCCCATGTTACCAGCAGCCCACTGATTGGACAGAACTCTCCCCCAGTCACTATCTGCCATCCCAAAGCTATTGACAAAGAAATAGATATTTTTTTGTAATTTAAATTAAACCACAGCCATTTTTTTTTTGAATGGACACTCTCCAAAAATGCTTTCCACCTCCCTCCAGGACTAGGCTTCCAGCTATATAAATTGAACTGAAGGGGAACTAAACACTGCTGCACTGCACTGTTCAACAACATTACAAAGGTGGTTCCCTTTTAAGCTTTTAGTATGTTATAGGCCAATTCGGAACAACTTTTCAATTGGTCGCCATTATTTATTTTGTATAGTTTTTTTTTTAATTAATCTACTTTTTCTACTGACTCTTTCTAGCTTTCAAATGGGGGTCACTGACCCCATCTAATAAAACAAATGCTCTGTAAGACTACAAAATGAATTGCTACTTTTTATTACTCATCTTACTATTCGGGCCTCTCTTATTTATATTCCAGTCTCGTATTCAGTGCATGGTTACTAGGGTAATTTGGACCCTAGCAACACGATTGGTGAAATTGCAAACTGGAGAGCTGTTGAATAAAAAGTTAAATGACTCAAAAACCCCAGACAATACAAAAAAAACACTTACAAATTGTCTCAGAATTTCATAATAAAAGTTAACTTAAAAATGAATAACCCCTTATTAAAGGATAAGTAAACCTTGAAAATAAGTGAATGTAAAATTGATGAAGGTGCTAAGCACTTTTGCAATGTACATTTATTATTTATTCTTTTTGAATGGCAAGATGTTAAAGGATACATGTGCTGTTGATATGAATGACTTTTGTTACAACAGCACCACCTGCTGGTCATTTTCCAACCAGTCTGACCACCAAATAGTCAAGGAAGTTGTACATTGCAAAAGTGCTTAGAACAGCACTTAATTTTTAAGGTTTACTTATCCTTTAAGCAGATACACACAAACGCAGACCACTAACCCCAAGGCACTTAATTTTAAGTGCTGCTAGGATTGGACTTGCCTGCCAGGGTACTAGAAGATCTTCCAGTAGGCCCTCACCCCTAATGGACTCCTATTTGTACCCTAGTTCTATATGACACCTATTACAACATAGTACTGTCTGCATTTAATAGCTGTGAGAGTGGGCCCTTAATGTCAGGTTCTCTTGTGGGGCCCTAGGATGCCCAGTCTGACCCTGCTGTCATCTAAACCACAACCTGGGAACTAGAGCGAGTGGTACCTTAGCAACCAGATGGGGGGTTAACAATCAAAACAGGAGTTGAATAATTCAGAAATCCTAAAATAAAAGAAGACCAATTGCAAAACCTTCCTAGAAGTACCCTGTTTACATCACAAAAATGCAATATATAATGGTGAAATCATTTCTGTTCTGACGGCAGATACAGTCGCAGCAATCAATGTGATATTAGAAATGGTATACACGTCAATGAAACAGTGCCCCCAGTGGCCATATGATACGGAGGCATGATAACAAAGGTAAATATATAAAAATGCAATACCATGTGTTGCCGGAATTTTTCCTTTCTTTGGGAATAATAATAATAATAAAAAAAAGATTTGTTTGGTTCAAATTGGAGAATTTAGGCTTGGGCAGTGAAGAAAACCATTTTGAAGGAGTAAACCAAGTCTACAATGTAAGCCACGAGGTTGAGGTAGGCGAGGAATGTCACTCCAAGGGCATTGTCCCATGTGCATATAATGTAAGGTTGACAAACGTTTGGTCTGCTTGGGTTGTCCTTGAAAATGTAATAAGGCCAAATGATGGCCACGGTGATGTACATGGCCACACACAGAATGTTATAACCGATGAGGACCTTCTCAAGAAAAGTGGATAAAATTGCCAAAAGACGTCCGATGGTGATGAAAATGATAAGGGTGGTGAAAATGAAGCAGATGGAGAAAACAGCCACGCACCAGTGGAGTCCACCAAAGACCCCATAAGGAATGCCTGGAATGAGGGAGAAGATCAAACAAGCCACAAAGGACTGCAAGACCTTGAGTAACCCAGGCACCGTGGAGAGAAAACCACTAACCTCCCCGGGTTTTGCCCGAGTCAGGCCGACCTCTGCAGCATAAGCAAAGAAACACAAGATTGAGGTGGCTGTAGCTGCACCATGACAGGCACAGGAATCGCCACTACACCCGCCCCTGAGAAAGATAGATGGATACATGATGGAAGTAGTGAAGAGCATGAGTGTAGCCAGCATGGAGAAGGCTGAGGTGAAATCTTCCCAGGAGATGGGGATACGGCGGCACAAGCCAGTAACCTCCAGCACTATTATTATTATAGTGACTGCAAAACAGAAGCACCACGTGAACATGCTCCAGCTTCCATAGGGGTTGTTATACATATTAACACTGGCCACCAAGCTGAAGGAGGTGCAGGACAAGAAGACCTGGGCAAAGCGCAGTATCCCCAGGGGTGAGCCAAGAGATTGGTAGTCTATCTCTAAATTGGGCATGGCTAATCAGAACAGTGGTTTGTTTGGATAGTCGATATCTCCACTTGTGCAGATGCCAGGGGTGTTTCTACTCCTATAGTAGCCGGTGGTATCTCCTCTATCTTTCTACTGCCAGAGGTATCTTTGCTCCAGTCGCTGCAGGTGCTTTATCCACTCCTGCTGGTAGAATTCCCACTCTGGGAGGTGATCAGTAACAATCCTAAAACTGATGGTGGTACTGGTGGTATCTATACTCCAGAGTCTTGTGTATAGTGGTCTTGAGTGGCCTTGAGTTTCTAGTTCCTCAAATGCTTTAAAACCAGCACTGACCAATTAACTCGAGGTTGGGTGAGTAATCTGGCACTCAACTGGGTTTGAACCCTGTAATCCCTCAGAATTCCATTTCAGATGAAGTGCCACCCCATTTCCCAAGATGCATGGCAGTGCCAGTCCTAGGAATCTGTATCTCCTGAGCTAAGGTTTGGACGTTTCCACCACAATCCACAGAAGCTGTAAAGACTCCCAGTCTCCAGGCTGGATTATTTTGCAGCTCAAAGCTGTGTGTGTGTGTTGCACCAGCAATAAGATTGGTTCCTCTTTGCTTTTAGGGCGTTTCAGGGCGTACTCTTCCAGTCCTCCCCAGTTTCAGGTGTGTCAGGCACTTGACCTATGGGACTTTTCCAAGGATCACACAGAGTGCAAAGTGTTTAGTGAATGCTCCACCCAATCCCATCCCCAGCGTTCTGGTCTCTGTATAACTCTGAGCAAGGGACAGTGTCGGTGTTATGGACTCTGCCCTGCAGCAGACATGAAGAGAACACCCTAACGTTTATTGTTATATGGGCTCTGAGCCATTATATCCACACCTAGAATGGTTCACGCAATATCTTATCTCTAAAAAAATACTCATCATGCCTACTAAATAAAAATAGTTTTTTGTTCTTTGTCCCTATCTCTGTGTCACGAGACTCGCTTTATCAGGAGACCTTGGCACCTCTTCCTGCAATTGGCATTTTTATTCTGCTGTTATGGAATGGGAACCTTTATTTGTAGTATACCCCATGCCTTAATGAGCATTAATCTGCATGATCTGTATTACATAAATATACATTATTTCTAGAATTAAATGGAAAGGGATTTGGTTATGTCATATCTAACCAATATCTGGGGTGCCCCCTCCCCCTTTGTTTGTGCCAAGCTCCTCTCTTTGCTACGATACAACTCCCAGGTTAGAGCCTGCCATTAAGAATTGTTTGAATAACCCCTTGTGCAAATATGGTTTCTAACCCAAAACATCAGATTATAGCATTTTAAGCAGTTCTTTCTGACTGATGTTGAACAGGGCTGGGCAGCATTTTAGATGTTGCTCAACTAAACCTTCAACCAAAGTTGATATTTATATAGAAAGCCTTTATGCTATCCTACATACAACTAAAAGCCAAGCTTGAAGGTAAATTAGGGTGAACTTTGGGCTGAAAACTGCTGGCTGAATGGCTGATACACCATGTTTTTTCTATACTGGTAACTTTGTTATAAGGGAAGGGGGTCCTTGACCAAGAATCGGACCTCCAGCCTGGACTAAAAAATGTCTGACAACCACTGAAGGAGGAAGACAGTAGGATAACATTGTGGCAGTAGGGCTAGATAGCACAATAGAGCAATAATAGAGTAAGATAGCAACATTAGGGTGGAGAAAGTGTGGTGGACTGGTCAGTCTATTCTGTTTGTGATCATTTAAAAAGTCTATTTTACTGTTATACTGTGTGTGTCTGCTATATTTCCTTGCTCAGCTATTTGCAAAACATATTTCCTTGCTCAGGTATTTGCAAAACATATTTCCTTGCTCAGCTATTTGCAAAACATATTTCTCAGCTATTTGCAAAACATATTTCCTTGCTCAGGTATTTGCAAAACATATTTCCTTGCTCAGCTATTTGCAAAACATATTTCTCAGCTATTTGCAAAACATATATCGATGCAAGCCAAGAGGAACCTCTTCTCAGAAACAGACTCCGTACTGGTCATGCCACTCTGCATCTGTTCCAGGAAGACGACTGCTAAATTAAAACAGCATAAGGACTTTGTACTTTGTATTTTTACATTTCAAGCTATATAGCTATGAAGTTTGTACTTTTCCATTTGAAATGATATAGCTAAACCGCAAGCTTACGGGGGTGCCATAACCCCCACCTAGCCTATATAACCTTTTGTACCTTACAATAAAGAGGAAGAAGCATTTTGTATACTGAACAAACTGTGTCAGTGTCATTCCTGCTTATCAGCTAGCTGAACTTACTCACCACAATTTGGAAGGGACAAAATACTCTCAGGACATACTTCTGTCCATAACAATTGGCACTCAACGTGGGGCACCAGGTTCTGGCTGACCACTAGCCGATGCCAAGGACAACAGTCGCCCAGTAGAGGAAAAGGACGGAGACTGATCACCTCCGGGACACAGGTAAGACCTACGTTATTCGTTTCTTGCCTGTGTCATACCTGTACCTACTGCTGATGGTGTCTGTTGCCAATATCGACTTCTAGTAGCCAGCAAAGACAGGTAAAATCTTGCCTGGTGCCATTTACCTGACCTGTATAAGAGTATTTTGTTGCCTGTTAATCTATGTTCTGTGTTTATTGTCTATTAACTTCTTAGTGGTGGGAAATATAGAAAGAAGGATAGGGTGATACTTCGGGTAACAGGCGATAACTAGATATATATATATATATATATATATAGGTTCTGACATTTTGTGTAAGGGGAAGACAAACGTGTCGGCCCCCCGGCATCCCGTGCGTAGGAGCCGCACAAAGTGTTTGGGAGATATCGATATACATCGGTTCTGACATCTTGTGGGGGGAGGGACAAACGTGTCCCGACAAACGTGTCGGCCCCCCGGCGTCCCGAGCGTAGGACCGAGCAAAGTGTTAAGCAGTGTCTGCTACGGGGGGGAAGGACAGAAGTGTCCAGGACAAACGTGTCGACCCCGAGAAACGTGTATATCATATATCTCAAAATCTCTGAGCGTGTCAATCTGTTGGAGAGACAGACGTGTCTACTCCGTGGCGGCTTGTCCCTGTTGTCCCTTAGTTGTGATAGTCAGAAGACCCACCAGTATTGAGGTTGTTGTTCCCCTCGTGGACGTCATTGAGTATTGTATTGTGTGTCCAATGTCCTGTCAGTGGACGTATCGTATTATCTCTGTTCGTATCTGGCTAAACCCAGTAAAGACATCCCACCAGAGTTGAAATTGTGTCAATGTCCATGTCAATGTCATGAGCTCAGTTATGTCATGTTTGTTTTTACTTGTGTGTATCAATTTAATCATTATACAGACTGACCAAGAACCCTGCGCAATATAGTCTGTACTCCTTGTCTATCCACAAAGTGTAATTTTTGTATTAGGTCTGGGGATAGGGTTATACAGCCAGATGGCAAAATCAAGTATTTGTATTACCTTTCCCATTGCATGGCAAATATACAGCCACCGCCTTATAATGGCGCCTCAGAAAAAGGACAGATAGCCAGAGTATGAGAACTAAAACGTCATTGAGTTTCCCTGGTGGCCATCTTCCCCTTGGTCACTGCCCCAGTCTGGATCTGAAGAGTAATAATGGAAAAAAAAAAAAAACATCAGTACAATGAGTGAGGGGGCCCTGGCATGTGAGTTAGTGGCAGGCCGGGTGGGTAAAAGGTACGTAAGAAAATATGATAGATTGCCGAAAGAATGCAATTTGACCAAGAATGACCCCCGCCTACAGCCGGAAGAATGGCGTCTTCTCTTAACCGAGAAGAGAGGGTTGCTACATGATAAGGGTCTTGTAGAGACCGCTGAAGTTTAAAGTTGTTAAATACTTATATAAAGAATAATCGAATCAAATAGTAAAGTTAAAGTGATGTATTAGAAGCTCTAGTCCTACAAGAGTTGAATGGTTGTTACTCATATGGCATACATAAAGCCGTCAGCCCCCTATGATGGGAATGCTTCCCAAAATAGAAATCAAAGAGAAGAACAAGAAAAGCTGCTAGCAGAAGGGTTAAGAAAACTAGAAAATAGTGAGAAGAGACAATTCATCTTTCAGTGCTGAAAATAGCAACGCTGCTACAAGCAGTTCTCAGCCCCGCAGCCTAGCTCTACCCCGCCCGTACAATACAAACTAGAGAAGAGGGGGGGAGGCGGGGGCACACACACACAGCACCAAATCTTAGAAGGATTTTTTCAAGACGTTTCACAACACCGTACTAATCCACTCAAATTTGGACAGGAACTCTTGTTTATCCATAGTGCCCATAACCCTAATTGGACTGATATGTTAGTTGTAATCAAACATGTGTGTCTGTGGTCCAGCGGATTACCAACATCTGCTAGCTAAAATGAATTGGGACATTAAGCCTGCTGACCCAGCCCAAGTAGGGGTCCCGTATCCGGATGCAGTGTTTGTGTCTGTCCCACCTCAGTAAGTGTCTGAGATGACTAATGCCCCAGATACAGCAAATCTTCCGTCACTAAAAGAAATGTCTAAGGAGGAACGTACCTCCTGAATTACAATGTGTCCTAGGTGATGTATGGGCTTTATCACCGACGGATGTCTAGTTGATGTCATCCATCCCACCTGTGTCCAAAGCAGGTTGCAGTCATTATGTAAAAAGCCCTGTAGCACAAGGTAATGCCCATGTTGATGTAAATGCGAAGCAGGCAGCATTGTATAATAAAATGTTTAAAGTATGTGTTGTAAAAGAACCAGGTTTTATCAGCCCTTCAGGACCAAGTGGAACCTGAAGAGAAGGAACATTGGCTTAAAGATGGGTGCACACCAACTCCCAGTGGTGATGTTTCTGTTTACCGTTTAGGCGATTGCCCTGTTGCACCCCGTGCTCTGTTACCATATTTGGTTGCTGCCTTACATGGTCTCACCCACATTTCAAAAGGGGGGATATGTAACTAAGTATCAAGAGTGTGGTTTGCTCTGGGTTCTCATCTATCGCAGCCAAATATGTACACTCAATGTACCCATTTCTGATATTGCAGATAGATTACATATTCTCTTGATAATACTAAAGTTGTAAATGACACATCCTATGAATCTGGTGTGGAATTCTGTGAGCAAATTAAATACTGGGTACAGAATAGGTTGGCTGATCAGGCTATAAGCATTCAGGACATCAAATCCAAATCCCTCCACACTTCTGCCAATTCCTGAGGGGGAAATACAGTAGGATATGGACGATGACAACGAAAACATAAGGATTGGGAAAGGAGCACATGATGCACATGACTGTTTTGAACTTATGCAACAAGAAACGGCCCATCTTCCCACAGTTAGTGCATCCCCATTGGATAACCCAGATATAACCATGTTTGTGGATGGACCCAGATTTGCAGATGATACTGGAAAAAATTTTGATGATTGGATATGCAGTCACCACCACGGATAAGGTATTTCAGACAGGAGCCTTCCCCACCATCCTGTCCTCACAACAAGCGGAGCTAAAAGCTCTTACAGTAGCATGCAAAATTACTAAGGAAAAACGTGTCAACATTCACAAAGACTCCCGATATGCCCAAGGAGTGACATTAGACTTTGGCGTTATTTGGAAGACAATAGGATACTTGACAGCAACGGGAGCACCTATCAAGCATGGCAAGTCTGTTGCTGAACTTATGGATGCACTAGCTCTTCCAAAACAA
Organism: Xenopus petersii; assembly: GCA_038501925.1. Lineage (NCBI taxonomy): Eukaryota > Metazoa > Chordata > Amphibia > Anura > Pipidae > Xenopus > Xenopus petersii. The sequence continues at coordinate 13,947,584 of CM076688.1, forward strand.
GTTGCCACCCTAAAATTTAAAGCTCATGGAAAACTTGACTCCCCAGAAGCACGTGGGTAGCGGGAAGACTCAGGAATGCAGTGGCCAGACAGCCTGCCTATTGCTCTGTTCAGTGTCAGATACACACCAAGGTGGGACCATAAATTGTCCCCCTTCGAGATTCTGTTTGTGTCAGCCCCCAGTTTAGGGTGTTATTTTCCCCAACAATTACAATTACAATCAGATGTATTGACTGACTTTGTATCTCAATTAACCAGTGAACTAACAAGAGCGCATGCTCAGGTCTTTTCTTCCATTCCAGATCCCTCTCTTGGCACAGGTGCCCACAGCCTCAAGCTACGAGATTGGATCCTAGTCAAGAAGTTTCTGAGAAAACACTGTTTGGAGCCCAGATTTGATGGCACCTTCCAAGTTCTCCTTACCACAGTTACTTCAGTGAAGGTAGAAGGAAAACCCAACTGGATCCATGCCTCACACTGCAAGAAAGCAGATGCACCTAAGGAACCAGATATTGCTCTATATCCTTTACCAACTGCCCCTCCTTCGGGCAGTCCCTCACATTCCGACCACAGTACTCTCCCAATACATTCCCATGACCCCACCCACTCCCACCCCCTCCCTCGCTTAGGTTAAGGTCAGTGCTGTTAGATAAGTTGGAAGGGTTGGTCACTGATTTTGTGCAGGTCTCTCCAGACCACACTGAAGCATCATACCCACCACTAGGGTGTACTCCCTCTGGAGCAACTTTCTAACTTCTATCTAGGTAGGGACAGCAAAATAGACGTTTTTAGGGGGGATTGTGGTGGACTGGTCAGTCTATTCTGTTTGCGATCATTTAAAAAGTCTATTTTACTGTTATACTGTGTGTGTCTGCTATATTTCCTTGCTCAGCTATTTGCAAAACATATTTCCTTGCTCAGCTATTTGCAAAACATATATCGATGCAAGTCAAGAGGAACCTCTTCTCAGAAACAGACTCCGTACTGGTCATGCCACTCTGCACCTGTTCCTGGAAGACGACTGCTAAATTAAAACCGCATAAGGACTTTGTACTTTGTATTTTTACATTTCAAGCTATATAGCTATGAAGTTTGTACTTTTCCATTTGAAATGATATAGCTAAACCGCAAACTTACGGGGGTGCCATAACCCCCACCTAGCCTATATAACCTTTTGTACCTTACAATAAAGAGGAAGAAGCATTTTGTATACTGAACAAACTGTGTCAGTGTCATTCCTGCTTATCAGCTAGCTGAACTTACTCACCACAATTTGGAAGGGACAAAATACTCTCAGGACATACTTCTGTCCATAACAAAAGGAGGATAAGATGGCTAATTCAAAATGTAGTGACAAGATGGAGACAGTAGGGCAAGATGGCATCATTAGGGCAAGATGGTAACAGTTAGGAAGACGGTGACAGTAAGAAAATACAAGATGGTGTCAGTAGGGTAAGATGGAGAGTAGGATAACATTGTGGCAGTAGGGCTAGATAGCACCATAGAGCAATAGTAGAGTAAGATAGCAACAAAAGGGTGGAGAAAGGAGGGTAAGATGGCTAGTTCAAAATGTAGTGACAAGATGGAGACAGTAGGGCAAGATGGCATCATTAGGGCAAGATGGTAACAGTTAGGAAGATGGTGACAGTAGGACAATACAAGATGGTGTCAGTAGGGTAAGATGGAGAGTGTAGAACAAGATGGTGACGCTAAGGCAAGATGGCATTTGTAGAACCAAATGGTGACAGTAACACTTTATATTAGAGCTGCTTAACCTTGTGGGCCTTTAGATGTCGCTGAAGTACTCCAGACCTCCAGGCACCTACTGAGGGTGGTTGCATAGGGGAAGGTGGTCACAGATGATGTAAACAGTAGGCAACAATAGGACAAGTTAGTACCAGTAGAACAAGATGGAAAGAGAAGATCAAGTTTCCAACAGTAGTACAAGATGGTGACACTAGGACAAGATGAAGACAGAAGAACAAGTTGCCAATAGTAGGACAAGATGGTGACAGGAGGGCAAGATGGTGACAGTAGAGTAAGAAGGCAGCAATAATACTTTATAGAGTTCTGGGAGTTGTAATTTAACAAAGAGTGCCCATGCTGTAAAGTGAAACAAAGATAACTGCTAATGCACATGCATACATGTTGTACTTTTGGAATTGTACTGTAGCCCTGTTAGGGTGCCATTACCAGCAAATTCCCACTTAGCATTGGTGAGTTGCCCCAGACCCAATACCCATGATGCTTCCCATTCATGTAAAGGGCCATCAGTTGGTAGCTGGTGATCTACACATTTATACGGTAGATGAGGTGGTCTACATCTCTTTATGTCTCTGGCAGCAGCATTTGGAGGGGGATTATGGGGGTTGATCTGTGTCCTATCTTGTGGCCGAGCTCTAGGATCAAAAGCACCTGGAGATTGGCCAGTGAGTTAAATACTTCACCATGCCAGTTCATACTGAGCCTTTAAGTAAGATGTCAGAATCGCCTGTTGGAACCACCCGCTAGATCCAATTGGATAGTCTGTCAGTCAAATGGGTCAGGTGAGTTAAGTGGCCATATTTTGGGTGGCTTTCCTTCAGGTATAATTATCATAAGAAGGTTGTTCAGGGTGCTCCTATCTCTGTTTTTTATAGCTGCATGGGACAAAACTAATACTCCATTAATATGTTTCCGTACTGGGGAATGAGGATGCTGTAGGTGAGCCGACCATTAGAGTATTGCACACGAGAGTAGCAGTCACTCTCTGCCAAGGTTCCAGGAAACTGGCAATAATTGTTAATCATTAAAGGGAGCAAAGTAAACACTGTGAAATACCAAGGTGTGCCCCACCATTCCCAACCAGCTGTGTGTTTGCCAGTCACCAGTGGCTACTCAAACAATTCAGCAACTGTTCCCATAGCCTGGCATCAGCCAACTGTCACCTTAATTTCAATACTGACCAGAGAGTCAACAACTAGTGTCATTTACAAACAGATAGATGGTACTACATACTAATAGATAGAAGATAGAAATATGATAGATCAATAGAAGATAGATATAGATAGATAGATAGATAGATAGATAGATAGATAGATAGATAGATAGATAGATAGATCAATAAAAGATAGATCGACAGAAGATAGATAGCTAGAAAGATGATAGATAGATGATATATGATAGATAGATGATTGATAGAAGATAGATACATGATAGATAAATTGGTAGAAGATAGAACGATAGATAGATGATAGATAAACGATAGATAGATATATGATAGATAGATGATAAAGCGATGATATATAGAAAGATATATGATAGAGAGACATATGATAGATAGAAAGATATATGATAGATGATAGAGCGATGATAGATGATAGATAGATAGATAGATAGATAGATAGATAGATAGATAGATAGATAGATAGATAGATAGATAGATGATGGTAGATTGATAGATATAGTCAGACAGAACATATGTCAATGTAAAAGCTGAAGTTGTATTTTACAGGTACGGGATCTGTTATGTAAATAAATAAATAATAAAGTGCAGTCTAATTATTAATCATTGGCACTATTGTAATTCAGAGCTTTATCTAGATAATGATTTCTGGATAATAGATCCTCTAACAAAGGGTGCAACTGAATGCAATCCTAACGGTGCTCAAAGACCTACAATGGGCACCTGGAGGCTTTCACAATGGGAACCGAGGAACTACAATGGGCACCTGAAAGCCCTAGGAACTACAGGCAGCACCTGAAAGCAAGATGAACTACAGGGGAACTTAGAGACTTCTCTAACGGGAACCAAGGGACTACAATGGGCATTTGACAGCCTGAGGAACTACAATGGGTACCTGGAGGTTCCCACAATGGGACACGAAGAACTACATAGGGCAACTGAAAGCCAGAGGAACTGCAGTGAGTACCTGGAGGCTTCTCTAATGTGAACCATGGATCTACAGTGGGCACCTAGACGCTCCTTTAATGGGAGCCAAGGAACTATAGTGAGCAGCTGGAGGCCCAGGAGTCTCCTGTTTATACACAAGCTCAGATGAAGCTGGAGTTGTGGTCATGGTTAACAGCCCATAGCTTTCCAGGGGTGTGGTCAAGAACTTCCCAGAAATCACCTTGGACTGTACCATGCTTGATTTGTTGGCTTTGCTGAACAATGGCTCCTTCTATTGATCAAATCTCTGTCAACCTGCAATCCTCCATTGCATAAGTGTGTGGCCCACATAGGTCTATGCAATGGAGAAGCCCTAAGTAGGGATGTAGCGAACGTCGGAAAAAAAGTTCGCGAACGTCGCGAACCCCATAGACTTCAATGGGAAGGCGAATTTTAAAAGCTAAAAAAGACATTTCTGGCCAGAAAAATGATTTTAAAGTTGTTTAAAGGGTGCAACGACCTGGACAGTGGCATGCCAGAGGGCAAAAATGTATCTGAAAAATCCATTGTTGACACAGCGCTGAGTTTTCTGCTGTAAAGGGCAGAAATCACACTACATTTCTAAACCTGTGTAATAGACTGCTTTAAAACGTCCGGCGTCTACATGCCAATCAAGTCGTGTAAAGGTTACAGCCTGTTCACACGCAAAGACGAAACGCGGCGCTTACTGCAACGCAAAAAAATGCAAAGAGCTTTAATGAATGATACCGTCAAGTGAGCAAATAATAGTTGTTAATTACTAGTTGAGCTTGTCACCTCCAGGATGTTCGTACTGTTGGTGGCAATATTTCTGTAGTGGTGTGTTTAGCAGTCACCGTGCTTGTGCGCACGTGCACGGTCAGGCAGAGGTAATTCAATGTACAGTGAAGTGAACCAAAAAACACTGATTCTGCAGTGTGGGCCCAGTTTTGGTCTGCTTTATTGATCACCTGCGGTGACCATAAAAGATGCGATTTTGCCACTTTTGCAGAACCCTGAAAAATTAGGCATGTGTACTTTCCTGAAAAATTATGTTTTTTTTGTCGCAGCCACTGAAGCACAGAGGCCAGAAAAAATATGCCATATAAATGCTAACAATATAAATTTTTTTTTGTCGCAGCCACTGAAGCACAGAGGCCAGAAAAAATATGCCATATAAATGCTGAAAACATTCATTTTTTTTGTCGCAGCCACTGCAGCACAGAGGCCAGAAAAAATATGCCATATAAATGCTGAAAATAGTCATTTTTTTTGTCGCAGCCACTGCAGCACAGAGGCCAGAAAAAATATGCCATATAAATGCTGAAAATAGTCATTTTTTTTGTCGCAGCCACTGAAGCACAGAGGCCAGAAAAAATATGCCATATAAATGCTGAAAATATAAAAAAATTTTGTCGCAGCCACTGAAGCACAGAGGCCAGAAAAACTCAGGATTTACCTGGATTCAAATGAAACCAGTAGGGTTTGCACCCTAGTTTGTAACGGTGGCGGAGGGAGGAGGACGCTAAAGGACAGCTGTACAGTGAAGTGAACCAAAAAACACTGATTCTGCAGTGTGGGCCCAGTTTTGGTCTACTTTATTGATCACCTGCGGTGACCATAAAAGATGCGATTTTGCCACTGTTGCAGAACCCTGAAAAATTAGGCATGTGTACTTTCCTGAAAAATTATGTTTTTTTTGTCGCAGCCACTGAAGCACAGAGGCCAGAAAAAATATGCCATATAAATGCTAACAATATAAATTTTTTTTGTCGCAGCCACTGAAGCACAGAGGCCAGAAAAAATATGCCATATAAATGCTGAAAATATTCATTTTTTTTTGTCGCAGCCACTGCAGCACAGAGGCCAGAAAAAATATGCCATATAAATGCTGAAAATATTCATTTTTTTTTGTCGCAGCCACTGCAGCACAGAGGCCAGAAAAAATATGCCATATAAATGCTGAAAATAGTCATTTTTTTTGTCGCAGCCACTGCAGCACAGAGGCCAGAAAAAATATGCCATATAAATGCTGAAAATAGTCATTTTTTTTGTCGCAGCCATTGAAGCACAGAGGCCAGAAAAAATATGCCATATAAATGCTGAAAATATTCATTTTTTTTTGTCGCAGCCACTGCAGCACAGAGGCCAGAAAAAATATGCCATATAAATGCTGAAAATATAAAAAATTTTTGTCGCAGCCACTGAAGCACAGAGGCCAGAAAAACTCAGGATTTACCTGGATTCAAATGAAACCAGTAGGGTTTGCACCCTAGTTTGTAACGGTGGTGGAAGGAGGAGGACGCTAAAGGACAGCTGTGTGTGGAGTCATGAGGCGTGCAGAGAAGGACAGCTGCATGGGGAGTCAGAACAAGTCTTCCGGTGTGCAGTAACCCTCCGAGATCCACCCCTCATTCATTTTAATAAAGGTCAGGTAATCCACACTTTTGTGACCTAGGCGAGTTCTCTTCTCAGTTACAATCCCTCCTGCTGCACTGAAGGTCCTTTCTGAGAGGACACTTGAGGCGGGGCAAGACAAGAGGTTCATGGCAAATTGTGATCAAGCCTGCGCACCCAGTAGTCCAGGGGTTCATCGCTCCTCAGAGTGTCGATATCTGCAGTTAATGCCAGGTAGTGCGCTACCTGCCGGTCGAGGCGTTCTTTGAGGGTGGATCCAGAAGGGTTCTGGCGCTGCCTTGGACTGAAAAACATTTGCATGTCTGACGTTACAGAGTGGCCAAAGTGCTTTGTCCTTGCAGGTGCCCTCGTGGCAGGATTACTGGCACCTCTGCCCCTGGAATGTTGATGAGTTCCTGAAGTGACATCACCCTTAAAAGCATTGTACAACATGTTTTGCAGGCTGGTTTGTAAATGCAGCATCCTTTCGGACTTGTGGTACGTTGGTAACATTTCTGCCACTTTATGCTTGTACCGAGGGTCTAGTAGCGTTGCGACCCAGTACAGGTTCTTCTCCTTAAGCCTCTTGATACGGGGGTCCTTCAACAGGCATGACAGCATGAAAGACCCCATTCTCACAAGGTTGGATGCAGAGGTATCCATCTCCGCTTCCTCGTTATCAAGGAGGAGGAGGAGGACCCAGCAGCAGAGGAGGAAGAAGAGGAAGAAGACGAGGTAGAGAGCGAAGGAGGAGTAGAGGTGGTGGCAGAACCGCCTGCAATCCGTGGCGGTGACACCAACTCCACTGTTGTTGTTGAGCCACACATTCCCTGCTTCCCAGCCATTACCAAGTTCACCCAGTGGGCATTGTAGGTGACATACCTGCCCTGACCATGCTTGGAGGACCATGCGTCAGTAGTCATATGGACCTTTGGCCCAACACTAAGTGACAGAGATGCGGTGACTTGGCTCTGCACATGGTGGTACAGGTGTGGTATTCCCTTTTTTGAAAAAAAAATTGCGGCTGGGTACTTTCCACTGCGGTGTCCCAATTGCTACAAATTTGCGGAAGGCCTCAGAGTCCACCAGCTGGTATGGTAAAAGCTGGCGGGCTAAGAGTGCAGACAAGCCAGCTGTCAGACGCCGGGCAAGGGGGTGACTCGCAGACATTGGCTTCTTACGCTCAAACATGGCCCTCACAGAAACTTGGCTGGGGGCAGATGACTGGGAATGGGAACTGGTGGTCAAGGTGGAAGGCGGAGTGGAGGGTGGTTCAGACGGGTCAAGGACAGCAGAGGTAGAGCAGTAAGATGCTGGACCAGAAGGAGGGTGGCTTTTAGTTTGCCTGTTGCCTTTGAGGTGTTGCTCTGTGCTTGCTTTGTGCTTGCCGTTCATGTGCCTTCACATAGAAGTTGTACCTATGTGGCTGTTGGGCTTCCCAAGACTCAGTTTCTGACTGCACTCATTGCAAATTACAACGCTTTTGTCAGAGGCACACACATTAAAAAAATCCCACACTGCTGACCTTTTTGAAGCTGGCAATCTGGCGGTAACAGTAGAAGTTGGCGGCAATGGCGGGTGCGTTGGCCGGCTGACCGCAGGTGCCGATACATGTTGTTGCCCTACTGTTCCCTGCGAGCTGTCCTCCCTGCTTCTTCTAAGTCTTATTCTCCTCCTGCCTCTCTGACTCTCTGTCTCTCCATCTGAACTATCCTCCTCTTGCTCTCTTCTACTGGGCACCCACAAAACATCAATCTCCTCATCATCATTCTCCTCAGATGCATCAATTTCTTCTGACAGCTCACAGAAGGAAGCAGCAGCGGGGACCTCCTCATCACTCATTATGTCCATCTCTGTTGTGTTCTCTGCCAGAATTAAATCTGGTGTAACGTCCTCATCTCCTTCATCTTCTTCTGCCAATAATGGTTGCGCATCACTCAGTTCAAGAAACTAATGTGAAAATAACTCCTCTGACTCCAGTGAAGAAGGGGCGCCGGTGGTGGAGGAAGTGTTACGTGGGGTGCCCATAGCAGTGGAGGATGAGGATGTTGTGGTAAAGTTAGAAACGGTAGAGGATGGGGTGTGCTGTGTAAGCCAGTCAACTACCTCTTCAGCATTTTGGGAGTTCAGGGTCATTGCCTTTTTAAAACTGGGAAATTTCCTAGGGCCACAGGATAGCATAGCAGCACGGCCCCTAGTGCCTCTGCGTGGCGGCCTGCCTTTGCCTGGCATTATTTTTAAAACAACAACAACTCAGGTGGTGTTTCTGGAGACGGTATTATTATTGATATTTAGACAGAATGTGAACAAGCTCACACAGCTAGATGGCAGTTGTTTGAAGAACACACTGGGCAAACAATGCCTACAAGGTCAACGTATACACTACTACAGCAGTGGATACGGAATATATTATTGCTGCTTGAAAAACGTCACTCAGGTGGTGTTTCTGGAGACGGTATTATTATTGATATTTAGACAGAATGTGAACAAGCTCACACAGCTAGATGGCAGTTGTTTGAAGAACACACTGGGCAAACAATGCCTACAAGGTCAACGTATACACTACTACAGCAGTGGATACGGAATATATTATTGCTGCTTGAAAAACGTCACTCAGGTGGTGGTTCTGGAGACGGTAATATTATTGATATTTAGACAGAATGTGAACAAGCTCACACAGCTAGATGGCAGTTGTTTGAAGAACACACTGGGCAAACAATGCCTGCAAGTGCACTACTATTGGTGCACTACTATGAAGAACAGCAAACAGCACTGTACACGTTAAAGAACAGTAAGATAAGTAAAATAAAAAAAAATATATATGTATATTAAAAAAAAAAAATTACTCGGGTTGGTGCTGCTGAACTACTAGGAGCAGCACAGTAGCACACCAGTCCCACTCCCCAACACTGCTAGACTAATAGCACTGGGCTCTTATAGTAGCAAAGTAAAACAACAAAAAAGAAAATAAAAGCAGTCCTTACAAGGACTATTGGGTTACAGGCAGCAGTCAGCAGATGAGAGATCAGCAGCAGTGCCTACAGCAGCTACATACAGAGCACTGCAGTAGAAGGTAGATTACTAGCCAGCAAAGCTACCTAACCTAAAATGTCCCTCAAATCCCTGCAGACTTCTGTCCCTCCAATACAGAGCGGTATCAAGTAGATTACTAGCCAGCAAAGTTACTATCAACTGTCCCTCAAATCACTAACAGCTCTCTCCCTACACTAGCTCTTCCAAGCACACACAGGCAGAATGAAAAAACGCTGCAGGGCTTCAGTTTATATATGGAAGGGGAGTGGTCCAGGGGGTGTGGGGTGGTCCAGGAGGGAGAGCTTCCTGATTGGCTGCCATGTATCTGCTGGTCTGGGGTGAGAGGGCAAAAATAAGCACCAGCTAAGGCGAACCCAAATTGGCGAACGTCGCGCGACGTTCGCGAACATTCGGCGAGCGCGAACAGTCGATGTTCGCGCGAACAGTCTGCGACATCCCTAGCTCTAAGTTCTACTTTGCCCCTGATAAAAGAGCAGCCCAGGGGAATATAGAATAGTACGTAGGTGTAATATTGGGGAATTTGGATTCAATTACCAGGGGGACAGAGAGGTCCTACTGAATATAATGCAAAATGATCCAGTGTTAATATTTACTGGACTTACATTTTAAGTTGAATAGCTCTGCAGTCATATAAAGTAGAATGCACTAGTAATAACATCTTAGAGATCAGATTTATATAGTTCTGTTCTGTTGCTAAAGCAAGCACTATGAAAGCTTCCACTCCTAATCATTTATGCTCTCCCACACCATACAATGGCAACACAGGTATTCAGCAGGAACCTCCCTCTAAGTTAGCTCATAGTCTGTACAGAGAGATACCATAAAACTGTGGCAGCATAGGTGTTACCCTGTACTAAGCACAATTCAGCAGGAACAGTCCCTAAGTTTGCTCATAGTCTGTACAGAGAGATACCATAAAACTATGACAGCATAGGTATTCCCTGTACTAAGCACAATTCAGCAGGAACAGCCCCTAAGTTTGCTCATAGTCTGTACAGAGAGATCCCATAAAACTATGGCAGCATAGGTATTCCCCTGTACTAAGCACAATTCTGCAGGAACAGCCTCCAAAGTTTGCTCATAGTCTGTACAGAGAGATATCACAGATCTAAGCCAGAAGAATGCCTTTATTCCCTGCCTAATGAACAGAGATACATTACCCATGACCTCACTAAAGCAGTATGCTGCTGGTATCATTAAATGGACACAATTCATTAGCAGCACATTTATCATACGGCCCCTATGTGCTGACAGTAGGCAGAGCATCTGCACAGACATTGTGTTAGTCAGATCCATATGGTGTTACTGAAGTAGGAAGGTTACGGCAGTTTTTCACTTTATTTTTCACACGCATGTGTACTGAAAATGTTCACGGCACCCCATCCATCTCTCTGTGGTCAGCTCCCTGCACCCACCAAACCAAAACTACAGGCGGAATAATAAATGTCCTCTAATCTTTACAGCAATTTCCATTCTTATCTACTTCCTCTTTCATCAGCAATTTTAAAGGAGAAGTAAAAGGTTCAATTATTAGGGGGGATGACTATGAAGATTTTTATTCATCCAGGTCATAGTATATCTAGTATAGGTCAATCTAAAAACAACTGGACTTGCTGAGTAACGTCTTCATTGATTACTCAGCAAGTCCAGTTGTTTTTAGATTGACCTATACTAGATATATTAGGGGGGATGTTTCCACTCCCTGCCCTGGTGGTTCTGGCTCTTAAATCATTTTAGCGGAAGCCAGCTTTAACTGACCTGTTTATTTTGGGGCTCCCTACTGTCCCCTTTGGCTCGGGGAAGACTGCGCCTCCACAGGCTGTTTCAAAGAAACACAAATCATGCGGTGTCAGGTCTGAAAGGCGTTTATTTATGGAGGATTCCAGAGCTGAAGCACCAAAGTTATACAAAAACAAAAACTTTGATAAAACATGGACCCGATAGAGTATAGTTAGGAAACGCAGGTGAGAGCGTGCATTATTCTGTAAATACATTGGTACACATATCTGTGACATAATATTATATATAAACATCTTCCTCTTCTTCTTCCTATTAGTCTCTCATTCCATCCAATAAACCGTCAGTCTCCGTCTTCCTATAATCCCGCTGGGGGGTTCCAGAGCCAAATCTGGCTTGCCTGCTGGTAATAGGCCGCTGCTTAATCACGGGCATTAATTGTTGATAAAAAATACAAATTCCATTTAAAAAACTAGTACCTGTACAATATTCTGTGTGCTGTAGGCCAACAGGGATATTAATGTAATCAGGATTTACCCTAAATTGGATGAACAATACTGCCCCATAGTGTGTGAATTTGACTGGTGAAGGAAACAGGGGGATTTGATAGGAAAAAAAATCTGGAGAGTTGTAGTCAGACAGTTCGGTTCAAGCCTCACTTGGAAGACCAATCTTTATTTATGGACCCCCTTAGCTCAAGAATAGGTGACATATACAGAAAAACATCGGTGTACCAGTCATGCAGCCATAGAAGAAGCTCCAAGAATATCTGGGACAGCAAATTCACCCCAAGTCTCACATAATTGACCATCAAGCTTAACTTTCAGGGGTATCTTTGAGAGTAAATAGACATTCAACCGCTAATCTCGCCTTCCAGTTGGGCTTTCAATGGTTTTTAGGAGAACAAAAAGACATTCTTCCAAAATATCACCTTAATTGGCCTTTAGCTGGGTTCTGATTGGTATCTAGGAGATATAGGTATTCGCCCAAAATCTCACCCTAACTGGCCATCAAGTTTGCATTTCAGGGATATCTAGGAGAGCATTCTTCTTCCAAAATCTCACCCTAACTAGCCTTCAAGCTTGGCTTTCAGGGGTATCTAGGAGAGCAAACAGACATTCTCCCCAAATCTTACACTAAGTGGCCTTCAAGCTGGGCTTTCATGGGTATCTAGGACAAAAATAGGTTTTGCCCCTAAATCTCACCGTAATTGTCCTTAGAGCTAGACTTTCAGATGTATCTAGGAGATAGAATAAGCATTATCCACAGATGTCACCTTAATTGGCCTTCAAGCTGGGCTCAAATCTTACCCTTACTAGCTGTTACGTTAGTCTTTTACATGTATTTAGGGGAGAGAGAGAATAGGCATTCTCCACAAAGCTCAACTTAATTGGGCCTTCAAGCTGGACTCAAATCTTACCCCGACTAGCTTTTAAGACAGCCTTTTACATGTATCTAGGGGAGAGAGAAAAAATAAGTATTCTCCTCAAATCTCACCTTAATTTGACTTCAAGCTGGGCTCAAATCTTATCCTAACTAGCTTTTAAGCTAGCCTTTTGCATGTATCTAGGAGAGAGAGATCGAATAGACATTCTCCCCAAATTAGCCCCTAAATTGGCCTTCAAGCTGGGCTTTCAGATGCCTCAAATCTTACCCTAATTAGCTTTTAAGATAGCCTTTTAGATGTATCTTGGTGAGAGAGAGCCTTCAAGCTGGGCTTTCAAGTGCATCTAGGAAAAACAATAGTCTTTCTCCCCAAATCTGACCTTCACGCTGAACCTGAAGTCTATAAGTTTGATAGACTTTGCCATTGAGATAGAAAGGCAGTAGATCAGTTTGTCTGTAGAACAATTAGGCAGTATGTCTGTTGGTCTGAAAAACAGATAGGCAGTGGAATAGATATACATGTTTGTGCACAGGATGGGCAATAGATTTTGTTCTATGTAGGCTAGATAGGCAATAAATGTCATAATGTGGAGGTCACATTGGCAGTAGAGTTGTTTAAATGTAGGACAGATGGGTGGGTAGATTGATATGCCTGGCCATCTGAGATAGATGCACAATGGATTTTCTGTGTGAGATAGATTTGTTTGCACGTAGACGTAGATAGGAAGTAGATTTATCTATCAGGACCTCTGGCATGAATAGGCAGTAGAATGTGTTTCCCTTTGAGATAGATGTGCACCAGGTTTCTTTGCCTGTGGACAGACAGGCTGCATTCAGTAAATGTCTATTCGATGGACTGGGATCAAGTCTGTTTCTTGATAAAGTGGAAAAGGATTGATTTCCCTGTAGGAGAGGCCAGGCGCTCAGCTGGTTTCATATTGGCTGGACTATAATAATTCATTCTGGAGGCACATTGTTGGTGTCAAGATCCTGGGAGAGAGCTCACAAAACCCCCAGCTCTTTTGTCTGCGATGGCTGGAATTTCTCGTTCAGCCTGCTGACCCTGTAGGTTTCATAGTGGATGTTGTGGGTTATGTCTTTAAGGTCCTGCAGGTTGGATCTGCGCAGGGATAGAAAACAAAAGGAAATGGTTATATTGAACCTCCCTCTGTGTGTAGCACAAAAGCCACATTCTTTGCACTAACCACATTCCTTCTGAGAGAGCTTCTACAGGGGACAGACAAGGCACCTACCTTAGGCATCTCTTTAAAAAGCAGTGCTCCCTCTCTGGCTGTATCTGGCACTGCAGCTAAAGTGCTGCCAAATTCCCCATTTAAAATGCTATTTTCTGCTTTGATCACTATTAATTACTGTGCTCTAATAGGAGAGCCATGGGGGACTCACCGGATGAGCAAATCCCGAAGGTTGGCAAATTCACAATGCGCTGTGTTCTCAACTGGAAAGAAAAGAGAATGAGACATCAGACCTTTGCAAAATATATCTTCCCTCCTTTGGCTGGAAAGGCAGGATCATATGCACCTAATGGTAAAATAACACTGTGGTGTGCCACTGACTCATGTACAATATGATGAATGATATTATGGTACCTGCACCTAGGCTTATTCTAATGAAGGCTTGGGGAGGCCAATCCTTCCCACTATATTGGCACTGGGTTCTGGGGTATTAAACATGGGATTGGCACTGTATTTATCTACCACGTGTTCTGGGGTATTATACATGGAATTGGCACTGTATTTATCTACCACGTGTTCTGGGGTATTATACATGGAATTGGCACTGTATTTATCTACCACGTGTTCTGGGGTATTATACATGGAATTGGCACTGTATTTATCTGCCATGTGTTCTGGGGTATTATACATGGAATTGGCACTGTATTTATCTGCCACATGTTCTGGGGTATTATACATGGAATTGGCACTATATTTATCTGCCTTGTGTTCTGGGGTATTATACATGGAATTGGCACTGTATTTATCCTGCCGTGTGTTCTGGGGTATTATACATGGAATTGGCACTGTATTTATCTGCCTTGTGTTCTGGGGTATTATACATGGAATTGGCACTGTATTTATCTGCCATGTGTTCTGGGGTATTATACATGGAATTGGCACTGTATTTATCCTGCCACATGTTCTGGGGTATTATACATGGAATTGGCACTGTATTTATCCTGCCACATGTTCTGGGGTATTATACATGGAATTGGCACTGTATTTATCTGCCATGTGTTCTGGGGTATTATACATGGAATTGGCACTGTATTTATCTGCCATGTGTTCTGGGTATTATACATGGAATTGGCACTGTATTTATCTGCCGTGTGTTCTGGGGTATTATACATGGAATTGGCACTGTATTTATCTGCCGTGTGTTCTGGGGTATTAAACATGGGATTGTCACTGTATTTATCTACCATGTGTTCTGGGGTATTAAACATGGGATTGGCACTGTATTTATCTACCGAGTGTTCTGGGGTATTATACATGGAAGTGGCACTGTATTTATCTGCCGTGTGTTCTGGGGTATTATACATGGAATTGGCACTGTATTTATCTGCCATGTGTTCTGGGGTATTATACATGGAATTGGAGCTGTATTTATCTGCCGTATGTTCTGGGGTATTATACATGGAATTGGCACTGTATTTATCTGCCATGTGTTCTGGGGTATTATACATGGAATTGGCACTGTATTTATCTGCCATGTGTTCTGGGGTATTAAACATGGAATTGGCACTGTATTTATCTGTCGTGTGTTCTGGGGTATTATACATGGAATTGGAGCTGTATTTATCTGCCGTATGTTCTGGGGTATTATACATGGAATTGACCCTGTATTTATCTGCCGTGTGTTCTGGGGTATTATACATGGAATTGGCACTGTATTTATCTGCCGTGTGTTCTGGGGTATTATACATGGAATTGGCACTGTATTTATCTGCCATGTGTTCTGGGGTATTATACATGGAATTGGCACTGTATTTATCTGCCATGTGTTCTGGGGTATTATACATGGAATTGGCACTGTATTTATCTGCCTTGTGTTCTGGGGTATTATACATGGAATTGGCACTGTATTTATCTGCCATGTGTTCTGGGGTATTATACATGGAATTGGCACTGTATTTATCTGCCATGTGTTCTGGGGTATTATACATGGAATTGGCACTGTATTTATCTGCCGTGTGTTCTGGGGTATTATACATGGAATTGGCCCTGTATTTATCTGCCGTGTGTTCTGGGGTATTATACATGGAATTGGCACTGTGTTTATCTGCCATGTGTTCTTGGGTATTATACATGGAATTGGCCCTGTATTTATCTGCCATGTGTTCTGGGGTATTATACATGGAATTGGCACTGTATTTATCTGCCATGTGTTCTGGGGTATTATACATGGAATTGGCACTGTATTTATCTGCCATGTGTTCTGGGGTATTATACATGGAATTGGAGCTGTATTTATCTGCCGTATGTTCTGGGGTATTATACATGGAATTGGCACTGTATTTATCTGCCATGTGTTCTGGGGTATTATACATGGAATTGGCACTGTATTTATCTGCCATGTGTTCTGGGGTATTAAACATGGAATTGGCACTGTATTTATCTGTCGTGTGTTCTGGGGTATTATACATGGAATTGGAGCTGTATTTATCTGCCGTATGTTCTGGGGTATTATACATGGAATTGACCCTGTATTTATCTGCCATGTGTTCTGGGGTATTATACATGGAATTGGCACTGTATTTATCTGCCGTGTGTTCTGGGGTATTATACATGGAATTGGCACTGTATTTATCTGCCATGTGTTCTGGGGTATTATACATGGAATTGGCACTGTATTTATCTGCCATGTGTTCTGGGGTATTATACATGGAATTGGCACTGTATTTATCTGCCGTGTGTTCTGGGGTATTATACATGGAATTGGCACTGTATTTATCTGCCATGTGTTCTGGGGTATTATACATGGAATTGGCACTGTATTTATCTGCCATGTGTTCTGGGGTATTATAAATGGAATTGGCACTGTATTTATCTGCCGTGTGTTCTGGGGTATTATACATGGAATTGGCCCTGTATTTATCTGCCGTGTGTTCTGGGGTATTATACATGGAATTGGCACTGTATTTATCTGCCATGTGTTCTGGGGTATTATACATGGAATTGGCACTGTATTTATCTGCCATGTGTTCTGGGGTATTATACATGGAATTGGCACTGTATTTATCTGCCATGTGTTCTGGGGTATTATACATGGAATTGACACTGTATTTATCTGCCGTGTGTTCTGGGTATTATACATGGAATTGGCACTGTGTTTATCTGCCATGTGTTCTTGGGTATTATACATGGAATTGGCCCTGTATTTATCTGCCATGTGTTCTGGGGTATTATACATGGAATTGGCACTGTATTTATCTGCCATGTGTTCTGGGGTATTATACATGGAATTGGCACTGTATTTATCTGCCATGTGTTCTGCGGTATTATACATGGAATTGGCACTGTATTTATCTGCCATGTGTTCTGCGGTATTATACATGGAATTGACCCTGTATCCCCATATGAACTATAGTTAAGGTTTTAAGGGTTTATAGGGAACCAATCAACCACTACAACCTGTTTCATTTGGCTGCACAAATCCCTTTAACTTTGCCGCTTGTGAAGCATCAGTATGGCAGCACAATACACAGAGCATGGCTTTTAGTGGGAAAACAAACTGCTTGTCTATTAGGCGCTGTATGACCAGGGTCCAGTTCTGTGTTCTTTGTTTGCCGCAAGTGTTATTTCCCATGGTGTCTATATAGGGACCACACCTCTATCGTGACGAAAAGATAAACCCAATGAACAGAGCCAACACCCCAAAAAAAAGAAACCTGCTGATGGTGCAAAGCAGTACGACAGAATGAAGGATGGATAAATTAGGCAATATTAGGAGGTTCCGTGCGTGGGAGAAGGTAACACTTTCTGTAGTAAACTGCCAGGTGGGAAGTCTCTGTCAACGCCTGCACCTACTCTGACCTGCCGGCATAATGGATAACAGACACCGCGCCCCCACTCTTGTTTTTTGCAAGTATGAACGAGGGAAGCTGGGGAGCAGCTAATGGACAAGGAGGGAGTGGAGTATATGAAGTAGCAGCAGCCACGTTCTGTATATACACATGCTGCATGTGTGGGCTGCTTACAGTTCTATGTGAGTCTGCACCACTCAATGTCTGAGCTTTCACCGTTTTTTTCTCACCTTCTATGATTCCCCACTTGGTCTTTCGGCCGAAGACTTTTCTGCCGTTTACCTGATGCTCCTCATCTGTTCCCACCACAGCGAATGGAATCTTCTCCTGGGGGAGGGAGGGAATGGTACATTAGGCTTCAGTGATGTACGGCCTGGGTGGTATATGTACATTAGTGGTGAGATAAGGTATTTGCCAATGAAAGACTCCCTTACCCGTATTTTGTCATTCATTAACGCCTCCGCTGAGTCTTCATCCAGTTCTGGCTGTGGGTACACGCTGATACCGTGAGTCTGTAGGTCCTTCCGTATCTGCAGGGGACAAAATTGCTTTCAGTTCTAATGCATTAATAAATGTATCACACCGGGGTGACCCCAAACTATACTATATTTAATATGCCAATTCCTAGTTGGGCAAACCTGGTCTTAGGGACACACAAAGTAGAATTGGATGGTGTGGGGAAAACTGGAAGGGCCCATGGACTCTGATGTGATTCTATCCAATCAGAATTGAGCAGACAGAAGGTGATTGACAATACTGGCTAACCTATTGCTGGGTCTGACAAGGGAGGGGCCTCACTTGCACCTGAAGTGCTTAAATGTATATGGCCTGGGTGCTAGGGGCACCATCATGTGGGTGCAACTGATACAACGGCCACCATCATGTGGGTACTACAGTCAGAGGCCCCATGGCAGAAAGAGGCACAGAGATAGAAGAGACTGATTGGACAGTAGTGAAAGGGGGTGGTTTGTGTGGGAGTGGGTGGGATTTGGCATAACTGGGGAGTGAAGAAAAAAAGTAATAGTGAGGGGGGAGTCTAATTTGCCAGTCCACACAAGGCAATGCAGTTCCAGGATCCCACCCCAGCTCCCAGTGCACCCTCAAGTATCCATTTAGCAAAATAACCTATGAACTGCTAGTTATAAATTTTTTTTATAAGTTAGCATATTAAGAATAGTACATGCTGACCCCATATGACCCACCTTACACGTTTTGTACCCTCTGGTGCCTATGATTAAGTACCGAAGGTTATGAAATGCGTAAGGTGGTCATATGGGGTCAGTATGTATTGTAATTGGGCAGTGGCCGAGGTAGAACAGGGAGCAGTTGTGAATGCAAAGGGAATTTTTTGCCATTGGGACCCCATTTTACTTGTTGATGAGACTCACATCACAAGAGGCCCAGTGGGTTAGTAATAAGGGTCCCCTCAAGGGGAGAGCCCTGCTAGCTTAGTATACAGGGGCCCCATGATTATTAATGGTGGCTCTGTCTGATACATACAGTGTACCTACCCTCTGTTTGAATTCCTCCCTCTCTTCCAAGGTGAGAGTATCAGCTTTAGCGATCACCGGCACCACGTTCACAATCCGGCCCAACCGCTTCATAAACTCCAAGTCCAAAGGTCTCAGCCTGGAAGGGAAAATTGACTCACTGTAATGAGCATCTACACATTCTCTTCAATGGATCAGTGCAGTGTATTTGTGGCCACAAGGTGGTGCTAATGGGAATATTGAGAATGCTGTAAGCAGCTTGGCAGCTCCCACCATTATATACAAATATGCAGAATAGCTGCCATTACCATTGGTTCGGGAGAGAGAGAGAGATGATGGACAGGCACTCACCAGTGACCCGTGGGGGGGATGAAGTAGATACAGCTGTGAATCCGAGAGTCAGGGATGCGGCGCTTGCGATTGATGAGAATCTCCTCCCTCAGGTATTTCTCGTACTGTTCGTGTATGTACTTAATGATGGGGTCCCAGCTAGGGCACAAGTAGAGAGAAAAGGGGGGTCCAACATTAATAATACCCCCTAAAGAACAGAGTTGCTATAGAGTAGAGTCATGCGCGTGTCTATTTTTTTGAAGCCCGTACCCGACCTTGCAATTTGACCCGCATGTTCCCAACTCCACCCGCAATAGGCCAACTAACCCCGACCCAGGGGGATACAGGAAGTGATGTCACGTTTCGGGTCTTATATACCATTTAAAAAAAAAAGAGCATGTAATACCCGAAATATGTTGTGTAGCAGTCCTGAATAAATATATTCACATATATTCACAGCATATTGCTACCTTGGAGTGCTCTCCTCTAACTATATGAAATAATCGATTGATGTTGGGGAAGCGGTAACCCGGAAGAGGATCAGATGCATTCATAGAGACCTAAGGCAGTGCGGAGAACTCGGGGGTTTAATTTAAGGAAGTGACATCACATTTACCCAGAAGTGGCATCACGTGTCTGGAAGTGATATCACATTTGCCCGCAAGTGACATCACATTTGCCCAGAAGTGGAGTCACATGTGTCTGGAAGTGATATCACATTTGCCCGGAAGTGACGTCATGTTTGCCCAGACGTTGTGTCATGGTGATATCACTGCGGTGCTGAATCTTCTCAAAAAAATTGAAAAACTGGAAGAACCACAAGGGTGGGTGGGAGGGATCAAGCCCGCACCTTTGTTGGGTACCCAGCAGGGTTACCCGCCGACTGCCTTAATGGCTAATAATTGGGACTTTATGCCCAAAACCCGACCACTTTGCAGGTATTCTGCGAGTACCCGACCTGGTGCAGGATTCTACCATAAAGCATTCATATTTTTACCACTAGGTGGAGAAGCTTTATAAAATATCTCAAGCCAAGGCATGCAATATGGCAGCTTCCACTCAATGCAGATGTTTCACACTTACCAGTTCTGATTGTTGATCTGGTCTCCGAATCCCGGTGTGTCGATAACAGTGAGTCTCATCTCCATGCCCCTCTCCTCGACCACTGCAGCAGAACATGGCAGGGGAAACAGTGATCAGTGCCCAGGACAGTTGTTTACTCACAAGCAATGTGCAACTATGTGGAGCTTTAATAATCACGGGTCTTCCTGGGACTATTGTTGCCCATAGCAACAGTAAAACATATTAACTATTTACAGGTACTCGGTAGCAAACCCACCTTGGCTGACTGCGTTCAGTTCCACCGTTTTGGGTATGGCGGCGTCGGGAGATTTCCGAATCACTTTGGACTTGAAAAGTGTGTTCACTAGGGTGGATTTACCCAAACCGCTCTGTCCTGTAGGTGGCGACGGGGGAGAGGCAGGAAGAGCAGGAGGGGAAGGATACAAACGAGGGACAGGAAGAGGAAATAGAAATACGCCTTTAAGAATATGAGCTGCAAGTGGGTCATATTAAACCTTTGTCATCAATTGCCTTTAAATAGAGATGATGATAATGAATATTAGTATTGGTTTCTGTGCAAGTAGCAGCAGATAGAAAAGCTGACGCTGCCAGACCGATTGCTCTGTGAATAACTGCCCTGCCAGGAAGAGAACCTCGTTTCTCACACGTTTAAGGGAAGTTGGACAGAAAGTGACTTTTTAGCTCCCAACATCTGCACTTGGTTCCTCTCTCTGTTTAAAACTCTCCAGCAGATTGTACCAACAACAGCAAAATAGAACAGTGTTTCACTTTACTGCATTGACAAAATCAGCCTCAATGATTCTGCTTTACTGCACTTACAGAGATCTGTCCCAGTGATTCAGCTTTACTGCACTGACAAAATCAACCTCAGTGATTCTGCTTTACTGCACTTACAGAGATCTGCCTAGTGATTCTGCTTTACTGCACTTACAGAAATCTGCCCCAGTGATTCTGCTTTACTGCACTTACAGAGATCTGCCCCAGTGATTCTGCTTTACTGCACTGACAAAATCAACCTCAGTGATTCTGCTTTACTGCACTTACAGAGATCTGCCTAGTGATTCTGCTTTACTGCACTTACAGAAATCTGCCCGGTTATTCTGCTTTACTGCACTTACAGAGATCTGCCCCAGTGATTCTGCTTTACTGCACTTACAGAGATCTGCCCCAGTGATTCTGCTTTACTGCACTTACAGAGATCTGTCCCAGTGATTCTGCTTTACTGCACTTACAGAGATCTGCCTCAGTGATTCTGCTTTACTGCACTGACAAAATCAACCTCAGTGATTCTGCTTTACTGCACTTACAGAGATCTGCCCCAGTGATTCTGCTTTACTGCACTTACAGAGATCTGCCCCAGTGATTCTGCTTTACTGCACTTACAGAGATCTGCCTAGAGATTTTGCTTTACTGCACTTACAGAGATCTACCCCAGTGATTCTGCTTTACTGCACTTACAGAGATCTGCCCCAGTGATTCTGCTTTACTGCACTTACAGCGATCTGCCCCAGTGATTCTGCTTTACTGCACTTACAGAGATCTGCCCCAGTGATTCTGCTTTACTGCACTTACAGAGATCTGCCCCAGTGATTCTGCTTTACTGCATTTACAGAGATCTGCCCCAGTGATTCTGCTTTACTGCACTTACAGAGATCTGTCCCTGTGATTTTGCTTTACTGCACTTACAGAGATCTGCCCAGTGATTCTGCTTTACTGCACTTACAGAGATCTGCCCCAGTGATTCTGCTTTACTGCACTTACAGAGATCTGTCCCTGTGATTCTGCTTTACTGCACTTACAGAGATCTGCCCCAGTGATTCTGCTTTACTGCACAAACAGAGATCTGTCCCTGTGATTCTGCTTTACTGCACTTACAGAGATCTGTCCCTGTGATTCTGCTTTACTGCATGTACAGAGATCTGCCCCAGTGATTCTGCTTTACTGCACTTACAGTGATTTGCCCCAGTGATTCACCTATGCTAGAGCTTATGCTAGAGCTTATGCTAGAGCATGAGACATTCCTTCCCTGTTTTTTTGCTATTCAAGCAGGTGTTGCCATACTGCCTACAAGCAATTAAACTCACTTTCCTACATCTAGAGGAAACATAGCTGCCCCCAGTATGCATTATGATTGAAAAAATATCTTTTTGGGTCAGTGTTCTGTCTGCCCAGAAGCGACTGATACTCACCCACCACCATAATGTTGAATTCAAAGCCATTTTTCATGGCCTTGCGTCTCATCT
The DNA here is from genome assembly GCA_038501925.1 of Xenopus petersii. Taxonomy (NCBI): domain Eukaryota; kingdom Metazoa; phylum Chordata; class Amphibia; order Anura; family Pipidae; genus Xenopus; species Xenopus petersii. The sequence goes on from CM076688.1 coordinate 13,970,233, forward strand.
GGTCCAGCACGGAGTCTATGCCCACATATCCGATGGGTTCCTGGCTGATGTCGGGCTCTGCCACCTCCAGTTTGGGCCGGGCAAGGTTCTGCTCCTCCATTCTGCTGAGGCTGAAGGCTTCCCTGGGGCTGAGATCGGAGCCTGAAGGAAAGAGGAAGAAGGAGTCAGCGGCAGAGGAATGAAACCGGCCAATTATAAAAATAAAAAGGAGAAATGTCAAGGCCGAGCACGTGTGATTTAACTCTTCTGTGGGCTCATTGGCAGTACCAAAAACTCCATGTGCTCAGTGCTGTAAAGCAATAACTTCCAGCTAGGACCACAACTCCCAGCATCCCCTGCTAGTGTAGGGGAACAGAATGGAAGATTAAAGTATGTATGTTATACATGCCTTATGCAGGCATTAATTCCAGGGGGACCTTTGCAAGTTCTGCACAGTATCTAACCAGACATTTTTTTTTTATTACTCTACCTCCATTAAAGGGGTTGTTTGCATTCAAATTAACTTTTAGTACGATGTAGAGAGCGATATTCTGAGACAATTTGCATTTGGTTTTCATTTTTTATTATTTGTGGTTTTTGACTTATTTAGCTTTTAATTCAGCAGCTCTCCCATTTTAGCAATCTGGTTGCTAGAATCCAAATTCCCCTAGCAACCACATACTGAATTGAATAAGAGACTGGAATATGAATAGGAGAGGCTTGAATAGAAAGAGGAGTAATAAAAAGTAGCAATAACAATATATTTGTAGCCTTACAGAGCATTTGCTTTTTTAGATGGGGTCAGAGACCCCTTTTTGAAAGCTGGAAAGAATCAGAAGAAAAAGAAGGCACAAACAATGAAGACCAGTTGAAAAGTTGCTTACAATTAGCCATTCTATAACATACTTAAAGGCGAACCACAATTTAAACGAATTGAAGCTAAAGGCTGATTGGCTACTGCACTTGGGTAATTTACTGGACTGTATATGGGGCCAAACTAATGTATTGGGCAGATATATTTTAGGCAGGTGTAAAAAAAAAAACCCCAATTGGACAATGGTCCCACCCCTCCCGACCAATCTGTCTAGGCCCCAGATATGACCTGATCACTATCCCGGAGGAAAGTGGGTAACAAAATAACATTCCCAATGTTGCTGGACTATAGATTCCGAGCATGTTTTATTAATAGGACAAATACTTGGCGAGTGACGGTTGTGGTGCTGATAGGAGGAACCACAATGGTTAGATTGTCTGTCACCGCTTCCTATAGAAAAGCACGAGAAACACTCTGCCTATGGCCTGGTAGGGAGAAGTGGGTCCTAACAATCACTTTTGGTGTTCCCTAGGGGTGCCCACCTGTAGCTGCCATTGTTAGTCAGCCATATGCACAGTAGTTAAAGGGGTTGTTCACCTTTAAATTAATTTTTAGTATGATGTAGAGAGTGTGATTCTGAGACAATTTGCAATTAGCTTTAATTTTTTATTATTTGTGGTTTTTGTCATTTAGCTTTTTATTCAGCAGCTCTCCAGTTTGCAAGTTAAGCAATCTAGTTGCTAGGTGCCAAATTCCCCTAACAACCATGCATTAGTTTGAATAAGAGACTGGAATATGAATAGGAGAGGCCTGAATAGAAAGACAAGTAATACAAAGTAGCAATAACAATACATTTGTAGCCTTACAGAGCATTTGATTTTATTTAGAAGGGGTCAGTGACCCCTATTTGAAAGCTGGAAAGAGGCAAATAATTCAAAAACTATAAAAAAAAGACTAATTGAAAATCTGCTAAGAATTGGCCATTGTATAACATACTAAATTAATGGAGAAGGAAAGGTTAAAACTCAGTAAGCCTTATCAGAAAGGTCTATATAAATACACCAATAAACCCTCAAAGTAATGCTGCTCTGTGTCCTCTGTCAAAAGAAACACCACATTTCTTTCCTTTTATTGTGTACTCATGGGCTTCTGTATCAGACTTCCTGTTTTCAGCTTAAACCTCCAGGGCTAGGGCTTGAGCATGCTCAGTTTGTTCCTCTCTTCCTCTTCCTCTCTCTGCTGTAATCTGAGCATAGAGCTATGAGTGAGCAGGGAGAGACTCAGGCAGGAAGTTATGTCACACCATGCTAATATGGCAGCTGCTATCCTAAACAAACAGAGAGCTTCTAGAGCTTTTTACTCGGGTATGGTAAAGCATTCTAGCTTGCACTATTGCAGCTAATCTATTGGCAATAACATACCTTGGTAGCTCCCCTTTAAGAACCTCGGATCCCCCCCCAAAGGGGACCCTGGTGGTCACACCCCGGCTGTACTTTAGCCCTTATACCATCTACATAAATAGTAGCAGGGGGGCTGCCATACAGCTCTGCAGGGCCCACCGTTACATAACAAATCACAGGTAAAGTGGATTTAGAACAAATCTAGGAGCTCATGAATCATCAGCTTCCAACAAAATAGTTTTTTTTTGCTGTGACAGCTCTGTTTGCTGGGCATTCTGGGAGCTGTAGTTCTCCAGCAGCTGTTACCTATCCCTGGTATACATCATCACTGGTGGCCATTAACTCTCCCTGTCCCAGAGAAATGTAATAGCTTTGCTCCTCTAGTCTCATTGTGACTCACTCAACTACTCATTTCCCCTTCAGTGTTTCCATCACGTACCTCTTCTTGTAACCGCGCTTATTGCTGGGAGACTAGATTCACTCTCCTGTCCTTTTTATTTCTACATGGAGACCCCGCTCTGGAGATGGTCAGCTCTTTGGCAGTATCTGTGATGCCTGTATGTTATAGCTGGGAAGCTGGACTCTCTCATCCTCTGTGTCTATAGGAGCCCCCCCAGTGGGACCAGACAACAAAGAAAGACCCTACGTTACAGCCTCACGTGACTAGAATTGAAATCATTAACCCTTTCACAGCTAAGAGAGGCTTCATTATGCCCAGAGTGCCCAGCCCCCGTCATACGGTCGCCACTTGCTAGACGATAAAACTGATCAGTGGCCTGATTGGCTGCATGCTCTTCAAACAGAGAACCAGCCAATGAGCTGCTACTTGTGCTTCAGAGCTTGCAACTTCATTATTGAACTAATTGCTACCCCCGTCCCCAATGAAAGTGAACCCTCGTTAGCACTGGACACGGATGAATAGGAGCTTGTGTATCTGCATGGGGTTTCTTCCTGCACTCCAAATTCAAACGGGCAAGTTGATTGGCTGCTGATGAAACTAACCCTGTGTTGTGTGATAGAGTGTAAGCTCTTGAGGTAAGCAATATCATCAGCCCTAGGGCCCAACGATTGGATCACAGACGGTCGTCGGAGCAAGGACTTCATCAAAGAACCTATGCAGTCCTCAATCCGATGGGATTTTTAAACCTGCCCCATCAACATCTGGCAAGTTACTGGCTAGATTGGTCGGGGAAGCAGCCCGAGGGCCCCATACATTGGCCAATAAGCAGCTGTCTTTTGACAGATTTTATCTTTATATGTGTGGTCACCTTTACCGTATAAAGCCTAGAAGTAAGTTGTAGTCTAACAACACTTGGGTGGAGCAACATGGCTATGGATGGTCTATTTCCCTTTTAATGATAGTGTTCTTAAGCAAAACCTACCTTTAGCAGCTGCTACACACCACATTCTAGCATTTTTCCAAGAACTACAATTCCCAACAGCCACCCTCTTTGTTACTAGGGTACCAGCTGACAAGGGCTGCTGGGAGTTGATAGGCGGACCCTGTAAGGTAACTAGGATACCAGCTGGCAAGGGCTGCTGGGAGTTGATAGGCTGAACAAACAAGGGAAAGTTGTGCTCACCACTATTTTTTAAAACCATTAGGCGGGGGTGCAATGAGGGTGTGACCACAAAATACATATAGTCAAATACAAGAGTCCTCTGCACTCAACCCATTATCAATATATTTAAGACAGAGACATTTTGTGCATACTGCTACTGAAAAATGCCTTACCCTTTAAACAAAACAGGGATTGTTTGTCCATATATTGCAATATATTTAAGCTGGCCAACTACGTCAAAGTCATCCCATATCTGGCCAGTCCTACGCTCAATTTTCATCTGATTCATTAAGAATTCTATTGCTTCATTATACATTTTGCAAAGTTGATAGGCTGACCCTGTAAGGTTACTAGGGTACCAGCTGGCAAGGGCTGCTGGGAGTTGATAGGCTGACCATGTAAGGTTACTAGGTACCAGCTGGCAAGGGCTGCTGGGAGTTGATAGGCTGACCCTGTAAGGTTACTAGGGTACCAGCTGGCAAGGGCTGCTGGGAGTTGATAGGCTGACCCTGTAAAGTTACTAGGGTACCAGCTGGCAAGGGCTGCTGGGAGTTGATAGGCTGGCCCTGTAAGGTTACTAGGGTACCAGCTGGCAAGGGCTGCTGGGAGTTGATAGGCTGACCCTATAAGGTTACTAGGTACCAGCTGGCAAGGGCTGATGGGAGTCGATAGGCTGACCCCGTTGCAAGGAATGGGGAGCTCACTGGCTGTTTTTGTGTTGATCCCATGCAATGCCAATTATATCCATTCATGGGTGGCTGATGTGGGGGCTAAAGTTGGCTGTGGCCGGAACCCCCTAGAGTTCAGCATCCCGGTATCAATAGGAGCAGCTGTGGGAGACACAGAGGAACACAGGGCCAATCTATCCCGCAAAGCCCCACTCTCTAAAAACACAGGCCATTGAACAGATGGAAGGAGCTGCCCCAGCGAGACAAAGGAGGCGAGGAGGCCTGGGCTTTGTGTACACTCACAATACAATGGCTTTCTTCTGTTGTGCAGTCTAAACAGGAGCAAGAAAGGGAGAGAGAGAAATGGGCCAACCCTGAACACATCAGAAACTTCAGTACAGGGGTCTCTGGGTCAACTGTAGCCCCCAGATGTTAATTCTTGCACAGCCCCTATGCAGGAAAGATTCTCACTGTTTAACATCAAATTAGTTCCTTTCTGACATCAAACCAGCAACTAAAGGGGATTTCACTTTTTCCAGAAATCTCTCCCTCTGCTGTGCTCTCTCTGCTGTACTCTCTCTGCTCTCCAAAGAAGGCGTCCTACACTTAATTACACATGCAAGAGGATCCTCCAATGAGATCGCCACTACCAGCCGTCCTCTCCCAATGGGATAGCATAGGACCCTAATAAAATCTAATTGATGGGCTGGGTGTCCATACCAAGCAAACCATTACTTAATTAGCCTCCTGACCAAAGGAGTTGGTGTATATGTATGTGTGTGTATATATATATATATATATATATATATATATATATATATATATATATATATATATATATATATATATATATATATATATATATATATATATATATATATAAAAAAGACTTTTTTCAATTCAGTTGGTTTCAGACAGTTCACCAGAAATAAACACTTTTTCCAATTACTTTCTCTTTGTGACTGTTTGTCTAATATTAAAGTGTAAAGTGTCATTTTTCACCTTCTAAAGCAGCTCTGGGAGGGGGGTCACCGACCCTGTAAACTGTTCTAAATTGATACATTTAGTTGATACATTTCTTATCTTTGTCCCTGCTGAGCAGAATCTCTGGGTTTCATTACAGGCAGCTGTTAGAATTGATACAATAGTTGCTAACACTCCAGAGATGCTGCTGAGAAATGGATCAACTAAATGTTGCAAAATAGTAACAGTTCAGAATCTGCACCTGAATTACTGAGCTGCCAGACTCAAACACCAGAGACAGGGACATTAAAGGACCAGTAACGTCAAATTTTTCTATAATTTTTTTTGCTTGTATAGAACGAAAAAAAGACACCAAGACATATGTAACTTTAAAATCACAAAGTCTTTATTAAAAAATAACTTACTGAAACTCTTCTTCAGAAAAGGCGACAGGGCGGCGATCCATCATGCGGCGCTTGATTTCTCCTTCCTGCCGTCTATAGGAGATAGCCAGGGTGTAGAAATTGAGCGCCGCATGATGGATCGCCGCCCTTTTGGCAAGCGGAGTTTCTGTAAGTTAATTTTTAATAAAGAATTTGCGATTTTAAAGTTACATATGACTTGGTGTTTTATTTTGTTCTATGCAAACAAATTAAAAAAAAAAAAACAATTGGTGTTACTGGTCCTTTCAACTTCGATTTTGGAAAAACATAAACATATATAAAAAATGTAAAGTAATTAAAAAAAAGTCTTTATTTATGGTGAATAATCTGAAAACAATTGAACTGAAAAAAGTGCTTTGAAGGTGAACAACGCCTTTAAGTGGGTCCTAGGTAAAGTCACAGGGGTTGTTCATCTTTAACTTTTAGTATGATGTAGAGAGTGATATTCTGAGTCAATTTGCAATTTATTTTCATTTTTTATTATTTGTGGCTTTTGAATTATTTAGCTTTTTATACCGCAGCTCTCCAGTTTGGCAATTTCAGAAATTTCTGGTTGCTGGGGTCCAAATTCCCCTAGCAACTAGGCACCGATTTGAATAAGAGACTGGAATATGAATAGGAGAGGCCTGAATATAAAGATAAGTAATAAAAAGTAGCAATAACAGTAAATGTGTAGCCTTACAGAGCATTTGTTTCTTACATGGGGTCAGTGACCCTCATTTCAGAGCTGGAGAGAGTAAGAAGAGAAAGGCAAATTGTTAAATAACTATAAAAAAAATAAATAATGAAGGCCAATTGAAAAGTTGCATAGAATTGACTATTCTATAACATACTAAATGTTAACTTAAAGGTGAACCACCCCTTTAAGGATCCATCTCTAGGCTTGCTGGACTACAGCTCCCACCTTGCTATTCAGGAGGCTGTCCTATCCTGCAGGCTCAATGCTTGAACTTTATGGGGATCACCCCAAACCCATTGGGCAAGAAGGAACCTTCCTTTGGCTACTGTGACATCTTGAGTAAAGTTTTGGCTCTTTACCTAACAGAAGGTTATGTTAGTAAATCAATGCTTGTGTGTACAGGTATGGAATCCTTTATCCAGAAACCCGTTATCCAGAAAGCTCTGAATAACAGAAAGGCCGTCTCCGCTTAGACTCTATCTTATTCAAATTATCCAAATTTTTAAAAATGATTTCCATTTTCTCTGTAATAATAAAACAGTAACTTGTACTTGATCCAAACTAAGATATAATTAATCCTTATTGGAAGCAAAACCAGCCTATTGGGTTTATTATATGTTTACATGATTTTCTAGTAGACTTAAGGTATGAAGATCCAAATTATGGAAAGATCCATTATCCGGAAAACTCCAGGTCCCGAGCATTCTGGATAACAGGTCCCCTACCTGTACTTCTAGGGGCAGATTTATCAAGGGTTAAATTTAGAGTTCATGGGAGTTTGTAAAAACTCCCATAAACTCAAAATTTTAATAAAAACAACCAATCGAAATTTCTCAAAAAAATTGTTTTTTTTTCAAATTCGGGTGAATGGGATTGGCTCGGAGACTCAAATAGAATTTCTCTGAAAAAGAATTTGAATTTTAGGAAGGCTGCAAACAACTCTAAATTGATTCCAAATTCAAGGGTTGAATTAAGGGTTCATGGGAGTTTGTAAAAATGAACAATCGAAATTTCTCAAAACAATTTTTTTTTTCAAACTCGGGGGGATCGGATTGGCCTGCAAACTCGAATTGAATACGATTCTGAAAAAAAACCTTGATTTTTAGGAAGGCTGCAAACAACTCCAAATTGATCCCAGAACGTCACCCCACAGGCTAAAAAAGCACTTTGGCAGGTTTAAGGTGGCAAATAGTCGAATTTGAATTCTTAAAGGGACAGTACATGATAAATTTCAATTTTTTTTTAAAAACTCGAATCGAATTGTAACTATTCCCTAGTCGAATTTCACTAAAATAAACTCAAAAATTCTAATTTCGAATTTTCACTTCGACTGTTGCTAAATCTGCGCCATAGTGTTGCTTGAAGATAGTTTATAAGGCGCTCTTGTTACTTCATTTAGCTGCCATAACCATTAGTGTCCAAAAGGGGGACACCACATTTCAGATTTATTCCAAGCACCAGCCTGAGGGAAAAAACAATTCTGCAACCACAATTCTGCCACCTTGGTTGAACCTTGAGTGAAATGAATGTTACATACAGGCAGTACAAGATAATGGCACCCAGTATAGTGCAAACAGCCTCCAAGCCCACAACATGCCGTTATGTTAAAGTCTTTTAAACGGGTGCCAAGAGAATATTCATAGATTTTTGTCTCTGCTTTCCATTTGTTCTACACCCCATAAAATACATCTAAAAAGAGATGGGTGAAGCGGAATGAGCAGAGTCAGTTCAGGACACGTATAGAGGGAGCGAGCCGTTGTATAAACAGACGGAGGGGCTCAGACTATAGAGAAAGAACAGATATCGCATGAAAGGGCCACAGCATGTCACTTTTATGATGAATTCTTTGTTAGGTTCTCGTACATAGAACAGAAAGTGCCATGTCAATTCTCAGATGGGCTCCGTCATTTAAAGGGATTTAAACCCTCCTACTCTATCCCCTAACTCTACTCACAAATTACAGATGCAAGAAAGTTCACCAATGAGAAAGCCAATGAGCTACGTTCCCGGGCAAAGCAATATCAGGCTACCTGATCTTCAAGAACTGCTGGTATAATGGGAGGTGGCTGCAGGCAAGTCACATGAGAAGATCGGGGTCGTTACCAAGTTCTGACAAGATCCAGATACCCATTGTGACATCACTAAATCTTTCCATCCCTGAAAAGCAAACTCTCAGCACTAGATTTCTTTTTTTTTCTTACATAGAAACATTTCCCTTGAAGATTGGAGAACTTCCCCTTTGAATGACATCTAGACTCCGCCTCTCTAGATTGTGACATCCCTGCTGGATCCTAAACATTTGGGAGAGGGGGGTTCCCTTAATTGCAATTCCTTGGGGGTTCTAAGAGAAGTCTGTGAAGATAAAATAATGTAGTACAGTCCAAACGCATGAGCTATAGAGTGAGGGACAGGTCTGTGAAGCTCATCTCACTTATTTTGTTTGTGGATTTACATAACCATATCAGGGAGATTAAAGGGGTTGTTCACCTTTAGATTAGATTTTAGTATGATGTAGAGAGTGATATTCTGAGACAATTTGCAATTTTTATTATTTGTTTTTAGTTATTTAGCTTTTTATTCTGCAGCTCTCCAGTTTGCAATTTCAGCCATCTGGTTGCTAGGGTTCAAATTACCCTAGCAACCATGCATTGATTTGAATAAGAGACTGAAATATGAATAGGAGAGGCCTGAATAGAAAGTTGAGTAATAAAAAGTAGCAATAACAATAAATGTGTAGCCTTACAGAATATTTGTTTTTTTTATATGGGGTCAGCGACCCCCATTTGAAAACTGGAAAGAGTCAAAAGAGGAATGCAAATAATTCAAAAACTATAAAAAATAAAGGCCAACCGAGAATTAGCCATTCTATAACTTAAAGGTGAACCACCTCTTTAAGATAAGGTGTAATTTGTCAAAATAACCTTTATACATGGGAAAGCCCATTAGACTGGGGGAGAGAACTGATTGGGTGTGTAGGTTGTGCAAGAAAGCTCGTTCAGTTTGTCGTCAGAAGAAGATGTAACACTTTTGTGATGTACAGGGGTCCTTGCACAGGTCAATACAGGTTACAGCATCCTGGAAACCACAGCAAGGCAAATAATGGAGCAAAAAGGTGCAAGTGCAACGTCAACTAAAGCTCAACATGTGCAAACTTCAAAGCTCGTACTCTACTCATTTTATAGGTGTTGGTCTGGAACAAGGATTTACCATCAAGTCTTTACTATGATTGTTTGTGGCCACAGGTAGATGCTACTCAGCGCACCCCCACATCATGTTCCAAAACTTTATCATTTTCCCAGCAGGACTATAGGACCAAAACAAACCCCACTCCCCACACCGAATCAACTATTTTGTATTCGGTCAAACCCCCGAATCCTTCTTGAAAGATTTGGCTGAATAGCGAACCAAATCCAATTTTGCATATGTAAATTAGGGGTGGGAAGGGGAAAACATTTTTTACTTCCTTGTTTTGTGACAAAAAAATCACGTGATTTCCCTCCCCGCCCCTAATTTGCATATGCAAATTAGGATTCGATCGGCCGGGCAGAAGGATTCGGCGACATCCACATCCTGCTGAAAAAGGCCGAATCCCGAACTGAATCCTGGATTCGGTGCATCCCTACTTTGAAATCGTTATTTGTTAAGAAATACCGAAACTCCGCTTGTGCTCCTCTTCAGAAAAGGCGACAGGGCGATGATCCATCGTGTGGCGCTCGATTACTCCTCCCTGGCTATCTCCTATAAGGAAGGCAGGGAGGAGAAATCGAGTGCCGCACCATGGATCGCCTTTTCTGAAGAGGAGCGCAAGCGGAGTTTGGATAAGTTATTTCTTACTAAAGACTTAGCGATTTCAAAGTTTAATTTGTCTTTGTGTTTTTTTTTCCGCGGTATACTAACGAATTTTTTTTAAGTAACACAGGGAGGTTGCTGTTGTGCATTTTGTATTCATTCAGCATAACGAGCAGAAGTATATATTTATACGATATTTATTCAGAAAGAACTGATGCATCAACTCCCAGTCACTTCTCCAATGCCACTCCCTGTATGTAAAGTACAACACCTGTATCCCGGGGCTCCAGCACAGACAGTCTGATAAATATCCCACATCTGGAAAATAGACTTTCCCTAGATATTGAATTCTCTAGGGTTAATGTGACAACAAGTGACCTTATTATTTACAGCAGCGGGGGGAGACACCCAGAAAGTGCATTATTGCCCCTATGACAAAAGCACAAATGCCTTTCCATTGGTTACTCAGACAATTTGCTTATAAATAAGAATACAGCGGGGATGTTCCACCATCGATGTATTTCTTAGCAATTTCAGATGACAACCATGTTTATAATATCCCGTCATAGAAAATATACACGTCTGTCATTCCGGGGAGGAGGGGAGACGAAGACCAGCTTTTTTCTGTTTAAAACACATTTCAGCCCCTGTTCCCACAAGCTTGAGCAAACGCAGCCTCCCCGTAACAAAAGAAGGTCCTGTCACCCTGAAGCTGGGCTAATATTTATATTATCCAGGAGTTCTGAGAAACAGCCAGCTCTGAACTACCGTTGTTTTAGGGTAAGGCCACACTAGGCGTTTTGGGGAGATGTGGTCGCCTGGCGACTAATCGCCTCGTCTTTGCGGCGACCAATCTCCCCAAACGCCTTCCCTCATTCTGCGCTGGCTAAAATGAAAAAACGGCGGCGGAAAACTTGGGGCGAATTCGGAAAACTAATTAGTGCCGGCGTTTTTTTCATTTTAGCCTTCCCTCATTTTAGAGTGAGGGAAGGCGTTTGGGGAGATTGGTCGCCGCAAAGATGAGGCGATTAGTCAGGAGGCGACCACATCTCCCCAAAACGCCCAGTGTGGCCTTACCCTTATAGACAGAATGTCTTCATGTCATTAAAAACATTTCTAATTATAATTCTTCTAATTACATTTCTAATTATAATTCCCAAAGTTTCTGATAATATGACAGCATTTGAGTTATGTGATATATACTGTATATATATATATATATATATATATGTATATATATATATATATATATATATATATATATATATATATATATATATATATATATATATATATATAGAGTCTGTACAGTGAACGGACTCCTCCCGGTTCAAATTCTGTTGATGGTGGTGCGTTGGTCAAAATTTCATGTTACAATTCAGTGAATGGACCCGCACTCATTCATAAAGGTGAAATAAATGTGCTTTTATTCACAGGTTCATTTCCAACGTTTCGGACCTCTCAATCCTTGAAAAAGGTCCCAGAGAGGACCGAAACGTTGGAAATGAACCTGTGAATAAAAGCACATTTATTTCACCTTTATGAATGAGTGCGGGTCCATTCACTGAATTATATATATATATATATATATATATATATATATATATATGTGATACAGCACAAGCAGCTATTCAGCTGGGGTTTATTGTGCTCAGGGCAGACAGAGATTTGGCAATACTTTCTAACGTGGGGCAGAATCTTATAAAGGTATGGGATCTGTTAACTGGAAACCTGGTTATCCACAAAGCTGGCCGTCTCCTATAGACTCCATTTTAAAAATGATTTCCTTTTTCTCTGTAATAATAAAACAATAGCTTGTACTTGATCCCAACTAAGATATAATTAGTCCTTATTGGAGGCAAAACCAGCCTATTGGGTTTATTTCATGTTTACATGCTACTTTAGTAGGCTTGAGGTATAAAGATCCAAATTATGGAAAGATCTGTTATCCAGAAAACCCCAGTTCCCAAGCATTCTGGATAGCAGGTCCTATATCTGTATATACAGGAGATTAACAGTGTCTTACCATAATATTCCTCCCTATCATTAACCAACCCCCCATCTTTCAGCCAGACCTTGTTCTTCCCTCTAGTTATCACCCCCCCCCCCCCAATTGATTCTGTATTTACATACACACCCTTCTTGGCCTTTGACCCGCTTCTCTCCATTCACAAAAACATTTTGGTCTTCATCAGGACAAACCGGCACAGTCAGACAGGGTCCCTTCTGACTATACACAAGGACAGCATGTATACTGCACAAGCATTGCCCTGCACTCTCCAGCAACTGGGGCCACTCTCCAGCCAGTCTAGTAACCAATAGCAAGCCAGCAGTTGAGTGATCAGATGATATTACAATATAGTCTCACACGCACACACAGATGGGCCAACTAAGGAATTACCAATGACTGATGAGAGGTCCAATGACACTGCTATTAATGTTCATGGGGCAAACCACCTGACCACCAATCTTTGTATATATAATCTTTGTATATATTTGCCATTGTGGGCACGATAAGTTTAGGGTTTTTAAAAGGGCTGCCTGGGTGAAAGTTCCTGTCCGGATTTCCAGATTAGGAATCCTGGACAGGACATTGAAATGAATGACATGGCAATCACCGAACCGCTCATCGCCATGTCATCAGTCTCACCCTGACGTCACCCACACCCCCTACATCACCGTCCCAACCCCCTATGTCAATGGCCCACCCTCTGCCTGTTTTAGCTGAGGAAAAAGGGTGGCAACCCTAGATAAGGTGTATAGGCTAGAGCCAGATAATGTCAGCTTAGCGGACCCCGTTCATCTGTCATTCCTGTAAAGATTTGTGTAAAACCCCATTTATTTGTGTAAAACCCCATTCCAGATAAATTAAAGTTATGCATATCCCCCCCTTTATTTACTATTTTGGGTAAGGTGAACCTTTTTGTGTATAACCCAGTGGCCCCACAGCAAATTCAAGTTAGGGCCCTAAGATATTGCTAAGTTTACCAATACTGCCAAGATATATTTAAATTGCTCAGTAATTAGGGCCTCAATGAGCCCTCTAACCAATGATCCCTCTAACCCCCGCTCCTCTGTAGTTACGTCCCTGTATAACCCTCTTCATCTGATGTTTTGGCAAGAAGATGGCAAGAAACGGTACAAAGGAAAACATAGTGGTGGTTCACCTTTACGTTAACTTTTGATATGTTATAGAAAGGCCAATTCTAAGCAAGTTTTCAATTAGATTTTTTTTTTTTATAGTTTTCTAATGATTTGCTTTCTTTTTCTTACTCTTTCCGGCTTTCAAATGGGGGAATCTAAAAAACAAATGTGAAACATGTATAGTCACTGCAACTTTTTATTACTCATCTTTCTACTCGAGCCCTCTCCTATTTATATTCCAGTCTCTCATATTCAAATCAGTGTGTGGTTGCTAGGGTAATTTGAACCTCAGCAACCTGATTGCTGACACTGCAAACTGCAGAGCTGCTGAATAAAAAGCTAAATAACTTAAAAAACACAAATAATGAAAAATGAAAACCATTTTCAAAATGTCTCAGGATATCAGTTTCTACATCATAACAAAAGTTAATTTAAACGTAAACAACCCATTTAAGGATTATGCCGAAACAGCAATAACAGTTTTACCCCTCCCATTATGCAAATGCATCGTCTTATATTCAGATTTATAGGTGTGCTGTCTGTGTAATTGCACGTTGCATATATATATATATATATATATATATATATATATATATGTATATATATATATATATATATATATATGTATATATATATATATATATATATATATTCAGTATATATATATATATATATATATATATATATATAGATATATATAGATATATACTGAATATATCTATAATGGAATAATAAAATTAAACCTCATTAAAATAAAATGTATTTTTGTTACAGCCATCCTTTTTTAGGACTGGGAAGTTTCTCTTCTGCTTGTTGCTGCTTTTTATCAAGATCTGAGTTTTTTTTTTATCCCTTATCAGATCAACAAAAAGCACATTCGTGATTCAGTACAAACCGCACGCCTTGTGCTTGGACTTAAAAAGCAGAGGCCTGAGCCAAAATGACTAAACCTGACAGCAGAGACAGCTGCTTTAATGAGGACAGCCAATTAGTGATCAGGCAGCCAATTATTCACAGTCAGTTCTGATAGTGAGGCCAATTGCTAATGGGACAGCTACTTAGGGCTCTTATTGACGAGCTGCGCTCCCCTGTGTTCCGTTTTTCTGCGTTCAGCCGCAGGGAAGCGCAGGAATAAACACATTTAGCTTTTTTCAATGGGGCTGTACTCACACAGGTGCGTGTAGGCGCCGAATGCAGGTTGAGACGAAACATGCTGCATTTTTCCTGCGTTCGGCACCTATGTCAGTACAACCCCATTGAAAAAAGCTAAATGCGTTTATTCCTGCGCTCCCCTGCGGCTGAACGCAGAAAAACGGAACACAGGGGAGCGCAGCTTCAACCGCTCGTCAGTAAGAGCCCTTAGTGAGCTAGCACACGGGCAGATTCAGGGAAAGTTCGTCGCCTGGTGACTAATCGCCACTTCTGTGCGGCAACAATCTCCCCGAACTGCCTTCCTCCTGCTATAATGAGACAATGCCCCACCAGGAAACTTCGGGCAACTACGGAAAGCCAAAGCCCTTGGACGGTGACTGAGGACATTAAATACAGCAGGAGGGCTGGGCCCCTATACAATGGAAATAATGTAATGTAATTCAACCTGTGGCCCTCTAGAAAAAAAAGTTGGAAAAAACATGCTGGACAATCCCGATGTCTAATGGAAAAATATCAATCAATTGAATAGTAAATATTTAACATTTGCTCCCAAGAGACTGTCAGGGAAAGTCAACAGACTGTCTTAAGGTGGCCATACATGGGCCGATAAAAGCTGCTGGCAGAGAGTCAGCAGCTTATTGACAGTGTGTGGGGCCCTCCAGTGGGGTTCCCCAATCAATACCTAGCCAGATGCCGATCAAGCAGGGCTAAAAATCCCGTCAGATCGTGGACCGCGTCTGTTTGTTGATGCGGTCCCGTGATCCAACCGCCTGTATTGCCTGTATTATTATCCGATCGTTTGGCCCTAGGGCCCACGATTGGATCAGCCCAATATCGCCCACCTCAAGGTGAAGAGAAGAGAAGGGAAGAGACCCGCTCATTTGGCGATCTCTACGTGTATTGCCACCTTTAAAGGAGAAGGAAAGGCTTTGTGCTAGGGATGCACTGAATCCAGGATTTGGTTCGGGATTCGGCCAGGATTCGACCTTTTTCAGCAGGATTCGGCCGAATCCTTGTGCCTGGCCGAACCGAATCCTAATTTGCATATGCAAATTAGGGCGGGAGGGAAATTGTGTGACTTTTTGTCAGAAAACAAGGAAGTAAAAAACGTTTTCCCCTTCCCACCCCTAATTTGCATATGCAAATTAGGGTTCGGATTCGGTTCTCGCCCGAATCTTTCGTGAAGGATTCCGGGGTTCGGCCGAATCCAAAAAAGTGGATTCGGTGCATCCCTACTTTGTGCACTTGGGGGTGCCAAATGTTAGGCACCCCCAAGCAATTGTATTTACTTACCTGAAACCCCGGCTCCTATCAGCAGAAAACTGCACCGGCCTGGGGTTATACCAGTGAGCACCACGGAGCCTTCTTTGTGCGGCTGCACAGTAGAGCGAGAACCCAAACTTTAACTAAAAAGTAGGCTATTTCGTTCTACTGCGTATGCTTCTGCCCTGGGAAATTTGAAGAAAGAAAAAGAAGATCGCTCCGTGGTGCTCACTGGTATAACCCCGGGCCTGTGCAGTTTTCTGCTGATAGGAGCACCGACCCAGGGATTCAGGTAAGTCAATACAATCACTTGGGGGTGCCTAACATTTGGAACCCCCAAGCAGGGCCGGACTGGGAGGAAAAAGCAGCCCTGGCAAAAGTATCAAAGCAGCCCATGTATTCATGCGCATGCAAAGCATGATACATATTTCCAACCCCAAGGTTAACTAGAACTAATGTTTATTAATAGATAATTTAATATATACACCCTATGTGCTGGAAATGGCCCTTGCAACAAGTATCTCACCCTAGTTTCTATCACAACTATTCTATCAGATGGATTAGCGGCCCTATACTTATATATATATTCTAAATTTTCCTATGTGTGCCCCCAACAAGACCATGCACTCTGGCAGTTAAGAGATTAACACGTGTGTCACAGGGCCAAAGTGTGACTTACTTGAAGAGACTAGGCTGCCTCATGCAACAGCTCACTTACATTTCTAAAGTAAGTGGCTCATTTACATATTAAATACAGACCTAATTAGCATTTTTATGTGAGCAGCCCATTATATTTTAAAGCAAGAGGCCCATCGGGCATTTGCCCAAACCCACAGATTGCCAGTCCGGGCTGCCCCTAAATGCACAAAGCCTTTCCTTCTCCTTTAAAGGAACAGTTCAGTGTAAAAATAAAAACTGGGTAAATAGACAGACTGTGCCAAATAAAAAATGTGTCTAATATAGTTAGTTAGCAAAAATGTAATGTATAAAGGCTGGAGTGACTGGATGTGTAACATAATAGCCAGAACACTACTTCCTGCTTTTCAGCTCTCTTGGTTTCCACTGATTGGTTACCAGGCAGTAACCAATGAGAGACTTGAGGGGGGCCACATGGGTCATATCTGTTGCTTTTGAATCTGAGCTGAATGCTGAGGATCAATTACAAACTCACTGAAGAGTTATGTCCTACGTGGCCCCCCTTCAAGTCGCTGATTAACTCAGAGTTAGGGCTCTTGCAGACGAGCAGGGGAGCGAAGGAGGGTTCAGTTGCAGGGGAGCGAAGGAGTAGACAAATTCAGTTTTTTTTCAATGGGGCTGTACTCACACAGGCGCATGTAGGCGCCAAACGCTCGTTGAGACGCAACATGCTGCATTTTTCCTGCGTCCGTCGCCTACATGCGCCTGTGTGAGTACAAACCAATTGAAAAAAACTGAATGCGTCTACTCCTGCGCTCCCCTGTGGCTGAACGCATAAAAACGGAACACAGCTTCAAAAGCTCGTCTGTAAGAGCCCTTAGAGAGCTGAAAAGCAGGAAGTAGTGTTCTGGCTATTATGTTACACATCCAGTCAATCCAGCCTTTATACATTACATTTTTGGCCAACTAACTATATTAGAAACATTTTTTATTTTGCACAGCCTATCTATTTACCCAGTTTTTATTTTCACACTGAACTGTTCCTTTAAGGTGCTAAATTCTCATAAACTGCAGAATGATGGGCAAGTGCAATGTGAGGCGCTCAGCGAGGATCCCTGCAGTCAGGCGCTGCCCCCTACACAAATAAAGCAGCACATGGAAGTATAACAGTTTGTTTAAGTGTTATCAATAAACATCAAGACATGGGCCCAAACCTGCACCAAGGGACACAGAGTAGCCAAACACTTGCCTCAGTTCCAAAACTGGGATTACTTGAATCAGAAAGTCTGTGTATTATTGGCTTTGTCTGCCATTTGCTTTTAGTTACAAATCTAAATGGAACTCATTATTTTCTAACGGTCTCTCTGTCATTCCAGTTCCTCACACTGGAATCAACCATCATTTTTACCTGCCAGGCCGGTAAAATACCAGCCAGGTGGCAACCCTAACTTACAGTAATGCCCAGCAGTAAGGGCAGAGACAAACGGGAAGATTCGGGGAGATTTAAGCGCCCGGCGACTAATTGCCTCTTCTTCGGGCGACTAATCTCCCCTTCCCTCGGGGAGCTTTCATCATCATCATCATCATCATCATCATTTATTTATACAGCGCTGTCAAGATACGCAGTGCTTTACTGCAGTTATAGCAAACAGGGAATAAATGGTGGCTAACAGACAAGGATTACAGAGTACAATAGGGTTTACAAACTAAAAGGTTAGGGTACAATTGAGACATTAGGATTGTATAAACACTTTGTCATTTTTGATACAGCAATGATTAATTAAGGTACATCGAATAGGCCTCTTTAAACAGATGGGTCTTTAAGGAGCGCTTGAAAGTTTGGAAGGAAGGGGAAAGTCTGACAGCTTGTGGCAGAGAGTTCCAGAGAAAAGCAGAAGCCTGAGAGAAGTCTTGTAGACGAGAATGGGCAGAAGTGACCAGAGGAGAAGTGAGGGAAGATCAGAAGCAGAGCGTAGGTTTCATGAAGGAGAGTATTTGGAGATTAGAGATGAAATATAGGGAGGGGTTTCATTATTAAGGGCCTTGAATGTGAGTGTAAGTAATTTGAATTTGATTCTAGAAGAGATTGGGAGCCAGTGAAGGGACATACATATGGGAGCAGCTGATGTTGAGCGGCGAGCTAGATGAATGAGTCTAGCGGCCGCGTTTAGAACAGATTGGAGCTTTGTTTTCTGAAGTCGCCCGAAGTTTCCTCGTCAGGCAATTTTGGAAAACAAAGAGCTCCAAGTACCATCCCGCCGGCGATTTAGATTCTAGCCGTCAGGAAGGCTTTTCGGGTAGATTAGTTGCCTGAAGAAGAGGCGATAAGTCGCCGGGTGACTAAATCTCCCCGTGTATCTCTGCACTAAGAGACGAGTGTACGGAATATTCCTGCCCCTTGTTACGCTGTAACTTACAGTAATGCCCAGCAGTAAGGGACGAGTGTATGGAAAATTCCTTCCCCTTGTTACAGCAGTGCCTAGCAGGCCTGGACTGGCAATCTGTGGGTTCTGGCAAATGCCAGAGGGGTTGCTGTAAATTGCCAACATAGACAGTCACTATTTATTGGGCTGGTGGTGGGGGCCTTCTTGGGCCTCTGTTTACTTGGAATGCCAGGGCCTATTTTGCCTCCCAGTCCAGACCTGGTGCCCAGCAGTAAAGGTAGAGTGCAAGGAAAATGTTCCAGTGAATAAGTGCACATGGCATATCACATGTTCTATAAAGGTGATAAACCCCAGAACAGAGCAATAATGGGCCTTATGTCACTGAGGGGCCCTGCTGAGTTGTCGCTCCCTATTTGGGACAAGCCCCTTGCTCAGTTCCAGATGTTTAGGCAACAGCTGTTTCCCTACTTTGGCCCTATTCCCAAAAGCAGTGAAATTACTTTCCATGTTTCAGCTCTGTCCTTGGCTGATCTCCAGTTCAGTCCATAGATTATACTCGTAGCTGTCCTAATAAATGCAGCCCTCCTGCTGCTGATGTTCTGGAACAACTGCTGCAAGCAGGACAAACGCTGCGCCGCTGCTCATACGCGCGTCCCTCGCCCTGTCTGATGGAACATGCTATAGAACTCCCTTGCCTCAAGGTGGCAGTATGGTATCAAACTAATAATTCTGCTACAGGGAAAGTTCTGGCAGTTTATAAAAGAAAGGAGAAGAAACTAAAGGGGCGGTTCATCTTTAAGTTAACTTTTAGTATGTTATAGATTGGCTACTTTCCATTCTTCAATATTTATAGTTTTCTATTAAGTATTTGCCTTCTTCTCCTTCCTGACACTTTTCAGCTTCCAAATCGGGGTCACTGACCCCATCTAAAAAAACAAATACTCTGTAAGGCTACAAATGTATTGTTACTTTTTATTACTCCTCTTTCTTTTTAGGCCTCTCCTATTTATACTCCTGTCTCTTATTTAATTCAGTCAGTGGTTGCCAGGATAATTTGAACCCTAGCAACCAGATTGCAGAAATTGCCAACTGGAGAGCTGCTGAATAATAACTCAGAAACCACAAATAATAACATCTGCATCATACATAAAACTCAAAGGTGAACAACCCCTTTAAGATACAGAACACACCACTATATACACAGTTATGCCTGACCTTTATTAATGAGGTCATTAATCATTTAATTGGATATATATATATATATATATATATATATATATATATATATATATATATATAAATATATATATATAAATATATATATAATTCCTGGGATTCCCGCAGGGCAATAGGCCTGTAAATACAACATTATTTCCTGGAAGCAATCCCCTGGTTAAACTACCTAAAAGTCCCATTATTTTGCCCTTAATAATAAGATAATTACTGGTTTCTCTGTTAATGATTACATGTGGGATTAAGGCTGGCAGAATATTCCCTATAACATTAGCTTTGGGCAGTAAATACAAAGACAGAAACAGATTGAGGCCATAGTACTGGGACCAATGATGGGCGCAGCAGCTGCATTTGAGCTTAGGATCAAGGGGAAAAAAACATGTTTCATTTAGTTTTATATTGAGATTTAATCCTATTTTCTCTGGCAACCGTTGTGTTTATCTTCTTACAATAGGGAACAGGCTGTGGGTTCTGGGAGTGAAAACACACAGGAATAATAGGAGTGCAATCCACAGTACTACAACTCCCAGCATTACCTGCAGCTGTAGTTCAGGAACAGCAGAAAAAAAAAATATATATAAATATATCTGTCCCAAAGAGGCCATGCACACTCAGGTCTTATGAAAGAAAAAGTGGTGTTTATTCAGCAATTAAACG
The DNA here is from genome assembly GCA_038501925.1 of Xenopus petersii. Lineage (NCBI taxonomy): Eukaryota > Metazoa > Chordata > Amphibia > Anura > Pipidae > Xenopus > Xenopus petersii. Next base: position 13,990,999 of record CM076688.1, read on the forward strand.
ACTGACATTTCGGCTTGCTATCAAGCCTTTCTCAAAGTGTCACTTTCAGAAGACCTGAGTGTGCATTGCCTCTTTGGGACAGTTATCTTATTATATGAACGTTGCACCCAGGCACCTTCATTTGATTTACGTGTTGTGCTGGCTTCCAGCTATATATATGGGGGGTCACAAGTACTATGAAGTCTTGGTGCAAAGATAAACATTGAGAGATGAAGGTGGAATTTCTCATAATGCTTTTAATTTGGCAGGGGTGGAGAAGAGGAGTCCTGCATACTTCCCATTTATAACATTCCTTAGGTGCATGTAAATCTGTCATTCACCCCTCACCTTCCCCTCTCTTCCATTTACACAGCTCTCCTCTGTGGGTGTGCACCCATCATATATCACTCTGCTCTGCCAAAACTACCTCTCACTTTCTGATCCCTCTCTATATAACCTGAGCCGTCTCTTTGGCTTATATTAATTAAATGATAAAGGGGATTGCTGGAACAGAATTCTGGGAGCTGGAAGACATAGTTTTTTGGTATCTCTCTGTACAGACTATGTCTATAGAAATAAGTCAAATCAACTGGACTTGCTGTCCAGTTGATTTGACTTATTTCTATAGATATACCATGACCTGGTTGAATGAGAATCTTCACAAATAATGTAAAGACTATGAGCAAATTTAGGGGGCTGTTCTTGCTGAATTGTGCTTAGTACAGAGGAATACCTATGCTGCCATAGTTTTATATGATCTCTCTGTACAGACTATGAGCAAACTTAGGGACTGTTCCTGCTGAATTGTGCTGTGTACAGGGGATACCTATGCTGCCATAGTTTTATGGGATCTCTCTGTACAGACTATGAGCAAACTTAGGGGGCTGTTCCTGCTGAATTGTGCTTAGTACAGAGGAATACCTATGCTGCCATAGTTTTATGGGATCTCTCTGTACAGACTATGAGCAAACTTAGGGACTGTTCCTGCTGAATTGTGCTTAGTACAGGGAATACCTATGCTGCCAGTTTTATGGGATCTCTCTGTACAGACTATGAACAAACTTAGGGGACTGTTCCTGCAGAATTGTGCTTAGTACAGGGAATACCTATGCTGCCATAGTTTTATGGGATCTCTCTGTACAGACTATGAACAAACTTAGGGGCTGTTCCTGCTGAATTGTGCTTAGTACAGGGAATACCTATGCTGCCATAGTTTTATGGTATCTCTCTGTACAGACTATGAGCAAACTTAGGGGCTGTTCCTGCAGAATTGTGCTTAGCACAGAGGAATATCTATGCTGCCATAGTTTTATGGTATCTCTCTGTACAGACTATGAGCAAACTTAGGGGCTGTTCCTGCTGAATTGTGCTTAGTACAGGGAATACCTATGCTGCCATAGTTTTATGGTATCTCTCTGTACAGACTATGAGCAAACTTAGGGGCTGTTCCTGCAGAATTGTGCTTAGCACAGAGGAATATCTATGCTGCCATAGTTTTATGGTATCTCTCTGTACAGACTATGAGCAAACTTAGGGGACTGTTCCTGCTGAATTGTGCTTAGTACAGGGGAATACCTTTGCTGCCATAGTTTTATGGGATCTCTCTGTACAGACTATGAGCAAACTTAGGGGCTGTTCGTGCTGAATTGTGCTTAGTACAGGGGAATACCTTTGCTGCCATAGTTTTATGGGATCTCTCTGTACAGACTATGAACAAACTTAGGGGACTGTTCCTGCAGAATTGTGCTTAGCACAGAGGAATACCTATGCTGCCATAGTTTTATGGGATCTCTCTGTACAGACTATGAACAAACTTAGGGGACTGTTCCTGCAGAATTGTGCTTAGTACAGGGAATACCTATGCTGCCATAGTTTTATGGGATCTCTCTGTACAGACTATGAACAAACTTAGGGGACTGTTCCTGCAGAATTGTGCTTAGTACAGGGAATACCTATGCTGCCATAGTTTTATGGGATCTCTCTGTACAGACTATGAACAAACTTAGGGGCTGTTCCTGCTGAATTGTGCTTAGTACAGGGAATACCTATGCTGCCATAGTTTTATGGTATCTCTCTGTACAGACTATGAGCAAACTTAGGGGCTGTTCCTGCAGAATTGTGCTTAGCACAGAGGAATACCTATGCTGCCATAGTTTTATGGTATCTCTCTGTACAGACTATGAGCAAACTTAGGGGACTGTTCCTGCTGAATTGTGCTTAGTACAGGGGAATACCTTTGCTGCCATAGTTTTATGGGATCTCTCTGTACAGACTATGAGCAAACTTAGGGGCTGTTCGTGCTGAATTGTGCTTAGTACAGGGGAATACCTTTGCTGCCATAGTTTTATGGGATCTCTCTGTACAGACTATGAGCAAACTTAGGGGGTTATTCCTGCTGAATTGTGCTTAGTACAGGGGAATACCTATGCTGCCATAGTTTTATGGGATCTCTCTGTACAGACTATGAGCAAACTTAGGGGACTGTTCCTGCTGAATTGTGCTTAGTACAGGGGAATACCTATGCTGTAAGTATATAGTATGTAAGTCACCCTTACCTGAGGGATTCTAAAATAGATGTAGTTTATTCACACCAGGGTTAGTAGGATCAGAGGGTCATGGGTGGCGTTTTAAAAGGTTTATTGTTCAAAGAGTACTGAGTATCTCTCTCCCCCAGAAATAATACCTTGGCCAGCAATGGACGGTGTATAATCAGTGACAGACTTGTTACTACAGCTGCGGTGCTTTCTCTCAAATAATCACACGCGTCCCCTGAACCCCCCAAAAATAATAAACAGTCAGGATGTCACAGCCCAATGGGATTTCTCCAGCACTCACTGCAGCCCCGCGAGGCAAAAAAACACAGGCCCCACTGAACGAGAACTGGGGATAAGAATTAGCCCATAATGATCTTGCCCATAATAAATGAACCAAGTATTATTATAAATGAATCATATTAGTTAATATCAGTTATTAGTTAATCAGTTATTTCCTCCAGCAGTATGTATCCCCCAAGCAGTGAGTTATTGCCTCCAACTTTATGTCAGCCCCACAGGCAGTATGTAATTGCCTCTATCAGTATGTCAGCCCCACAGACAGTATGTAATTGCCTCTATCAGTATGTCAGCCCCACAGACAGTATGTAATTGCCTCTATCAGTATGTCAGCCCCACAGGCAGTATATAATTGCCTCTAGTAGTATTTCAGCCCCACAGCCAGTATGTAATTGCATTTAGCAGTATTTCAGCCCCACAGGCAGTATATAATTGCCTCTATCAGTATGTCAGCCCCACAGGCAGTATGAAATTGCAATTAGCAGTATTTCAGCCCCAAAGGCAGTATGTAATTGCATTTAGCAGTATTTCAGCCCCACAGGCAGTATATAATTGCCTCTATCAGTATGTCAGCCCCACAGGCAGTATATAATTGCCTCTATCAATATGTCAGCCCCACAGGCAGTATGTAATTGCATTTAGCAGTATTTCAGCCCCACAGGCAGTATGTAATTGCCTCTATCAGTATGTCAGCCCCACAGGCAGTATGTAATTGCATTTAGCAGTATTTCAGCCCCACAGGCAGTATGTAATTGCCTCCAGCTGAGTACCTGCCCCTCAAGAACTAATTGCCTTCAGCAGTATATCAGCCCCACAGGCAATGAGTTATTACCTCCACCAGTAAATCTGCCCCACAAGAACAAATTGCCTCTAAAAGTGTGTTAACCCCACAAGACGTGATTGCCTTTAGCAGTATGTCTGCTCCCCCAAGTAGTGAATTATTAGGGGTCATTCTCTTAGCCATTTTTGTATTTGCTCAAAATACGTGTATACATTTTTCAAGCAGTGTTTTGTGCTAAACGTGTGTCTATCGTTCATTGTAACGTGCTAGAACTGCACAACTGCCTCAACTGAGGCTCAGTCCCAACAAACTCAGGCCAAGTCAGTAAGAAAACCTGTGCCATGACTGAGCACTCTCACTTCAGGAGTACCTGATAGGGGCCTGCTTTGTGTGCTGCAGGGGTTCTGCCTGTCCCTTTCCCCTGTGCCCCACTCTGCTCCACTCTCTTTCTCTGGGAACATCTGTTTCTCAGGTAGAAGAAGAATAAAATCTGTTTAAAAGCATCTTGGCACGCAGCCCACCATTCTCCTCCCCTCCAGCTCCCGAGGCCTTCCTCCCACTCACAGGCTCAGGAGACACACCGAGGCAGGGGGATGCCTTCTTGTGCCAAGCTTGGTGGGGAGGGGAGGCGACAGATGAGCCGAAATAGAGGCAAAAAATGAACCCTCACCCTCCCTTCCTTAGTCCTCCCTTTCCCAAAGCCCGGGAGAACATCCAAGTGTTGTTCTCTAAACAGGCAGGTCCAGGCACGTCCACTCCCACCCACTATCAATACCTATTGATGTGTATGGAAAGTATTTTTCCCCAGCATTTCATTTGTGGGGGACTTAAACTTGCAGGTAAGGGAATAACAGTCAAGTCTAATAACCCATAACAACCAATAACATGATGGCTTTCAAACTGTGAATGTTTGCAGCCAGTGGGCCTCTTTTGCTACAATTTTCCCTTGTCAGAGCCTTAATGTTCTTCATCCAACTTAATCGGAATTTGTAACACTAGGGGATTTCCTGGTATGGATGAGAAAGAGGCTACAATAACATAGAGGTTACGTGAGGAGTTCCTGGCATCAAAGCCGTTCTGCCTTGAATTATATAATTTTCCCTGCGTCCAACTGCGTTTTGATTTACCGGTTTAGTTGTATCATGTGACACTTATAGATAGAATGATGGGTTGGAGCCTTTAGTAAAACACTTAATATTACATCTGAGCGTGTTTGCCCTCAATGACTCAGCTTGGTCAATTGGCACGTCTGCTGACTTGCTGTTGGTGACCATGATTCTGGGTTCACTGCCCAAACAAAATGCAGGAAGTTACTGTCAAAATCACATGACTATATATTCCCCATCAGACCTAAGCCCATGGGCACACTTAACATAGGCTCTACTACATCCCTCCGTGGACGGTTGGAGTATAGGCCAGGTGGCAACCCTACTGGAGCTTTCAATCATTAGCACCATTACGTAATAAAAACCATTCCCTTTGTGTTCATGTACATGACCAATGCTATACCAGTTACTGTCATCATCTAATAATAAAACTATCAAAGAAAAGCATAGTTAGTTATTCATGTTCTTACCATCTACTCTGGAATCTGAGATCTGCAGCTTTGCTTGACCAGACTCTTCAGCAAATCTGGAGTCAGGAGCCTCCTCAACAGATTCTTCCCTATGACTCTCCACTGATACGTCACTTTGAGGCTCATTCTGTAAAAAGTAGTTATGAGGAGACACTCCATTTCTAGATTCTTCTATGACTCTCTGGGTTTGTACGACTTCCTGCTGGCAGGAGATAGATGCTGAAGGCCCGTACCCTGGTAGCCTTGAAGGGAAAGACTTCTTTCCATGTGAAGCAGCATCCTGGACATTGGGTTCACAATCTGCTATGCAAAGCAACGACTTTTCATTAGCTGTGTTGGTCTGGACATTTGAATTCTGAAGCGGGACTCTATCTGAATTACCAAAAGAGTGGGCTCTCTGCATCATGGATCTGAGTCTATCAGGTGATACCTCTGTTTTTTTCCCAGGTTGGCTCAGATCTGTTTCTCGAGGGAGTGACTGTGAAGAAAACCGAGAGCCAGCGAACTGTGATCTCTGAGAGGTTGGCGTTATTCTCTCAGCCGGAAGTCTTCCAAAAGACGGCATTTGGGAGTGACCCTTGGAAATTGCTTCTGTTTTCTCCTTTGTTCCTTGTGGGACTTGGCCTGAATTACCATGTAGATTGACTCTTAGTTGTGTCCTTGGTAATGGTCTTGTTACCTGTTCAGGAGCAGATCCATTAGAAGGCTTGACTATTGAACCTTGAAGGCTACCTGGAACTTTCTGAAGAGTGGCTGGTTGCAATGGCCCAAAGACCGGGGATGGCGATGGTGAACATCTCAAACTGCAGTTGATTGGAGCATCAGTAGGTGGTGAGGAAGAGGATGAAGAAGAGGAAAATGATGGCTCCCTACTGATTGGTTTGGTTCCTCTTGAGAGTGGCCTCTTGTAATCTGGGGTAGGAGAGCTCCATCCCTCTGAGGGTGGATATCCTGCATCTGGAGATGGAACCAGATCTGGGACATTGTCCTCAGCAATATGAAGGTCCAGAGAAGGGAGAGAGCTGTGGTTGTTGGTTGTCACAGGTACCAGTCGAACCCCAGGTCTTTCAACTTCTGAATGAAAAACGCTGCCATGGGAAGAGAACTTTTTTAGTACTGGGCTCAAAGTATTGTTGACGGTCATCATAGAGTCATGCTGATCAAGTGCGGTCTGTGTACGCAGCTGATGAAAAGGTTTTGTAGCAGGTGGGCACTCCAAGCTAGAAGTGGAGCTGTGGAGGCTCTCGCTGTCACTGCCATGACCAGAGGAAGAAAACCCACTTGGGTTGAGTCGCGTTTGGAAGGAAGAAACTCTGTTAAGGCTTTGCCCTGTGCTTCCATTGCTTCTGGCCATCTGCATGGTTCCACGGTTAAAGGACAAGCTACTAGTAATTCGGGTCTTGAGAACTGGACTTTGGGCAGGACTGCAGCTGGAACTGATGCTGATACGTGACTGGTAGACAGGTTGTTGCATACCAGAAGATATTCTATTGTCCCCATTGCTTGTCCGTATAATGCCAGCTTGGCTGGGACTGAAGGGTGAGGTGAGAGGAGATGTTGGTGAGAAAACAGGAGTGTCATCCACATCCTCTATATCAAAGGACCTTTTCAGGGCTGTTGTAAGAAAGAGAAAAGAAATCAGGCATTGATAATAATTGGCAGCTTGATAATACCTTCCATACATGCAATAAAGGGGATGTACTAACACAGCAGAGTGAAATGCTCATATCTAACCTATCCTTAATCTATAATATTGGCTTTATTACTATGTTCTACTCATTTTAGGGGTATATTAGAGCTAACTATGAAAGCATGAAGGCAACAGTAATTTAGCCACCAGGAGGAAGTTGGCTATATGTAGTCAGACTTGCCCTCCACGAGACCAGCAGTCAATCACACAACCAAATGGCCTTCTATGCTTATACCAGGAGTGCCCATACTTAACTAATACGAGGTCTACTTTTATTGATGATGTCCCATTATGATCTACATCCATAAAAGCACTGTTAGAATTCTGTTCCATGGAAAATATGACTTAAATATTGATTTATGAGAAAATGTATAGTTATATTTCACAAACACCCATTTCTTATGTAACCTTAACATAATAAATATCTGCATGAAAAGCATGAAACAGGAGGGTGAGTTAAACAAGCTGTTTGTTGACAGTGTCTTGAGATCTACTGATCACCAGCTAAAGGTCTACTGGTAGATCCCGATCTAACTTTTGGCCACCCCCGGCTTATACCAATATGATCAATGACAGAATACAGGATCTAAGAGAAGAAAGTGAATGAGAGAAAAAGAACTGGATGGAAAAAGACAAAATAGGGATAAAATAAGGTGCATTAATCCCTGGTCTAGTTCAGCCCTCCAAAGCACATTTATATCGCCCAGATTAACCAAAGAGCCACGTAGGTAAGCACAATAAAAGATAAATGTAATACACATCAGCAACAGATAACCTGTAATATATATCCTATAAGCCAGTGATCCCCAACCAGTGGCTCATGAGCAACATGTTACTCACCAATCTCTTGGGTGTTGCTCCCAGTGGCCTCAAAGCAGGTGATTATTTTTGAATTCCAGGCTTTGAGTCAAGTTTTGGTTGTATAAAAACCAGGGTGCTGCCAAACAGACCCTCCTGTAGGCTGCCAGTCCACATAGGGACTACCAAATGTCCAACCAACACTTATTTGCGCCACCCAAGAATATTTTTAATGCTTGTGCTGCTCCCCAACTATTTTTACATCTGAATGTTGCTCACGGGTAAAAAAGGTTGGGGACCCCTGCTATAATTGTTGCTTATTATTGCCCCTAGTTATCCCCAAGATTAATGCTGACAATTGTGTATTGCATGAAATAATGCAACTCATGGATATTAGAAGTTACCTCTGCGTTCTACAATCTGCTTCTTACTTGGCCATTTTCATGGTCAGGAGCCTCCTTGCAGACCTCTAATTAGGGATGCACCGAATTCAGGATTCGGTTCGGGATTCAGCCTTTTTCAGCAGGATTCGGATTCGGCCGAATCCTACTGCCTGGCCGAACCGAATCCTAATTTGCATATGTAAATTAGGGGTGGGGAGGGAAATCACGTGACTTTTTGTCACAAAACAAGGAAGTAAAAAATGTTTTCCCCTTCCCACCCCTAATTTGCATATGCATATGCAAATTAGGGTTCGGATTCGGTTCGGTATTCAGCCGAATCTTTCGTAAAGGGTTCGGCCGAATCGAAAAAAGTGAATTCGGTGCACCCCTACTTCTAATACTCTTATATGTTACACTAGAGGTGGGTAGGCTACTTGAGGATTTCATTTGACAACTGTAGGATAAAGACGCTGATTTGTTCAGCCTGCAGTAGCCTCTATAATCCTCCAGTTATGGCAGTTTGAGTTTTCAGTGAAGAGATGACTGGCTCAATTCATGCCTAAGGCACATGCTTTCCACAGGAAGCACCTCTGTGGCGCCCAAGAATGGATTTTGTATTGAGGATTAGCCATATGCACAGCAGACGTGATGCCCATGATAATGCTCACCGCTGAATGCTTAATGGAGCTTAAATTAAGCTTGAAGTTAAACCTCCCATATAATGATAAGGGGGGGGTGGAATAAATGCTATATCATCCCATTAAAAGCATACCCCAATTAAATCCACATGTTGCATGGCTGATTAGCAATCGTCTAAGATACATTATTCCACATTAATTTTTAGGATTCAAGGCTCCTTCAACCCCTGCAAGTGCGATTTCTTAGCACGTGCCAAGATTTTATGCTCCCACACACATCATCCTTATGAAATTAATTCCATATAAGGGTTTCTCTTTGGAGGGTCTCGGAGCCAAACCTTGCACAGTGACACTGTAATTGTGAATAAAAACTCAAGGCACTGTCTATGTGCCAGTCCTAGAACTGGAACAGTTGGAACTGAAGAGGAGCATTACACTAGCCAGGCCTGGACTGGCAATCTGTGGGATCGGGCAAGTGCCCGTTGGGCCGCTTGCTTTAAAATGTAAATGGGCCGCTCACCTAAAAATGCAAAATAAGTCTGTCTTAAATATGTAAATGAGCTGTCAATAACAGCCAGCCACAGCTAAAGCTGGCCATAGATGTAAAGATCTTTAAAAGATCTTTTCGTTATCGTTAGATCACGATTATCTCGAAACGATTGTTTAAATGTACGATTTGTCCATCCACTAAAAATCCCGTTGCGATAGAAACTACGGTGAGATATTTGTTACAGGGGCCAGTTCTAGCACATAGGATGTATAATATTGCTGGAGATTATATGGTAATGGAATCTTAAAATACTGTATCTATTAATAAACACAAGTTCTAGTTAACCTTGGAGTTGGACATATATAAAATGCTTGGGCTGCTTTGATACTTTTGCCAGGGCTGCTTTTTCCTCCCAGTCCGGCCCTGACACTAGTTGTTATGGTGCATAAGAACACGTATGACTGCCCTGATACATGTATGACTAGCTCCATTCTCCACCCTCTACACGAGCAGTCACAAACCCTCAAAGCTCTCTCTGTTGGCCGCACAGGGCACATCTCTCATCACCCTCAGCCTGTTTGCTGTCTGCACTCCGGCAAAAACACTTTCATCTCTAGGTGTGAGATTCGACTGGCCAAGTGCCGTCCCACCGCTCTCCAGCTGTTTTTAAGTGGCAAATCTCTTCAGCTGCCTCAGTAGAAAGGGAAATATAGTACTACATTAACCCTATGACAGCTGGATGGAGGTCAGACTAGGACCAAAATCCTGCAATGTAATCTTGAAAGTTTGGAAAAATGTTGATATAGACCTGACGTGCCATTTGTAAAGGCTCCCATACACGGGCGATAAAAGCTGCCAACAGACTGAGTGGGCAGCTAATTGGCCTGTGTGTGGGGCCATCCAACGGGCTTCCCCGATCGATATCTGGCAGAAAGTCAGGCAGATCTTGATTGGCAGGTTAAAAAATCCTGTTGGATTGAGGTCGCATCTGAGCCTCTATGTAGCCCCGCCATATGACCGTCTGTATCGGATCCACAATCCGCGATATCGGATGTAGGCATATTGGAGAGAGATCTGCTCGTTTAGCGATCTCTACATGTATGGGCACCTTAAGACAAGCTTTCTTTTCTGTAAGAACATCTGGCCTCCGGCAGCAGTGGGGTTAAATAGAGCGAGCACCTAATGAGCGCAGGACGGGCTTGGGTGAGAAATTAGACTCCAAGCACCTCCGGAAGCAAAAAAAGATGAAATGAGTCAACTGAATGCAAGAGCCCAAAACTGTGTGCCTTGGGGGTAACAAAGACATATGGCTGCCAGGTCTCTCCAGGAATCAACAACTGAGATTTAGGCTCAGAATACAGAGGTCCTAAAGTGTTAACCCCTTTGCTACCATGCTATAAATCCGTATAGTGCGCAAGTCCCACAACATTCTCCCCATTGTGTCTGAGATTTGGGGTTATAGAATAGTAAATTTACAAGTGGCTGCTTTGTAACTCACACTTTACTCTCAATTTATGTTCTAGATATGTTCTATATATTTCATTCTTTTCACATTCAAGGCCTCCCACATCTGTGAGACTTGCCACACCCCAACCCACTCCACAATGGGGCACTCTGGGCCCCTATTGCATCCCATTTAATTTGGAGCACGGGCTTTAATTACAGGAGCAAGATAGATTTGTCCATGGGCAGAAAAGCCTTGTGACATCATGACATCATTAGCGACATCACTAGTAAATGTTTTCGGTGGAGAATCTCCCATGCCATGACTTCTGCACACTTCCCAATATCAATGGGAGCTGCTGAAAGCTGTCACCGCAGTTTCACCATTTGCCATGGGCATTTTGGAATCAGCACTCAGTGGGGCTCATTTATCAACACTGAGCAAAGTTGCCCATGGGCAGTTACCCATAGCAACCAATCAGTGATTAGCCTTTTCAAGCCAGCTGCAAGTTGAACAATGAATGCAACAATCTGATTGGTTGCCATGGGTTATTGCCCATGGGCAAATTTGCCCAGTGTTGATAAATGACCCCCAGTGTTCCCTGATGTGTGTATCTAATGACACCCACCCATCTGGCTGAAGCTCTGGGGGACACTGCTCCAGATAAAGAAACAGTGCTGCCACTTCTAGAAATTCCCATTTCTACATGTGAGCAGAAGCAGCCATATTGCTTGCTCAACAAAGGCCTTCTTCCTAGAAGCATCAGTATCACAAGTTTAGGAGCAGTGAGGGACACGTTAAACACTGATGGTGCTCATGGTGACCCATATCAACAGGCAATGCATTGCTCAAGATGCTCCATCTAAGCAGACACCCCCGCAGTCATTGAGAATTGTGGTTTATCCCTATTGGCTGACAGTCCCATATCTCATTGGGAGCATTTTCACATGACAGTATATAATGTATTCAGGGGTTGTTCACCTTTCAGATAACTTTTATTATGTTATAGAATGGCCAATTTTAAGCAAGTAGTATTCATTATTTATTTTTTATAGTTTGTGAATTATTTGGCTTTTTTGTTGGACTCTTTCCAGCTTTCTATTTTGCGGTCACTGACCCCATCTAAAAACAAATGCTCTGTAAGGCTACAAATGTATTGTTATTGCTACTTTTTATTACTAATCTTTTTATTTAGTCCCTCTCCTATTCATATTCCAGTCTCTTACTCAAATCAGTGCATGGTTGCTAGGCTAATTAGGACCCTAGCAACCTGACTGCTAAAAGGGGTGGTATCCTTGCCCAATGGTTTTTTTTTACACCTGCCTAAAATATATCTGCCCAATAAATTGGTTTGGCCTCATACACAGTCCAGTAAACTACCCAAATGCAGCAGCCAATTAGCCTTTAGCTTCAATTCGTTTAAAGGGGTGGTTTGCCTTTAAATTAACTTTTAGGGCAGAGACACGCTCCGATTTGGGGGGGGATTAGTTACCCAGCAGCAAATCTCCTCTTCCTCGGGCAATGCACTGATTTGAATAAGAGACTGGAATATGAATACGAGAGGCCTGAATGGAAAGACGAGTAATAAAAATAACAATACACTTGTAGCCTTACAAAGCATTTGTTTTTTAAAAAGGGGTCAGTGACCCCCATTTGAAAGCTGGAAAGAGTCAGAAGAAGAAGGCAAATGATTACAAAACTATAAAATAAATAAATAAATAATAAAGACCAGTTGAAAAGTTGCTTACAATGAGCCATTCTATAACATGCTACAGGTAAGGGCACATGTTCAGATTCGGGGAGAACAAGTCGCCCGGCAATAAATCGCCTCTTCTTCGGGGCGACTAATCTCCCGGAACTGCCTCCCGCCAGCTAGAATGTAAATCGCCGGTGGGCAATCGGTGCGCTTCGTTTTCCGAAGTGGCCCGACGTTTCCTCACGAGGAAACTTTGGGTGACTTCGGAAAACAAAGCGCTCCGAGTGCCATCCCGCTGGCAATTTACATTCTAGCCGGCAATTTACATTCATCGCCGGGCGACTAATTCCCCCCAAATCTGAGCATGTGCCCTTACCCGTAGTATGTTATAGAATGGCTCATTATAAGCAACTTTTCAACTGGTCTTTATCATTTATTTTTTCATTGTTTTTTAATGATTTGCCTTCTTCTTCTGACCCTTTCCATCTTTCAACTGGGGGTCACTGACCCCATCTAAAAAAACAAATGCTCTGTAAGGCTACAAATGTATTGTTATTGTTACTTTTTATTACTCCTCTTTCTATTTAGGCCTCTCCTATTCATATTCCAGTCTCTTATTCAAATTAGTGCATTGTTGCTAGGGTAAGGACCCTAGCAACTAGATGGATGAAATTACAAACTGGAGTGCTGCTGAATAAAAAGCTAAATAACTAAAAAACGCAAATAGTAAAAAATGAAAACCAAATGCAAATTGTCTCAGATTATCACTCTCTACATTATACTAAAAGTTAATTTAAAGGTGACCAACCCCTTTAATGTGCAGTGCATCCCTCAACCAAAAACAAGAATGTGCAATAAGAGTCTTTTTTTTTAATACTTTTATAGTTAAAGGTGGTTGTAACCTCCACTGTGCGTCATGGTTTAGGGCAGCCCCTGATCTGAAGGGCCAAATACATGCAAAGGGCCATTGGTTTTTGTTTCCACTTCTTTTGATTGGTTGCCATGAATAAAAGTTTCTCCAATCCCCTGCAAACCATAACTCTAAGGCTGGTGATTTGGTCTCCAAGGTGGCCAATGGACATATCAGAAGGTTTTCATTAGCCTGCAGCTTTCTCCAATAACTTGCTCTTTGGGTGGGGGTGGGAGGAGCAGGTCAGTACTTTCCCAGCAGGACCATCCAATGAACTCGCTACAGGTCAGGACCACCAAGACACCATGGAGAACATTAAACCTTTTGACTTAGGACACTAAATCTTTAAATCCACAGTTATTATTGCCACTATAGGGTTATAATGTCGCCACCCTGTGGCTCCTACTTGAGCCTTTTTAACTGGCAATGGGTTACCAGGATGCAGCACTGCAGGCTACCCTGCTACTAACTACTTAAAGGAACAGTAACATCAAAAAATGTAAGTGTTTTAAAAGAATGACAAAATAAGTAGTGTTGCCCTTCACTGGTAAACCTTATGTGTTTGCTTCAGAAACACAACTATAGTTTATATAAACAAGATGCTGTGTAGCCATGGGGGCAGATTCAAGCACAGGATACACAGTAGATATTAGATAAGTACTACTATAGTTCATATAAACAAGCTGCTGTGTAGCCATGGGGGCAGCCATTCAAGCACAGGATACACAGTAGATAACAGATACTTTCTGTAGAATCCCATTATATACTACATAATTTATCAGTTTTGTGCAGTGTATCCTGTGCCTTTTCTCCTTTTTCAGCTTTGAATGGCTGCCCCCATGGCTACACAGCAGCTTGTTTATATAAACTATAGTAGTACTTATCTGTTATCTGCTGTGTATCCTGTGCTTGAATGGCTGCCCCCATGGCTACACAGCAGCTTGTTTATATAAACTATAGTAGTACTTTTCTGTTATCTACTGTGTATCCTGTGCTTGAATGGCTGCCCCCATGGCTACACAGCAGCTTATTTATATAAACTATAGTAGTACTTATCTGTTATCTGCTGTGTATCCTGTGCTTGAATGGCTGCCCCCATGGCTACACAGCAGCTTGTTTATATAAACTATAGTAGTACTTATCTGTTATCTACTGTGTATCCTGTGCTTGAATGGCTGCCCCCCATGGCTACACAACAGCTTGTTTATATAAACTATAGTAATACTTATCTATTATCTACTGTGTATCCTGTGCTTGAATGGCTGCCCCCATGGCTACACAGCAGCTTGTTAATATAAACTATAGTAGTACTTATCTGTTAACTACTGTGTATCCTGTGCTTAAATGGCTGCCCCCATGGCTACACAGTAGCTTGTTTATATAAACTATAGTAGTACTTATCTGTTATCTACTGTGTATCCTGTGATTGAATGGCTGCCCCCATGGCTACACAGCAGCTTGTTTATATAAACTATAGTAGTACTTATCTGTTATCTACTGTGGATCCTGTGCTTGAATGTCTGCCCCATGGCTACACAGCAGCTTATAAAGTATTGTAGTCTTTCTAAAGCAAATACACCAGTTTTACCAGTGTAGGGCACCAGTACATTATATTGTCATTGCTCTAAAACACTTAAACTATAGTAGTACTTATCTGTTATCTACCTTGTATCCTGTGCTTGAATGGCTGCCCCCCATGGCTACACAACAGCTTGTTTATATAAACTATAGTAATACTTATCTATTATCTACTGTGTATCCTGTGCTTGAATGGCTGCCCCCATGGCTACACAGCAGCTTGTTAATATAAACTATAGTAGTACTTATCTGTTAACTACTGTGTATCCTGTGCTTAAATGGCTGCCCCCATGGCTACACAGCAGCTTGTTTATATAAACTATAGTAGTACTTATCTGTTATCTACTGTGTATCCTGTGATTGAATGGCTGCCCCCATGGCTACACAGCAGCTTGTTTATATAAACTATAGTAGTACTTATCTGTTATCTACTGTGGATCCTGTGCTTGAATGTCTGCCCCATGGCTACACAGCAGCTTATAAAGTATTGTAGTCTTTCTAAAGCAAATACACCAGTTTTACCAGTGTAGGGCACCAGTACATTATATTGTCATTGCTCTAAAACACTTATATTTTGGTATTACTGTTCCTTTAAGGGATGATCCCCCCCAGCTTGTAGACCATCCTGAAAGCCCCTAGGATATTGGACATATGGTCAGTCAGCTGCCCCCTCCCCTTTCCCTGGCTTCCATATGTGGGATACTTAATCATAACAGCAAAAGGAAGGAGCAGGTTACGACTGACCTTATTAGACCCTGTTAAGTTATTTGAAAAGGGTAAAAGAAACAAGTTAATTATACGTTTGGCACAAAGCCGCTGTGCTGGGACTCCTCAGGGCTGGTGGTACAGAGAATAGGGCCCCGGGCACTTAAAGGAATAACATGAGCCTTCAACAGTCAAAAAAAGATCAAATATCCCAAGCTATGGACCTCCAGCTGTTGTTGAACTACAACCCCCAGCACCTTTGGATGCAAGGCTGCTGGGAGTTATAGCTTAACATGAAACAGAGAGTGGAAATTTTGAGATCTCTACAACTAATATTTGAAGTTGTTTGCAAACTTTCCCGTCAAAGTGGCCGTTCCGATTGAAATGGCCTTTGTCCACGATGCTGAGAATGGAATCGTGACAATGGCAACTGAAAAGCAGAGGTTTGGTTATAGACAGGGGGTCAACAAACACCTCCTGCTGGGTGGGGCAACAACGCATACAGAATCGAGAGGGGTTCCCTGAATGGACAAGCAGAATTCAGCATGGCCACGTTGCCACCAGCTCAGTCTGCAGCATCCACCAAATCAGATCTATGTTTTTACTTATCCGCTCATGCTAGGCTCAATAAAGCTAATTGCTGATTGTCTGTTATGGGTTATTGCACCCAAACCCGCCCCCCCCCCCCTTTAGTGATATAGGAGTTTCTAGCAATTACAAAGCCGACGGAGACATGAAGGGTCACAAAAGCAGTAAGGGGCAATGCTCCATGCAATGGGCAAAGTGCAAAAAAAAAAAAAGTAGGAGGGTTCACACTGTATGGGGCATTGTAAATAAGCCCTATGGACAGTCTCTAGAAAGCAAATAATCAGTGCAATTGCAGATAATCAATCAGGCCCAAGAATACATCATTCACATGTGACTCATTCAGTAACGCCCTGATGAAAGGAGGTCACTCACCACCATTTTTTTAAAATAAATGAGGGAAAAAATGCAGGAGGAGAAAGCAAGAACTGAAGTAGATCCCTATACCTAGTGCGTCTCCTTTGCGATAACTTAGAATGATGCAGAGTGATATTCTGAGACAATTTGCAATTGGTCTAAATGTTTTATTATTTAAGATTTTGAGTTATTTACCTTTTTATTCAGCAGCTCTCCGGTTTACAATTTCAGCAATCTGGTTGCTAGGATCTAAATTGCCATAGCAACCATGCATTGGTTTGAATAAGAGATTGGAATATGAATAGGAGAGGGCTGAATAGAAAGATGAGTAATAAAAAGTAGCAATACATTTGTAGCCTAAAAGTCCCTATAGACGCAAAGATTTTTCTTTGGTGAACGACCGATTTCAGACCAATCTGTCAAATAATCGTGAGGTTAGTGGGAATCGAATGATCATGCATCTAATGATTTTTCATCCGAGATCTGTCAGAAAATTGATTGGCCAGGTTAAAAGATTTTCATCGGTCACAGTAAAATCTATCTATTGTCAAATTAATTGCAGGGCCAAGCAGGCAGCGCCCCTCAGTTTTACTTGCAATATCGCTTGAAATGGTCTTTTGGACAAATCGTACATTTAAACAATCGTTTCAACATAAGCTTGGTCTAACGATAACTAAAAGATTTTTTAAAAATCTTTACATCTATGGCCAGCTTTATAGAGCATTTGTTTTTTAGAGGGGGTCAGTGAAACCCCATTTGAAAGTTGGAAAGAGTCAGTAGAATAAGGCAAATAATTAAAAAAATTTAAAAAATAAATAATGAAGACCACTTGAAAACTTGCTTAGAATTAGCTATTTTATAGCAGACTGGACTGCAATCCCACAGTGGGTGAGTGGGCTGTTAAGGCAGAGACACACACTCAGATTCGGGGAGATTTAGTCGCCTGGTGATAAATCTCCTCTTCTTTGGGGCGACTTATCTCCCTGAACTGCTTCCCGTTGGCCAGAATCTAGACGGGATGTCACTCGGATCGCTTCATTTTCTGAAGTCGGCTGAAGTTTCCTAGTGAAGCAACTTTACAATCTATTTACATTCTAGCAGACGGGAGGCAGTTCGGAGAGATTAGTCGCCCTGAAGATGAGATTTGTCGCTTTGGGACTGATCTCCCTGAATCTGAGTGTGTGTCTCTGCCCTTAGAGCAACTGGTTGGTGGGGGGGGAGAAGACTTCAACTCCATATCCCACCCTAATTGCTCTTCTAGATAAGCTTTTAGGTGTCTCTAGGAGCAGGATCAGACTGGGACTGCAGGACACCAGGTAAAAACCCGGTGGGGCCCGCTTACCCACACCTACACTTGTCTACTGTCCGTGATGCCCCCTGATCACCCCTCCACCCCCGGCCTGAAACTAGAGAACAGGTATGTGTTGGGGACCAGAGGAGGGGGTGGGGTGGAAGCTGGGGGGCTTGTAGGGGGGTTGCGGCTGAGGCAGGGGGGCCCGGAGGAGGGGTGGTGCGGAACCCACAGTAGGCCTCCGACCCTCCAGTCTGACGCTAACGAGGACAGTAAATAGAGGGACCAGTCCCACAGTTTGAGGACCACTGCTCTATGTAAAGGCCCCCATACACAGGCCAATAAAAGCTGCAGACAGACCGAGTTGGCAGCTTATTGGCCCGTGTGTGGGGCCATCCGACGGGCTTCCCTGATCGATATCTGGCCGAAAGTCGGCCAGATCTCGATCTGGCAGGTTAAAAAACCCCGTCGGATGAGGTCTGCGCAATACGACCACCCCTATCGGATCCATTCTGATCCGATCGTTGGGCCCTAGGGCCCACGATCGGATGAGCCCGATATAGCCCACTTCCATGTGGGCATATCGGGGGGAGAGATCCGCTCGTTTGGCAACATCGCCAAACGAGCGGATCTCTACGTCTATGGCTACCTTTACACATTTGCCCTGGAGCAGGAGTGATGATGTTCTATTATGATCTCCAGCCATAAAAGCATTGTTAGTATTTTGTTCCATGGAAAATATTACTTAAATATTGATTTATTATAAAATGTATATTGTTATATTTAACAAACAATAATTTCTTATGTAACATTAACTTAATAAAAAATCTGAATGAAAAGCATGAAACTGGAGGGTCATTTAGACAAGCTGTTTGTTGACAGTGTCTTGAGATCTACTGATCACCAGCTAAAGGTCTACTGGTAGATCCCGAAATACCTTTTGGGCACCCCTGCCCTGAAGTTTGGTGCTGTGAAAAAAATACATAGGCCTAAAATCCCAAACTGTCCCCTGACCATTTGGCGCCTGTGAATAATCCAGTCCCAGACCCCCCCTTCATTATGTTTCTTCTTCCCATATGTTCCTTCATCTCCTCATTCTTATCAGATTGTCTCTCCAAAGGGGGGCCAACTCCAGCTGATTATTTATGTAACTATCACGGCCCCCCACTGACTTATTAGCCCGGCTCTTTCTGTGGCTCAGGAGAAAAAAAGGATGTCAGGGGCTCGTCACTGTGTTTGCATTTGCATTCAGTCTTGTCTGTACCAGAAAAGTCCATAAATCAAGTCATACGTCCCCAGTCCAAACCTTAAGTGCAGAGACATACTCATATTCGACAAAATTAGTCGCCTGGCGACAAATCCCCTCTTCTTCGGACGACTAATCTCCCCGAACTGGCTCCCCTGCCTTCCCGACAGCTAGAATAGAAATCGCCATTGGGATGGCACTTGAAGCGCTTTGTCTTCTGAAGGCGGCCGAAGTTGCCTCACGAGGAAACTTCGGAAAACTAAGTGCTCTGAGTGCCGGCGATTTACATTCTAGCCAGCGGGAAGGCAGTTCGGGGAGATAAGTCGCCCTGAAGAAGTTCCCGGGCGACTAATCTCACTGAATCTGACGGTGTGTCTCTACCCTAATGAGCCTTTCTATCCTTTTTCATAAGATAATTAAAATACATGGCATTTAAAGGAATGGTTTCTTTAAGCATGTTATAGAATGGCTAACTCTGAGCAACTTTGTAGTTGGCCTGTATTCTCATTCACCGTATTTTTTTTATCGATTTTGAATTATTTGCCTTTTTCTTCCGACTCTTTCCAGCTTTCAAATGGGGGTCAGTGACCCCATTAAAAAACAAATGCTCTGTAAGGCTTACAAATGTATTGTTATTGCTACTTTTTATTACTCATCTTTCTATTGATGTTTCTCCAATACATATTCCAGTCTCTTATTCAAATCAATGCATGGTTGCTAGAGTCATTTGTAGCCTAGCAACCAGAGTACTGAGATTGCAAACTGGAGAGCTGCTGAATGCAAAAAAGCTAATTGACTCTAAAACCACAAATAATAAAAAATGCATGCCAATTGCAAATTGTCTCAGAATAGTGCTCTCTACATCATACTAATTGTTCATTTAAAGGTCAACAACCCCTTTAAACAACTTCCTCCATTCACATGTATTTTCAACAGAGAGTCCACTGACTCACCTTCAATAAAGATTTCTATTGTTATTTCAGTAGGAAGGTCACTGTTCCCGCCCCCCCCCTCCCCAACAGGAAAAGCTGCCCCGGGTAAACTGCCCCCTGCTGCCTCCCATTGACTTAAAAGGAAAAACCCTGATAGGAAACGTATATTACTGGTACATTTAACCCCTAGTGAGTTTTTTTGGGTTGACACAAACCAGTACAGTGTGATTCAAGTCAAATGTGGGATATTCCTGTGACAATTGTTAGCCTTCATATAGCCTACATCAGTCCCTGCCATTTGGTTTAGGAAACTAAAGCCCATGGAAAAAAACCCACCCAGAAATTACCTTAAAGGAGTATTAAACCTGTCTTGTAAACATAGGCCCCCTACCCCTTCTGAAATGCAGCTCCAAACACCCTGCTCCCTCCGTATCTAACCAATACAGCAGAGATAGGTAGTGGGGTTGGTGGCTGCCATGTCTGGCCGCATCACTTCCTGCCGTTGATTGCTAACTAGGACCATGCACACTGACATGGACAGGAAGTGACATGACCAAACATGGAAGCTTGTCAAACTTCAGAGATCAGGGCTGTTTGTGGGATTTGTCTCCATGCCAAGGGTTTACTTTTCATCTCAAAGTTTATATTTTTACTTCTATATGTTTGTTTTAAGAAGTTTAGTTCAAACTGTACACCCTTCTTTTTTTCTTTTAACTTGATGAAATATTACTGCCTCCCCAAGGAGCTAAATATGTGGCAGCATTTTGGTCTGATCCAGAACACTGATCTCTCCCTGTGCCGTAGGAGACAATAGATGATTAACAGTCATTAAGTGACCCTCTTCACTTGTTGGTGGTGTTTTTCACACCTTCAATTGTGCAGTAACTTTATCTGACATCCTCTGCCTCACCAAATGCTATTCCCAAGGGCTAAACAGTTGCCTGGTACAGTAACTCACAGAAGGCATGGGCTTGACAGGCCCCTGTGGGGACAATTGATGTTCCTGCACTTGCCTGCCCAAAGCCCATCTTTATTTTCTTCATACAATTGAATGTATCTCCTTTAAAGGTGCCTTCTGCATTTTCCAGTTGATTTAACCAAACAATACACAGTCAAAATGGGGATTATTCCTGTGACAATTAAATCACAAAGGTAAACTGTTCAAAATGCATCAAATTTTCCCTCTAGGGCAGGGCAAACCATCATGTTTCAGCTTGTACACCCAGTCATAAACCCAGCACTCTGAGAGGAGTCATTTCCATTCTCTGGTCCGGTACAAACACTGTCTATGTCACACAGGTACATAGCTTTTTGACATTCACCTCACAGTAACCAAACTCAATGCCCATATACTATTATCCCCACTGTTACTATAGACACCATCTCTCCCTACCATACCTGCTATCCCACAGTCACACTCCCTTCCCAGAGACTATTATCCCCACTGTTACTATAGACACCATCTCTCCCTACCATACCTGCTATCCCACAGTCACACTCCCTTCCTTGAGACTATTATCCCACTGTTACTATAGGCACCATCTCTCCCTACTATACCTGCTATCCCACAGTCACACTCCCTTCCCAGAGACCATTAGCCACTGTTACTATAGGCACCATCTCTCCCTACTATACCTGCTATCCCACAGTCACACTCCCTTCCCAGAGACTATTATCCACTGTTACTATAGGCACCATCTCTCCCTACTATACCTGCTATCCCACAGTCACACTCCCTTCCCAGAGACTATTATCCACTGTTACTATAGGCACCATCTCTCCCTACTATACCTGCTATCCCACAGTCACACTCCCTTCCCAGAGACTATTATCCACTGTTACTATAGGCACCATCTCTCCCTACTATACCTGCTATCCCACAGTCCCTTCCCAGAGACTATTATCCCACTGTTACTATAGACACCATCTCTCCCTACTATACCTGCTATCCCACAGTCACACTCCCTTCCCAGAGACTATTATTCCACTGTTACTATAGAAACCATCTCTCCCTACTATACCTGCTATCCCACAGTCACACTCCCTTCCCAGAGACCATTATCCACTGTTACTATAGACACCATCTCTCCCCTACTATACCTGCTATCCCACAGTCACACTCCCTTCCCAGAGACCATTATCCACTGTTACTATAGACACCATCTCTCCCCTACTATACCTGATATCCCACAGTCCCTTTCCAGAGACTATTATCCCACTGTTACTATAGGCACCATCTCTCCCTACTATACCTGCGATCCCACAGTCCCTTCCCAGAGACTATTATCCCACTGTTACTATAGACACCATCTCTCCCTACTATACCTGCTATCCCACAGTCACACTCCCTTCCCAGAGACTATTATTCCACTGTTACTATAGAAACCATCTCTCCCTACTATACCTGCTATCCCACAGTCACACTCCCTTCCCAGAGACCATTATCCACTGTTACTATAGACACCATCTCTCCCCTACTATACCTGCTATCCAACAGTCACAGTCTCTTCCCAGAGACTACTATGTGTGAAGTGTTGTGAAACTACAGATGTTAGAACAGCATTGTATGTAGCAGACAGGTGGTGTCGAAGGCCCCCGCCTCGGTTCAGGGATGGTTTCTCCACCTTGACATAAATCGATCTTTCACGCCTTTTTCAAACCAACGGTCTTCTTTATCCAAGATTTGGACATTGCTATCTTCAAAGGAGTGTCTCCTGTCTTTTAGGGGTATAAAGACAGCTGAGTCTTGCCCTGTAGAGTTCGCCCTCCTATGCTGAGCCATTCGCTTGGTGAGCAGTTGTTTTGTCTCCCCGATGTATAGATCAGTGCACTCCTGGCTACACTGGACTGCGAATACCACATTGCCCGGAGACACATTGTAGGTGAAACATAGTCATCCCATATGTTGCTGGAGTGTCATATTTTTAACAAACACCACGTCCTTCTGTTTTTCAAACCTAGCAACACACCAAGACAAAAACTGGTGCACCCAAAGGATCCAACGCCTAAATAAAAACAAAGCAATGTGGTATATGCAGTCCAGTGTAGTGAGGAGTGCACAGATCTATATATTGGGGAGACAAAACAACAACATAGTCATATCATATAGAGCATATGCCTTCTTACAAAGCAAAGGGCATCTTATAATTGGTCTTCATCCCTGGATAATGATAACCCCCCCCCCCCATTCAATCTTGTGTCACCTTTTGAAATAAGCCCCCCCCAGCAAGGGGTTAATAAGTTCCAGCTGCTGCTGTAAACAGGTTCATTTCAATAAGAAATCATCGTTACTGTGAGAATTTATGCATGGAACTCCAAAAATTACAGAGGCAATTACGGCTGAATGCAAAATCCATTCTGCTTTTGTTTGGAGATTTTACCTGACTGGGGAAGGAATGTTAGAGAAATTCCAGAGCGGTTATTATCCTGCCCTGCGCACCCCGTCTCGCCACAGGGGATGGAAAAGGAACTGCAGAGACGTCAGAAAGGATTTGGGTTACAAAAATCTTTGCCTTTCAATGTCCGGGCTAATTTGCAGGTAGCAGTACATATTCTAGGTATCTGTGAAAAACTCAGAGTTCCCAGACTACAACTGTCCGACTAAAATTCCCAGGTTCACTCTTAAAGTCACCGAGGGCCACATATTACCCATCTGGGGGGTTCTAGAAATTCAAAAGAGTAGAGACCTGCTGCGGGTCGGGTACAATATGACAGGCCTTGCATACATTGAAGAAATGAGTGCAAGGAATAGAATACCAAAGGTTCTATATAAAAAGACTTGCCATGAC
This sequence comes from Xenopus petersii, assembly GCA_038501925.1. Lineage (NCBI taxonomy): Eukaryota > Metazoa > Chordata > Amphibia > Anura > Pipidae > Xenopus > Xenopus petersii. The sequence goes on from CM076688.1 coordinate 14,014,697, forward strand.
AACTCTTGGGAAATTTACAAAATTCAACTAGGGTCTGGTTAGAATGCATATGGGAAGTGATAGGGGCAGCCAGCTCAAGAGACAATACTCCATGTGTAATAAAATGCACAGTTTGCCCAGGTGTCGTACTATAGCAACCAATACGTTGTTTGCATTTGAACAGGTGACCAGTAAATGCCACCTGCTGCTATAGATGACTGGACCTGTAGAAAACTTTTTATTACAGACCTCAAATGGTATGTAGTTGAGGCAGCTTTATAGAAGCTAGAGAGGGAAATGCAACCTTTTAATATTGACATTAGACAAATACAAATGGACAATATTATATGAAGGCTCATTTACAAATAATACAGGTGCAGTTGCCCATCAGCAGTTAGTTTGGATCAGTATTCCAGTTAGTAAATGCGAGCAAAGGTCTGACTGGTTGTTATGAGCAATGGCATTGGGGCAATTAAGCCCCTGTCGTGGCCATTACAAATACAAATAAAACGAGTAGTGCAATGGTTTCAGTGAAGAATCAAAGTATATACAGGTATGGGACCCGTTATCCAGAATGCTCAGAACCTGGGGTTTTCCTTCCATAATTTGGATCTTCACACCTTAAGTCTACTAAAAAAAATCATGAAAACATTAAATAAACCCAATAAGCTGGTATTGCTTCCAATAAGGAATAATTATATCTTGGTTTGAATCAAGTACAAGCTACTGTTTTTTTTGTTACAGAGAAAAAATAAATAATTTTAAAAAATGTGGATTATTTTATTACAATACACAATAGCTTGTAAATGATATCCTTATAAACGGTGAGTACTGATGTTATCAGTTATAAACGGTGAGTAGTGATGTCATTTCTGTCACATGACTCATGAAACTTGTGTATTATAATAAAAAAAGTACCCCCTGTTGCAAAATATAAGGATATTAGAAGTTACCTTAGGCCGAGTGTTTTTATATGGTCATGAAACTCTTCAGTAATTTACAATATAATTATAATTTACAAGAGGAGGTACTTTATTCACTATATAATGGAGTCTATGGAAGACGGCTTTTCCGTAATTCAGAGCTTTCTGGATAATATATATATTTATATATATATTCATCAAAACGGGAGCACTCTTGTAGAGAAAACAACTACCTGGGTGAAGGTTCACAATATTATGTAAACCAAACTGTACAAGAACCGTACTCACAGGACTTGTTAAAGTGCATAAAAAAATTTTATTTCGACATTTCGGCTCTTATACTGGAGGAATATACATATATATAATAGTCCAATATGTTCAGCACACCACTAAACAGATGATAATAATAAACATCCGACCCAGGTGCTACCATCCAGATGCCGCATACAAAGATCCAAAAAATGAGGTGCACACTGTGAACATTTATAAAGATAAAAAATCTGAATTTTTATTTAATACATGTTTAAAAGCAGGTCAACGTTTCGGTCTTAGGAAATTGGATTTATATATATATATTACACAAGAGCCATGAATATCCTGTAAATCAAGGGTGTCCAACCTTTTGGCTTCCCTGGGCCACATTGGAAGAAGAAAAATGTTCTGGGGCCACACTCAAAATACACACAAACATATCATAAACCTAATGGGATTTTTGACATTGTGTTTGAGAAACTAATGTATCAATATCTGGTTGAATGGAAGTAGTTGCAGTGAATTCTCAAGGTGCTTATCAGATAATTTGGTTCTGATTTTACTCATCGGGGCCCACCAAGGGTCGAATATCGAGGGTTAATTAACCCACGATATTCGACTGGGAATTAAAATCCTTCGACATCGAATATCGAAGTCAAAGGATTTTACCACAAATTGTTTGATCGTTCGATCGAAGGAATAATCGTTTGATCGTACGATTAAATCCTCCGAATCGAACGATTCGAAGGATTTTAATCCAGCGATCGAAGGATTATCCTTCAATCAAAAAAACTTAGGCAAGCCTATGGGGACCTTCCCCATAGGCTAACATTGACTTTGGTAGCTTTTAGATGGCGAACTAGGGGGTCAAAGTTTTTTCTTAAAGAGACAGCACTTCGACTATCGAATAGTCGAACGATTTTTAGTTCTAATCCTTCGATTCGAAGTCAAAGTCGTAGTCGAAGGTCGAAGTAGCCCATTCGATGGTCGAAGTGGCCCAAAAAACACTTCGAAATTCAAAGTTTTTTTACTTTGAATCCTTCACTCGAAGTTAGCGAATCAGCCCCTTCGTGTGTTCATTCTTGAAAAAAGTTGCTCACAAATGTAGGTACTGCATATATCCCTAGCATAGCGGGCGATGCCGCTGAAAAATGCTTACCTGCCTTTGTAAGTAACCGAACGCTCACTTGTTAACTGCTTTTCCTGCTCTAGGAAGCCACACACACCGCACACCCCATGTAAAATTTAAAGCACACATGCACACAATTAGCGACCGCGTACATACGCTCTCTGTGCGTCACATTGCAACATGACGTTTCCTGGATTGGCAGAAGTTCGAGCTGGGCCGCATTCATATCCATCCTGGGACACCCCTGCTGTAAATTATATAGTGAATAAAGTACCCCCTCTTGTGAAATATAAGGATATTATAAGTTACCGATATCGGCACACATTGACATCTTCTGCAATCGTCTGAAAGCGTTAGTGCAGTGATTGTCGGGGAAATAGGCCCTGAAGCAGAACAAGCAGACACGGCGCATTGAAAACAGACAATTGTCGAAAAGCTGTATCTTTAGGTTATGAAATGTATGTGGCGCTACCTAAACCCAAACAAGGGGAGGGGTGTGAGGTCACAGCAGCCCCTCTTATCCCCTTTTATTACTCGCAACACATTCTCAGCTCTTTCATTAACTGGATGCTATGATCTCATTCTCTGTCTCTCTTCCAAATAACCTCATTCATCAAGTAATGAATTATTATTTCATAAAAACGAAAAAAAAACAGAGAGTTTTTGCAGTGAGCTAATGTCACCCGTGAAGCAGAGGGGTCATGCATTGTTTTAACTTGTTACTGCCTGTTTCGTAACATATTCCATTATCAACATACATTAAATGAAGGTTACACTTGAACACGGGCTGGTTTACTAACAGGTGCTAAACCAGACACGTGTAGTAAACCAACAGCGTGCCCCAACCGTGGTTGGTTGCTGAGTATCTGTGGTGCATTCCTTTAACTTGTTTACAATGTGCACAGCTGTGGTTGGTTGCTAGGATACCATGTGGCAATGTCCTGGCTCTTTTAGCAATATAGACCACTGTGGTTGGTTGCTGAGTTATCATGTGATGATGTCCTTGCTCTCATAGCAATATAGACAACTGTGGTTGGTTGTTGAGTTATCATGTGATGATGTCCTTGCTCTCATAGCAATATAGACAACTGTGGTTGGTTGTTGAGTTATCATGTGATGATGTCCTTGCTCTCATAGCAATATAGACAACTGTGGTTGGTTGCTAGGCTATCTGATACTAATATTTACATCTGTGGATGGGTGCTGTGTTATCATGTGGTGTCCCTAACAACTTTTCAGCAAATTTGCACTTCTCTATTAATTTTAGCATACCGGCACCCTCAATATCAGTGTACAAGTGTAAGATCTCATTATAACTAGTGCAAGGTATTGTTATGTTCCTGAAGCTGCTGGGCCCCACGGTAAAAGTATATTTTGGGGGGGGGGGGTCCTAAAATGATTTTGCCTTGGGGCCCAGCAGCTTCAGGAACATAACAATATTAGAAGAGGAATTGCAAATCTGCTGAAAAGTTGTTAGGAGTACCACAGGATAACACAGCACCCATCCACAGATGTAAATATTGGTATCGGGTAACCTAGCAACCAACCACAGTTGCCAATATTGCTATGAGAACATAATTATGCAAGTGGAACTAGTAGGTACATTAACATTACTGCGCCCAAGCATTGCCGTCCATATGCCCCGCAGATGTTAGCTGTCTACGCTTCTCATGGGCAGGACTCTCAACCCATCCACAATGATTGACACATATTTGGTCTCCTACGATCAAGACTGACATCGGGCCAAAGCCTTCAGGGTTCCTCGTTCTTTTAAATTGGTGAATTAATCCAAATCCTGTCAGTTATGACAGCTTGAAATATTGTCAGGTTAATTGTTTCAGTTAGAGCCCCGTGTGCAAGCTCAACACCTTCTGTGCTATGTGGAACATTATGTCTATCACCAATCACGTCTTGCAGAGATAGACCTGCTGAGCTTTCCCAGAGCACCAAAAAGAGGCACCATAGCAGTTCATGCATTAAAATACCTCGCTAGCATCCATTTAAATCTGGTAAAACACGTAATGAAACCAGTGCAGTCTGCAGTATGTCTTTTGGCCACTATTAAGGGTAGAAGACATTAACCCTATCTAGCATCTCTTCTTCTAAGCTGAACCAAGTACTAACGAAAGAGATCTGAGAGCAAGAGTGAAAATCTGGTTGACCAGCCATATATGGCCAATATAGTTTGGCGATTGGCCCCTCCAGAGTCAGCATCTTATTAGTTTATGTACCTGTCAGGCAGGTTAGAAAATCCTGTTATGGTCCCAATACGGAGGACCAGGTCAAACAGCTGATGTGTTTATCCCCTGATGCGCAAAGCTGGGCCAAGTGATATTGGCACTCAAGGTGCACAATGTCGCCACCCAACCCCCTACATGGCAGCTGCTGATGCCCTTCCCACCCACATTTATCTGCAAGTCAGCTACTCCATCCCCTACACCCCCTTAACTGTTGTATCTGAGACATGTACCTCTTCTGCCTACCCCTAGTTCTGACCCTGCCCATGGGTCTGCATAGGCCCACTATACAATCTGCTCACCTGCCAACTTCACCAAACAAGCTGATCTTTAAGGGTGTTATTTATTAAAGTCTGAAGCAAAAACTAAAAAAAATGTAGGTTTTTTTTCCATACATTTTTTTTGTGGGAAAAAAACGCAAATTTTTTTAGATTTATTATACCCCGAGGATGCAAAAAGTCTGAATCCGAAAACACTCCATCATCAACCTGTCAAGGTCCTGTAGAAGTCAATGGCAGAGGTTCTATTTGCAATTCGACTATATTCTGGTCTGAGCTGGGTTTTGTATGATAATCTGAATATTTCAGGCTTTTCCTTCTATTTCACGAAAACGTGTGACTTTTCAGGCGTCAAATCTGAAAAATTTGGTCTGCACAGGCCCACTATACAATCTGCTCACCCACTAACTTCATCAAACAAGCTTATCTTTAAGGGGGTTATTTATTAAGGTCCGAATGCAAAAACTTGAAAAATTTTAGATTTTTTTTTATAGAATCTGAATCCTTAGTATGGAAAAACCTCAAATTTTTCGAGATTCATTATACACCAAGGATGCACAAAGTCAGAATCCGAACACTCCATCTTCAACCTGTCGAGGTCCTGTAATCGTCGATGGCAGAGGTCCTATTTACAATTTGAAGATATTATGGTCTGCACTGGGTTTGTATGATAATCCAAATATTTCCTTCGATTTGTATGAAAACTTGTGACTTTTCGGGCGTCAAATCTGAAAAATTAAAATTTTTCGCTCGACAATCTGAAAAGTCTCATTTTTTTCCGATCCAATTTTTCTCATGTTTTTTTAATGATAAATAATATTAAATCGTGGATTCTTGTTTAGTTGGACTTTTTTTATTTAAAACATGAGAAGAATTTTGATAAATAACCCCCTAAGTGTATGCATACAGGTACAATCCTTGCTCTGTAGAAATCCCTTTTTACCACACAAACCCTTACAATTCAGTTGTTCCTTTCCATGATCACAAGGGAACACATATAGAGTTAAAAAAAGATTTCATACATTTACATTTGTATCTGAAATTCAGCATGTGCTGGTGGAAAGAAACATCTTCCTGGTCTACAAAGCATGAAGCATCTTCTGGTCTCCTATTGGAAGACTTTCCACACAGCCGGGCTGTTAACTTTTTCCATACAATATGGATCGGGGTCACAGCTAATTGTGTGCTCAGAACATTCCGTCTTATTGTTTTTGAGTTTATACAAGTGAGAATGGACATACTGTTTGCCTTGGCTGCCACTTCATTTTCAAAACAGGTTTTCCTGCCACTTGGTCCAATCATATTCAGAGCAGAACTATCTATGGGCTGATAGCAGTGGGAAACCATGCCTCACGAGGAAAGTTCGGCAACTTTGGAAAACTAAGTGCTCTTAGTTACATCCCCCTGGCGATTTCGACTCTAGCCGGCCGGAAGGCAGCTCAGGGAGATTAGTCGCCCGAAGAAAAGGCGATTTGTCGCCGGGTGACTAAATCTCCCTGAATATCCACGTGTGTCTCTGCCCTAACAGTATATTAAATGTTAATTACATTTCATTAAATTTAATTAAAGGTTAACGCTTTAATTTAATATGTTGGTGTTACTGTTCCATTATATATATACCAATATATTTTCCATGTTAATTACAAAACATGCAAGGCATTTTAACACTGCCAAAGCTCAAAAATATAACCAGCATCTTTTGGTAATTCGTAAACCAAAGTCAAAGATGAACTTCATAAAACAAAAACAATTGGAAAACCTAAAACAACTTATATATTGATTGAACCTGGCATATAGCTGCAGATTAGCTGTTAAATATAATCCCTAAAATAGCTTCTGCTATATCCTCCTTCATGGAAGCTCTTAAATCTGATTTGATTGTTTTTAGTGCTTGTATTTAAAGTTATTAGTAGACAGAGTCGGTACATTGGCGACTCTAACTCCGACTCCAGATACCCAAATTTGCTTGTGACTCCAACTCCACGATTCCAAATCCACAGCTCTGGAGGAATCCCACTTACAAGTGAATCGATCAGACTTCCATGGAAGTGGATTTCGTTCTTGAGCCCACCCTGCTATTGGCGGAATGTTTCTGGGTGCATTTCCTAAGAAAATACTTGTTTCTGTCAAACTGAGGGGAAAATATGGAAATCGTCTTAAAAGGAGTCGACCAACGCTAACCTGGCATAACCCTGGCTTCCTTTTTTTTTAATGCGAAACAGACATTTTATTGTGTAAGTTAGAATTAAGGGACTGTCCTCAGATACCCTCCAACTCTAAAATGTGAGACGGACCCTAGCGCTGTTCTGAAATTTTTTTTTGGGGCTCCCACAAAGTCATGTTGCAGGGCTCTCTCCTTCCTTTGGTTACTAGTGAATTGATCTGACAGTTTGGTTTCAGGCAGGAGGATGGGTGTTTGGGGAATGCTCCCCTTTTTCCCTTAGCACCAGGCAATGGTTTGAATTAGAGACTGGAATATGAATACAATAGGGTCTGAACAGAAAGATAAGGAATAAAAAAATAACTATAATAATAAAATGTCAAGCTCATAGAGCAGTAGTTTTTTTAGCTGGCAGGGTCAGTGGCCCCTATTTGAAAGGTGGAAGGCAAATAATTAAAAAACTATAAGAAATAACGAGGACCAACTGCAAAGTTCATAAGAACGGGACATTTTATGATACATTAAAAGTTAACTTAAAGGTGAATCACCCCTTTAACTTAATAGCACAGATATAAAAATACATATATACTGTTACAGATTAGCATCCACATTTTAAGAGACACAAAAGGAAGAGTTTACAATATAAGTGCAACACAATCAAAATCTCAGATGATTCAAACTGTATTTGCTGTTTCCTAGGAGGAAGCAATGGAAGCTGACCCTACGGAAACACAACAGGACGACAGATGGATCTGATGCTCGTAAGATCTTTTTAAAGGGGCAGTGTGCCTTACAATTAACTTCAAGGAGGATGGAGAGAGTGTGGTATGATTTGCAGATAGCAAAGGGTTGCCGTTTTTGTATACTAAGTATTATCATCATCTTTCCTTGTTCAAACTGTAGACTTCCTTTCTCCACTAAATAGACAAGGGGTACGTGGGCGTATTAGGGATTTTTTCCCTAGATCAGAGCACAATGATGGATAAAGTGCTAATCTCTTGTGATTTCACAGCCCAGGATCAGGCAGTTGAAGGCAGGGGGTTAAGGGGCCAGCATTAGGGTGAGTTAGGGTCTAAGTTAGGAAAGCAAAAGCATTTTTACCTGTCAGTACAGGCAAATGCCTTCTGCTGTCAGGGAATGAAATGATTACCTGGAATTCCACAAGTCACCTCTCCCAAGCACCTCGGAAAGAGTGGGCGGGGAGACGGACAGAGGTTACATGACCTCGGATGAGATTTAAGGTGTGGAAAAGAAGGGGAGGGGGTCGCTGTGTGTGTATTGGGGAGGAAGGGGGTTTGTTTGAGCTCCCAGGGCTAAATAGCTGGTGCAGCAATTTTGTTTTTAAAGGGAAAGTGCTAACTGAAACAGGACCTTTCAAAATGTCCTCCTCCCTATAACTGTCTAAAATATAATTCAGAGCAAATTTCCAATATACGTCCTTAAAACTTTTGTAAATGTTTAATTGCAACTGTTTAGCCTTTTCTTTTCCATGGCTCTGACTCTTGAAACAATGGAGCAAAAGACAGTTCTCCATCGGGTCTGTTAATCGGCTGGTTTTCCGCTACATTGTTCCTGGGGTCAAACCCAGCAGTGCAGCATTGCTTAAAACGTATCTTACATTGTGCAAAACAAAAGTAGAAAAACTGTTTTTCTTTGCAGAGATCCCCTTTAAATACAGAAAGTAATGACTACACTGTTACCACTATAAGATATACACCTCTGTGATACACTCATTTCTTTAAAAGGAGGATTAAACTTTGTTATACTTATATATATTTGAGACAGAGGTGCGGTCCTAATTTTTGTCTTAATACATGTGCTGCCATATAGCTAAGACATTATCCACAAAAGGCCTGTCACCTCTCTATATTTCCCAGTGGTGATCAGACCAAGGTATATAGCCAGGTATCCACTGGATTTGGTTCTGTGGAAGCTAAAGGGGTTGTTCACCTTTTAATTAACTTGTAGTATGATGTAGAGAGTGATATTCTGAGACAATTTGCAATTGGTTTTTTTTATTATTTGTGTTTTTTGAGTAATTTAGCTTTTTTATTCAGCAGCTTTCCAGTTTGCAGTTTCGGCAGTCTGGTTTGCTAGGATCCGAATTCCCCTAGCAACCATGCACTGGTTTGAATAAGAGACTGGAATATGAATAGGAGAGGGTCTGAATAGAAAGATGAATAATAAAAAGTAGCAATAGGAATAGATGTGTAGCCTTACAGAGCATTTGTTTTTTTGGATGTGGTTAGTAACCCCCATTTGAAAGTTAGAAGAACAAGGAAAATAATTAAAAAAAAAACCAATAGAAAAAAAAATTAAAAAGTTGCTTAGAATTGGCCATTCTATACCATACTAAAGTTAATTTAAGATGAGCCAACCCCTTTAACGTCCCTGCAGTTTGCCTTTTTGCATACCAGAGGCCTAATTAATGATCAGAATTAGCTGCTCCTGGCTTACTATAGACAGCCAAATTAGGGCTACTTTGTTCCTGTAAAGTGTGTTATTTCGCTTCTGACACATGGCTCCCAGCAACATTCCTCAGTATTTATAGCAATGAGCAGAAAGTAGATTAGCGGATTTTGACTTGGTGCATATATATGGCAGCAGGAAGCTTCTCAGTAGCCACCATTCCCAGCACCATGGCGACTGATTATCTCATCCAAAAATCTAATTATCAGATTCTTCTCATACTTCTAGCTCCTGTTTTTTTCTGTGTACCCTGTGTATTTATATTTCTTTCGACCTGCATTACATTTCCCCTCCCCCATCAGTATGATGTTGGGGATTTTAGGGATTTTCTAAAATGTTGCCTTTCAGTGTGGAAAGGTCAGGAAGGCCCCGCACCTTGAAGGCCAGTAAACAAAGCCACCGAGAACTAAAAACACCTCATAAATAACTGAAGGTAATCATAGACAAGCCGGTGCAAATAAATTATGGACGTCAGCTCTAAATGGCGGTTCTATGGTGTTTAATTATGGTTCCCAGGCGCCACTAATAGTGGCCCTAGGAAGCTAAGATCTCCCGCTCTACAGTTCCTGGGGAATATAGGAAATTCCTGACCCCGTTAATGGGGTTTAAAGTCTAATCCTAAAAAACATGGCCTTTATCATCTGACAGTGGCAACAATAGTGCAAAAATACCAGTGTGGCTAAAAATGCCATATTTTATGTACTGAGCTTGTTGCACCAGCGTAGAGTTTCAGCTTGTCAATAGCAGCAATGATCCAGGACTTCAAGTTCGGGGAGATTAGTCTCCCGAAGAACAGGGGATTTGTCGTCAGGCGACTAAATCTCCCAGAATCTCTATGTGTGTCAATACATACTGTACATACATTTTTAGCCCATGCATTGTGTTGGCCCTCTCTGTGTTTGCTGAAAACTGCACAGGTATTGCATATGTATATGCACCAAGAACTGAATAATGTTTACATGTATTGTAACAGGGTACATCAGACAATATTTACATTATAGCAACAGTAACGTAACTAGAGGGGGGAGGGCCCTGGCGTGGGACGTGCAGCCGGGCCCCCGCCCCCATCCATACGTAATTTTCTGCCGCTGGAGTCAGTGGCACGCGAGCTGCCAGGGGGCCCTGAGGGGGTGCGGGCCCTGGCCCAATCGCACCCTCTGCTCCCCCGGTAGTTACGCCACTGTATAGCAAAGTGGTAACTGTGGCTGTAACTGTAGTTTGAGATCAATAATCCTTTAAGGGCCAAAGATATTGTCAAGCATCAACCAAAACACTCACTTCAATATCCAGCGGTGAGCATCTTCTAAGCAACACTAGGAGGATCTTGATCTATCGGGGTGCCTCTTCACTAGCCATGTGTCAGCAGATGCATACCCAAGCATAAGTAAACCCATTATTTAATCACAGGGAAACTTCAGTGGGGGTGGCAGCCTCCGTGTTTCCCTTTCTATCCCACCCTGAGGATGTTAGGCACAGTAAGTGGGCCACCATTAGGATTGCCACCTTTTCTGGAAAAAATTACCGGCCTTCCTATAAATGTATCTTTGTTCCCTATTAATAACATTGGGATCAACCAACGGTGAAATACCGGCCAGGTGGCAACCCTAGCCACCATCCTCACTGGGCAGCACTTTCGGTTCAGCTATGTGGGGAGCAGGGGCATTCAGGGGGTGTCTGTGTGGTGCATTTTGGAGTGTACATGAAACACATGATGAGTTTACTTCATTGAGGAGCTCCAGAAGAGCCATGGGCAAATGTTGGTCATGCAGGCCCCACACACATGAGTCAACAAGATGCCCACTGGGTCAGGAGGAGCTGGCATGTCCCAAATTAAAGTCAGCAAAGGGAATACATAACCCGGCAGCGTGTTACAGAGGATTAGGTGTGCTTTAAAATAGCCATGTTATTTTTAGTGATAGCTTCTATTAAAAGCATGGGAGCAAGGGAGGGCAGAATATTATATAAGAAGCTAAAACTGTAAAGAGCTTAGGGGCTCGGGCAGTGAAGATCAGAGGGTTGCGGGTGATTAAAGAATACAAACACGCGGGGGGCAGCAATTATACTTTGGCCAGAAATATTGAAATACACCAGCCTGACCCAGGAGAAGAGACAGCTCCTTCAGAGCAGCCGAGACACGCCTCCGGACTCGGAGAGGGAGAGACAGTGGAGATGTTATCTGAATTCTATTCATGTTTTGCAGCGGCGCAAAAAAGAAAAAACAGCCAGAAGGGATCAAATCCCACGGTTTGCAGAATCTGGCACAATTGCGCTCGTTTCATCCCTGCCCGGTATCCCATGAAACATTATCGCAGGCTGACAGGGACGTTTTCAAGCCTTCTGCTATCTGCAAAGGATACGCTGGCTGGGGAGTCACAAGCTGGGGTGGGAGGAATATAGGAAAGAGTCAGGAATAGAAAGATATAACTCCCAGGAAAAGAAGCATAATATCAAAGCATACTGCCACGACAGACCACCGTCCCTTTTAAATCATTCTTTTTTTATTAACTTCTTAGGGCAGAGACACACGCTGCAATTCGGCGAGATTAGTCGCCCTGGCGGGATGGCACTCGGATCGCTTCATTTTCCGAAGTCACCCGAAGTTTCCTCAGGAGGCATTTTCGGAAAATGAAGTGCTCAGAGTGCCATCCCGCCGGCGATTTTCATTCTAGATGGCAGGAAGGCAGTTCTGGGAAATTAGTTGCCCTGAAGAACTAATCTCCCAAATTGCAGCGTGTGTCTCTGCCCTTAGTGTTGGACAGTAATTATATTAAATTTTCCAAAATGAATCATAAAATAAACATATTTAAAGCTGCTAATTAATTAATACAAATTAATACTGTTAGGCTAATGGCACATGGGCCATTTCTTGCTGCCATATACTGTATATGAGGAGAAAAGGTGCTCCACTGCCTTCTGCCCCTATATGTGTGTGCACTTAAAGGTACAGGGTCTGCAGTTCCCATCAGTGGACACACATACACTGTACAGAAGGCAGCAGATTGCGTTTTGTCCCACTGGCACATTTGCTAGAGTAGCAAACACTAACCTAAGGGTTCAAAATTCTGCAGTAATGGACACAACAGATTTGAGATAGGATCTCTCACCACTATGGTCTGGTTCCTATGTTTATGGCCACAATGCTGTTGTAGACTCAGGCCCATGGCACATAGAAAAAACTTCTAGAATTTTGCCTGCTGTGGTTTTCATTTCCAAGACCATTGATAGTACAAAGTGCCCAACGATTGCCATAAAAGGATAAAGGCTGCTGCTTACTTTGGCCACACTGCTTACAGTCTAATCTCAATTATCCTGGACATCAGACACTTTGGTTCCCACCAATGTACTGTGAAGCTAGGCTGCCTGGTCCTATCACTATATAACAGCTAGTGCTGCATTCTAGATGTCCTTGACAGACACTGTCCGAATTCTGACCCAGATAATAAGCATACCCAGACTCAGGTTACTGAAGTCATTCACCCCTGTCAGACGCATGTTTCCCCTCTAATGCTCTGTATAGTAAGTTATCAGGGTTAGTCCAGCCCACCAGTCCCAGTCAGAGCTCAGACCTGCCCTTGAGCAACCAACTTTCACAGGTCAGTGACCCTTAAGGATGGCTGAGGTCACTCATGCCCTGCAGCCCCAACACAACAACACTGGCACATACATCCTCCTTGATTATAAAGAAGGGTCATTAGGGACATCTTACTTCCACAACACACCTGCATAACCACACAGGACCACAACCTACCTACAGGGCCGGATTTCTTCCCCGGCCGCCCCTAGGCCGCATGGTCTGACCAGGGGGCCGCGCGGTCCTAGCGCCCGCCTTCCCAGCACGCCGGCGAAAAAACGCCGGCGCAGCTGGTGTAGTTGAATGGGGACGCGAACGTCCCCATAATGCGGCTGGGCGGCATGCCGTCCCTATTTTTTGCTGCCCTAGGCCCGGGCCTATGCGGCCTTGCCGCAAATCCGGGCCTGCCTACCTAGTTTCTGACAGTCCATTCCATATCAAGTGACTCACAGACCGTAAGAAGATAAGACTTTAGTCTAATGTAGTTCTAATATAAAGGTGGCCATAGACGTAGAGACCCCTTGTCTGGCGATGTCGCCAAATGAGCAGATCTCTCCCCAATATGCCCACATTGAGGTTGGCGATATTGGGCATGATCCAATCCTGGGCCCAATGATTGGATCATAATACATCCGATATGGGTGGTCGGATCTCAGGACCACATCAACGCACAGATGCGGCCGTGATCCGACAGGATTTTTAACCTGCACGGTCGAGATCTGCCCGACCTTCGGCCAGATATCAATCGGGGAAGCCCTCGGATGGCCCCACACACGGGCCAATAAGCTGCCAACTCGGTCTGTCTTTTAGCTTTTATCGGCCCGTGTATGGGGGCCTTAAGTATAATGTAATTGTGTGCAAACTCTACACTGTGGGGACAACTGGAAATGCAAAAGTATGCACAACTGTCACCCTCAAGACCCTCATTTCCAGACCATAACTATGCAATTCTTGTTGTGATTCCCTTCTTCCACAATGAGAAGTACTTGGAGACAATTGGTTGCAGCTACAAAATGCAGAGAAATCTCCTGGGTGATATGAGACAAACACTAGCCAGAGCCTTAAAGTGATACTGACGCTAAACATTTTCTTTTCAAAATATGAATCTACATTCAAAGTTACCTATAGGTCATGCTTTTGTAGGAATTTTACTTGAAGTTCCTAAACCTGACTGTTTTGCCAACCTGACTGTCCCTTCTCAACATGTCAGTTAGAGTTTCTAATGCTAACAGACTACTACTGATGAACAAATATGGCAGCCCCCTTATAGAGGAACATGGGGGTAAGAGAGGTAAAACGATAACAAACAAGGGAAAGTTGTGCTCACCACTAATTTTTAAAACCATGCCGGTAAGAAAGGTAAAGGCATCAGGCAAATACTTTTATGGCAAAATGATAAATACAATGTTATGATAGATAATAAAAAAGTCAAGTATCTCTTTAACAGAAATGGAAAACACCAGATCATTGGATTTAAGGTAAAAAGAACCCATTTGGCCTCAAAGGGCTGCATCTAGCCCCCAGACCCCCTGCCAAACATTCATCTTATAACCTTCATTGCTCCTCAATATTTTGCCTAAATGCTTTTACATAAATAGCACAGGAATAGACAGACCTATGATATTTTTACTTTGATCCTACCCTGGGCCCCAGCCAGTCTACCCCCAAGTCTACCCCCCCAGCCCCAGGATTGGCTGGCCTGCCCTGTCAGATTCTGCTAACATTGGACAAGTCACTGTGGGCTGTTATTTTAAACTATTTGACAGATTTCACCTTTTAGTTCACTCTCTTGACAAGTCAAACTCAAATGAGACGACTTCCAGATCTGCTTTACTCAGGAAAATAATAATAATAAATCCTACTATCTCCGTGTGCCTGAGGCACAAAGCTGAACTGCTGGTTTTAAGAAGTGTCATGGCGAGTTTAACTGAGACAAACTCTCCCTGATACACAACTAGTGGGAAAAGCCTTGTTAGATGGATTTCTAGGGGAGGTTAAGGTGGCCCCACGCTGGTCAACCTCCTCAAATTGTAGAAGATTTCTCCACATACATGGATAGGAAAAGTTAATTGATTCTCTAGTATTCTTAGGGCCAGAGCACACGCTGCTATTTCGGGAGATTAGACGCTTCTTCTTCGAGCAACTAATCTCCCCGAACTGCCTTCCCGCCGGCTAGAATGTAAATGGCAGTCAAATTGCTTCAGCTTTCCAAAGTTGCCCTAAGTTTCCTCATGAGGCAACTTCTGGCAACTTCGGAAAACGAAGTGCTCCGAGTGCCTGCAGGAAGGCAGTTTGGGGAGATTTAGAAGAAGAAGCGATGAAGTCGCTGAGCGACTAATCTCCCAAAATAGCACCATGTGCCCTTACCCTTAAAGTGATACTGACACTAAAAAATGTATTTTCAAAATATTAATCTACATTAAAAGTTACCTCAAGGTCATACTGATCATTTTTCACTGATCGTTCTGCTTTTGTAAGTAATTGTTATTTCCTAAACCTGACGGTTTTGCCAACCTGACTGTTTCTTCTCAACATGTCAGTTAGAGTTTCTAATACTAATAGACTACTGCTGCACAAACATCAGAAAAATACTTTGATGGCAAAATTATAAATAGCATACAAAGGCAATATTATTATAGATATAAAAAAAAAAGTATTTTCTGGTGTCAATATCTCTTCAAGGCCCCCATAGACAGACAGACAAAGTCGGCAGCTTATTAGCCCGTGTGTGGGGCCCTCTGTCGGGCTTCCCCGATCGATATCTGGCTGAGAGTCGGCCAGATGTCGATTGGGCAGGGTAAAAAAACCTGTTGGATCACGCCTGCATCTGTTCATTGATGTGGTCCTGCGATCCGACCGCCTGTATTGCCTCCATTCTGATTCCATCGTTGGGCCCTAGGGCCCATGATCAGATCAGTCTGATATTGCTCACCTCAATGTGGGCATATCGGGGAGAGATCCGCTCGTTTGGCGCCATCGCCAAACAAGTGGATCTCCCTGTGTATGGCCACCTTTTTGGGCTAAAAATTCAGATTGCAAAACAGGCTGGACAGGTTTTACCCCGTTACCTTCTTGAGAAAACTCAGTTAACCTCAAATTATGTTTAGTCCACCCAACCCCCTGATCTCTAGGAAGGGACAGGATTGCCCATCTCCATTTCTATAGGCAATTCCTATAGTCCTTGTAATTAGGATATAGGATAAGTGGAAGAGGAGAGGCTTTCCAGACAAGCACCAATGGCATTTAACCAACGTTCTCTCTCTGGTCTCTGGGACTGAGATTTTGAAGTTTTTGGGTTCAGTCACTTAATAAACTGGCAATGTTTGGGAAGGTTTAGCTTTTAAAAGTGTTAGACGTATCATCAGGGATATCCTTAACAGTAAATAAGCATTTACATTTCTCCTACATTTCACCATTGTTGATTTTCCAGCTGACCTTCATTCCCCATATGGAGCCCATCTAGGGGAAGCCAGTCCCACCATAATGAATCAGTCTAATGGTTGGCCCACACCCTGAACCTGAAAAGCCCAAAGGGGCAGTTGTCCTCAACTTTCTTCTACTCCCGATTTGTGGTCTCTAGATTAGAAGACTCTCTCCCGTCTTCATGCAAAGAGTAACCACAACTCTCTCTGGTCCTGTCAACGCCTCTAAAACTCAAGGGCTTGTGGCGCTCCCTGCCTCTGATCTGTAGGATGGTAGACCACCAACGCCCTCTGACATGGAATGGGTTAGACTGTGTAAATACAAAAAAATATTGAGTGTTCCTTTTATGCGTGTAGCATCAGGTTACACATGGATATTTCTCTGCTAGGTCCTGACACCCGCCCCCACTACACACTCACAAACACACTCAGGTACAAACACACTCACTGCACACATGCACTAAACCTAATTGCTAGGAAGAAACTTTGAAGAATTCCCTTAAAACCCCACATCAAAGCCCACGCTACTTCATCTAACACATTCTGATTTCTATCACCTCTACCTAATGAATTGTTATCTTGTCTAAACTGCCTCTTCTATCACCTCCTGTGCTACTATTGCTCAGCTATTATTGTTGTCTCACTGGTGCCCAACATATGGCTCCCTATCCCTTGCTTTGGTCCATGTGCCTTATCAGCGGCCGTATGCCCAACTTCAAGGGTTCACAGTAAGCATGAAGCCACAGTTCACGTCGAGGACAGAATATTCCTGCCTGTATCTTAATACAGAGGTGGGAGTTGCCATACATCTTAACCTCTACTAATTCACTGATATTTCTAACAGTGGAAGACATAATGCAGCTCATATCATAACTAGAAGTTGGCTGAGATGCCACCAGACACGGTTATAACTCCTGAAGCTCTCTTTTGCCTTCAGACACAGATATCATATAGGAGCCCACAAGCTTAGAGAGATAGGCGCCTTGATGTCTTTCTACATAGCTCCAGGTGCAATGCTTTGGAGCCTCTCGCTATCTATAGCCTAAGGGATTATGGCCTACATTTGATAAGACACCAAACTGTCATCACTTTTTGGCCTATCAACAGCAGGTTGTCTGTCTCTTCTAGGCTTATTGTACACTGCCCAACAGGTTAGTTAGATATCATAGTGCCAGAGAGGGTTATTTTAATCATTCACATCAGTGCCTGCCCCAGTGGAGCTTACAATCTAAGGTCCCCATAACATTCACCCACACTAGGGTCAGTTTTATCAGAAAACAGTTATCCTGTGTGGGCGGAAACCAAGGTACCTTGATAAAACCGAAGGGGCACAGGGGGAAACATACAAAGTCCTTGAAGGTAGTGCCCAGGTTAGAATGAATTTTCAGATCCAAACGCTGCAGGGTAACTGCGCTAACCACAAAAACTACTGTCATCTGGAAGTTCTGAATTCCAAAAAAATATTTAATTGCAAGATAGCTGCAGGCAGTACATGAATGCTCCTTCCGCCATGCCTCTAACAAGTTTTAAATAGCGAAGGTATTTGCCTGGGAAGAAATACCTTCATAATTCAAGTTAACAGACACTTCTGTGGTTGCAGGTTATATAAGAATCCTATGGATTAAGGGACCAGTGAGAGGCATTTTTCGGTCCAAAAACTAAACACAAATATGTGCTTGTGATCGAAACTTTCCGTGTAACAGGTGGCACGGAATGGTATTGGGGATTTCTGCGCTGGCATATTTCAGACATTACGTGTGCCCAGGTCCTTACTGACTTCCAAAGAGCTACAAAGACTTTATTTTAATCTTCTCAAATCAGCTTCTGAAGTCTACTAATGTAATGAAATTAGAAAGGGATTAGCAAACGGTTGCGATGCCGTCTCTAAGTACTCACATCCTAGGTTCAGTTAAAAAGTGATAAAGGATCTAGCAGAGAGATGGAAACAGATGTTCTGGGTAAAAAAAAAAAGTCAAATAAAAACCACAAATATAAACTTCCACTAATAGAACACCCACACACAACTAGCCATGTTTACATATCATGTTCACTTTAATGTTGCTGAGGCAAGAAAACGCACCGGGCTCTTTGTCTTCTCCACTTTAGCCAATTAATGGGGGGGGGATGCTATGCCTAATCTAGTGAAGCATTTCCTCATTAATTGGCTAATGTGCGTAGTTTGCCCCTTATTATTCTGTCTGGCTGGTAATTAGCTATGTTGGAGGATGTGGGTTCCCAACTGCCTGGGCTGAGAATAGATTTCAAAGACCTACACACATGAGTGGTAATCATGGGCCTTAGATCTTTCTACCAGGTTGATGGATATTATTGACCTTTCTTCTAGTAGAGATGGTCTAGTTTTGGTCTTGTGCTTCAGCTGATGGGATAGGCCTCCAACGGGGATTCTGGGGTGGTTTAGCTTATTCAAGGCGATTAATAGCTTCTACTTATTAAAAGGTCCTTTTCAACATCAGAGTCATGAGCTAAAGCCAGCCATACATCGGGTAGATCTGCTCATTTGGTAGTGCATAGTTGTAGGCTGATCAGGAGACAGTGGTGGGTCATGTAGACTGATCAGGAGAAAACTACATTTATGTCCCAAAGGGCCCTTGGCCAACAGATTTTTTCCAGGTTTCCCTATTAATATCTGACCAATCATATTTAAGCTGCCAACTCTTGACTAGCATTGTTCCTTGCACAGACATTACTCCAGGTTGCAGTGCTATTACAAACCATTTCTGGTTTTATAAAGTCATTTTACATGTAGAGATATGGGACCAGTTATCCAGAATGCTCGGGACCTGGGGTTTTCTGGATAATGGATCTTTCCGTAATTTGGATCTTCAGACCTCGTATACAAGAAAATCATGTAAGCATTAAATAGACCCAATAGGCTAGTTTTGGATTTATTATATTTTAAGGTGGCCATACACGGGCCAATAAATGCTGCTGACAGACCGAGTCGGCAGCGTATTGGCCTGTGTATGGGGCCCTCCGACGGGCTTCCCCAATCGATAGCTGGCCGAAAGTTTGCCAGATGCCGATAGGACAGGACTAAAAATCCTGTTGGATCACAGCCGACCACCCATTGCCCTTCGTTATGAACCGATCATTGGGCCCTATGGCCCAATATCACCCACCTCAACGCCACCTTTAGTTCGGATCAAGTACAAGGTACTGTTTTATTAGTACAGAGAAAAAGGAAATCTTTTTTTAAAATTTGGATTATTTGGATATGAGAGACAGTCTTTCTGTAATTCAGAACTTTCTGAGTAACAGGTTTCAGAATAACGGATCCCATACCTGTATATGGAATGCAATATGCAATATAAATGCATGATTTTAAAATACCAGGAATGGATCAGGTAGAATCAGGTAGACAGATTTGACATATAAACTAGATATAAAGAAAAACCCAACTACAATGTTTTTGCGCACATAGCCGAGAAGGAATTAGAAGGAACACTGGCTGGCACAAACTGAACCTTCCACAACAAAAGATGGTGCAAAAAGATGGTGCAAAATAAAGTTTATTAAAAAAAAAAAAGTAGCCAAAAGGGGGCACTTAATCACAGTGCCTCTTTATTTTACTATTTAACATATAGTTAAAAATATAGTTCTTCATATGAATAATTTCTTCACATTCATTTCATATACAAATGCTTTGTACATATATTTTGTTTCTCTTTTGCATTTGGCAGCTGTCTACAAAATGTCAATTGTAACAACTCCCCTTACAAGTGGGTGTAAGCTTCTAAATAAGATCCTTGGAAGAACTCTGACCATGACTGGTCAAGAATGCAACTCAACCCCCACTCATCAACAGGTTACAAGTGACAGGGAATATCTTCTTTTAATCTTAGATACCGATAAATCTTTTCACCTGGAAACATATGGTCTACTACAAACAGACTAAAGAACATGGCAGTGAGACCAATAAATCTGTTTTAACGGCATTCTAGTCTAAACTGCTTGCCCTTTAGAGATGATATCACAAGCCAAAACTCCTTCTGTTTGAGATCACACCAGGCCTACCCGAACAAAAATAACGAATCCCAGGTCTTCAAAGTAGATAAAGATCCAGATCTGGAATTTCTACAACTTCCTTCCAACTCTGTGACACGTTGGAACAAATTGACTTGGCAAAACCAGAACTGGATTACTATCATTCTAGTTACATTAATTTTGTCCCTGGACACTCAACTTGAGATTTAGTACTAGCCAAGAGGAGTCAGAGATCTCCATTTATCAAAGGCCAAGAATAGACCAGCACTGTCCTTGAGTGATAGATGTGGTTATCAGTGGTTATGTCAAATCAAATGCACTCAGGATTTCATACATTGTCTGTTCTTGGCTTTTAGAATTGTAGATCACTACCTTACAGACTAGGGTTTAATGACACCCACTAAAGGGTCACTCAGTTTGATTGATCAGTTTGTGCTGAAGATCCTTTCATGTGTAGCTTTTGAGAGTTGATTATTGTAGGAAGTTCTGGTCTGTTACAACAGTTGACACATTATATTCCAAGCCAGCATTAACTTAGCGTAACTTACACCAGGTCCCAGCAGAAGACATGGATGCCAAGTCTCACTATTAGTTTGCTCAGTAAACACCAAATTCCCTTGCAACGAGCATGGACAACACCAGTCAGTACTTCACCATGCGCCTTAAGTCAGTGCCTAGTGACCAAAGCTGTTTAGGCCAATGCAGTTCAACCTAGTCGTCAGTGAAGCCCTAGCCAGTGTCCATTAAACTTGCATTGAGGAGAGTAAATAAAAGTTCTACTAAAGTTCTAGTTGTGGAGTAGGGAGAGAATGCATAGCTGAACATACATGAGAAGATCCACAGATCTTTGCTCAATTGTGCCGGCCATGGACTGGTCTAAATAAGGTCAACAACTGGATCCTATTGCTGGCCTATGGAGAACCATCTGGAGAGGGTTGCATGAAAGCACAGATGCTGTCCTCATCTGATCTAGCCAATTTTTATAAGCACCATAAATGAGTTCATAAGCCGTTGACTTAGTATGGCCACCTTAGGGATGCAGATTCAGGAAGTCGGGGAGCAGTTTATTCTACATCTAAAATGTGAAGGGTGGGCAGCAGGCCTATATTAAGCCTCTGGGAAGGGACATATGGGAACATTTTCTGCAAATTTCCAAAGTCTGTGTTAGACAGTTTGGGGGTGCTTTAAACTCTATACAACGTGGGGTCTCAATGTATCACCAGATCATGCCGAAATAAAGAATTATCCATCAGCTCGAGAAGAATCAAGGAAAGCGCAAAATACCCTAATTGTTGCCTTTAAGTCCAAGAGATGGGGGCAGAAATGAGCCAGAATGTGTTCTTCCAGCATTCCACCTAAGTAATGAGCAGGAAAGAGGCAGAATGGAAAAATTCCCATCCTCCACCCTAATCAATTCAGTATTATCATAGCCATAAAACTGCTGACTATTGGGGATGGGACAAGTATTATCTTGTATAGCAGGGAACATGTGCCAAGTGTTACCCATCTAGTTGAAAGCTTGGCCTCTCGCTTGCTGGATACAAGGAAAAGGGACCCAATAACCCATATGAATAAGCCATACAATGGCCTGAAGTCATTTTTAAGAATTCCATTATCCCAATTTTACCTCTGGGCATACAGTTTGGCCTTTGATAAATGTATTCAGAAAAATGTCATTCTAGTGGGTTATTATCACTTTAAGATGGACAAGTGACCCCATTAGTGGTAAATACAGTATATTATACATCTGCTATGTGACCATTAGGTGGGATAATGTATTTGTAGCACGTCTTGTAAAATAAATTTATAGTCCTGATAAATAGCGATACAGAATGCCACATAACTCACCCAGCTGTTAAAAGACACATGAGTCACACATCAAAGGACATGTTTTAACTGTTGCAAATATGTATTCAAACATTTCTACCCTCCTCCAAGTTGAAATACATGTGAAAATGGGAATGTGCACGTAGGGTGGGGGAAGAAGTTTTATTGCCTCTGTCCATGCTATTATTTCTGGTACAGAAAGTTTCATTAACATACTGTATATAAATAACATTTAACAAGTAATTAAAAAAAACAGGTGGGGTTTTACCTCCAATACCACTATAGACACCATCTCTCCCTACTATACCTGTTATCCCACAGTCACACTCCCTTCCCAGAGACTATTATCCCACTGTTACTATAGACACCATCTCTCCCTACTAGACCTGCTATCCCACAGTCACACTCCCTTCCCAGAGACTATTATCCCACTGTTACTATAGGCACCATCTCTCCCTACTATACCTGATATCCCACAGTCACACTCCCTTCCCAGAGACTATTATCCCACTGTTACTATAGACACCATCTCTCCCTACTATACCTGCTATCCCACAGTCACACTCCCTTCCCAGAGACTATTATCCACTGTTACTATAGGCACCATCTCTCCCTACTATACCTGCTATCCCACAGCCACACTCCCTTCCCAGAGACTATTATCCACTGTTACTATAGGCACCATCTCTCCCTACTATACCTGCTATCCCACAGTCACACTCCCTTCCCAGAGACTATTATCCACTGTTACTACAGACACCATCTCTCCCTACTATACCTGCTATCCCACAGTCACACTCCCTTCCCAGAGACTATTATCCCACTGTTACTATAGGCACCATCTCTCCCTACTATACCTGATATCCCACAGTCACACTCCCTTCCCAGAGACTATTATCCACTGTTACTATAGACACCATCTCTCCCTACTATACCTGCTATCCCACAGTCACACTCCCTTCCCAGAGACTATTATCCCACTGTTACTATAGACACCATCTCTCCCTACTATACCTGCTATCCCACAGTCACACTCCCTTCCCAGAGACTATTATCCCACTGTTACTATAGGCACCATCTCTCCCTACTATACCTGCTATCCCACAGTCACACTCCCTTCCCAGAGACTATTATCCCAATGTTACTATAGCTTCAATCTCTCCCTACTACATCTGCTGTCTCACCGCCATATATTTCCATTGGGTTTTGCAGCCACTTATAGTCTTCTGAAATAAGGGAAGGAGCAAAACCGAGAAGTGAATTTCTGTCCTGCCTTCTCCACACAGTTTTATAAATGCCCCTTGGGGTTCTGCAGCTGGTAGTAATTTTATAACCTCTGACCTTGCTAAAACAGGTCCCAGGGCACAGTGCAAAAGGTACTGCGGTGCGGAAAGGGAGCACACCTGATACGCCACTAGGCATGAAGTTGGACGAGAGCATTTTAACCCCCGCAGGCCACCGTCCAGGGTAAGCACATACATACATGTGGCGGAATGCACCCAGATTGCTCAAGGAAAACAACATGAATTACAGCTTTCTACTGAAATAACAGTTTTATTTACATGCAGGTAACTAGAGGTACCTGACACTAGCAATAAACTTCAGTTTCTGTCACATGGAAATGTCAACCGTCCCATTATATTGAAATGGCTTCTATGATATACTGAATTTTAAAAAGAGGTGAAAGAGCAGCACGTGCCCCATGAATACAGTGTTGCCTGCATTTGACAGCAGTGAATTCATGAGAGGAGGGGGAGGCACGAAGGCATCACTTATGCCCCCTACCCATTCCCAACAGATTTTGCACCCCTTAGTGCCCCTGGACTAAGGAAATCTCTCATAACCTATAAACTCATAATAACTAGCTTTTTAGGCTAAGAGGGAGCTCTATTTTACTTGTAGCTGTGATCAAAACACCACTCTCAGCCCCCGGTGGTTCTGTCTCCTGAAGCAATGCAGTAGAGTCACCTGAGTACCGGACCTGTGAAGAAACATGCTGACTTCTGTCATGTTGTTTCTGCAGTCAGAACCAGCAGTGCAGAAAGGGGCAGACAAATACTGCTTTAGGTTGCAACGACATTTACAAATACCGGACACTTTTCAAGAAATATATTTTGGAAATTAGCTCAAAATTATATTCACAGTACGTTATTTTTGGCCTTATATCCCCTTTCGCTTCGTGCGGCTTCGGAAAACAAAATGATCCGAGTGCTGTCCCGCAAGAGATTTATATTCTAGCCGGCGGGAAGGCAGTACGGGGAGATTAGTCGCCCCGAAGAAGAGATTTGTGGCCGGGCAACTAATCTCCCCGAATCTGACCGTATGTCTCTGCCCTTAATCTCTAGCCATGACTCTCATCTGACCCCAAAGCTCTCTGTTTTAGTCAATTGCACTCTAAATAGCTTATCAGTTATTTGCTATGCAAATCAGCCCTCCCTCTGATACAAAGGAATTCCTGGGCCAGATATTGGGGTTTTAAAATCACAAAAAATAAAATTTTTACAAATGAACCAAGGAGAGGTTCAATTGGGGGTGGGGTTCCTTGCAACATTACAGTGGAAATACAAATAAAATATGCCTTTATCCCACAGTCACACTCCCTTCCCAGAGACTATTATCCACTGTTACTATAGACACCATCTCTCCCTACTATACCTGCTATCCCACAGTCACACTCCCTTCCCAGAGACTATTATCCACTGTTACTATAGGCACCATCTCTCCCTACTATACCTGCTATCCCACAGTCACACTCCCTTCCCAGAGACTATTATCCCATTGTTACTATAGACATCATCTCTCCCTACTATACCTGCTATCCCACAGTCACACTCCCTTCCCAGAGACTATTATCCCACTGTTACTATAGACACCATCTCTCCCTACTATACCTGCTATCCCACAGTCACACTCCCTTCCCAGACTATCATCCACTGTTACTATAGACATCATCTCTCCCTACTATACCTGCTATCCCACAGTCACTTCCCAGAGACTATTATCCCACTGTTACTATAGACACCATCTCTCCCTACTATACCTGCTATCCCACAGTCACACTCCCTTCCCAGAGACTATTATCCACTGTTACTATAGGCACCATCTCTCCCTACTATACCTGCTATCCCACAGTCACACTCCCTTCCCAGAGACTATTATCCACTGTTACTATAGACACCATCTCTCCCTACTATACCTGCTATCCCACAGTCACACTCCCTTCCCAGAGACTATTATCCACTGTTACTATAGGCACCATCTCTCCCTACTATACCTGCTATCCCACAGTCACACTCCCTTCCCAGAGACTATTATCCACTGTTACTATAGGCACCATCTCTCCCTACTATACCTGCTATCCCACAGTCACACTCCCTTCCCAGAGACTATTATCCACTGTTACTATAGGCACCATCTCTCCCTACTATACCTGCTATCCCACAGTCACACTCCCTTCCCAGAGACTATTATCCACTGTTACTATAGACACCATCTCTCCCTACTATACCTGCTATCCCAGAGTCACAGTGGTGCCCTTTGCAGCACAGTCCTCTAGCTTCAATTTATCTCATTTGAGCTAACCATAACCTTTAACCATAAGAGCCTAAAATTATAAACTCACTGTGCTGATATATATGTTAAAATGCATCTACCACCTATATATAAACTTTAATTAGGTACAAAGACATACATTTTAGGAACAATTTTACAACAGTCTGAAGAAACAGTCCCATAATGTGCCCATACATCATTACGTGGCTGGTTTAAAAGCGGAAACATAATTTGCAGAACCACATGAGTGCTGCAGGGGTTGTATTCTTGGCTACTTCAAACACAAGCCAAGTATTGTCTAAGATGAAAAGCTGGCAATGGCTCCCACGCTCCTGTCCCCAGTGCTCCCATACCAAAAAACTCCACCTCTAATCGTTGACCTCTGTCAAAAATTACTGATCCCTAACTCTGTCCCTAGGGGGGGAAAAGCATTTATAGATGTCCATCCATCACACTGGTAGACTACTGTACATCAAATGGTTGGATGAGGGAACAGACGTCTCCAAATAATAAAAGAACTCCTATACATAACATATTAATCAGGGATGTCCCACCCTGCCAATCATCTGCATTCTTGAACAACAGACTCTTATTCTTTACTGAAGGCTTCTGTCTATACACTGAGCCTCTAAATATTCCCATTTCTACCCGTTATACCTCTACACTGTGCCACATACCTTCACCTGCAGTCTAGCACTCCACGTGGGTTTTGTAGTAACAAAGGCAAAGTTTTCCTAATCTTGTAACCACCAGCAACCAACCAGCAATTAGCTTTTAATGGTCACACCCCTATATTATCTTTCATTTTATGATGAGGCTTATGTATTTTTTGGCCACTTATCTACAGGCTTCCCATCAATCTGGAACCATGCAGCTGAGAAAGGACTTATTACAGAAGATTCAATGGCCTCATTGTTTAACTAAACAACTCTGAGTCAACAGGAGAGTGTTGGGCGCTTTCATGATTTGGAGAAGGTATTTACTAAAAGGGAGTGTCCAGCAGCTGAGTGCTTTCTTTGTTACTAACTCAATAACTGCATTAATCAGAGTAGGAGGCTACAGCAGAAGAAGGTAGCCAGAGGTCCTCCATGTTTAATCTCTCCATATTTGCACAACAACATTAACGATTAATGTGTCAAAGAGCAGAGGAAAGAAAACACCCACTTGCCACTTAGTAATGGCCAGTTTCTCCGAAGGAGACTTATCACAGTTTGGACTGATAACAAGTGGAGAGATACATGCTACAGTGTCAGATCCTTATTATCAGGCACATTTTGGCACAGAAACCTAGAATACTCCTAGATACATTTGGTGCACATGTGTCATCCTTTGCAGCACAGTCCTCCAGCATGAAAGTAGCTCATTTGGTCTTCAACCTCACTACTTTCAGTATTAGAGAAGAGATGTAATATGTGGATAAGCTATATAAGAGTCTTTAATTAGTTTGGTAATTTTTGGTAATATAATGTGATCTGGTGGGTCTTCAAGCATGGCTTCATGAGCTAAGATTGGCCCTGGACAACGGTTGGATTTTCAAAGTGGGGCTCTGACCAAAGGCTTGACCTTTCAGGGTGGCTTCATGTGCTAAGTGGCCCTGACAAAAGGGTTGGACCTTCAAATGTTGCTAAGGTGGGATGTGAACAAAGGTTGGAACTTCAATAGTGCTTTCATGAGCTGAAGGTGGCCCTGGCAAGAAGCTGGACCTTCCAGGTGGCTTCAAGAGTTATGGGTTTCCCTGGCCAATTATTAGACCATAAAGGGGGACCCTGAACAATGGCTGGATCATAAAGGGTGTCTTCACAAGCTAAAGATTACCCTGCCTAAAGTTTGGACCTACAAGCATGGTTTCATGAGTTAAGGGTGGCCCTGGCCAAAGCTTGGATCTTCAAAGTGGAACTTCGAGAGCTTGGGGTGACCCTGGCAAGAGGCTGGACCTTCCAGGGTAGCTTCAAGGGCTAAGGCTGGCCCTGACCAAATATTGCACCATAAAGAGGGGCCCTGAACAATGGCTGGATCTTCAAGGGTGTTTTCACAAGCTAAGGATGACCCTGGCCAAAGATTGGACCTACAAGGGGTGCCCTGACCAAAGGTTTGACCTTCAAAGGTGGCTTTATAAGCTAAGGATGGCCCTGGACCTTCAAAATAGTCCTGACCAAAGATTGGACCTTAAAGGGTTGCCTAATTCACAGCATTCAGTCAGCTGCCAACACTTGATCATAAATGCCTCCTAACTGACACAGCCTATAGCTTGAAAGATCCAATAGCTGTTATGGAAACAAATACCCAATCCTGTGTAAAAACACAAAAAGTCCTACCCACTCCCCTTGGCTAATTATTTTCATCCAGAATCTAATTTAGGCCTCATTAGGGAACACTCTGAGTAATGTAAATGTTACACTTGAAATAAGGATGATATACTTACTAATAATAAATATACAGTATTTACATCAGTGGAATCTTTTCAGAAAACCCAAAATGGCGACCTCCACAATCTCAACGAATCAACAGTTACGTCCAAAATATATTTGAGTCTTCTGTGGAAGATGCCCAATGTTTTACGTGCCACCTATTATTGGAACTTTAACTCACAGGTGTCTACTAAAGGGCTGGTGCCACGGCAGCTCTAACACCAATTAAAGTTGCCTAATATTTATGGTGACAGGTCAATCGGTAGAGAACAATTATTGCTAATTAATTTTTAATGACGATAGACAATTGGGGTTGTGCAGGTAGAATAGGGACAAGATACATGTCTTTAGCATTTTATCTCTCCTTGATCCCTTTTATCTTCTCTTATTGTAAGCAGAGAGAAGACAGCCTTAAACAGATGGGGCTGCCATGATTATTATAGTGCTTATCTCAAGTGAACAATTAATCAGTAAGACACTTTGTTTATTAAAAGAGCTGTTTCTGATGTTTGTCTAATGATTTGGAGATACGCCACCCCCCCCCCCCTGTTTCTTTATATTCCCTAATATCTGTGATTACTCACATGACATCACATGGGTCAATTCAGAGCATTGTTTTTGCCCAAGTGATTTCAAGCTCAGTGGGTGGTTTCTTTCGTTCATTTAAACTGCATTCACCCAGACCCATGACTAAATCTGGGCATCACCACCCGTATGAACGCAAATTAAGTGTATTCATGGGCCATGTAACAAACAGAGTCCAATCTGCAGTCCGTTTTCACCAGTCTAATGCAGTTCCTGCAATACCCAAAGCAAGTTCTATTTACTATAGCAGGGATCGACAACCAGTAGCTCGTGAGCAACATGTTACTCTCCAACCCCTTGGATGTTGCTCCCAGTGGCCTCAAAGCAGATGCTTATTTTTTAATTCCAGGCTTGGAGGCAAGTTTTGGTTGCATAACAACCAGGTGCACTGCCAAACAGCATCATTGTAGGTTGACAATCCACATAGGGGCTACCAAATGGCCAATCACAGCCCGTATTTGGCACCCCAGGAACATTTGTCATGCTAGTGTTGCTTCCCAACTCCTTTTACTTCTGAATGTTGCTCACGCGTTCTAAAGGTTGGGGATCCCTGTACTATAGGAATAACGCCACAGGCTTCATGTCAACCTTATCTTGATGAGACTCCCAGTCAGAACTCGTTCATATACACTAGTGGTAACATATGGAAAACACACAACGGAGCTGTCATGGGAAAATACTGAGTTTACCTTTCCATTTTTGCCTCCTTCCAACCTGGAATTGAAACTGCCAGCATGTTGCTACGGCCAGCTGCCCTACCCATCTTGCACTTGGTCTCTGCAGCCCTACCAAGGGTACCACCATATCTTATGTTAGACGTGAAGGCTGCTCAATGGAAAGCAAAGTAATTTGAAAACCACAACTGTTGAATTATACTAACTAAAGCTCAACAAGGAATTAAAAATGCTACCGGTCCAAGCCCTTTAGCAGGGAAGATCTGTGCCTCCAAAGAGGCCACCAGTAGCTCCCAGTCTTCTTTACTGCCGATTCACAGCACAGTATGACCCCTATGCTTAGCTTCTCAAGAGCAGCCCAGTGCACACTGGCCATGTGCAGTGCCACTGACTCAAAAGATGGTCTACCCATGAGCAACATTGAGATGGAAAAAGAGCTCAGGAGCAACACAAGCATTAAAAAAAAAAAGCCAAAATATGATTGGCTATTTGGTAGCCCCTATGTGGACTGGCATCCTACAGGAGGGTCTGTTTGTCAGTACAACTGGTTTTTATGCAAACGAAACTTGTCTCCAAGCCTGGAATTTAAACATAAGCACCTGCTTTGAGGCCACTGGGAGCAACAGCCAAGTGGTTGGTGAACAACATGTTGCTCATGAGCCACTGGTTGGGAAACTTTAAAGGCCTGAATCATTATTGCTATAGGGCTGCTAAACCTTTGTGCTGATACAGTAATTTCATTGTATATTTATATTATTTCTAGCCATACATGTGTTGGGTTTAGTTCGCCTTGTTTGCTCTACAATCTATTTTGGAGGCATATAAAAGGCATGATATAGATTATTGATCCCCAACCAGTGGCTCTCAAGCAACATCTTACTCAGCAATCCCTTGGATGTTGCTCCCAGTGGCCTCAAATCAGGTGATTATTTTTGAATTCCAGACTTGGAGACAAGTTTTGGTTGCAAAAAAACCAGATATACTGCCAAACACAGCCTCCTGTCGGCTGCCAGTCCACATAGGGGCTACGAATAACCAATCACAGCTAATTTTTGGCACCTCCAGCAACTTTTTGCATGCTTATGTTGCTCTCCAACGTCTTGTATATTTGAATGTGGCTCAAGGGTAAAAAAGGTTGGGGACCCCTGGAATAGATGCTCAGTCTTGCGATCTAGGTCAAACAACTTTAAGGGCAGAGACACACGCTGCTATTTTGGGAGATTAGTCGCCCAGCGAGAAATCGCTTCTTCGGGCGACTAATCTCCCCGAACTGCTTTCCCGCAGTCTAGAATGTAAATCGATGGAGGGATGGCACTTGGATCGCTTCTGCTTTCCAAAGTCGCCCAAAGTTTCCTCGTGAGGCAACTTCGGGCGACTTCAGAAAACGAATAGTTTCAAGTGTCATCCTGCCAGCGATTTACATTCTCGACTGCGGGAAGGCAGTTCGGGGAGATTAGTCACCTGAAGAAGAAGCGATTTGTCGCTGGGCGACTAATCTCCCAAAATAGCAGCGTGTGTCTCTGCCCTTACAGCTCCGTCCCCAAAATAAAAACCTACAGGAGACCAGAATGAGGTCCCATGATCAGAATACTTCAATGCTCATTTGGTTTAAAAACTTTATTTTTGCATTAGCGGGCGTAATCCTATTAGTCCCATTAGGCCACTACCCTGTTATCCCGTGTGCCCCCCTTTGCAGGTCAGTCTTTCCACATCCCTTCAGGGATAATCACACTGACAGCTCAGGAAGTTCTGACGTCACCCCCATCTGCTGATTAGCTATGGCCGGTGTCGGGATAAAGTGAACAAGGAGCAGGAGGAAGCCGCCATGTGATAATGAGACAAAAAAGCATAATTCCATGGTCACGCTGCCCTTGCCATGCTATTCATATAGAGTATTTGCCCACCATGATGGCAACGGGAAGTTAATCTGCTTTGCAATTCTTTCTAACAGTTTATTATTGGCACAGGGAAGGAACAGGAAGTTACATGAGCAAAGGAAATTCAATGGCTCAGGGTCATTTACAGTGTAATAATAGAGGGTTTATTATAAGCATAATAAATAACAGTTATAGGCAACAACAGGATAAGGCTAGTGGCATAGAGTGACTTTAACCACTGAAATGTGCCCAAAAGCTCTGCCTCCCACTGACTTGAATGGGAAAAAGGGAAATGCCAGGCAACACCAGTACAATCTATGGGGGGCTGCAGGGGACAAATTAGGCACAAGGACCCTGCACTGGATGGGAGTGGCCATATTGCTTGCCTCAGAAGAAGTGCTATTCCTAGAAAGTTCTGAGAAAGTAATAAAGAAAGAAAGAAGAAAGGAGACGGTGTTGCTAGTCCCACTGGGAGACTGGGAATGGGAGACTGGGAATGGGAGAGGGGAGTGAGCTGAATGAGATACAGTCAAAGGGAAAGGTATGCTCCCAATGAGGTGAGGCTGAAGGGTAGAAAGGGATATGTGTTCTCCATGAAAGGGTTACAGTGAGGGAGGCCAGAGAGTTACAGACAGAAGATAAATGAGAAGAAAGAAAGGGTTGGGGGAGGACCGAGGAGAAAGTGGGGGCCCATTACTAGACAGAAGAGAGAATGTCAGGGCAGAGTATAGAGTCGCACAGTCAGATACAGTGTCATAAAATATATAGAATTAATATGATTTATATTCTACACTCACAGCATACAATGTACAAAGGGCTTCCACTGTGTCCTGCTCTATAGTCACAATATACCTGCACTACTGAATACTGACACACTCACTCACTCTCATATACACATTTATATCATCACAACTATATACACACACAGCTCATATACACAACTACTCACACATACATATATATCAACTACTCACTCACACATACATATATATATATATCAACTACTCACTCACACATACATATATATATCAACTACTCACTCACACATACATATATATATATCAACTACTCACTCACACATACATATATATATCAACTACTCACTCACACATACATATATATATATCAACTACTCACACATACATATATATATATCAACTACTCACACATACATATATAT
This sequence comes from Xenopus petersii, assembly GCA_038501925.1. Classification (NCBI taxonomy): domain Eukaryota; kingdom Metazoa; phylum Chordata; class Amphibia; order Anura; family Pipidae; genus Xenopus; species Xenopus petersii. Next base: position 14,047,226 of record CM076688.1, read on the forward strand.
ATATCAACTACTCACACATACACATATATCAACTACTCACACATACATATATATCAACACAACTACTGAGACATACAGAGTCACACTAGTTACACACTGACATATACAATGACACACTCCTAGAAACTAAAGCAATCGTTCTATGACTTGCACACTCAGCCTCTCTCTTACACACTCACTAACACATCCTAGAGAAGAGTTCTACTCCCAGCTACAGTGAGCAGGAATGCTGTAGGACTCCCTATACCCTATTGGCATATATGGGCAGTGCTATTGGGGGGGCACACGGCGATTAAGAAGTCAGTAGTAGCAGAGTCACAGCTACAGTCGCACAGCACACGTACTAGCACAGGATCACTTACCCTCAAAGTCGGAGAGGATCCCCTCCAGGTGGTCGCTGACCGACAGCTTGGACATGGTTATTACCCCCTTCCTGAGCAGGTCTATGGGCAGCGAGGTTTGGGCTGCGGGGTCCCCGACCCAAGCAGAGAGCTGAATGCTGGCGCAGAGTCAGGCGAGTAATAGAGTGCGAGCAGCTCCCCTAGTTCCCGGCCAGTCTGTAACTCTGCATTGGGATCAGCTCAGAGGAGAGGGGAGGGGGCACAGATCAGTTACACTTCCCCTCCCATTCTCCCAAATACCTACACCCCCCCTCTCCCCCTCCTGCTGCTCCTCTGTCATGTGCACATCTGGGAGACAGGGGGCTCAGCCTGGGGGGAGACACGTGATTCTGGGGCTGGGGGGCTGCACTTCTCTGGGACACTTCTTGTATATTCTTACTATAGCCTCCTCTTTACTCATTCACTGGCCTGTGCACCTTTAAATTAACTCTAAGGGGCACATTTACATAGGGTCGAATATCAAGGGTTAATTAACCCTCGATATTCGACCGTCGAAGTAAAATCCTTCGGCTTCGAATATCGAAGTCGAAGGATTTATCGCTATTCCTACAATCGCATGATCGAAGGAATAAGGATTTTAATCCATCGATCGAAGGATATTCCTTCGATCGGAAAATTGTTAGGAAGCCTATGGGGACCCTCCCCATAGGCTAACATTGGCCTTGGTAGGTTTTAGGTGGCGAACTAGGGGGTCGAAGAATTTTTTAAAGAGACAGTACTTCGACTATCGAATGGTCGAATAGTCAAACGATTTTTAGTTTGAATCCTTTGATTCGAAGGTCGTAGTTGGAGGTCGAAGTAGCCCATTCGATGGTCAAAGTAGCCATATTCGACCATTCGAAATTCAAACTATTTTTCCTCTATTCCTTCACTCGAACTGAGTAAATGGACGCCTTAGTATGATGTAGAGAGTGATTTGCTATTGCTTTTCTTTTTTTAGTATTTGTGTTTTTTTTTTTAGTTATTTAGCTTTTTATTCAGCAGCTCTCCAGTTTGCAATTTCAGCAATCAAGTTGCTAGGGTCCAAATTCCCCTAGCAACCATGCACTGATTTGAATGAGAGACTGATATATGAATAGGAGAGGCCTGAATAGAAAGACGTGTACAAAAAAATGTGGCAATAACAATATATGTGTAGCCTTACAGAGCATTTGTTTTTAGATGGGGTCAGTGACCCCAATCAGAATGCTAGAAATAGAGTAAGAAGTAATAAATTAATAAATAAAGACCAATTGAAAAGTTGCACATCAATCCATGACATTTTGTCACCCGAGTGTTTAGTAGTTCTGCTGGTACAGGTATGGGATCTGTTATCCAGAATGCTCGGGACCTGGGGTTTTCCGGATAACAGATCTTTCCATATTTTGGATCTTCATACCTTGTCTACTAGACAATCTAAAGACAATCGTGAAATAAACCCAATAGGCTGGTTTTGTTTCCAATAAGGATTAATTATATCTTAGTTGGGATCAAGTACAAGGTACTGTTTTATTATTACAAAGAAAAAGAAAATTTGGATAAAATGGAGTCTATTGGTGGCCATAGACACACAGATCCGATCGTACGAATCGAGGATTCGTACGATTTTCGGATCGTGTGTGGCATGTGCCGACTTCTTTCGTCCGGCGGAGATCGGTCGTTTGGTCGATCGGTCAGGTTTGATTTTGACCCGACCGATCCCGCCGGAGCTCATGGCACATCCTAATCTGATCGTTCGGCCGTACGGCCGAACGATCAGATTACCCCCGATATAGCCATGCCTGTTAATGGCATATCGGGGAAAGATCCGCTCGTTTGGCAACATCGCCAAACGAGCGGATCTTTGCATCTATGGCCACCTTATGGGAGACAGCTTGTCTGTAATTCTGAGCTTTCTGGATAATGGGTTTCTGGATAACTGATCCCATACCTGTACCTGGAATCACTTTCCATTCATTTTAATGGCAATCGCTCAGGTATCCAAATGGTGGTGCAGTATAGTCCATATCTGACCAATCATATCTGCCTATGTATGACCAGGTTTACAGGGATAAGGCAGTCAGGGGCCCAATGGAGAAGGAGGGCCCACGAAATAAACGCAAGTTTCATGGGGCACATAATTAGCGGGAGATTGGGCGGGATTTGGGTGGATCGTGGGATTGGTTTGGGCAGGGCTCAGGTGCCAGTGGGTTAATGTTAGTGGCTCTCTGGGGGGGCATGCTAACATGTATGGGGCCCAATGGTTATTAATGACTACTAGATCCATTACTTACTTGCTCTGGGGCCCTAAAGCCTTGAGTCCTGACATGTTGCTGGACTATAAATGGCAGCATGTTTTAACCCTTCGTTATATGTTGAAGAATGCTGGGAGTTGTTGTTCAGCAACATCCGTAGACCTAAGGTTCTAGTATCACAAACTGGAGAGGACTAGGAATCCACTAGGACAGGGGCCCCAAGGGACAGTGGAATTGAGCACCAACAGAGCTGTAGAGATGAATGGAAGTGACTATGGAGAGTTACACCACCCTCTAACTGTCACTGCGCTATAACTGCCAGCAGCCACAGTCAGCCTCTGGGAGTTGTAGTTTAACAACAGCACAAGGGCTACAGGTTGGAGCTGAGTAAGGCTGGAGAGGAGTGTGAGTGCTGAGCCTCATGTCACACAGATGTTGCCATTCTGGTGTCGGCCTCACAGACCTTGTTTGTTAGAGCGGCTAATGAATGGCCAATTGTTTCCTGGCTGCCATTCCTCCCATACTAACCTCCTGCTTTTTGCCCTTTACTGCCCTGTCACTGTGCCTCCTACTGTGAACTACAAATCCCAGCATTCCCATAAGCACACACCCCGACTCAGCTCTTCCTCCACCTGACATACACCCCTGCCTTCAGCTCTCCCCTCCACAGGTATTTCCCCAGCAGCTGCCACCATCTTGTATCCTCTAAGGATGCTGGGATCTGTAGTTTGGCTACTCCTCCATGTGGCCAATGCATAAAGCACTCTGTTCCACCCTTACCCAGCTGCCATCACTGCAGGTGGCTGTATGTTAATGGGGTGTAATGTAGAGAAGTCTTGCACATATCATCCTTTCTAGCACACGTTTTGCCCAAAAAGTTCTAATACTTCTATACTGGTTATGAGCAACCTGTAACCCTCCAGCACTCTGTGCCAATCTCTACCCCCTGCACTGGAAGGCTGCGCCATGTATGAACCCTGTAATTAAGTTCTGTGCGGAACCAACTTTTTAAGACCAGAACCCGCAACCTGCATATTTAACCACTTTTATCCGCTGCCTTATCCGCAACTGCCTTATCTGCAACCCGCTGATTACCATTAAACTGGAAGTGATATTGCCGCTAACCAGAAGTGACATCATCAAAAGTAAAATATAGACAATATAACATAAGATAAGAAATTTAGATGAGACCCCCAACCTGACCTTTGACCCTCATCCCGCTGTGTACCCGTTTTTTTGCGGGTAACCCACGGGTACTCGACCCACTGCAGGACTCTAAGGAACTCTAAAGCAATTGCACATACAGTAGAACCCTAATTTAATGTTTTTCAGGGGACCAGAAAAAGATGGTATAAAAATCTAAGAAAATGTAAAATCAGGGAAATGTATTATGCATAATATACATTATAGGTGGGACCACAAACAAACAATGTAAAATCAGGGGATGTAAAATTGAGGTTCTGCTGTATTATCATAACATGTTATATTGGTATAGTGTGTATATGGGAACAGAGTAACTCTCCCCAGATGTGGGTTATTATTCTTAAATATATCGCTGGCCGATACTCACTCACACACCCATGCTCACACCCAACTAATATCCGGCCAGAGATAGGGATCCAGCTGGGAGATAAGGAGCCATTCCCAGTGTTTAGGAAGAGTAAAGGAATCATTATTCTGACCCCCAGTCCCCTGCTTATGTCATGCTCTAATAAGACATATGATATACAGTATACTCTATATAGGGATCCCAGCCCCCGGCTTATGGAGAGTATCAAGCTATTGTATGACATAGGAGATATATATATCTGGTTAATAGAGGCCTCTGATACCCAGTGGAGAGGATTAATGGGAAGGAGAGCAGAACAGACGCTGGCACGGAGGTGTCAATGAGATTTGGGAGGCCTGTGTTAATGTTTGGGAATGAGGTATCACCCTGAGTCAGCATCTGTCTTAAGTATTAAGTATCTGTTAGCGCCTGGGTGATAATGCTGCCGAGACATTGGGGGGGGGGGGGGGTAAGTCGACCACCCTATATATATATATATATATATATATATATATATATATATATATATATATTGAGCTCCATGCCATGTATATATTGTGCTCCATGCCATATTCTGTAGGCACCAAGCTTTATATATATATATATATTGTGCTCCATGCCATGTTCTGTAGGCACCAAGCTATATATCTATAGTGAGCTCCATGCCATGTATATCTTGTGCTCCATACCATATTCTGTAGGCACCAAGCTATATATATCGTGCTCCATGCCATGTTCTGTAGGCACCAAGCTAAATATATATCGTGCTCCATGCCATGTTCTGTAGGCACCAAGCTATATATATATCGTGCTCCATACCATATTCTGTAGGCACCAAGCTATATATATCGTGCTCCATGCCATGTTCTGTAGGCACCAAGCTAAATATATATCGTGCTCCATGCCATGTTCTGTAGGCACCAAGCTATATAAATATCGTGCTCCATGCCATGTTCTGTAGGCACCAAGCTATATGTATATCGTGCTCCATACCATGTTCTGTAGGCACCAAGCTATATATATATCGTGCTCCATGCCATGTTCTGTAGGCATCAAGCTATATACTGTATATATATTGGACTGGATGCCCTGGTACCTGTGCAGTGACAGTTGTGTCTCCCTGTAGCAGTGCTGAGTCTCGGGCTCAGGGGCAGGTGCTGATCTGGACAATCCGAGCTTTGTCTGTGCGCTGCCTCTGCTCTGGGCTCAGATAAATTACAGGGAAGGGAGGGGTGGCGGTGTTTATATGAATTAATCCCAGCAGGCATTTAATATCTGCCTCCATCATTCATGCCACAGCCCCAGCCAAGCCTTGTACTACATGTTCAGCAATATCCTATACCTGGAGGTACAGAGTCTGCCCCATTCCTGCCTCCCTACTACAGACTGACTCCTGGCAGGGAATGGGAACCTGCTGGAAGCGGCATCTACACCCAAAGCAATGGAGATATCTGGTGGGTGGGGGGGGGGTATCTCATTATTATTCTCTCTTTTTATAGCATCAACATATTCAGCAGCGCTGTACAGAGTCTTTTAGAATTATGCCACATAAGCCTATAATGGAATTAGTATCTGCGTCCTGTAGCCTACACTGAGAAGCAGCGACTGATCCTGCCATGTGATTTGTGCCCTAAGCATTACCATTGCATGGCTCAGAAACCTTTTCCATAGAGTTTAACTGCTATGCTCAGAAACTGTGTGCCCTGAAAACATATTCCCTCCAGGCATTCCACACCTTGGCTTAAAGGAGAAGGAAAGGCTAAAATTAAGTAAGCTTTATCAGAAAGGTCTATATAAATACACCAGTAAACCCTCAAAGTAATGCTGCTCTGAGTCCTCTGTCAAAAGAAACACCACATTTCTTTGCTTTTATTGTGTACACATGGGCTTCTGTATCAGACTTCCTGTTTTCAGCTTAAACCTCCAGGGCACGGCCTTGAGCATGCTCAGTTTGCTCCTCTCCCCCTCCCTCCTCCCATCCCTACTGTAATCTGAGCTCAGAGCTGTTAGTAAGCAGGGAGAGACTCAGGCAGGAAGTGATGTCACACCAAGCATATATGGCAGCTTCTATCCTAAACAAACAGAGACAGTGTCTAGAGCTGTTTACTCAGGTATGGTAAAGCATTCTGCAGAATAAATATAGCGTTCTAGTTTGCACTATTGTGGCTATTCTATTGGCAATAAACTGTCTTGGAGCTTTCCTTCTCCTTTAAGAAACTAAGTATGTACAAAAACATATTCCATCCCCCGGGCATACAAAATGCATGGCTAAAGTCTAGGAAGTGGTGTGCCCTTTATAAAATAGTAGCCCAGTTTAAGACATTGAGGGGGTTATTTACTAAAATCCATATTATCACATAATTAAAATAAAAAAAGCTCGACCAAACTCCCATGCCTGATTTTGCCTTATTTATTAATGAAATAACTCAAATAAATCGGATCAGGGAGAAAAGCCAGACAAAAACGTGCAAAAACCCAAAACTTACGATTTTTTCAGACTTCTATTCTGATTTTTTTGCTCGATTTTTTTCGGGTTTTTGCCAAGCTAAACCCAGCTCAAACCAAAATATCTTCAGATTGGGATAGGGACATTTCCCATTAACTTATACAGAACCTAGAGGGTTTTTTTTTTTCACGAAAAAAAGTTTTTGCTCCGAAAAGCATGACCGTATAAATTTGAGTTTAGTAAGTAACCCCCTTAATGTCATAAAAACTAAGAAGCTCAGCTGTGCCATATTCCCTAAATGTTTACTCAAATTTAAAAATAAAATGAACAATTCCCTACTCATTTATACCAGTTAGGTTTCATTTTATACAAAACTCATGTTTCTTACACCAAGATTTGGCTTTAGAATAGTTTGAGGACCCAGTGCCATCTAGTGGTGCATCATACAAATTGCAGCCCATTACTAATTTATTATAGTAGAATGGCAAAGGGATATTGCATGGTGCCTCACCTGAGACTCATCTTTTGCACATACAGTAACCCAGGCTAACTGCCCAGATCTAGCAACTCACAGGTGTGAATATATTCTTCTATAGCACTACACAAACTAATGGTGATTGGTTGCTCTTGGATACATTTAATTTAATAGAAATGTCATTCTTAACATTCCACCAGGGGGCACCCTTCCACCCAACAGAGTCATCTTTCTTCTACCTGGTTATAGCGCCACCTGCTGTCCATTTCTTAATTTTAATAAGATCTCAGTATGACTTGCACTCACATGTCAGCTTTGTGGCCATGTCCCCGGATGGAGCAGATGGTGGGGGGGAATCAAAACTAATTGCTGATTGGTTGCTATGGGTAACAGCCCTGGGGCAGTGTAAAATCAATACAATATCACTATGAACTGTCCTTGTGCTAGAAGCCCTCAGGGACACTAATGAGTTGCTTAATGATAAGAAAGCTAAGCAAAGGCAGAGCAAAGTAAACCTCTGCTGTGTCATATCAAACAGACCTAATTGGGGGAACATAAAGAAAATAAAAGGGGATATTTATAGAGAGTTAATAAGCCACAGTATGTTATGGTAAGGAAATGGTGTGCGCCATTTAGAATAAATCCCTTATTTCCCCCCTTTAATCAGCCCTGAGCTCTGCTAATCCCACTCTGCATTATGATAAGGGCCCTGATGTTTATATTCCCTGCTGTGCAACTCCCAGCCCTTCCCGCACCCCCGGCTTGGCTCATTCACAGTAGCAGGAGGATCACTCAGCGCCTCTCCCCCAAACCTTCCTTGTATTGCTTCCCCCAAGCCTCCAGCTGCCAACAACCCTAAATCATGGCATTTATTGGCCTGGGAGGTTATTTGGGGTGAGGCAACTGCTTGATATCCATCTGCACAGTGACTCCCAGCACTAAAGACTTCAACAGAAATGTATAAGGGGTGGCTTTTCTCCACCCTATTATCTGCTATAAAAACACAAATCCTTCTGTCCATTCATTCCCCTCTTTCTTTTGTTCCGGAACATTGCTTAGTGATTCAATTTTCTTTCATAGGCGAATAAACAGTTTTTGGGTGGAGTTCCCCTTTAAATAAATTCAACACATGCCTATCCTAAAGCTTTAGTAAAGGGGACATTTTCTCCTTACTTAGCATAGCATAGCATTGCAGTTAGTATGCTTTTATTTTTATTATGCATCCTTATAATGCTGCCATCTGGTTGCTAAGGTCAGTGAACCCAGCAACCAGGAAAGAGACGGATAATTAGGGGAGAGCCTGAACATACAGGCGAGCAATAAAGAGTTGCAAACTCAGACTGGCGGGTCAGTGACCCACCAGAAATCCACCACAGTGACTTAAAGCAGCCCTGCTTTTGGTAGCGTTAAAGTATCCTGCCCACTTGTCTGGGTACATATAATTACCCCCAGGGGTGGCAGTTTCACCAGAAAATGTCACCTACTGCTAATGCACCCTGTTGTAAGGTGGATGCACATGCACTAATTAAAGGATAATAAACCTTTAAAATAAGTGAATGTAAAATTGATGAGAGTTCTATTCTAAGCACATTTGTAATTTGCATTCATTATTTATTTTCTTTACATTCCAAGATATTAAGGGATACATGTGCTGTTAATATGAATGAATTTTATTACAACAGCGCCACCTGCTGGTCATTTTCCCACCAGTCTGACCAACAGGGAAGGAAGTCAAGGAAGTTGTCAGGAGAAAGAAAGAGGCTGCTTCTTAGAAAGGAAAGATTTGAGAAAGGTTTCTGATTTTATTCCTTAGCAGAGGTACATCAATCAAACAATTTATAATGCTAATAAATAATGATGAATATCAAATAGATGAAAAATAAAAGAATAAGAAGAAATTGAAAAAGAAAAGTAATTACATATTACAGAAGTAAACTTAAAATAGTAAACAAAGTTACTGATGTTTAGCTCTATAAGGGCAGAGACACACGTGGAAATTTTGCCTGGCGACAAATCACTTCTTCTTCGGGTGACTAATCTCCACGAACTTCCCACTGTGTAGAATCAAAATCGCCGGCAAGGTGGCATTCCGAGCACTTTGTTTTCCGAAGTCGCCTGAAGTTTCCTCATGAGGCAACTGCAGAGTTCCATCCTGACGGCTATTTACATTCTAGACGACGCAGTGGCGCAACTAGATATTACTGGGCCCCGCAGCAAATTATTTTTCAGGCCCCCAAAATGTTTAGAGGTTGACTTGTTTCTCCAATATTTATTGAAATTGTATATGAATTAGTGCCTCGTGGGGCCCCTATACCTCCTGGGCCCCCCTGCAGCCGCAGGGTCTGCTTCCTCTATAGTTACGCCCCTGAGACGACGGGATGGCCGTTCAGGGAGATTAGTCGCCAGAATAAATCACTTCTTCTTCAGGCAACTAATCTCCCAGAACTGCACTCGGATCGCTTCGGCTTTCCGAAGTCACCCAAAGCTACCTCGTGAGGCAACTTCGGAAAACAAAGTGTATCGAGTGCCATCCCGCCGGCGGTTTACATTCTAGCCTGCGGGAAGGCAGTTTGGGGAGATTAGTCGCCTAAAGAAGAGGAGATTTGTTGCAGGGCGACTAATCTCTGGAAATAGTAGCGTGTTTCTCTGCCCTTAGGGTGAGGCAACTTTGGAAAACAAAGTGTTCTGATTGCCATCCCTCCGGCGGTTTACATTCTAGCCGGTGGGAAGGAAGTTTGGGGAGATTAGTCGCCTGAAGAAGAGGAGATTTGTCGCTGGTGACTAATCTCCTGAAATAGCAGCATGTGTGTCTGCCCTTAGGGTAGAGACACAGGCAAAGATTCAGGGAGATTTAGTCGCCAGGTGACAAATCGTCTCTTTTTCAGGTGACTAATCTCCCCGAACTTCCTTCCCACCGGCTAGAATGTAAAGCACCGGAATGTTCCGAGTGCCATCCCACCGGCAATTTACATTCTAGCCGGCTGGAAGTTTGGGGAGATTAGTCGTCAGAATAAATTGCTTCTTCTTCGGGAAACTAATCTCACCAAACTGCCTTCCCGCCAGCTAGAATGTAAATTGGAGGCGGAATGGCACTCGGGTTGCTTCAGCTTCGCCTGAAGTTTCCTCGTGAGGAAACTTCGAAAAACAAAGTGTTCCGAGTGCCATCCCATCAGCGATTTACATTCTAGCAGGCGGGAAGGCAGTTCTGGGAGATTAGATCACTCTGATGAAGTGTCAGGTTTGCTGACACGAAACGCGTTAGTTGTTATCCCCCTCCACTGCAATTTTTAATGCGCTTAATAAAGCCAACTTTTTGATATCCAAACGCCTGACTCCGTAACTGCTTTGATCGGTGCTCCAGAGCGGTACCATTGAAGTATATGTGAAGCCGGCTAGAAGGAGCCGATGTATTGCGAGAGCTGCGACTCAGCAGGAGCCGGCGTCTTACGGGTGAGCTCCGCCATTAGCCGCATCGTCCTTTTGTTTGTTTCTGGGAGATTAGTTGCCTGAAAAAGAAGCGATTTGTCGCTGGGCGACTAATCTCCCGAAATAGCAGCTTGTGTCTCAGCCCTAAGAGAGGCCTGGTGATTATCTGCTGCAATGTATATGAGTCAGAAACGGAAAACCAAAAAAGTAAAAACAACATTGGGGCTCACGCAGCCTAACCCTAGAACTGATTTACCCCCTTCCACCCCCCCATGCAATGACAGGGGATTTCAGGAACAAGAGGAAATGAAGTCATTAAGAAAGGCTAATTTGTTTTATTCCCTGTTCTCCTTGGAGGGGGGTAACATCTAATATATTGGCTGGGTTAGGGGCAGGCCCTGGGGATAATATGGCTGGAGTTAGGTATCTATTACCAACCTATTAGTCACAGGAGAATCCCGGGGGGCTCATTGAATCCCTGGATTAAACTGATCTCATCAAATAACTTTGGATTCTCAAAGGGACTGTTCCTTCTCAATTAGATCAACATACATTTAAATGGGCCCCCAAACTGCTGGTAAATGTTCTTGACTCTGTTTGTTGACTCCTATGCTAAACGGATGGATTGCGAGCTGGGGTCATCAAACACGGAATTAGCATGTGAACGAGGAAGGAGCAGCCCTAATCTGGAGAGAAAACACGGCCAGCAGGGATTAGTTTAAAGGGTAAACTGGCCGCTATTAAGAAGTCATGTTTGTTTTCCATTTGCATTCCCTTCAGCAGACAGGAGAGTGTGTGTATATGGAGTTATTGTTTGTGTAGAACATTCCTTTTGCACCTATTTGTCTACAAGGGTATGGGGGGTTAGCTCTGTTCATGTGGGGGATACTCACACCTTCTTGGTTGGAAGGGATTCTACTTAAAGATTAGTAAATAGGCACCTGGCTTATTTATATATATATATATATATATATATATATATATATATATATATATATATACGGGCAAGTTCATTAAAGAGCATCGTGTTCATCGAATTCTTAGGAAATTCATTTTCAACCAACAGTAGCCAATCACCTGAGATGACGGGCAGATTAAACTGTTGTTTTAAATTCATCAAATTAGCAGTTGAAACCTGCTAAAATATTACACATTACAGAGCCTACTATATAATAACACCCCTATAACACACGTATATATTCCATCATAATAAACATTGCTTTGTAATGTATTTTGTGTTACATGACTCAACTTGTATATTATAATAAATAACATATTACCTATTGTAAAACATGCATATTAGAAGTCATCTTGGAGTTCAGCCTTGTACTCATCAGTGTTCCCTGTATAACTCAGCCTGCAGCCTTGTGCCTTTATATGGTCACAGAACAACCCCTCAGTGACTTCTAATATCCTTATCATTTACAGTAGGGGGTACATTATCCCTTATAATACATGAGTGATACTCAGAGTTCCCTGTATAACTCAGCCTGTAGCCTTGTGTCTTTATATGGTCACAGAACAACCCCTCAGAGACTTCTAATATCCTTATCATTTACAGTAGGGGGTACATTATCCCTTATAATACATGAGTGATACTCAGAGTTCCCTGTATAACTCAGCCTGCAGCCTTGTGTCTTTATATGGTCACAGAACAACCCCTCAGAGACTTCTAATATCCTTATCATTTACAGTAGGGGGTACATTATCCCTTATAATACATGAGTGATACTCAGAGTTCCCTGTATAACTCAGCCTGCAGCCTTGTGCCTTTATATGGTCACAGAACCCCTCAGTGACTTCTAATATCCTTATCATTTACAGTAGGGGGTACATTATCCCTTATAATACATGAGTGATACTCCGAGTTCCCTGTATAACTCAGCCTGCAGCCTTGTGCCTTTATATTGTCACAGAACACCTCAGTGACTTCTAATATCTTTATCATTCACAGTAGGGGGAACATTATCCCTTATAATTACAGATGACAGAATTACATTCTTTCGTCTGTGCTCCCCAGCGTCTGACAATAAGTAAACCATAAAGAAACAGGTGAACATACACATATCACCACTAGATGGCAGTGCACAATAGCATTTAACATTTCCCCCTCAGTCTGTGATTTTAGAGGTTACAGCGCCACCAGGTGTTAGTATTATTCTTATATTATATTCATTTTTTACATGAATATACCCATCTACAGTATAAATTTATGATAAACTATTTAGTGCTGTTGTACTATGTATCTGGTTTCTCTAATGTCTTCCCTGTTCATGACATCGCTACCCCCCGAGGGTAATTTCTCCTGGTCGGATGGACGTTCTTAGCCATCAAGACTCATTTCCACTTGTGTTGTAAGTAGAGGGTGTTATCAAGTGGAAAACCTGAATAACAAATGATCACTGTATATTGCAATTTGGCTTCATTTAAAGGGGATGTAAGCCCAAACATACATTTTTGACTAAAAAAATCGAAGCAACTTTCCAATATACATTCATTATAAAGTGACAATGACTAATACAGTTGTTTGTAAATGTAACTGTTATTGGAAGCAGTGCTTGTGTGTCCCTTGATATTCGCTGCACTGCTGGTTCCAACTACTGAAATTATGCATCTGAAGTCAGCTCTCTCCAGCCAAGACTTCCCCACAGCGCGTTGCATACTGTACTTCTTCACAAGTCTGTTAATGAGCTTTTGTTAATTGAATATTCATGAACAGTCAAACTATTTCCCAGCCCAGGCAGCTGTTTTTCTCTACCCTCTTTTACCATTTTGCCCTACTGGGCCCCACACTCCATCAGGAACCCCAAAGTCACGTCACTGCTCCTCTGAACTTCTCTCCCTGGCAGTTATCTCCCTACTCTCCATTACCTGTCTCTCCCTAGTGAGTATCTCCCTGCTTTTCTCTACTCCTCTCTCCCTGACAGTTGCCCCTCTAACCTTCTCTACTCCTCTCTCCCTGACAGGTGTCTCCTCCTGCACCCTTATTTGCCCCTGGGGTGTGTCTGAACCCTTCTCTGTCTGCCCATATCTCTCTGACAGGTATCTCCTACCATTCAGTGACCATCTCTCCCTGACAAGTGTCCCTCTAGCCTTTTCTCCAGTGGCTTACCATAAATTTGTTGGGCCCCATTGAAAGTCCCCTCCATGCGCTCTGATAGTAAGCAGGTGCAGACTGAGACCACATGTCGGAGGAGGGTGCAGGTGAAGGCAGGAGGATGAGTGAAGTGAGGGGGTGTTATATGGATCTTCACCAAGCCCCCTTCTCCCTCAGGCCACCTACATATTTGTAAAGTCTGTTGTACCATTATGCCCCAGCTCCCCACACATCTCTGTACATTCCGCTGCCCATCTCTACCCTACAGGTGTCTCTCCCTCCTCTGCCCATCTCTGTCTCACATGATTTTCCCTACTGGTCTGTCCCTGTCTCTGCCAATATCATCCTGCCAGGTGACTCTTTGTACCCTTCTCTCTCTATCTCTCCCTGCCTCTGCCTGGCACCTTCCTCTGCCCATTCTCCATGGCTTGTGTCTCTCTACCCTCCATTGCCCATCTCTCTACCTGGCATGTGTCCCTCTCTGCCCTCCTCTCTCCCTACATTCCTCTCTTCATCTCTCCCTACCTTCCTCTGTTCATCTCTCCCTACCTTCCTCTGTTCATCTCTCCCTACATTCCTCTGTTCATGTCTCCCTACCTTCCTTTACTCATCACTCTCTGGCAGGTGTTTCTTGCAGGTTGCCATGTTATTAGTTGTTGCGACAGTCTGTGCATGTTCTTATTTTGCTGACAGTCACAGCTGTTTTTCTGGCCCCCTGGTGCCTGTCACTGTTCATGGGTAATGAGAAGCCGGTGCTTTGTCTCCCTGCAGTGCAACCTGCTCTGGGTAAAGTGCTATGGAGCAAAGCTGCTGTGTGTATTGGCACTGCCATGGGAACTGGGCATGAGGACTGTTGTGCAACCAGTTGTGGAGAAGGTTACACAGTATCACAACAGATCCTGGGAATGGGCAGCAGTGTTCATCTGTGTTATGAAATAAGCTTTAAAATTTAACCTTTATTGGTATATATTAAAAATAGAAAATGAACCAAGGGTGAAAAATGTGTATTAAAATTACAATCAGGTGGAGCACATTTATTTGCTCTAATATGCAATGTATCCCGGATGCTTATAAATTAATCATACTCCAAAATAGATGAGATTATACAGAAAGCATCATAGTGGGGATTAATTACATCTAGTGATGTCAGTGGAGACAGGAGGCCCTAAACATTAACATACAATTGCCCAAACTGTTTGTTCACTTTAAAATACAGAGATATATACACAAGTTACAATCACTTGTGTGATAGAGTTATGATATGGGCATAATTCCGCTACGCCTCTGTGCACTCTGAACTATTAGCGAGGTAAGTTTCCTCGTCCACGAAGTGTGTAGTGCACAGCCCTATTGGTAAGAGATAGGAGATCGGCGTTCTTTTCTAGCAGCGTTAGTCGCTGATTGCTAAGGTGCCAGTCCCCCACCGATCAATGTCACTCCCCCAGCCAAGATCGTATTACAAAAAGTTGCGTCTATTGCTGTAAGGAGTCACTAGAATTTGAGCAAATAGTTTCCCTGCCTGATTGAGCTAAAAGAAAAGCGGCGCCTAACGCGCGTTTCGCTCGCTCAGCGAGCTTTGTCAAAGGCAATCTGCGGCGCGAAGAGGAGTGCGTCTATTTATAGATGCGCAGTGTCCGTTACTTTTCGAATAAACCAATGCGCAAAGGTTTCTAGAGGTGCGGGGAGGAGCTAGTCTAGCTCAATCCAATGCCCCACACTCATAGCTGTCGCTAGATTCACAGACATAGTCTCTGCCCATATAATTAGAGATACTTGAGGGAAAATGAATTGCAACAGAGTAATTCTTATCTACTACACCCTAAAAGGAATCATAAGATAGTTGCTGTTGCCAATCTTAGATAAATGATTGAAACATTATTAGCTAAATGTGGCTAATAATTTACAAAAATGATATGTATCTAATCTATATCAGTTCTGGTACTGTCAGCACCACGTGCAGTTGTTAGTATCTCATTCTAAGTATAAAAATAATAATGATGAATGACAAATGAAAATGTTTGGAAAATACCTAGAATATTGAAATTTTCAAATAAAAATATTCATAGTAATACTTTCATCTAAGCCACCTGGGCCCATCGCATTCATATTGAAAATCCATTCGCTTTCTTTTGATAGAAGGGATGATTCTAGATCGCCACCTCTAATTCCCAGAGATATTCTAGAAAGTCCAGACACTAAAAGACCTCTGCTGATATGATTATGGTGTTCCAAAAAATGTCGACTCACTGGAGGTAGTTTCCTCCCTGATTTTATCCATTCTAATGCATTGTCAATGCTCGCCACGTGTTCCAGTATTCTTTTCTTTAGAACCCGATTAGTTTTGCCAATATATATTTTGCCACATGGGCAAGTCAACATATAAATCACACAATCTGTGTTGCAGGTAAAGTATTGGGTAATATTATGTAGGTCATATAACATTCTTGTCACGGATGGTTATCAGACCGGGCTGATTAGCAAAAGTGAACATAAAGCTTTACTTAACACAACTTCCACAACTCCTACCTTCTACATGCTGCCCAAAGTGCATAAAAACATCTCCAAACCACCCGGTCGTCCTATTGTATCGGGTAATGGTAATTTGTGCGAAAGGGCTAGCCAATACATTGATTCTAAAATGAGGAGTTTCGTCCAGAACCTTCCCTCTTATATTCAAGATACTGGAGACTTGCTATGCAAGTTACAATATGTCAAGGCTGAAACAGGGACTTTCCTTGTGAGCTGCGATGTTGAATCCTTATATTCTTCTATTTCACATAAAAATGGTCTACGTGCAGCTAGATTTTTCATGGAAACAGAAAGTGAATGGGACAGCCAATATATTGATTTTATGGCTGACCTAATTGAATTCTGTCTTAATCACAATTTTTTTGTTTTCCATGAGAAATTCTACTTACAAGTAAGGGGAGTTGCTATGGGGGCTGCATTTGCACCCACCTATGCTAACCTCTTTATGGGCTGGTGGGAGGCCTTTTGGGTCTTTGGTGATGTGATGTCCCGATATACACCATTTATTTCATCTTGGTATCGCTACATTGATGATTTGGTATTTTTATGGACGGGTGATCGGGCATTACTGGATGAATTTCTAGTGGCGCTCAATAACAACAATCTTAATGTCAAATTAACACACACCATCAGCAGCCACAGCATTGACTTCTTGGATATTACTATTACAATAAATGATGATGGCACCATTTCTACTGATTTGTTTAGGAAGACCACTGCCACCAATTCAATTTTACATTTTCAGAGCCACCATTCAGCATCAACCAAAAGGGGCATTCCAATAGGGGAATTTATTAGATTGAGACGAAACTGTTCTGATGTGAATACCTTTAAGAAACGCTCAATTGAACTTACAACACGCCTGAATGCGAGGGGTTACTCCATGACCCTAATTCGGAAAGCCTACTCCAGGGCCCTAAGGACCCCTAGGGATGGTCTGTTCAACAGATCCAAGAGACCTACAAACCAGAATTCCCAGCCAGTATGCTTTATAAGTACCTACTGTAAACAATGGTCAACCATAAACTCCATACTCAAGAAGCATTGGCACATACTGTTAACGGATCCGGTTTTATCAAATAAACTTGGACCTCGACCATTAACATGCTGTCGTAGAGCACCAAATTTACGGGACCGACTGGTCAAGAGCCATTTTGCTAGACAAGATAAAGGTATAACGAGGACGGGGACATTCCCGTGTGGTAAATGTAGAGCATGTCGATACATGTATAACAAATCTTCTGTTGTCGACAGATTTGGCAGACTACATAATATTACCCAATACTTTACCTGCAACACAGATTGTGTGATTTATATGTTGACTTGCCCATGTGGCAAAATATATATTGGCAAAACTAATCGGGTTCTAAAGAAAAGAATACTGGAACACGTGGCGAGCATTGACAATGCATTAGAATGGATAAAATCAGGGAGCAAACTACCTCCAGTGAGTCGACATTTTTTGGAACACCATAATCATATCAGCAGAGGTCTTTTAGTGTCTGGACTTTCTAGAATATCTCTGGGAATTAGAGGTGGCGATCTAGAATCATCCCTTCTATCAAAAGAAAGCGAATGGATTTTCAATATGAATGCGATGGGCCCAGGTGGCTTAGATGAAAGTATTACTATGAATATTTTTATTTGAAAATTTCAATATTCTAGGTATTTTCCAAACATTTTCATTTGTCATTCATCATTATTATTTTTATACTTAGAATGAGATACTAACAACTGCACGTGGTGCTGACAGTACCAGAACTGATATAGATTAGATACATATCATTTTTGTAAATTATTAGCCACATTTAGCTAATAATGTTTCAATCATTTATCTAAGATTGGCAACAGTAACTATCTTATGATTCCTTTTAGGGTGTAGTAGATAAGAATTACTCTGTTGCAATTCATTTTCCCTCAAGTATCTCTAATTATATGGGCAGAGACTATGTCCGTGAATCTAGCGACAGCTATGAGTGTGGGGCATTGGATTGAGCTAGACTAGCTCCTCCCCGCACCTCTAGAGACCTTTGCGCATTGGTTTATTCGAAAAGTAACGGACACTGCGCATCTATAAATAGACGCACTCCTCTTCGCGCCGCAGATTGCCTTTGACAAAGCTCGCTGAGCGAGCGAAACGCGCGTTAGGCGCCGCTTTTCTTTTAGCTCAATCAGGCAGGGAAACTATTTGCTCAAATTCTAGTGACTCCTTACAGCAATAGACGCAACTTTTTGTAATACGATCTTGGCTGGGGGAGTGACATTGATCGGTGGGGGACTGGCACCTTAGCAATCAGCGACTAACGCTGCTAGAAAAGAACGCCGATCTCCTATCTCTTACCAATAGGGCTGTGCACTACACACTTCGTGGACGAGGAAACTTACCTCGCTAATAGTTCAGAGTGCACAGAGGCGTAGCGGAATTATGCCCATATCATAACTCTATCACACAAGTGATTGTAACTTGTGTATATATCTCTGTATTTTAAAGTGAACAAACAGTTTGGGCAATTGTATGTTAATGTTTAGGGCCTCCTGTCTCCACTGACATCACTAGATGTAATTAATCCCCACTATGATGCTTTCTGTATAATCTCATCTATTTTGGAGTATGATTAATTTATAAGCATCCGGGATACATTGCATATTAGAGCAAATAAATGTGCTCCACCTGATTGTAATTTTAATACACATTTTTCACCCTTGGTTCATTTTCTATTTTTAATATATGCCAATAAAGGTTAAATTTTAAAGCAATTTGTTCTTGGGATCTATGGAATACTAAATGGGATGGTGCAATATTTTGGGTCATTCTTTTCTCTTTTTTCTCAATAAAACGTTTGCTATATCTCACTTGACCTTGCACACCATTTTTGGTTTCTTGGTTGGTGGGAGGTGCTGCAGACCCTATTACATTTTGCATTAGCTGGTGGAGATCATACTGTGTTTGTGCTGGTGAAGATCATACTGGGTTTGTGCTGGTGGAGATCATACTGTGTTTGTGCTGGTGAAGATCATACTGGGTTTGTGCTGGTGAAGATCATACTGGGTTTGTGCTGGTGGAGATCATACTGGGTTTGTGCTGGTGAAGATCATACTGGGTTTGTGCTGGTGAAGATCATACTGGGTTTGTGCTGGTGAAGATCATACTGGGTTTGTGCTGGTGAAGATCATACTGGGTTTGTGCTGGTGAAGATCATACTGGGGTTGTGCTGGTGGAGATCTTGCTGGGTTTGTGCTGGTGGAGACCATGCTGGGTTTCATTGTTGGAGAACATGCTGGGTCAATTGGCTGAGCACAGGGGCCGGGAGAGAGTGGAATCTGGCCAGAAGGTGAAAGGCCCACTCCCAAGTGCCACAACATGGCTGATTCATCACTTTGGTGCCTGGAACATAGGCCTCAGGGGTTCCATTCAGGGGCCCATTCGCTCAGTATAAATATTACTGCTCAGGGCCTGTTCCAAACCAGACGTTTTCAGACACAAAACAAATTTGTCTTTTAAGGCGAGTGTTAAATCACATACTTTAATAATTCCCTACCTACTGTTTATTTCTCTCACATGTTGCTGAAATAGAGCTACAAATCACTCTGTTCTCCATGACGAATCTGTGTAAATGCCAATCCTAAAATATGAAATGTATTGTTCTCTGCTACTGAAATAATGGAAATAAAAATCTAACCAGTTGTGTTTAACACATGCAAATGCCACAGTAACAGCACCAATATCAAAGTCCCTGCCTGTGGCACATCCAGGGGGAGGGGGGACAATTTTGTAGTTTATATTACATTTATATTTTTTGTAGTTTCTGAGATATTTGCAGTTTTCGACTACTAATGCAAAGCCTTCTGGAAAGTCAGAATATCAGTGATTCTAAATGTGCTGCTTGTGCAGTCAGTTAATCCTAGGGTTGCTGATACTCGGACTCTGAAAAAGAGTCTTATTAACTTGGTGTTAGAAGTCTACAACTTGCAAATATTTTAGAAACTGCTATAGAAAATAACTTTTCTAAGTTGGAGAACTTTAACTCACAGCCTTCCTTGCTATTTCATAATTGGAGCAAACACCTTTTATAACCAAGGAGTACATATTGTATTATTAAAATTTAAACGAGCGACTACCTACCTGGAGTAACTTGATAATTATTTCTATGTAATTTTACTTTTAATTTAATTAATTTAATTGTTTTATCTATTTATTGTGTTTCCTGGCCGGCTAGTATTTAAGAATTATGTTTGATAAATAAATGATGTACTTTTTTTAATACATTGGCCTTAAAATACACCTTTAATTTATTCCTTTGACTTTGCATTATCCTCAATAGGACCTTGAGGGTTGAGGGTAGTTTTTTTTACCAATGAGAGAGTTTTTTCCTTAATGCCACAATACCTCAAATAATAATTCTCTATCACTTTACTTTCAAACCCTCACTATTGTCAACCCTTCCTCTGTCCCTCACACCCTCACTATTACTTCTCTCTGCCCTTCTACTCTCTCCCTATGGTGTTTCGCTGCCTCTGCATTACTCTCTGTCCCTCCCTCTGTGTTTGCTGTTCTGTTCCCCTTTCTGTTCTTCCCTCTATCTCTGCCTGTGACACTCTATTCTCTTCTCCCTTTCTCTACTTTCTTCTGTCTCTGCCTGTGACACTTTATTCTTTTCTCCCTTTCTCTACTTTCTTCTGTCTCTGCCTGTGACACTCTGTTCTCTTCTCCCTTTCTGTTCTTTCTTCTGTCTCTGCCTGTGACACTCTATTCTCTTCTCCCTTTCTATTCTTGCCTCTGTCTCTGCCTGTGACACTCTATTCTTATCTCTATTTCTGTTCTTTCCTCTGTCTCTGCCTGTGACACGCTATTCTCTTCTCCCTTTCTGTTTTCCCTCTGTCTCTGAAACTCTATTCTCTTCTCCCTTTCTCTACTTTCTTCTTTCTCTGCCTGTGACACTTTATTCTTTTCTCCCTTTCTCTACTTTCTTCTGTCTCTGCCTGTGACACTTTATTGTCTTCTCCCTTTCTCGTCTTTCCTCTGTCTCTGCCTGTGACACTCTATTCTCTTCTCCCTTTCTGTTCTTCCCTCTGCCTCTGCCTGTGACACTCTATTCTCTTCTCCCTTTTTCTTCTTTCCTCAATCTCTGCCTGTGACACTCTACTCTCTTCTCCCTTTCTGTTCTTCCCTCTGTCTCTGCCTGTGACACTCTATTCTCTTCTTCCTTTCTGTTCTTTCTTCTGTCTCTGCCTGTGACACTCTATTCTTATCTCTATTTCTGTTCTTTCCTCTGTCTCTGCCTGTGACACGCTATTCTCTTCTCCCTTTCTGTTTTTCCGTCTGTCTCTGAAACTCTATTCTCTTCTCCCTTTCTGTTCTTTTCTCTGTCTCTGCCTGTGACGTTCTATTATCTTCTCTCCTTGGTCTCTGCCTGTGACACTCTATTCTCTTCTCCCTTTCTCTTCTTTCCTGGGTCTCTGTCTCTGAAACTCTATTCTCTTCTCCCTTTCTGTCCTTCCCTCTGTCTCTGCCTGTGACACTCTATTCTCTTCTCCCTTTCTGTTTTCCCTCTGTCTCTGAAACTCTATTCTCTTCTCCCTTTCTCTACTTTCTTCTGTCTCTGCCTGTGACACTTTATTGTCTTCTCCCTTTCTGTTCTTCCCTCTGTCTCTGCCTGTGACACTCTATTCTCTTCTCCCTTTTTCTTCTTTCCTCGATCTCTGCCTGTGACACTCTACTCTCTTCTCCCTTTCTGTCCTTCCCTCTGTCTCTGCCTGTGACACTCTGTTCTCTTCTTCCTTTTTGTTCTTATTTCTGTCTCTGCCTGTGACACTCTATTCTCTTCTCCCTTTCTGTTCTCGCCTCTGTCTCTGCCTGTGACACTCTATTCTTATGTCTATTTCTGTTCTTCCGTCTTTCTCTGCCTGTGACACTCTATTCTCTTCTCCCTTTCTCTTCTTTCCTCTGTCTCTGCCTGTGACACTCTATTCTCTTCTCCCTTTCTGTTTTTCCCTCTGTCTCTGAAACTCTATTCTCTTCTCCCTTTCTGTTCTTTTCTCTGTCTCTTCCTGTGACATTCTATTATCTTCTCTCCTTGGTCTCTGCCTGTGACACTCTATTCACTTCTCCCTTTCTGTTCTTTTCTCTGTCTCTGCCTGTTACATTCTATTCTTTTTTCCCTTTCTGTTCTTCCCTCTGTCTCTGCCTGTGACACTCAATTCTCTTCTCCCTTTCTGTTCTTTCCTCTGTCTCTGCCTGTGAAACTCTATTCTCTTCTCCCTTTCTGTTCTTTCCTCTGTCTCTACCTGTGACACTCTATTCTCTCTACCACTCTGTCTTGTTTCACTCCTCCTCTCCTCCATACAAAGGGCTGTGCTTGCATTTGTTTGGCATGGAGAGGAGGCAGACAAATTCAGAGAAGCTCAGAAGTGACAAGGAGCTGATATGAGCAGCCAGGGTGACCCATGGACATGTTCTTCTTCCCTGCACCCACCCTGCCAGAGCTGAGATCCAGCTGAGCACTGAGGAACAAGGTACAGGGGCAGGTGCAAAGGTTGGGGTTTGGATTTATGGGAGAGTCACTGAGCACTGATCTGGGGTGGGTCGCACATTCTGGAAAACAGATATTTGGCAAACACAAGTACTGAATTACTATCTTCTGATCCCATATATCCCTCATAATATTCCTCAGGGACATTGCCAATTAGAGTTTCCGTGGGGTGGAAGCAGTATCAGCAGTTCGGCACAATATAAGGGACTTGGGCAGT
Organism: Xenopus petersii; assembly: GCA_038501925.1. Classification (NCBI taxonomy): domain Eukaryota; kingdom Metazoa; phylum Chordata; class Amphibia; order Anura; family Pipidae; genus Xenopus; species Xenopus petersii. The sequence continues at coordinate 14,070,109 of CM076688.1, forward strand.
TATGGAGAAGTGTAGAGTTGCTTTCCAGTCTACTGACAGTGAGGAACTCAAGCCTACACAAAGCTTGATCTCTTAGTAGCCGAGGTCCAGCAAGTTCAATCTTCTGCCACTCAGCTTTTCTTTGAGAACTTTTGGCCACTGTTGTGACTTTGACAGGTACAGACACAAGAAATTCTGGACTGCTTGCTATATTGGCCCTAACATGTAATCCCTTAGTGGGGCTATTTCATCTGCACTGAATCTATTGCTAAGTCTTGTTGCTGACTGGGAATGCTGGGAGATGTAGTTTAGCAACAGCTGGATAGGTTTGGGCCGGCTGGTGTATGTGTAGGGGTGGCCAGTGTTTATAAAAGTGCCATTTTTTTTAGCTTTTCACTAAGCAGAGAAGCATTAAAGAGCTGTCAGTGCCCACACTGTGCTGTAATGGCTTCTATACTGTTACATGCTGGTGCCCACGTTGTGCCACTTGTTTAACAAGCGAGTTGAAGTGCAGAGAGGCTGGAACCTCTTCCCTTCTCCCTAGTTGGCTTCCAGAGCCGAGAGATCAGTAAATGTAGTTTAAAGGTTTATTGTCCACTACTGCCTCATCCCCAGAGTGGGATTATTACAGGCATTGGACTATTTGTATCTACAGCTTGACCTTTAAAGGTCTGTGCTAGCCGTCCAGCCTGCTCTAAGAAATGGCAGGTGCCCACGTTAATGCTACAGAACTGCTGCCAGCCTGGCTTTTATTCCATGGCTCCCCTAGCTGGTTAAATAACCAGCAACAAGCGAGTCAACTTTATGGATGCCACACACACCTTGTCCTTTTACCAGTCCTTAAAGTCATGTAACAACATTTAGATTGTAAGCTCTATGGAGCAGAGGCTCTAGGGAGATTTGCTGAGTTAGAGTCCCGGTGCTGTACCAGAACACAGAGAACAGGAGAGATGATGAAGGCAGGAGAGGAGGAGGAGGCACAAGACTGAGAAGACGACAGAGGAGAGAGATTAAAGGGATTCTGTCTTGATTTTTATGATGTAATATTTATTTCTAAATGACACTGCAATAATTCACTCTACAATATAAAAGTTCATTCCTGAACCAGTGTGTTTTTTAGTTGTAATATTGGTGTGTAGGTGCATCTCAGTTCATTTTGCCTGGTCATGTGCTTTCAGAGCCAGCACTTTAGGATGGAACTGCTTTCTGACAGGCTGTGGTTTCTCCTACTCAATGTAACTGAATGTGTCTCAGTGGGACCTGGATTTTACTATTGAGTGTTGTTCTTATATCTACCAGTCAGCTGTTATCTTGTGTTAGGGAGCTGCTATCTGGTTACCTTCCCATTGTTCTTTTGTTTGGCTGCCGGGGGAAATAGAGGGGGTGATATCACTCCAACTTACAGTACAGCAGTAAAGAGTGACTGAAGTTTATCAGAGCACAAGTCACATGACTGGGGACAGCTGGGAAAATGACAACATGTCTAGCCACATGTCAGATTTCAAAATTAAATGAGAGATTGGATTGAGAAATGGATTTCCGTGCAGATTTCTGCTGGAGCAGCACTATTAACTAATGCATTTTTTCCCATGGCAGTATCCCTTTAAAGGAGAAGTTAAGAAACTGTACAGTGTACACTGGTAGGAAGGATTAGAGATGGAGCGGATGGGGGGAAGTGGCATTAATTGAAAAGGAGGGAGAGCAGGCTGAGATGGAGAAGGAAGAACAGAGAGAGAGGAGAAGATTCAGGGGGTGGTGGCCCCCATGTATCTTTTAGTTTTATATACAGTGTGTACATCCATAGTGGCACTGGGCATCAGGATTGAATGTATGGTACAGCCACCCCTGGGCACCTGGCAGGTCACTCTGCACAATACATTCCCCAGCTGCTCAGAGAAACCTCCTCCACTTCACAAGTGCCACTGATCCCCCTATAGAGCACATAGTATTCGGTGTCAATCCAGCAGACCATGATCAACTTGAGCAGCGGAGTGGGCAGTGGCGTAACTAGTTGTTACTGGGCCCCATAGCAAATTCAATTTAGGGCCCCAAAATATTTATAAGTTGGCCTATTTTATCAAGATATATTAAAATTGCTAATTAATTAGGGTCTCACTGGGCCCCCTACACTCCTGGGCCCCCCTGCAACCGCAGGGTCTGCTTCCTCTATAGTTACGCCCCTGGGAGTGGGTATCACTGTAACATGGCAGGCACTCTCGGAGCAGGGATACTATCAATGCTTTGGTCCTTTCCATGCCAGGGACAGACTTATACATTCCCTATATCTCCAGCCTCTGGCAATAAACTAAGATGACCAGCATTGTCTAACGGCTGCCACTGAGAGGCTGACAGTTGCAGTAGCGCTGGAGAGAAAGGAAAGAGCACTAGGGACAGTACTGTGCAGTGTTGGGGGGAGCTGGGAGAACATACCTTATTAACGTGTCATATCCATATACAGTAATTCCCTTTCTATTCTGACATGCCAGCGTTACAATACAACCGACGTCACTTATGTACCCAGCGCATGTACAGTAACTCTTCTAAGTATAAGTGCAAGTTGTTCAAGCTTGAGCGGAGACATTGGGAAGGGAACATATTTCTCTATGCCGTTGAAATATTATTCACATATGCACAATAGATACGTAGTGGGGTACTGAAAGGTGCAGCATGGTCTCTAGGCATTCTACGTTATGGCTTCTGAGGGTATATTACATTTAAAGGGGAATTATTTTTGTGAAAAGATATCTCTAATCTGATTAAAAGCATGGGATCTGACGTTGGAGATATTGTATTTAAACATTAATGTGTGGCCTGGAGCACATCTGTCTGCTTGTTTTTATTATTTCTAGTCCTCTCAGGTCGATCCGTAGAGATCAAACCACCCTCCCTCACATTTAATGATGTTTTTGGAGCTCTTGTGAAGTCTGGGGGGCTATAAAAATATCATGGAGGACCATGGTCTCCTGGTGGACAGCCCTACCATATGCCAAAGCAGGAATTTCACTATTGGACCTTGTTATGTTATAATATATGATTAACTACTGTCTAGATCCAAATAAAAAGCCTAAGGCCTTGTACAAATAGCAGCCCCCCCCCTCCCAGATTGGATGTGGCCAAGCTGCAACCTGTAACTGCTTTATGGTGTCTCTGCTGATATAGGAGCTTAGTAGACAAGGTAGGAAGAGACTGAAGGGACAGACAGTAGACAAAGAGGGGATGGAAATAAGGGATGGAAAAACAGAGAGATACGTAGCAAGAAGGAGAGCAATAGAAACAGTTGGACAGAAACATGAGAGTAGGATAGTTGAAATAGACTTAAAGGAGAAGGAAAGCTACCAAAGCAATTTATTGGCAATAAATTAGCCCCAATAGTGTAAGCTATAACACTATATTTATTCTGTAGAATGCTTTACTATACCTGAGTAAACAGCTAGAAGCTCGGTCTGTTTGTGTAGGATAGCAGCTGTTATTTTGGCTGTATGAATTTCTCCCTGCTCACTCATAGCTCTGGGTTTACATTACAACAAGGAGGGAAGGAGGGAGGAGCAAACTGAGCATGCTCAAGTCCAAGCCCTGGAGGACGTCTGATATAGAAGCCCATGTGCAGGCCCGGACTGGCAATCTCTGGGTTCTGGCAAATGCCAGAGGAGCTGCTCTAAGGTCCCATAGACTAAATATATTTAGTGGGCTGGTAGAGGACTATTTGGGCCTCTGAGTACTTGAAATTCCTGGGCCTATTTTGACTTCCAGTCCTGCCCATGTGTACACAATAGAAGGAAAGAAATGCTGTTTCTTTTAACAGAGGACTCAGAGCAGCAATACTGGGTTTACTGGTAAAATTAAAGCAGAGAATAAAGGAGCAGATATAAAATAAAGGTTGGAAGATATAGTTCAACAATAACCAGAGGTGAACCCTTGCTGCATTAGTACTGAGCACAATCATTAGGCCAATGATGTATTTCTGGCAGTCGTTCATAATAACATGTGCACCAATAGTATCCTGCTCTGCTCCCTCTGATTTTCCATGGAATCAATAAAGAATCGTTGCCACCGCCATTAGCCTCTGAACGTTAATTAAATGTTCTATAGTTTAATTAGAAAACACTCCAATAGGGACGGGGGAGCAATCAAGGCTCTGAGGTCTGCATCGTCTATATATCGACCACTGTAGAGAAAACCTGCCTCCTGGATCCTCTCCCAATATTACTATATTGTTAACAGACAAGATTTCCTAGGTGCGTAAAGAGAAAAGGGTTGGTACAAAGTAACTTTGTGTTTGAAATTAGGCAAATGGTGCATGGAGCCCTAAAAAAAAGGTCCCAAAATGCCCATTTTGTCTTCAACACCATCACACTCTTTGCATTTCCCATTCAAGTTAATAGAAGGGTTGCAGGGGGTAATTTCACACATCTTGTTTTCCTGATGTACTTGAACTCAGTGTCGGACTGGGCCGGCAGGGTATTGGGGGAAAAACCCGTGGCCCTGGTTGTTTTGGGCCCAAGCTCGGCCATACCCGCTCCCTGCACTCCCCCTCCTAACCCCCCTTTAAAGTGGACCAGTCACCTGAACTACTAAGGTGGACACCTCAACTGTTAGAACATGCTCCAATGTGTCTTATCTAGTTTAGAATGAAGGTGGTACCTCTATGTGCTCCATGGAGAAGAGGTCTCCATGCCATCACAGACCTATCAACCTTCCCAGATGATTCAGAAGTTGCTAGAATTTATACCACCGGTGGGATGAGGGAGTGGCCTGGGAATGGTTGGACATAAGGGTATGTTCAGGAGCAAGTTATGAGCACAGTGGCTTAAGTACCAAGGTGCAGGGGACACCACCACATTATGTTCTACAAGATTGTGCCACATTTAGACTATAAGGAATTAAGTTATTCTCCAGGGCCCATGGGGCTGTAGTTACGCTACTGCATTGGCCTGACCAATAATCATCTGGATTGAGCTACAGGGATAGTCCTTGTGTCCTTGCCTTAACCCTAGTAGGCAAGGACACTTTCCATTCTTATTTGCGCCATAGGTCTAAGTGACACCCATTACATTGAGCAATGTCTACATCTAATATCAGAAGGTTGGACCTTGATGTCAGGTTCAGGGCCCAGTCTGATGTTGCTTTTAGGCATCTGCGCATGCCATGCAAAAGTACTGTTTCTGCCATGAGGGAAGACCCTTGCCATGACCAAGCACCATCTATAAGGATATATTTTACAGTATAGTCATCGCTCTTGTGTATTATAGACAGCTCTCTTCCTAAGTGTCTGTAGGGTCCTTATTTGATTTATTGTAAAGCAATACAAAGATAAATAAAAAAAATTATTTCCCTGCTCCCCAGGGACTTTCTACTTGTGGATTAATTTATGACAGTAGTCAAAGGAGACAGCACGAGATGAATATGTTCTGACTGCACATAGGGTTAATACCATTGACTGAACAACGTGACATGGCAATGCACATCACAACTGCATTTAGTAGGATTAGTCCCTATTTATAGAGTAGTCACACACTCTCAGGCATGGACAATCAGAATATTGTATGTACAACATCATTCACAAAAGCAGACCATTAGAGTCCATGAATGAACAATCTCTTCTTGGTGACAATTGGAGAGGGCATTCAGATATGTCATTCCATTGTGTCACCTCCGGTACCTCCCTGGCAGAGTCCAAGCAGAACATGTAGAAAACTTTTTGTCTTCAGAAGAAAACGAGTTGAAACAAGAGAAAATCAATACTTCACCAAGACAAGGGGAAAAACTGAATTTTAAAGTGCAAAAGAGCAGAAGTAAAAGTGAATCTCTTTCCAAAATGTCAAGGAACACATTAATCAGTTCTGCCAAGTGTTGGAGCAGATCATAGGGGCTATGCTTCAGAGGAACCAGAACAAGCTTAGTAATACAAAAAGATTCTTCATATGCTGCTTTATATGCCCCATAAACAATTGCTAGAGACCAGTGGTTCCCAAACTGTGGGGCTGCCCTCTCTGGAAAGGGGGCTTTGCTTGAAGAAAAATTAGGTTGAGATTTGGGTTTGAGATGTCAGCTCAACACCTATTTGCTGTATTTAATGTTTTGGGATTATGACTGAATGATTGATACACCAATATCTACAACCTTATCATGGGCTAAGGGGGCCCTGAGCCAAGACTGATCCTCCAAGAAAGGTCTTGAAACAAAACATCTGACAACCACTGCTAGTTGTGTAGGACATAGCTCACAAGCATGGAGCAATGCCTCAGAACATTATGCAGCTAGGCTTCTTCTACTTTATAACTAACTAGTGTTTTTCATGAACATTCATTTATTGTCTTTTGATGAGTCAACCAGATAAAAAAATAGATATTTATTTGGAAATGGGCATTCATTTTATCCCACTGTACAATACAAATCAATAAAAGAAGTATTATGATTTTTTTCAAAATGCAGATCCACCAGCAGGGTCCATGTTGGAGCCAGATGACTTTGCTGGCCTTGCCGGCCCCTGGAATTCATCCGACCTCAGCCTCTTCAGCCCGGCAAGCATTGTGGTCCCTGTGATCTTCTCCCTCATCTTCTTGCTTGGGACTGTGGGGAACAGCTTGGTGCTTGCCGTGCTCCTAAGAAGCGGGCAAAGGACACACAACACAACCAATCTCTTCATACTCAATCTCAGCGTAGCCGATGTATCCTTCATCATCTTCTGCGTGCCCTTCCAGGCTACCATCTATTCCCTGGAGGACTGGGTGTTTGGGGCTTTCATGTGCAAAGCTGTCCACTTCTTTATCTATCTCACCATGTATGCTAGCAGTTTCACCCTTGCCGCTGTCTCTGTTGACAGGTATGTATGAATCCCTTCAAAGGGCATATTAACTTTCACATTTTGAGTTATATTATACATAGTAAATCTTATAGGTTATCATCAACGGTTGTAGCGTCCCTTCCAGAGAAAATATCCATAAGCCCTTTTATATTTCCTCCACAAGCCTACAGTACACCTATATAAGTTAGCATTCACTATATTGAATGTTACATGAGAGTGGGACCTTGATATTATCATTTCTCGTGTTTTCCATGGGGCCCAGTATGACTTGGGTTCAAGCACTGTAAAAGAACCAATGAAAGTTATAACAATGACCATAAAGGTGCTGTATAAGATCATTCAAAATCAGGATGATGGGGATTTAAAGGACACAGGAAGCCCTGAAAGATATTTTCTTTACTACAATAGAACACTTGAACCAGCCTTAAAAGGATACTATTAACCATGTAACATTTCTTTTATTTTGACGGTATCAGAGTAAAGCAGATGTAGTGAATAGTATAGGCACTGAAGGAAGCACAGAACTAGATGATGATGTTCCTTAGCTCCAGGCTTGGCCAGTCTTGCATGGGAGAACTTCATAGCAGGTTTTTGGGGTCTCTGGTGGGGCTGTTACTGCAACCCCAGTCTGCTTCTTGAACCTGCTGTAAAATTAAGAGTGATAGAAGCAAAAGTAAATGAGTTTAGTGGAAGTATATAATAGTAACACCAAGTGTTTTACAGGACAGAGCTTTTTGCAAGTTGTTTTATTAATCCTTGTTTTCTTGTCAGGTACCTGGCAATTCGTTACCCCCTACGCTCCCGTGAACTTCGGACCCCATGCAATGCAATTGCTACCATGGCTATAATATGGGGCCTCTCTGTGGTGTTTGCTGGTCCCTACCTGAGTTACTATGACTTAATGGACTATGAATCCAGTCATATCTGCATGCCAGGCTGGAAGGAGAGAACACGTAAGATAATGGATACCGGCACTTTCATTGTGGGTTATGTGATCCCCGTGCTCATTGTAAGTCTGTCTTACACCAGGACCATTAAGTACTTATGGACAGCAGTTGACCCACTGGAGGATATGTCAGAGTCCAAAAAGGCCAAGAGAAAGGTGACCAAGATGATTATTATTGTCACTGTCCTCTTCTGTCTTTGCTGGCTTCCTCACCATGTTGTGGTCATGTGCTACCTATACGGTGATTTCCCTTTCAACCAAGCCACGTATGCTTTCCGCCTGCTTTCCCATTGCATGGCCTATGCCAACTCTTGCCTCAATCCCATTGTCTATGCCTTGGTTTCAAAGCACTTTCGTAAAGGGTTTCAGAAGGTTTTCAGTTGTCTGCTGAGGAAGAAAGGTCGGAATAAAGTCCATGTGGTCAATGCAGCCAATGCTGAACCAGGGTTTGATGCCGCTTCTTCTGAAATGTCTCTCATTAATGATGGCAACGGAAAAAAGAATGGACATCATGCAGGAGGAAATCACTCTGATTCGTCAAGACCGTTGGGTACACCCTGACAGTTTTTTTTTTTTTTTAAAACATTCCCCCCGTGCCTCTAACAAGCCAAATTTTAAGGTTATCATAAAGAAGTTCAAGAAGAAGACTCATTTCTTTAAGAGGAATTCTTCTTAAGTGCTGATCTTGGAGATCTTGGCTTTTTAAGGACATTTGAGAAGAAACAGCCGAACAAGGACTACATGTCTTCAAGAGTGTATCTGCGGAAGCGTACAGTACTATGAAGATAAACTACAGTTACTTGTAAGCTTTCATGATCCTATAAAACCAAATCCACCCATGTTCTTGAAATTCCTTTTATGACAAAACCAACACAGTTATAAAGGACAGTATTTTGAGTCACAGTTGTCACCTTCAGCTGCTACAGTATATGATGGTGCAACACCTTCCATTGTGATTTTTATTATTATGGTATTTGAGGCAATGTTCAACTCAAAACATTTGTACATTTGTCATTCCTCTGCTTTTTTTGATGCTTCACGTTCCATGCCTGCCTTGTGCCTGTAAAAACAAAATCATAGACATTGAGTAAAGTTAAGTGCAGAAAACCAAACTGGGTAGAAACAGAGTAAGAAGGAAAACTTTTTATGGAGAAAATTGACATCTAGAAAGGGGTGTTGCACTTGTGCCACCACAGCTGTTGTACTATAACTTCTAGAATAACAACCTTGAGTAGGATGCTGCTGGTTGGGTTTCTATAACATAAGGTCAATATAAACATACTACAAACTGTTCACTACAAAGGTCTGTCCAGGTTGGAAATTATGTGTCATAGGGATGTAGCCGTGATGTATCTGCAGATATAAGTTCCACCACAATCTCTGTTCAAGAGACTGGTTGCCTGTTGAGTAGTGTTAAGGTAAAGCAGAACAAGCATCGGACAAATGATGGAATTGTGGGGGATAATCTATAGCCTAGATAATACTTAATAAAAGTGACACACAGTTTCTGATAACTCACTAGCTGTATTACCAATACAAAGGATCATAACTGATTGCCCTGGCTTAGCCCTAGGGGCATTGAAGTTAATTGTGTATATATTGATTCAGAGGAGGAACATGTTTGGTCCAATCACTCTGACCCCAACTGCTGATAACAAAGCCCATGGACTGAATATGTGTTGGGATCTATGTTGTGCTCAGTGCCTTTGAGGACAGTACACCCAACAAATTTTGGTATGCAATAAAAATGTGATCATAGACCCCTAACAGGGTTGGAATTAATGAGCCCCCAGATGGGTCGTGCCTGGGTTAAGAAGGGGCATGTTAGCACAGGTGCTGAGAACAGACTGGGAAAACTGGCAATTTGCAGAGACACAGCCCTTGCACCCCCAGATAATGAGACCCATTGTGTATTGTGGAACAAGCAAGCCTGAAAATTCAGGTGATTTTTGCAACAGAATAAGAGGTTCATCACATCCTATTATCCTTTCGGGGTTACTGTAAAGAAATAAAGATGTTTTCATTTTGCAGACACCGATTAGAGTTTGAACTATCTTTGGTTATTATGTATCAATATTTCTTATTGTATGGTATAAAATGATGTCAGTGCTATTAATATAAAAGAAAGATATTCACAGAGCTCAAGACCACTAGGGCACAACAATGTAGGATGATCCTGTCTTTTTGTGCCCCAAAAATATATTGCGGCTCTATAAAGTGTCTCAGTTGCGGTGAGCAACCTGACGCATTTCATACATTTCACACTGACAGCACTTGGTTTAAATTGCAGCTGACTGTGATTAACTACACTAGAATGACACATTTCATACCACTACCTGTGCTTATTCAAGGACACAAACTTCATACAGAGCAGCAAGCCTCTATAATAAGCTGCTCTTTCAATCAGGCAATTTAAGTGGAAGTAAAATCAATCTTTTAAAGTTCAAACATACTGTAATGGTATAGATATGAGTAATGGAGTATTATTTGATCACTTTCTATAATGGAAACCAGACTATTCATTGTATCCGAGTCAGTAGTCATTCGTCTCAATCTACTAGACTCTTCCATTTAATGGCATCAGGTTAATAGAGGTCTTTTGGCCAGACCCAGTAAACATGGATTCTTTTCCTAAACTGTAGGATGAAATAACTCTATTAGATAATATACTAATCAGATATAGCTCTGGTACTACAAATAAGCAAAGCTGTCAATACATATAGAGATACAGTCATTTAGCAGGACAAGCAGATATTTGCCTGGTAGGACACCCAGAGGATCTGTCTGGGTCAAGCATACAGACCTGGCCAATTATTCTGATGCCACGGGGTTGTACCTTCAGCGACAGAGGACATATAAAGGTGGCAGATGTCCTTGGCCATCGAAATTCTCCACCAGGTCAAGCAGTTAAGGAACATTTAGGTGCTCTTTACAGGCCCAGTGGTATAAATTGTCAACCAAGGACAAACTGGCAGCAATAACCTGCCCATAGGGGCATCAGAATTTGAAAAAATGGCCTTCATGGCTGCCATATTGTGTCTCTTATCCGTCTGGAGCTCTAGAATCAGCGAGTTAATCCACGGCACAGAGCAAGTTTCATGGAATTTCAGTTACCGGAGACCACTTGAGGTGAAAGAGAAGGTTTATTTGACGCAAGCTGAACTCACAAAGAGTCAGGACCCTGAACAAAGAGGTCACAGACCTGTTATAGAATAAATTAAAATATAGATACTGGTGGGAGAGTATAGAGATATCTTTTCAAAGCACAGAAAAACAAAGCACTGCTCTTCCATGTCTGTGACCAGTCCCAGAGATCCATCTCCGCTGATCCTGATCAATTAAAGACTTTGCCTCCAAAGGTGGGCGAATAAAGCTCAGTAATGGAGAGCGTGAATGAGGCAGAACATTCCAAGTTGGCTGTAGATTCTATATTAAATGGCCTCTATCAATCAGGGTAGCAAATCACAGCAGTTTAAGAACAAGGTTGTCTTTAATGGCGGTATTGCCTGAACAAAATAGATTTTCACTGAAATGAAGGACTCGGATTGGATTGTGCCCTTCTGTCTCCATTACCACCAGTCACTATGGTGAGGAGTATAAGCAGGAGTACAGGAAAGTGAGGGGCCACTTACACTATGGCAACTATTTGGTTAATCAATTAACACCCTCATTTAAATCCTTGTAGGAAACAAAAACGTTCCCTCCACATAATGCATGGATAATTACATTGGATGAGTTAATGTCAGGTATAATCTGGTTCCTTTAATATCAATATTTCACCATCTGCATTAACTTGCATTAGCACCAATTTGCTCCACTGATTCATTCTGTGTTCTGCCTGAAATAGAATGTGCAATAGAGAGAAAGTTCAGAGCAGAGCCAAAATACAAACTAATGACGAAGACCCTGGGAAATAAAGTTTTGTCTCTCTCCTGCCCATATAATATACACAGCTAACTCTCTCCTGCCCATATAATATACACAGCTAACTCTGTCCTGGCCATATAATATACACAGCTAACTCTGTCCTGCCCATATAATATACACAGCTAACTCTGTCCTGCCCATATAATATACACAGCCAACTCTCTCCTGCCCATATAATATACACAGCCAGCTCTCTCCTTCCTGTATAATATACACAGCTAACTCTGTCCTGCCCATATAATATACACAGCTAACTCTGTCCTGCCCATATAATATACACAGCCAACTCTCTCCTGTCCATATAATATACACAGCTAACTCTGTCTTGCCCATATAATATACACAGCTAACTCTGTCCTGCCCATATAATATACACAACTAACTCTCTACTGCCCATATAATATACACAGCTAACTCTGTCCTGCCCATATAATATACACAGCTAACTCTGTCCTGCCCATATAATATACACAACTAACTCTGTCCTGCCCATATAATATACACAGCTAACTCTGTCCTGCCCATATAATATACACAGCTAACTCTGTCCTGCCCATATAATATACACAGCTAACTCTGTCCTGCCCATATAATATACACAGCCAACTCTCTCCTGCCCATATAATATACACAGCCAGCTCTCTCCTTCCTGTATAATATACACAGCTAACTCTGTCCTGCCCATATAATATACACAACTAACTCTCTACTGCCCATATAATATACACAACTAACTCTGTCCTGCCCATATAATATACACAGCCAACTATCTCCTGCCCATATAATATACACAGCTAACTCTCTCCTTCCTGTATAATATACACAGCTAACTCTGTCCTGCCCATATAATATACACAGCCAACTCTCTCCTGTCCATATAATATACACAGCTAACTCTGTCCTGCCCATATAATATACACAGCTAACTCTGTCCTGCCCATATAATATACACAGCTAACTATCTCCTGCCCATATAATATACACAGCTAACTCTCTCCTTCCTGTATAATATACACAGCTAACTCTGTCCTGCCCATATAATATACACAGCTAACTCTCTCCTGCCCATATAATATACAGTACACAGCCAACTCTCTCCTGTCTTTAATGGCGGTATTGCCTGAAATTAATAGATTTTCACTGAAATGAAGGACTCGGATTGGATTGTGCCCTTCTGTCTCCATTACCACCAGTCACTATGGTGAGGAGTATAAGCAGGAGTACAGGAAAGTGAGGGGCCACTTACACTATGGCAACTATTTGGTTAATCAATTAACACCCTCATTTAAATCCTTGTAGGAAATAAAAACGTTCCCTCCACATAATGCATGGATAATTACATTGGATGAGTTAATGTCAGGTATAATCTGGTTCCATTAATATCAATATTTCACCATCTGCATTAACTTGCATTAGCACCAATTTGCTCCACTGATTCATTCTGTGTTCTGCCTGAAATAGAATGTGCAATAGAGAGAAAGTTCAGAGCAGAGCCAAAATACAAACTAATGATGAAGACCCTGGAAAATAAAGTTTTGTCTCTCTCTCCTGCCCATATAATATACACAGCTAACTCTCTCCTGCCCATATAATATACACAGCTTACTCTCTCCTGTCCATATAATATACACAGCTAATTCTCTCCTGCCCATATAATATATACAGCTAACTCTCTCCTGCCCATATAATATACACAGCTAACTCTCTCCTGTCCATATAATATACACAGCCAACTCTCTCCTGTCCATATAATATACACAGCTAACTCTCTCCTGCCCATATAATATACACAGCTAACTCTCTCCTGCCCATATAATATACACAGCCAACTCTCTCCTGCCCATATAATATACACAGCCAGCTCTCTCCTTCCTGTATAATATACACAGCTAACTCTGTCCTGCCCATATAATATACACAGCTAACTCTCTCCTGCCTGTATAATGTATACAGCTAAGTCTCTCCTGTCCATGCAGCATTATGCACAGCTTACTCTATCCCACTGATATCACATATACAGCTAATCCTACCCTTCCCATAAATTATATACATCTATCTCTCGCATATCTCTCACCCATATTATAAACAAAACAAATCCTCTCCTATTCATATGATTTACATAGTTAGTCACTGGGTAGAGATGCTCAGCTGTATTACCCTCTGCTTCTCTCTGACAGTACATAATTACACACGATATCTACCGGTAAGTACAAAACCATTCTTCCTTGCAGTGTTATACAATATGATATAGACATCCATAATTTACAGCCTGCACTCATATTAAGTGTTGCTATGGCTCTAAAAAGCTGCATTACAAATCTCCATCAATCACAGCTGATTATCCGTATGAGTATTACACACAAGCATAATGGAGCATCACATCACTCCCCATGCAGTTTACGCATCAGTGTTCTTTAATAAATGTCAGCTGAGCGGCCAACATGCTGATATCCACTCATATCGCTACATATACTGGACCCCAGTATATGGGGCCTGAGAAGCCGTAAAGGGGCCACAGTAGGAGAAATAATTGCCTACGGGTGATTTGCATTGTGCCACAGCAGTAAACTAATAAAGTGAGACAAGGGCCACATATGACTTTCATTCACTTTACGCCGAATATAATTACAATATGTCTGTCAATTAATGATAATGTAAAGTTAATATGGTCCTGTCGAGCAGCTCATACAGTATGTGATACTGATATTCAGGCAGAAATAAATAATTAAGTGCAGACAATTTAAAGAAGGAAATTATGTTATCGTCCCAGTGCTGTAGAAATAAGAGGCACATTCCATGAGCAAATAATTCTGCCTTCCCAAGAATAAGAAGTATTTCCCTGTACCTGTCCCAATGCGTAATTACAGGTGGTGTCATTCAGGAAAATATTCTACATCAAATACAGTCACTTTCCTCATGTCACTCTCCCTACTTCTTATCTGCTAAAGACAGAAGCCCATTCTTGCTTTATTGCCCAGTTCTATTTGCTCCATAGCGACCCGCTGGGTCTCATGTAGATATGAAAGCAAAAGAGATAAGGGTGCCGGCTGGGGCAGAACAAACAAACCACCAAGCTTTTAAAACACATCAATATTTAGCCATGTGAAACAATTCCAAGCAGCCAGCGAATTTCCCTGTGCAGAAATAGTTTCCCTTTGTACCACAGGTCCAGAACGAAAGGCCCTGAGATTTCAAGTATACAGAGGCCCACACAGCCCCCCTAAAATAAATAGTATCTGTATCTATGGCATCTTACAGCAGCCCCTTTGGCAGTTTCCAGAAGTAAAAGATTGCTAGTCAGGGCCTGTTACCTGGTTGATAGTCCTTCCCATACCATCACGTGCCACACAGACTGGGGAAAAGATGTAAAATGCCTCTATTCATTGATGCGTATGTGCCAATTTGATTATATTCTCTCAATCCATATACATATAAAAAAGGGGAAGTAATGGCTCTTTGAGAATGAGCAAAAGATGGGGGTTGTGTTCACTAAGGCTGGAAAAAGCCATTAAAGGTTTTGATTGGTCATCACCTTTCAGTTCAAAGAAAGTGAGTTAAATATCTGTAATTTTCTTGGATTAGTTTGCCTTATTAGTGACTGATGCACTGTCCAAGTGTGGGTTTTTACATATGAACAGACTGACTGCCAGTGGACCAGTCTGTTCTAGTTTTGGATGAAAGAACATTCATTTTTTTGTTGTTGCATGTACTGGGTAAAACTGAAACATGCATTGTATTGTGTGTGTGTGTGTTCCCTGCTATGAATAAAACACAGACGGCAATCTCTTAGTGAATTTGAGTTCTTGACCTTCTTTAATCCTGATGTGAAACATTGTTACCAATATTACAATGTCGGCTTCAGATATCTGCAAACATTACTTTGTTACAAAGACGTAACTACAACAATTGGAATGTCTCCTTCTATCTTGGACATATAAAAGTACATTTTCTGACCCGTCATTGCATTAGAGCAGCGGGTCCCAATTCATGAGCCACATTCAAATGTAAAAAGAGTTGGAGAGCAACACAAGCATGAGGAGGTGGTGCCAAATAGGAGCTGTGATTGGCTATTTGATAGCTCCTATGTGGACTGACAGCCTATAGGAGGCTCCGTTAGGCAGTACACCTGGGTTTTATACAACCAAAACTTGCCTCTAAGAATTCAAAAATAATCACTTGCTTTGAGGCCACTGGGAAGAACATCTTTACACCATGCCAATACAGACTGAGCCTGTGCCACTTTATAGTGATGGGATTATAGCACATGACAAAGAGGAGCAGGTAGTCTTTTGGATGAATGAAATACCCTATAAGTGTTAAAGCACACTTGTAGGTACTGATCAGATCCTGGTCAGCTAACCGTAAATCTAAACTATCTGATGAAAAACCTACAAAACTCCAAAACTTTTCAGTTTAGCCTCACATGGGTATCATTCTTGACCTTAGTGTTAATACAATTGCTCGTTGGATCAGTTCCGCTACATCATTAGATATGGACTTCCTTGCCAAAAATATCTCCATATCATGTTTGATCCATCTGTTCTGTTTCCATAACATATTTCTGCTCTTACAGGAAAGAAACACTTCCTGTTTCGATAAAGAATCCTCGTTTCCTGGAGGTCCTCTCCATACCTGCATCAGAACAACCAACATTTTTTTCAACTTTCCCTTGAAAATTGGACCACCCATTCCTTAAAATGTTCTCCACCATCATCAATTCACAAAAGAACATGCAAGGCTTAAAGAGGATCACATATTTCCTTCCAGGTCTGTATAAACGTGGAACATGAGGGATGCATTATGTTCTGTTTTGTCAAGGTGAGAAAGTCTAAGGAGCTTATTTACTAAAATCTGAATATATCTCATTATAGTAATAAAAAAGCTTGACCAAACTCCCATGCCTGATTTTATCTACCCAAGTCATACACATTTTTCAGGCTCTTTACCTGAATCACTCAATATTTTCGAGGTTTTTCCTGAAAACCATGAAAAGGTCTGATTTTTGGATAAACCCACCAAAGACCACAGTATCTTCCATTTGGAATAGGTGCCTCTCCCATTGACTTTTTCCCACTGGTCTGGCCCCAAAAACCCCAAAACACGTTATAATAATAATAAAATAATCCCCTAAAGGTTTCCATGACCAAGACAAGACACAAAAGGCAGAATAGAAGGGAAAGGAGGGACTCCGCTCTCTGAACAGTGAATAATGAGCCAATTCTAGTGAGCTATTAAGTGAATGATGCTGAAGAGCATTAGTCAATGCAGACAATACTGTCAA
Source organism: Xenopus petersii (assembly GCA_038501925.1). Taxonomy (NCBI): domain Eukaryota; kingdom Metazoa; phylum Chordata; class Amphibia; order Anura; family Pipidae; genus Xenopus; species Xenopus petersii. The sequence goes on from CM076688.1 coordinate 14,087,047, forward strand.
GTGTCAGACTCATGGCATACAGCAATTATGTGTGAGTATAAAAGATGAGAAACCCATACTCTTGATTAAATGGGTTTATGTTTTTCCATTTTGTAAATGATGATGATGATTGAGCTGAAGTAGTAGGAAATGACTGTGTTACTGAGATCCAATGAATTATGTGTGAAATGTCAGAAAAGCAAAATTCATGACAAATAAAAGGGGCAATATAACCCCACTGGGCATTGGGAGTTGACCACCTTTCAGAGGCTTAATTTCCCTTTAGGAAATGTGGGTTTACTCTCAGTCTAAAAAAGTTGGAAGGTTTCAGAATGATCAAGATTTAATGAACTGACTGCACAAATGGAGGGCAACAATAAAGCCAAGAGTCCAACGTTCAGCTAAGCCAAGGGTTCAATGTAGCCTTGAACAAAAAGTGTTGGTATCATCAGGATGAAGGCCGTGTTTCTGTTGAACATGGATAAGAATGATTAGCCATCTCTGTACAGAATAACATGTTGATATGACTAATCTTTTTCCTTGTAAAACTACAGTACACAAAGTGATGACGGCAAGAATACAGAGAAATGCTTGCCATTCATCAGCTGGGCCTCTTTATGAGCCGTGACACTGGGCCAAGGCTTGATATACACTGGAATTCTTGCCACAGAATAGGACAATCCAGCTTTATAAACAGTCCCTTAAAATCTGAGGTTTTGATAGTCTGATGTACTAACCATGATCCAAATTAGGCTCAGTGAAATTACCCCGTACCTACATGAAATTTGCTTCATTCGGTCTAGTGCAATCTGAACAGTTAAAGCAAAGGTTACACCAGGATCCGGCACGGCTAATGTGTCATGCATGTGTTAGTAAATTAAGGCCCAAGGCTCCCTATAATGCCATCCTTGGATCAGCAGTAGGTCAATGAGATACTCTCAACCTTCTACACTCAAATTGCATGTACCCCTGTCAGCATAATAACCCAATATCACCCCCAAATCCATGGCATAGTGAATGGAAGCTCTAGATCCTCCTATTATTTTTTACTTCATTTCTCTTTCACGGAGATGGACCTGTGATAATAAAACACTAGAGGTCATTTTTTTGCACTTTTCTTCCTTGCCCTGAAAATCAATAAATTACTGCAGGTTTCTGCTCTCTGTTTGGCAGCACTGAATTCATGAGGGGTGAACGGGAAGTTTATAATCTCCAGTGCTAGGGTAATTGTTCCCACACTCCAAAGATCTCTCTATATATCTGAGCTGATCACTTGAGTCCCTGTACTGGCAGCATTGACACTGCAGGGCCAAACCCTTAATAGTCTACTTGTTGGAGCCTATGACTGCTCTACTCACTAGCCTGATCCTGCCTCTCGCTCCTAGAGTAAGATATTACATATCTATCCTTGCACTGGATTCTCCTACTTTTCTAGATCAAAGACATGTAATGCTAATAAAGGCTTTTAAAATTGACATTCCTTGAAGATGTTCTTCTACATTTTTAAAATAGGGAGCTGTTTGAAGTGGACAAAGTGTGACGTGCACCTTTAAGTCTGGAAGTTGTAAAGCCTGGTGAGTGCTGGCTATTTGTCTTTTTACTACTGGCTTCTACTACTACAACCTTCCTCCATCCCATGCCCTCCAGCACCACACCACTCCCTCCAGCAAGCAGGTGAACCCAAAGAGACTGAGTACATGTGTGCTTTCCTTTTATAAACACCTTAACTGCTAAGGGATCTATTCCCCTCTCAACCCGTAATAAAGGACCCAACCTAATTGTCTAAGAAATCAAAGATTGCTTTATCTTTACTTTACTATTACACAAGTGCAATTTGGGATGTGAATCCACTAAAAATGTTGCAGTCGTGGCACTTTGATGTGATGCCTATTGAACACGATGGGAGTTGGGATATAATAATAGGAGATGGAAGGGGATGATTTAATGTTTGGTTTTTAGCTGTAAAATGCCCAAAACTTGCCTTGTATGCCATAAGTATCGAGCTTAACTCTCTGTGGCCACTTTACATAGGAGCAATGGGTTCAGGAGGGTGGGGGATGTAGAGAAATGAATTAAAGTTCTTTCATCAACGAGAATCACTTGCAGCAAAACAAAATATTTTATGCTAATCACTGGCAGAAAACCATCTGCCCCAATGGCAAGAAAACAAAGAGAGCAGCTTTCAACGCCAGCCAGGAATCGATATTCCCCACTGGGTTTATTAAATTTTCAAAGATATTCTGAGGGCACATTACCATACAATCTGTGATTGGTTTGTATGGAGTTGTGTATATGTATTTATGGCATATTGTTACATTATCTAGGAAGAAGCGCCTTGCTTTAACATATTTTTATTCCTCTAGTTTCTAGTGGTAGATTTCATGAACCCAATGTCTGTGCACTGGTATCCACAGGCCTTTTCCATATATACTATTAAAGATATGCCAAGGCTGGTGGGCCCACTAGAGGAAAACTGTGTGTTTTGGCCTCTAGGTTGACCACTAGGAAGTCATAACCCACTTTCTTTGTGCTGGAATCCTAGTGTTTGAGAGAATATAGACAAGTAGGCAACATCTTTGGGCACTAGACTAGGAGTTCACTGAATTCTATACAAAGAGATATTAGAGCAGCCAATGGGACAGCTCCAAGAACAAGGCCCTCGCGGATTATCCCGGGATTCCACCAGGCCAGTCTGCACATGATAATCCCTATCATGGCAAAAAAATAAAAAAAAAACAACAAATAACCCAGCACTAAGGCTTGGTGGTATTTCTAAAACATGAAATACATGTCTGGTAGGTCCAACTGTCAATATACCTTTAAGGTTGTCTCTGTAGCTCTTTCAGCTCTGTCTGATGGATGGCAAGATGCAAAGTTGAATAGACAAAAAGTAGAAAGGAAAAGGAACTCCAGCAAATTAACTGCAAAACATTTATTCCAGGTTGCGGCAGCACACAACATGTTTCGGGTCAATCCCCTTCATCAAGTGTACAAGGACCATAACCATGTGTTTCTATTTAAAGCAAAATTGACCTTTAACCCATTAAGTCCAAAGCATTCTGGTTATCCAAATAAGGTAAGAGCCAATTAAGCTCAAGGTATTGAAAGTAAATGATCAAGCAATAAATGGGATTGAACCCATGTTCACACTGTAATATAGCCAATGTGTCATATGTTACAAAACGTAAGCAAAGTGTCATTTATTTGTAAAACATGAAGTGATAATAAATAAAACAAAAAGTAAAAAAATGCATTTTTGTGCATAAGATTAGTCCAAAGTAAGTTCCTCCAAAAAAGCAAACAAGTATAATAAAATTACAAAAAGTATTTATTAGGACATATTGGACGAAAAGCTAACGCGTTTCGTGCCTGTTGGGGCACTTACAGGGCCGGATTTACAAAGTGGGCGCCCCTTCGCCCACTGCCATTCGTCGCCCCTGTCCCCTCCAGGGGGACAGGAGCAATGGGGATTGGAGCATGGGAAATGTAAAAAATGATTGTATCTCCAGTGCATCCCCGGTGTTTTTGAACCAATGTGAGTATGGTTGAGCAGCATGCCGGCCCCCCCTAAAATCCTGCCGCCCTAGGCCCGGGCCTAGGTGGCCTTTCCACAAATCCGGGCCTGGGCACTTACTCATAGGCCCTAACTTATTATGATAGAGAATCCTGAAAATGTCACGCAAGGTAGAAAAGAAAAGAAGTGGGAATAATTTGACTGAAAAATCCGGCATGATACAAACTCATTTGTGATAACCATGCTAACAATATTCTTTTGACAATTCTTACAAAATTTTTTTTTCTTACAAAGGTTTTTACCTGAGATAATCGAGGTTGGAATAAATGAAAACCATTTCTCACACGTATTAAACGCCGGCACAAAACTCTCCTTCCGTGACACGCCATTCAATTAAAATGTTAAGAGCGCGTCTTTTCCAGAGAGCAAATGGGCTTATTATTCAAACATCACAGCGGGATTCTAACTCGGCCAACCTGACGCAGGATCATGAAAGTAAGACATAATTTAATATTGGGAATACAAATTGCTTGGGCCTGCAATATGCATTTTCTATTCGTTGCTGGAAGGAACCCATTAAACATGCATTGTGTTTGGAGAGAATGTCAGTCTAGTCAATCTAGTCTTCTGATCTCCATATATCCACCGTGTTATGTACTTTCTCTATTTAAAGTAAAGAAATGCATAAAGGACAACTCAACCTCCAGTTCAGATTTTTGTTCTGAACTTTGCAAAGCCCTGTTTCCATGTCTTCAACTTTGAAAGATACCCTGACCACTTCCCTTTAATCTGTAGTCAAGGGGTAATGATACGAGGGGCATCTTTGGATACATTTCACCTAAAGATTTAGTAGCTCCGGCGAGGCTGAAGTCTGGAAGTAAGGGTTTCACCTTAGCTACTGACCCTGTGTAGTGGGCAAATCAGACAACCTGACATCTACCATCTCTCATTCATGGCCTCCACCATTGCTCATTCATGGACTCCACCATGGCTCACTCATGACCACTACAATGGTTCATTCATGGACTCCACCATGGCTCATTCATGAACTCCACATGGCTCATTCATGGACTCCACCATGGATCATTCATGGACTCCACCAGGGCTCATCCATGGACTCCACCATGGTTTATTCATGACCACTACCATGGCTCATTGATGGACTCCACCATGGCTCATTTATGGACTCCACCAAGGCCCATTCATGACCTCCACCATGGCTCATTTATGGACTCTCACACACAGTCTTTTTCACACAGTGATTCTCACAGCTCCTGTCTATGCCTATAAAGTACCACTTGGATTGTAAGTTCTGAAGGCCAGGGACCTTCAGGGCAGGCACACATAGACAGTATCAATGCACAGTCACATATTGACTTTCCCTCTCAGAAACACACCCACTGACAAGTAGCAGAGGACCATAGATACACTCACCCAGCCTCAACAGGTGTTGGAAGTCATACATCACTTCTCATGAGCTCTACCTTTTATGGAGATATATCTCAAAGAGAGGCAAATCCTTGATGATGAAGAATCTAGGGAAACATACTGATAATGAACTTACTGTAGCAACCAGTGACAGTCAGCAATGCCATTAAAGGTGGTATGGATTTATAAGAGAAAAGGGACGTTCTAGAGCCTAGAGGAAGGTGGATTTCAGATATAAAGAAAGGTTGGCCACTTTGGGATTGTTTCCACTGGAGAATGAACACTTAATTGTATAAATATGTATAAATATATGAGGATCCCAAAATAGACTCTTGTGCCTTATTCACCAGTAGGTCCTTTCAGAAGACACAATCAGAAGAAAGGAGATCCCACCTTAAAGGGATCCTGTCATGGGAAAAAAATTTTTTTCAAAATTAATCAGTTAATAGTGCTGCTCCAGCAGAATTCTGCACTGAAATCCATTTCTCAAAAGAGCAAACAGATTTTTTTATATTCAATTATGAAATCTGACATGGGGCTAGACATATTGTCAATTTCCCAGCTGCCCCAAGTCATGTGACTTGTGCTCTGATAAACTTCAATCACTCTTTACTGCTGTACTGCAAGTTGGAGTGATATCACCCCCCTCCCTTTTTCCCCCCCCCCAGCAGCCAAACAAAAGAACAATGGGAAGGTAACCAGATAACAGCTCCCTAACTCAAGATAACAGCTGCCTGGTAGATCTAAGAACAGCACCCAATAGTAAAAACCCATGTCCCACTGAGACACATTCAGTTACATTGAGAAGGAAAAACAGCAGCCTGCCAGAAAGCATTTCTCTCCTGAAGTGCAGGCACGTGTCACATGACTTGGGGCAGCTGGGAAATTGACAAAATGTCTAGCCCCATGTCAGATTTTAAAATGAAATATAAAAAAATCTGTTTGCTCTTTTGAGAAATGGATTCCAGCGCAGAATTCTGCTGGAGTAGCACTATTAACTGATTCATTTTGAAAAAATGTTTTTTTCCCATGACAGTATCCCTTTAAGGTACAAAATAGTTTTTTACAGTGAGATGCTGAATTCTCTCCCTGAAAGGGTTGTACTGGCATATATATATATATATATATATACTATATATACTGGTTGTATATATATTAGGGACACTGAGATACTGGTCAGATATAAAGAGACTGTACTATCCAAGATTGACACTTCAATCACTTGCGTAAACTGAGTGAGAAATTATTGCTGCGTGCTTTAATAGGATTTCGATGTGTGGAAAGTGTCAGCTGTTAGACACAAATTAGAGGAATCAATGGGAAATGGTTTCTAAAGAAAGGGGAATATGGGCCGGGGAGGTGCCTGAATTGATTTCTGCTGAATGAATCACACAAAATGTATTTCCCATTTAATAAATAGCTATGTCATTGGCTTCTAATAGCCAAATCGCTTGTGGTATTTACATCCGGAATAAGAACCAGATGCGGTGAGAGGGGATAATGTGAACTGAAAATAAATGAGGGCGTGAGACACCTACATGCCAATTTTGCCATACAGTTTAGCATTTTCTGCCTGTTCTCTGCATCCTGATTGGACAGACAAATGCTACTTAGCACTTGCACATGCAGCAGTACATCAGCCTTCAATGACTTATCATTGCCATTGCTCCATTCCTTTGCCAAGGCAAGGCTCTGCTAAAGGCACGGCTGAGAGCAATCAAGTGAAGGTTCTTGTGAAAGACAGGAGAAATGGGACGAATTCATTAAATAATAACCATGCATCAGAGAACATTAATAAGCCAATAATAACTAAACAAGATTGGGAAAGCAATATAGAGAGCTGAGGATAAGGATGGAATATTAATAAAGACAGCATATACATGCCGGCACTGTACAAAAAAAAGAGTAGATTATCTAAGGAGGCTTTGTGCTTGCCATCAATACCTCACTAGGTAGGACTACAGAGTCCAAGAACAAGAGAACAAGAAGAAGAGGAGTCTTCAAGCAGTAGATTATAGTCAAAGAAGATTAATGAAGATTATGTATATTATGGACTGGGGGAATTCTACTCTTAATCAGTCTACACCAAGTGAAACATTGATAAAGGAAAAAGCCATGGGTGCCCAGGATTGGTTATGCACCAATTATGACCATATTGACCAACAGTTTGGAGTTGTATTTCAATTTGAGGGGGAATCAATTTTAATCTGTCCAGTCTGAAGATGTTTACTTTCTGGGACACCTTGAGGGTGGAAACATGGTTCAACAGTAATTCGAGTGAAGTAGAAGAGATCTGCACCTGCCAGTGGGCACAGGGCAGGGAGAAATTGAGTATCATATTCATTAAAGGCAACACATTTGATGCCTCTGCCCACTTTAGTTTCAGGATTCTGCTTATCCTCATAATCTGGTTATTCTGTACATCTGCCAATAGTTGTGCTCAATGCTATTTTAATCTTTAATGCTCATTTAATAGCATTGTGTCTGCAGGCAATACATCATACAAGCTCATGAATAGCATTTTACTTTCCCTTCAGGCAATATTTAATGAAACTACCCGCCACGATTTTCACTGGTGGCCATCTCTGGTGGAGGCTAGATCTATTAGTATTGACACAATGATGCCACCAGATGCAAATCAGTGCTCCTCCTCGCTAAAGAATGAGAATGCTAAAAAGACTGAAAGTGGAAAAGAGATTTTATTGTTTTAATGGTGATTGATAGGGTCAGAAATATGAGTAATATGTTCATAGCACATCTTCTGCCATTCTGTTAATAGGGCTCATACTCTATGAAATCAGAAGACTAATATTCTTTAAAATAGGAACCCTAGGGATGGCGGAAATAATACCATACTATACAGTGCCCAGATCCCTGGTGCAATACATCAATATAATCCATTCCCCCCTGTCCCTTCCACTGCCCCACATATTATTGTTGAGAGCCAGGAGTATAAGTCTTACTATTAGAATATTTTTAGGAGTTACGTAGAACATGTCACCAAGATCCATAAATAAACTGATGTTTTACTTTTGGGCTTTCAGCCATCTCCTGTAATGTATTTCTCACGCAGATAAATATGGTATCTCATTTATGGATGATATGCTCTATGTTTGATGACAGATTTGTGTAGGTGAAAGCTGAGGGAAATGTCTTTTGTTTCTTTCATATTCACTGCAACATGCTGAAAGTGAAATATTCCTTCTTCCTGCATCACTCGTCTTCTCTCTTGGGGGCAGATTCACTAACGGGCGAATTTTAACCAGCGTCAGCTTCGCACCCCTCACACCACTTCGCCAGGCACAAATGTGCTACAAATACGCTAATTCACTAAAGTTTTGTCCCCGGCGTCAAACGATGGCGACTTTTTACTAGCGTTACTTCGGCTGTGTGAGCATTTAATAGCGAAGATGCTCTAGCGTTCATTTTTGCCTACCGGAAATTTGTTAGGGATCATGCGCTTAGATCAATTTGCATAGGGCGAGTAATTTAAAGTTATATGGACGTCTTTATTATAAATGTTGGTTCAAATGCTTGAAGTTTTTATTATACATGTCCAGGGAACCTTAATAAAGACAAGAGAGTTGATATAATGCCCTACACATGAGCCCACTGTAAAATTAATGTTATAAAATGTGTGGAGAAAACCGGTTACCCAAAAAAAGTCTAAGTTAGGACTTTTTTGAACTTGAATGCATTATCGGCAGACAGGATATGATGTAAGTGACATGAGATTGAGGAAGATCCAACTACTTTATATCACTTCGCCTGGTCTGAGGTGGCAAAGTCAACTCTAGTGAAAGAGGTAACGTATAGTAAAATCCGCACCTTAGTGAATTTGCGGAGTTACAATCATTCAGCAGAGCGAAAAGTCGCCTGGGGATAGAGTGTGATTGAATGTTAGCGACGGCCCCATTCGCTAGCAAATTGGCGCCTGCGACTGTTAGTGAATTGGCGATGTCCCTGAGGGTGGCAATGCTGGCGAAAAGTAAATCTGCCTATTAGTTTCCCTTTTCCATATTCTCCGGCACTCACCCAACCCACAGCAACAGCAAGCAAAATAGCCTTTAAAAGGAGACTTTGAGGACACGTGTTTGGAAAAACTGTGACAGATATAAAATACCCTACAATAGAACTTTTACAAGACTATTCAACTTTTATGAACTGTTTTGAAAAATGTTTTTTTTAACCTCACTTAGTACATACAGTACAGACAAGGCACAGTACAGTGCTCCCTGTTCTCTTCCTTTATTAAAGACTTTAGGGCAGGGGTCCCCCAACCTTTTATACTCGTGAGCCACATTCAAACGGAAAAAAATGTTGGAAAGCAAGACAAGCATAAAACATATTTCAGGGGTGCCAAATAAGTGATTGGCTGTTTGGAAGCCCCTATGTGGACTGACAGCTTACAGGAGGGTCTGGCAAAACTTTTTATGCAACTCAAACTTGCATCCAAGCCTGGAATTGATAAATAAGCATTGAGGCCATTGGGAGCAACATCCAAGGGGTAGGAGAGTAACATGTTACTTACAAGCCACAGGTTGGGGATCACTGGTCTAGGAGATAGTTTGGATGGGGCTCTTGCCATTGTGTTGCCCCTTGTTGAAGACTCCTGGGGTGTAGTCAGGATGGAGCTCTGTACACTGTCTTATTTTCATACTAAAAACTGGTCAGGGATCAGGGTGGAGCGTTGCTCACTGTGCTCCTTCACATTAAAGCTGCACATGATATGCAAAGTAGATTAATGAAAGATTATATATATATATATATATATATATATATATATATATATATATTACTGTATGTACCGTATTGGGGGAGTTCTGTTCTTAATGAGTCACCAAGTTTGGGTGGGGCTCTTGTCATTGTGTTCCCTCTTATTGAAGACTCCTGGGGGATGGAGCCAGGTTGTCTTCTTTTCAAACTAAAAACTCTTGGGCAATCAGGATGGAGCTTTTTTGGGTGGAGCGCTGCTCACTGTGCTACTTCTTATTAAAAACTATAGCTGTCCTCTTCCACTTTAAAAACTTTTGGCAATATTCAAGGTGGAAACCTGCTCACTATATTCTTCCACATTATAATCTCTTGGGGGATAGTCAGGATGGAGCTCTTTAGGGTGGAAACCTGCTCACTGCCCTCTTCCACATTATAATCTCTTGGGGGATAATCAGAGTGAAACTCTTCACAATGCACTGGGATGTAGTTAGGATCGAGTTCTGCTCACTGTCCTCTTCCACATTATAAAGTCTTGGGGAGTAGTCAGGGTGGAGTTCTTTAAGGTGGAAACCTGCTCACTGTCATCTTACACATTATAAAGTTTTGGGGAGTAGTCAGGGTAGAGTTCTTTAAGGTGGAAACCTGCTCACTGCCCTCTTACACATTATAATCTCTTGGGGGATAATCAGAGTGAAACTCTTCACAATGTACTGGGATGTAGTTAGGATCTAGTTCTGCTCACTGTCCTCTTCCACATTATAAACTCTTGGGGAGTAGTCAGGGTGGAGTTCTTTAAGGTGGAAACCTGCTCACTGTCATCTTACACATTATAAAGTCTTGGGGAGTAGTCAGGGTGGAGTTCTTTAAGGTGGAAACCTGCTCACTGCCCTCTTACACATTATAAAGTCTTGAGGAATAGTCAGAGTGAACTCTTGTCAATGTGTTGGGGTGTAGTTAGGGTTGAGCTCTGCTCACTGTACTTTTCTCACACTAAAAGCTCTTAGGGGATCAGGATGGAGCTTTTTCGGGTCAAACTCTGTTCATTGTCCTCGTCCACTTTATAAACTCTTGGGGAATAGTCAGAGTGGAACTCTTGACAATGTGCTGGGGTGTAGTTAGTAGGGATGCACCGAATCCAGGATTCGGTTTGGGATTCGGCCTTTTTCAGCAGGATTCGGATTCGGCCGAATCCTTCTGCCCGGCCGAACCGAATCCGAATCCTAATTTGCATATGCAAATTAGGGGCAGGGAGGGAAATTGCGTGACTTTTTGTCAGAAAACAAGGAAGTAAAAAATGTTTTCCCCTTCCCACCCCTAATTTGCATATGCAAATTAGGGTTCGGATTCGGTTCGGTATTCAGCCGAATCCTTTGTGAAGGATTCGGGGGTTCGGCCGAATCCAAAAAAGTGGATTCGGTGCATCCCTAGTAGTTAGTATTGAGTTCTGCTCACTGTCCTTTTTTCACAATAAAAACTATTGGGTGATCAGGATGGAACTTTTTTAGGTGGAGATCTGTTTACTGGCTTCTTCCATTTTATAAACTCTTGGGGGGTAGTCAGGGAGGAACTCTGGTCAATGCGTTGGGGTATAGTGTGTCTGCTCCAGAAAACAAAAAAAATATATATATATATAGTAATGGAAAAAGGTTTCAAAACAATTACCCAATGGTCTAAACACATTAAAAACCAAGTCCAAGGGTTGGTACAATCTCAAACATCCAAATGCTTTATGCAATTGGGGTTTCTAGCTGTACTACTTTATAAAAAACTCTTGGGGGTTAGTTACAGTGGAGCTTTGGTCACTGTAGTATAGCTATGGGTATATATCATTTTTTGTAATGGTATGGAGGGGTGCGTGAATGGATGCTGGGTTTCATTTGGAGGGGTTGAACTTGATGGTCTTTTTTCAACCCGATTTAACTATGTAACTGTAGCCTCCTTTTTAAAGACTCTTACAGAAGAGTAAGGGTGGAGCTCTGCTCACTGTGCCCTTCCTTATTAAAGACTCTTGGGGGTAGATATAGTGAAGCTGTAGTTGCTGTGTTATTTCTTATTCAGAATCTCTTGGGGGTTTAATTAGAGTGGGGGATTGGGCACTCTGCTCTACTTATTTAAATAATTACTCTGTGCTCATTGTGCTCTCTCATATGCTATTGGGGTCATAGTTAGAGTGGAGCTCTGCTCACTGTGCTCTACATAACTTAAACCTCTTGGGTGGTCGTTACAGGAATATATAAAGGTCACAACCTGTGCTGATAATAATAAATAGACCTTATAACAGGTGTGTAAGCTACGGCCTTACAAATGATGACTAACTACAACTGCTAGCATCTACTAACTGCCGGCTCTGTAAACTGCCCATGATTTCCTCATCCTTTACATTACATTCCCATACCTCCCAACTGTCCCGTTTTTAGAGGGACAGTCCCTCTTCTGACAGCTCAACCTACAGTTCCTCATTTGTACTGGAAAGTCCCGTTTTTCTCTGCACTGAACAGCCAGAAAAAGAAACAATGTTTCTAACTTAATTGGCTTTTGGCAGAGAGCCCAGAACAGCCACCAGGTGCACTTGGAAACTTTTGTAACAATGTCCGATAAGCAAATAAGTAATTTTATCAATTTTAAATAACAGGTCCCTTGGGAAAAGTTAGACTCGCATCTTATAGAGCAATTTACCTTCATTAGCAGTATTCCAACATTTAAAAATCCCCAAACTATTAGAATGCATGGAACGTGGATGGGGGAAGCAGAAATTATTTGGAAAGCAAGTCGATTTCCTAGCTAGTTATACCAAAAATAATCATTTTATTCAACTATCTTTAGAAATTCTGCCTGATCTTTTATAGGGATGCACCGAATCTATGATCCAGGAAATCGTGTGACTTTTTGTCACAAAACAAGGAAGTAAAAAATGTTTTTCCCTTCCCACCCCTAATTTGCATATGCAAATTTGGATTCGGATTCTTTCGTAAATGATTTGGGGGTTAGGCCAAATCAAAAATAGTGGATTTGGTGCATCCCTAATCTTTTAGTTCATCTTCAAAGTGCTCCACCTGCCATGTACTGAGTGGCTCTAGGGCAGCAGAAAGCACTTGCCTACACAGTTATGTTATGATGAACGGTGATATAAAGAGCAGTTGAGCTAGAAAGAGCATCTGTCGGCATGCAGGCTCAGCTTGGGAGCAAAGTGCCTCTCTAACCATTAATTAAAATAGCCCCCCCACTGCAAAAGAATATGGCTCATTGACTAAACAACCATATTTTTCTGTCCCCATTGCACCCTGCTCCCATTTTTTGGCCAGGTGCAGATCTTTGTGCCGCTGATATGCAGTGCAACGATTTGGACATGACTCCTTGGCAGGAGCCACTTGCATAAAAAATATAATATCATTTACACCCACAACAAACTTCTTATAAACTCTGCTGTCAATTGAGGCTCAATTACGGGCTCAGATGCAGAATGTGCCAGGCAAGTGCTGAGTCGGAGCCCACACACTAAACTTACACCATTATTAAAGGCAATCTGAAGCTAGAGTGTGCATTGCTCATAAAAGATGGTTTAGAAATCTCTTTGCAGCCGACATAAATCCCATAAGGCCCCAGAATGCTATCAACACAAGTTGCCCTGCTTTTACATAGGTTCAAGGTAAGTTGAACTCCCTTTAACATACATACAGTATCCATCTTGCCCTACTTATTTCATATTGTCATACATCTTGTTCCAAGGTTCATGTCTATCTTCATCTACTGACCCATTTTGTCCTGCAATTTGTATCTATTTTCTGTTGCTGTCACTGTATCCCCAACTATCACTACCTTTTGTACTACTGTGTTAAAGGGCACCAATCATGACCAAAATCATTTACTAAGTAAATACACTATGTGAAAGTTTAAGAAATCCGATTTTTAAAACAGTTAGAATTGTTTGTATAATGTAAATGATCAGCTCACTATTCCTTCTGCAAGATCTCCCCTATCTCCCCTGCAGTTCTAGCTGAGGCAGCCATCTTGGATTTCACTGGCTCCTCCTACCTATATCTTCCCAGCCAACTGTAGCTCTGAAATCTCGCACATGCTCAGTTCAAATTCCTTGTTGCTTATCAACCCTTCTAAGCTATTTTCAAATCAGCCAAACCTGTGTGTTAGCTGCTGTACAGTAGTGCTGCCACCTGCTGGAAGTTAGCAGGTGGCAGCACGTCTAGTGGATACTTCTAGTGGGAGGAGTTTACTAAAACAAGGCATTCTGGGTAGAATACTAAAATCAGTGTTACAATCTGAGCATGCTCCTGAAATTTGCACATTAGAGTCTCTGTTAGAGTCTCAATATGGCCTCCCTCAGTGAAAGAACCCATTTGACAAAGTAAGGGATTTTTTTAAAACCTGCAGTTTTTTCAAAAAACTATATATGTAGTTTGATTAAACGTGTTTAGCTTGTACTGGTCAGATTGTTAATATGTGTTTGATTTTGGCTGTGATAGGTGCCTTTTAATCTTGCCCTATATTTCCCAAAGTCACCAATTTTTCTACTGTGTTCATATTGCCTTGCTTATCATTTTTCCTATTGTCCCCACCTTTTGCCCAACTGTGTCCATCTTGCCTTACTCTCACCATATTTCCCAGTGTCACCATCTTGCCTTACTACTATCATCTTGTTCTTCTGTACCATCCTTGCCCTACTGTCTCTATCTTGTCCCACTGCCGACAGCTTGTCCTACTACCATCATCTTGTTCATTTTGCCCTAATCTCTCCATATTTCCTACTTCTACCATGTTGTCCTTCTGTTGCCATCCCCAAGCCTTTGCTGTGCTCCTTATGTGCAGTCACCGCTATTTTCACTTTTTATAGACAGCTCTGTGTGCATAGAGCATCGTTTTAGGCTTCAAAGTGCAATCAAACTTACGAGCAATCAAACTTGTACCTCCTCATTTATATTCATCCCAGTCACTACAAACCCACGGCAGTCAGTACTCTAAGATTACAGTTTTACCACCACATCTAATAACTCTTCACTGAATGTGCAAAATTCATGAAAAGTCATGAATTTTTCACCAATAGTATTTTTTTCTACCCTTCTTTTGTTCTGAGTTTATCGAAAATGTTACCTTCTGTGCATGAAGAATTCATAGTTTGAAACATGGTCTGATTCATTTATTATTTAAACCCTTGAAGCAACATGAATGTATGGGATCCTTAACCCTGGTACAATAGCATTTCATCCATTTAATATAATAAAATCCCATTGATCTGTGCCATAGCAGAATGTGCAATGCATTACTTGCAATGGTTGGTTTTTATCTGTCAACTGGAATAAAATCTGAAGAACGCTAATTAAGCAGATTCTTTAAAACTGGAGCATGCATGGCACACACAGAGCTTTCTGCTCTTTTTTTGACAATTGAGATTTTTTTCCCATTAAAAAAAATTCAAATTCACTGATACTGATATAGTATGTTGAAAAACAACTCTATATAGTTCAGCCCTTCCCTCACTCCATTGCTATTTATCTAGTACTTGACACCAGTAATGATACCAGTCCTGTGGATTATATGTATTAAAGGAGAATTAAGCTTAAAGGAACAGTAACACCAACAAAAGAAAATGTTTTAAATTGTCACCCACATCAAAATTGACACACATCAAAATTATTTGTACGACATTGACTTCAATGCGATTTGCCGTTTTGCAAATTACGCTGTAAATTTGCAAATTTTTTGGCACAGATTCGCCCATCACTACTTCTGAGATGAAAATTAGCTGCCTATTTCTAATGATTTCAGGTTGTTATCTAAATATACAGCAGCTGGTGCTTTCTTGACTCTAGTGGTGCTGGAGGAGAAGAGGAAAAGAGAAAAATTATAGGTGATAGGAGGAAGAATGGAAGGGGACAGAGAAGAACAGGTTTTCTTGCCTCTTGGAATGGTGGAGGAGAAGAGAAAAGCTATATTGGGATAGAAAGAAGAACAGACGGGAAAGGGGAGAGAAGAACAGAAGAAGAAGTAGACATGAACAGATGAAGGGAAAAAGGTGATGAGGAGAGCAGAAGAAAAAGGGAGGGGAAGGAAAGAGCAGAAAAATTATTGGACAAAGAATAGAAGTAGAAAAAGAGGTGGGAAGATAAGGGGAGAAGAAAAACAGGGAAGAGAAGAGGAAGAGTAAAAGGGAAAGCTAGAGAGAGAGGGGAAAGTGAATAAAAAAGAAAGGGAAGTATAATAAAACTGGTTGGAAAGAAAGGCAAAGTGAAATTGGACAAAAAGTCAGGTGACAGAAGAGGACACAATGATTGAGAGAATATGGGGAGTAAAAGTGAAATTGGAGGTAGGTAGAGAGCAGGAGAAGGGAGACAATAAAAGTAGAGCTTTAAAAGAGGAAGAGCGGGAGGAACAATGGAAAGGATGATTGAAAGAAAATATTATAGGGGAAACCAATGACATGTCAACTTCAATCCCACTTACTTGTTATTGAAGCTGAAAAGCATAGAGAGCAAGCAGAGATTCCGAAACATTGATTCATTTCTGTTATATAATTCCAGATTTAATGCCAGTGTAATGAAGATTATTAAGAGCATATATCACAGCATTATTTCCCTGGATAATGTACTTTTTGTATTTATAGCCTGAGTGTAGCTGTGCTGCAGATACATAACAATAAGAAGTGCTTCGTTATGGGCTGACAGTGCTCCAAGTTAGACGAAGCAGCTTTCTAATGACATGAGACCCATGAGTACAAGCCGCTGGTGAATAAACAAGCATTACGATCAAATAGCCCACTGAGTTGGATGAGGGCAGCCTGGGGGGGCAGCAGTCTGACGTTTTTCGTTTTCCCACAATAAACTTTTTGCAAGATGATCCATTTTGTGCACATATATTGAAACAAAGCTTCAGGCAGGACCTGTGGGACTCTCTTTTTATAAATCTGTGGGATTGCTGGGCATACTGATGCTATTGGGAAATTATTGGGGTTGCTGGAGGGGAGTGGCACATGTACTAAGACACCAGTTTTTGGCTACTGACGCTCTAGGATAATGACCACACAAAGCATTCAGATGAGTAAAGCTGGCAATACACATGTCAAAATAAGCTGCTGTCTTGGCCCCCCCCCCCAGACTCAATGTAAAAAATAACACTAAATTTTACACAAACTTAACTTCACATTGATGCTGTTCTCAAAGCTAATTGCACCCATACATGCTCCTAGCACCTGTAAAGGAGAAGTAAGATTTATCAGAAAGTCCATATAAATACACCAGTAAACCCTCAAAGTAACACACAACTTCTTTCCTTCTATTGTGTACTCATGGGCTTCTGTATCAGACTTCCTGTTTTCAGCTGAAACCTCCAGGGCTAGGGCTTGAGCATGCTCAGTTTGCTCCTCTCTCCCACCCCTCCTCCACTCCCTGCTGTAATCTTAATGTAGAGCTATGAGGAACAGTGAGAGACTCAAGCAGGAAGTGATGTCACAACAAGCTAATATGGCAGCAACAATCCTAAACAAACAGAGAGAGCCTCTTGAGCTGGTATGGTAAAGCATTCTACAGGATAAAAATAGAATAGAATTCAAGCTTGCACTGTTGTGGCTAATCTATTGGCAATATACTGCTTTGGTAGCTTTGCTTCTCCTTTAATTCTCCCTTTCAGTTCGCTTTGATAATACTGCGTTTAACAGGGCTCATGTATGCAAGGGAACATTAACACTACCATCAGCCTGGACCTTCTGGTAATTCCAAGTTGCACCAAGCCAGATTGACCCCAGTGGTATTACTGATGGCTCACACATTGAAGTACCTGTAGAGACACCAACCCCACATTGAACCTGTGTGCTGGAACTGTTTGGGGTTTGGGCATAGATCATGCAGGCACTATGAATTGGGTGCCTGGCCAAATATGCCCTGATATATAGCCTAGAAGTGGGTCTTGCATAAAATAAGTGTGCATTCATTGGTGCTTAGGACTGCTACTGCAGCAACAAACTCTCCACCCATGTTTATTCCCAGTGGCATAACTAGATATTAATGGGCCCCATAGTAAATTATTCTTGGGGCCCCAAAAATGTTTAGAGGTTGACCTGTTTTGCCAAAATTTCTCACTCTTCTGCTCTACCCCTTTTTTCTTCTGATCTCCCACACTTCTTTTTATTCTTATTTTTATTCTTTTATGCTTTTTTATTCTTCTTTTATTGTCTGGTCCTTCATCTGTTCTTCTGTTCTCCACCTCTCCCATTGGTTCTTTCTTCTATCCCCTTTCCACTTTCCTCCATCCACCATCATTCCAAGAGACACAAAAGTATCTTCTGTTGTATATTTACAGAGAGATACTTCCCTAAAAGGTAACCCCAAATGTATTCCAATTATTTTGTTTTTGGGTTAAAAAATCTCTTGGGAGACAAGCAAATGAAGGATCATGTAAAATGAAGATGGGATTCATGTAAATGCAGGTGAGCAACCTGGTTCACATTTATGTCACTGCATATCCATAGCAACTGGCACTACATTTTCTCCAAGCAAGTTGGTTATGATATTTTTCAGCACAAATAAGTCCAAATGCCTAAACTTGAGCAAAAATAGACAATGTTGCTTGCTTGACTAATAAAAGTTGTTTGTATTAAGAAAAGAAATCCGGATCAGGAGAAATCAGGAGAAGCACATTCCGAGAATGTCCATAGGGATTCCTTAGGGGGGCAATTAGAGCACTGAGCTCTGCAGCGTTTTACCCTAAAAAGATGGTGGACTGGAGAGATGTCAACCTCATAGATATAGTCATGTGATTCCCTCCCATCTGCCTAGATCACACCTATTGCTACCCCTGCTGAGTAAAGGAAGGGTCATCAAATGACCATCTGCAGGAGGAGTTACATGATATTCAAGAAGTACATGGAAGCTCGGCTCTTCTGCTGAACATGAGCTCTACATGTTGTTGGTTGGAGAAAGCTAATTGCTCATTGGTTGCTATGGGTTATTGCCTTGGTGTAAAGTTGTCCAGTGTCATTAAAGGATTAGCAACCACCAGGGCTGCCATCAGAAATCATGGGGCCCCGTATGACAAAATGATCTGGGCCCCGCCCATCCCACCACAAGCCCCACCCACAGGTCCACCCACCTCACAGCTTAGTAAAAAAAACATTGGTGGCCAGGGCCCTCCTTCACATTAATAAAAAAAACATTGGTGGTCAGGACTCAGCATAAAAGTAATATTGGTGGGCAGGGCCCCCCATAAAAACATATTGGTGGCTAGGGCCCCCACACATTAATAAAACCGCATTGGGATTGGATGAGCTGTAGGGGAAGTTCATACCTCCCTTCCTAAGTTGGCAACTCACTGAAAGCAGGGGGTCCTGCTAATTAAGTAAGTGCAGCACGGCTGGGCCCCCATTAAGACCGAAAAACGTCCTGGCCTGGGACACTCCACCCTGCCCCCCCCGATGGCAACTTAGCAACCACTGCCTAGCAACCATACAGAAGTATATTAATACCAGCTGAAAGTTTCATAACAATGTCGTTGTCTGCATTCTACTAAAGATTTATTTAAGATGAGCGTCCGCTAAGCCCAGTACATTAATATCATTCTTAGAGACCGTGCTTCCCAAACACAGTTATCTGTACCGGATTGTCACATTAGTATGCCGGCACTCGGAGCACATTCATAGGCCAATTCCAGCGGAGATAAGTATCAAATATCTCAGGTTTCTAATGAAGAGCCAATGCCATTTCTCACTCCAAATTATTTTGGCTAATTCCTTTTTTAATTAAACGCAGAAGAGAAATCTTATGACAATGCAAATGTACCTTAATACATCCTAAATTCCTCCTTGAACCGGTGGGACGCTGGCCTAACTTATCCCAGTATTTATCAGCCACATAAAAATATACAATTCCCTCTGCGCAGATTTCATCATTTTCTGCCGCTGTTAGTTATGAAAGAAATAGTCGAATAGGAATATGTGCTAATGGTTAAAGGGGGAGGATCATTATTTATATTTTAGAGATCAACAACTGATTTGTATGGCTTCTTTTTCCTTGTAGAGGTCAAGGGGCCGATTCACCAAGGGTCGAATATCGAGGGTTAATTAACCCTCGATATTCGACTGGGAATTAAAATCCTTTGACTTCGAATATTGAAGTTGAAGGATTTAGCGCAGATAGTACGATCGAACGATTAAATCCTTCGAATCGTTCGATTCGAAGGATTTTAATCCAACGATCAAAGGAATATCCTTCGATCAAAAAAACTTAGGAAAGCCTATGGGGACCTTCCCCATAGGCTAACATTGAGTTAGGTAGGTTTTAGATGGCGAACTAGGGGGTCGAAGTTTTTTTTAAAGAGATAGTACTTCGATTATCGAATGGTCGAATAGTCAAACGATTTTTAGTTCGAATCCTTCGATTCGAAGTCGAAGGTCGAAGTAGCCCATTCGATGGTCGAAGTAGCCCAAAAAACACTTTGAAAATCAAAGTTTTTTTACTTCAAATCCTTCACTCGAAGTTAGTGAATCGGCCCCCAAGTGTTCTTCAGTGTCGGCCACAGACTGACTAGTCCCCCCTGTAGCCACAGGGACTGCGTCTTCTGTAGTGACGCCTCTGGTTGGAGACAGAGGGGTATATTTATCAAAGAGTGAAGTTAATAGTGAAGTTCCGCCACTAGAGTGAAATTCCGCCACTTCCCATTAATTTCTATGGGGTTTTTAAAGGTGTATTTATCAAAGGGTGAAATTTCACTTTCACCCATTGATAAATACGCCTTTCAAAATCCCATAGAAATGAATGGAGAGCTGCGGAATTTCACTCTAGTGGCGGGGTCAGACTTTGACAGTGGAAATACCAGGCAAAAACCTGGTGGGTTCCGTTCCCCTAGAGTAGACCCTCTCCCTGCCTGAAGCGTTGTGCAGCGATGCCCCTTGAGATAGAAAATACAAAGTTACTGGAAAAAGTCTTTATTTCTGATGAACAATCTGAAACCAGCTGAACTGAAAAACATGTTTGAAGGTGAACAACCCCTTTAAAGTCCCTCTATTGTGTACCCCCACTATGGAAAACCTTTTGACTTTAACCTCCGGAATCCATCACTTTGAAATGGAACAGGATAAGGGAGGTACTGCATTACATTGTAAGAGGGTGGGAAACGGTTCTCTGCGAACACACAGACAGACTATAATGGTTTCTTTTCAGTGTATGTGTGTACATATAACTTTATTTGTAATGCACTGTGAAGGAGCCGCATCGCTGTACAGTGTATAAAAGTACAATATATATATATATATAAATATACCATCAAGTAAGATCTGCACTCACAGGTCTTAAAAATGAACAATTTTATTCTTAAAAGGAGGACTAACGTTTCGGTCCCCTCCAGGGCCTTTCTCAAAGTCTACGGTAGAATATATATATATATATAACTGTCCAAAAGGTGAAAAAATGGTGTTTATTCAGCAAAAAACTGCTAATGTTTCGGCTAGGCCTCTAGCCTTTCTTAAAGTGCATATCACAATCAAAAACCAACATTTAAACACAAAGTGGCGGGAAAATGAGGGTCATGATGTTATAGAGCGTCGTTGTAGGTTAGAGTGTTAATAAAGTTGCAACAGAGCAAAAAGAAAAAACACTGGAAAAAAAACAACAAAAAATACAATGGAAAACCATAATCAGAGAACCAAGAAATACATCTTAAATAGTGTAATCAATAGTGACATAATCAATTACCAATGTAATATAAAAAGGGAAAGAAATGAATCAATACAAACAACTCTGTACTATTAGGAAACTCAACCTGTGTCATTAATACTGAGCAAAGCAAATACACAATTGTGCTGGGCTCTAATGGACTTGCTATATTGAAACATTTGTATCCACCCGGAAGAAGACAAATCACATAATAAATATATACAGAATCATACCAGGACAAAGAGCTTA
Source organism: Xenopus petersii (assembly GCA_038501925.1). Lineage (NCBI taxonomy): Eukaryota > Metazoa > Chordata > Amphibia > Anura > Pipidae > Xenopus > Xenopus petersii. The sequence goes on from CM076688.1 coordinate 14,108,584, forward strand.
AGTGCTATGTGGTAAGAGACATGGTGGGAAGCAGGTCCCTGCCCCGTAGAGCTTACAGTCTAAGTGGATGGAAGGCTAACAAACAGGTACAAATTGGAGATGAAAAAGTGCACAAGGTAAGGCATAGTCAGTAGGGACAGGACTAGGCTAATGTTCTAGTGCTCCAAAAGGTAGAAGAGATTGTGAAATAATTCCTTATGGAGGAATTCAGGGATTGAATTCCAGAGGTAAGTAGCAGCAAGATAGAAGGGTTTGAGACAAGAGGTGGCAGTGGATGTGGATGGTGTGAGGAGAAGGTGTCTCTGAGAAGACGACCAGGAACGTATAGTGAGACAAGAGAAGAAATGTATTAGGAGGAGCAGAGGAGAGAAGGGCTTTGAATGTTGCTAGAAGGATTTTATATGTTATCCTTTGCTTAACAGGAAGCCACACTAAGGATTTTAGTTGGGGTTAAGCAGGTTCCCTTTTAGGAGAGAGCAGAAGGATCCTGGTAGCAGATGTTAAGATTGATTGGAGGGGAGAGAGCAGTCCCGGGCCAGCCTGGGCAGACGCCCTAGGCAGCCCAGCTGGTTTGAGCGCCCCACAGAGGTGCACATGCATGCGCGAAAAACCATGTGTGCGCATGCGCGCAAAAACAGAGGCAACGCAAAGGAACACACACGCCGGCCAGAGAGGGGACTGGACTGGGGTAGGAGAGGCAGAGAAGGTACGTGCCTGGTGCCCCTCCAGCTTTGCGCCCTAGGCACGTGCCTACTCTGCCTACCCCTAGTTCTGGCCCTGGTCAGGAAAACCAGTTAGGAGGAGATTGCAGTAGTCTAAACGGGATAAAATAAGGGCATGGATTATTGTTTTGGCTGTTGTTTGTGAAAGAAAGGGGTGTATCTTGACTATATTACGGAGGAAGAAACGACACTCAAATAACTGATTTCAGTACAAACAAAATCTAGCAAATAACTAACTGCCTTTTGCACAAATCCTGCATGTAGAGAGACGTGATGTCTGGTGAGTTTAATAGAGTGAGCTCTAATACATCTTCTAGACAAAAGGAGCCCCCCTATAAGTTATATTGGATCTAACTGTCAATGAATATCTGTGACACCCAACTGCTGCATGAAGACAGAATGAAGAGAAACAAATGCTGAGAGAGAAATAGTGAAGATAAACTTGATTATATCAGAAACAGTACAGAATATTTAATTGATTGTATTTACAAAGTTTCTTATTTCAGTATGCTGAAGCTAATATTAAATTTCCACAATAGTTCCCCTTTAAATGGTAAAACAAAGTTGCCATTTCCCAATAAACATGTTTTGACATGTGACTGAGCTACAACATAGGGAAAATCAGGTGTCATTGGGTTCAAATGATTATTTTCCCCGGATGGTGTAATAACCATATAATAAACCACTTGCAATTGGCATATTGTGTTATAAGCCGGAGTAACAGTGATCGAAGCCCAATGTTTATTAAGCCAAAGTTCTGCGATGTCTTTACGTTCCATCAGAAAAAATATTTATTTACACAGCAAGATAAAGACCTGTTGCCAGGAAACTCATTCTCACTGGGTGGATAGAAAACATGACTATATATATATATATATATATATATATATATATATATATATATATATATAAATAAATCCTGCTCAGGTAGAGATTTTATTGACAGTTTCACTAATATTTAAGTAATTTGTTTTGCTTACAAAATAATGTACATGATTCAGTTAAAGGAGTCACGTGGGGATAATGGATCATCAATGATCGGGAAGTTGACCTTTAAATTCACTTTTAGTATGATGTAGAAAGCAATATTTGGAGACAATTTGCAATTGGCTTTCTTTTTTTTCTTTTTGGGGGATTTTGTGTTATGTCGCTTTTTGTTCAGCAGCTATCTGGTTGTCAGTTTACCCTAGCAACCAATCAGTGGTTTAAATGAATGGTGCGTGACGCACAGCCGGTCGCCGCCCCCCTCCGTACGGCCCGCATTTCAGTGGCGCGCGGGCTGCCGGGGGGCCCTGAGGGGGTGCGGCCCTGGCCCTGATCAGAAATAACAGGAAGAAGTGTGGCAGTCAAAGTCAAAACTGTCACATTTTCTGCATTCCTCTCTCAGCATCAGTCCTGATTTTGACAGCTCACTCCCAGGTTTCTTACTGAAATGTCCCGACTTTCTCTTTGATCTCCTGCACTGACTCCAGAAAAAGATACAAAGTTTCTGAAACCTAATTAAAATAAGAGGCTTTTTGGCAGATAACCCATAGGCAACGGATATTAATGGTTCATACCATTTTAATAGAACCTTAGCTTTTTTTCTGACCTACAACCTTTTTCAATCTGTTTTTTCTCCTAAGGCTAAGGCCACACTAGGCGATAGCGCCGCGATTTGACTCGCGGCGACTTTTCGGCGCGACTTTTAATCCGCAATCGCTGCGGAAACTTTTGCGCTGGCGTCTATGGGGAATCGCGAAAAATCGCCAGCGTCAAAACACACGCGGCGATCTTTTTTCTATTGTCGCTCGAAATCGCCTCGCTAGGCGATTTCGAGCGACAATAGAAAAAAGATCGCCGCGTGTGTTTTGACGCTGGCGATTCCCCATAGACGCCAGTGCAAAAGTTTCCCCAGCGATTGCGGATTAAAAGTCGCCGCGAAAAGTCGCCGCGAGTCAAATCGCGGCGCTATCGCCTAGTGTGGCCTTAGCCTTAGAGCTCTGGGGTTTGTGGTTTTGCAGGAAAATTAGCTCTTATTCAAGTAAGATAAATTTAAGTTTGAGACCACAGTCCCTGTAGCCCTGACTTCTCCTCCTCCTTGGGGTCCCAAGGCAGCAAAAATTAAGACAGTTGGAACGGGATTTCTCCACCCTCTTATTATTATTATTATTATTATCCTATTATTTCCCGTTCATACTTACCTATGAAATCTGAGCAATTACTTGAATTCCACTGGATGAATTGAATTGTCAACTCATTAACTGCACATTTTTTAACCCATTATAATCTTCAGTTTTAATATAGTGGTGGGAATGAATTAATATTGATTTAAAAACCCACCATGAATTCTTCATTTGATTATTGATTGAGTCAGCATCCAGTCACGTTAACACTGAGCACTTGGTCACTTTAAATTAGAAGAGCGAAAGTAATTAATTTATTGCACTTGCTTTGATTGGTTTTAATTTACCAGGCACTTTTTATGGAAGCAATCTTTCGACTTGAAAAATATATATTATATATAAATATATTAATCCTTCAGTTCTTTTCATTTTAAGAAGCGATATTAAGATCCTTGTAGTTAAGTAATTCATTTTTATAATAAGGTGGGTATCTCTCAGATCTAATCAACAATTTCAATATTCTGACTCAAGTCAGATCCCTTGTATTAATCAATCCAAGTATACCGGTTGATAAATCTTTCTGCTATCTAATCCTGGAGAACCCAGAACTGTCAGCAGCTGCCCTTAGATACGTTTGCAACAATTTAAGATAAGAAAAGATACAACCGTAACTATTTAAGATAAGCAGATCTCTTGGGAGAACGGAGACTAGCAGCTTAAAGAGCAATTGACTTTCATTAGCAAAATTATTATAACAAGTAAAACATTGCACTAAAACTTTCCATAACCTGCCTAATTTTGTAAAGACAGTAATTAGGGTGTGTGGCCATAAAATGGGCCATTTTTTGACTGTTGGGAGGTATGTATGAAGTATGTGTGCCTTTGGTTTGTTTGTGTGCACTGTAAATTGTATGGTCCCAGGGGGCGGGCCTTAGCACTTAAAGGAGAACTAAACCCCCTCCCTGCCTCCCCCCTGCACAGTCTTACCCCAGAATTCTGTCCCCTCTTGAAATAGTGACCGCACATGCAGAGTGAACGCAGCGGAGCTCACGGGCACCATCTTCTTCTGATCCGTAATCTTCGTGTCTTCTTCCTCCCCTTTGGCAATTTCCATCTGTTTCGGCGCATGCGCAGTTGTGGCGAACCGGAAGATTTCTCCAACTGCTCATGCGTCATTACGCTGCTCACTTCACGAAGATTACCAAAGAGGGGGAGGCAGGGAGGGGACCAAAGGGCTAATGGGGACTTAACATTGCCAGGAGGTTTAGTTCTCCTTTAAGATGGCAATTTTCTGTTTAGGATTGTCCAATGGCGTATACTGCTGGAAAAGTATATTTTTATGTAAATGGTCTACTTAGATGAAGCAGGGTTTTACATGCAAATTGGTTTGTGCAATAACAGGGGTATAGTTTTCCTTTAAGCATACCTCCCAACTTTTAGAGGGACAGTCCCTCTTTTGACAGCTCAACCCGCAGTTCCTCGTTTGTACTGGAATGTCCCGTTTTTCTCTGCACAGAACAGCCAGAAAAAGAAACAATGTTTCTAACTTAATAAGCTTTTGGCAGAGAGCCCAGAATAGCCACAGCTTCGGATAAGATACTTTTGTAATAATTTCGAGATAAGAAAATAATAATTGTAACAATATAAGATAACAGGTCCCCTGGGAAAAGTTAGACTCACAGCTTAAAGGGCAACTCACCTTCATTAGCAAAACTGTAATAACTGGGGGAAAAAACACAGAAATATGTTCAAATTTTCATAACCTGCAACATTTTGTAAAATGAACATGGTAATTAGGGTGTGTGGCCACAAAATGGACGTGGTCATAAAATTGCCCCGCAATTTTTTTGTCCGTCTTTTTGTTTGGTGCCGGCTTAGCCCGAGTGCGTGCGCAAGGTGGTGCTCGTGAATTGCCTCGAATTGTCGGACATGGAGAGTCGGGCACCGGTCTGGGGGTAAGAGACAGAGGAGGTACGTGCCTGTTAATACTGTTAATATGAATGAATTTTGTTACAACAGCGCCACCTGCTGGTCAGTTTCCCACCAGTCTGACCACCAAGTAGTCAAGGAAGTTGTCAGGAGAAAGAAAGAGGCTGCTCTGAGGTTCTTCTGCTTAGGAAAGATTTGAGAAAGGTTTCTAATTTTATTCCTAAGCAGAAGAACATCAGAGCAGCCTCTTTCGTTCTCCTGACAACTTCCTTGACTACTTGGTGATCAGACTGGTGGGAAAATGACCAGCAGGTGGCTGGTCAAGAAATGTGCACTGCATGGGTTAAATCTACTTTCCATCACTTCACTCAATGGATGTCGACATCATCTAAATGCTCTTCGTACATATACATGCAGCCGTTTTGCATCAGAGAACAGGCGTTTACAGGCACAAGCCAGAGACACGTCAATTGGTTTATCTGGCAATGCATGCTGGGATGCTGCACCTCATACGCCAACTAGGCCTTCGCTTATTGAATTTCTGTATTTACAGAGAATCCAACTGGGAATAAAGAAGAATCCATTAGATCTATTAACTTAATTTTTTTCTGTTTTATTTCTGCCAGATGAGATGGAGAGCGGGACAGAAAATGTCAGCATTTATCTTCTTCAGATGGAGCGCGTTCCGCGGTTACGCCGATGCTAGGACACTATTCGTCTGGAATGAAAACAGATGCCCGTGTATAGCAAATATATAATGTGAAATGGGTGGTGCGTGGCAAGGACACAGTTTAATGTTTTGCTTGACTGACTGTGTTTTATTAGTAAATCACTCTTGTGCCTAATATAAGCCAGAGGGCAGAATTTAGCAGGGGTATTCACCTTTAAGGCAACTTTTAGTATGTTATAGAATGACTAATTCTAAGCAACTTTTTAGTTAGTCTTCATTGTTTCTTTTTTTCATAATTTTTTTAATTATTTGCCTTCTTCTTTCAGCTTTCAAATGGGGGGTCACTGACCCCATCTAAGAAGTACATGCTCTGTAAGGCTACACATGTATTGTTATTGCTACTTTTTATTACTCATCTTTCTATTCAGGTCTCTCCTAATAATTTGGCTAGAATGTAAATCGCCGGCGAGATGGCAATCGGTGCACTTAGATTTTTGAAGTTGCGTCATGAGGCAACTTCAGACGGCTTCGGAAAACGAAGCGTTCCGAGTGCCATCTCGCCAGCGATTTACAGTTTGGGGAGATTAGTCGCCCCAAAAAAGAGATTTCTCGCCGGGTGACTAATCTGAATCTGAGCGTGTGCCTGACCATTACAGCCTCTGAAGCCAGTTTAATTAGTGCAGGCAGGGGTTGTTTACTGCACAGTCATTGGGTGAGTCACTCTGTCTTCTTTTATTATTTAGTTATTTAGTTCAGGATCACATGTGCACCTTGAGACACAAGAGGCCCATCTCGCTTGTTTTTAATTATTATTTGCATTTTCTTTTATATTTTCTTATTTTATTTTTCTTTAATACATTTTTTTTATCTGCGCTGTTGTAGCCAGGGTCATTGGAACACCTGGAGACACCAGGGGCCCATCTACCATTTTTAAATTTATTTTTATTTGCGCTGTGCTGGGACTCGATCCGGTCGGCCCTAATTAATTAATAATTTTAATAAATATTGGTAAACTAGGAAAACCTCTGGAGATTTTGACGGCCCCTCAAATTATTTTGCTGTGCGGCCCAGTAACATCTAGTAAAGGTCCGAGTCGCCAGCTTATTGGCTCGTGTATGGGGCCCCCTGACGGGCTTCAGCGATCGAGATCTGGCCAAAAGTCAACCAAATCTCGATCAGATGGGACTAAAAATCCCGTCGGATCGCGGCCGCATCTGTTCATTGATGCGGTCCCGCAATCTGACCGCCCGTTACAATTTGTTAGGATCCGATCGTTGGGCGCATATCGAGGAGAGATCCGATCGTTTAGCGATGTCGCCAAACAAGCAGATCTCTCCGTGTATGGCCACCTTTATGCCACAAGCATTTTTCCAAAGTAATGTAACATTTTGGGGGGCAAATGGATTACACAGGAACAACCTCAAAGGAGCAGGAGGATTGCTTTTTTTCACCTAATTGGTTTCATTATGTTAATCTTCTCCTGATCATTCGGCTCTGTTGATTCATTGAAATGATTATGCCCTTGAGACAGTATCTAAAGCTGGCCACAGACGCAAAGATCCGATCGTTTGAATCAACGTACGATCTGACTTTCCCATCTACCGACCTGCCACTAACCATTCCGATCAAAGTCTTACCATTCCCATCAAATAAAGTAGTAAAAGAACAGATCAGACAATGTTCTGCCCCTGACAGCAATCGTACGATATCTATGTCCAACCGAAGCTAGTGACAGTCTCCCACTGAAAATCGTACGATCGGCAAAACAAGCAGAGATATTATCAGCAACGAGCGGTCTCCGCGGTTGGGACTCTCCACACGCGGTCTGAAAATCGTACGAATCCTCGATTCGTACGATCGGATCTTTGCGTCTATGGCCAGCTTAAGAATGAAAACATTATTGTTCGGAGTGGAAGATTTCTTTCTAGAGATGGATGAGTTTTGAGTTGAGCGCAGTGAGAGTGGGGCTCAATAGTGTGGCATTGGGCTATGAAGGTAGGTTTAGCCACCCGCTTACAGTGCATAATGGGGCTCATTGTTAAACTTTGTGTAGTACAGAACGATTCTCACAGTGAAAATATTTTGCCCTGCCCGTGTTTATATTTATAAAATTGGGCAATATTGGTGGATCAGTGCAAAGGCAGGATCTGAGCTCACAATTCTTTAAAAGAAATAAACAGACGGCAGAGCCAGCCAGGCACATTTCTAACCTTTCATAATCAGAGGGATGTAAAAGTTAAAGTGACATGAGCAGCGCTTGCCGTTACACATCACATAATGACAGAAGAAAGGAAAGAACAGGGGAGGGAACCTAAAAATGAAAAGGTCACGTCGGTTCTATTCTCCCTGTTACAGCAAAGCTAAGGTCACCATCAACATGGCTCCCGTGCAGCGGGGTAACATTTACAGAGGGCTTCTAAAAAAGCTTTGGGGAATTCATCATTAGTCGACTCATGCTTTGGGTCTCTGTAGAACAGCAGCTTAAAGGGGTACTCCGCACAATTTTTTTTTTATATATTGAAAAATGTTTAATTCTAAGCAACTTGCCAGTGTGCACTTATTATAAAATATGAAATGGTTTTAAATGTATTTGTAAATGAAAGCAGTATTTGTGTTCTATTTGCACTGCTTCCTGTTGCTGGCAAACACCACCCCAGTCTTAAATGAAGTTTTAGTATGATGTAGAGAGGGATATTCTGAGACAATTTGCAATTGGTTTTCATTTTTTATTATTTGTGGTTTTTCAGTTATTTGGCTTTTTATTCAGCAGCTCTCCAGTTTGCAATGTCATCAGTCCAAAGGGTCCAAATTCCCCTAGCAACCATGCACTGATTTGAATAAGAAACTGAAGCATGAATAGGAGAGAGAGACTGAACATAAAAATGGGTAATAAAAAGTAGCATTAACAAGTAGCCTTCCAGAGTATTGGTTTTTAGATGGGGTCAGTGACCCCCATTTGAAAGCAGGAAAGATTTAAAAGAAGAAGGCAAATAATTATAACAAATAAATAATGAAGACCAATCAAAAAGTAGCTCAAAATTGGCCAGTCCATAACATACTAAGGGGCACATTACTAAGGATCGAATATCGAGGGTTAATTAACCCTCGATATTCGACCATCAAAGTAAAATCTTTAGACTTTCGAACGATTTACCGCAAATACTTCGATCGAACGATCGAAGGAAAAATCGTTCGATCGAATGATTAAATCCTTCTAATTGAATGATTTGAAGGATTTTAATCCATCGATTGAAGGATTTTAAAGTGCCAAAGTAGGTAGTCAAATTCGGATTCGGAGGGCGAAGTAGCCTATTTGATGGTCGAAGTACCCCAAAAAAAAACTTTGAAATTCAAAGTTTTTTTACTTCAAATCCTTCACTCGAGCTTAGTAAATGTGCCCCCTAAAAGTGAACTCAAAGGTGAACCTCCCCTTTAACTATGAGACAACAAGCAGGAAGTAAATTACAGTAAACACTGCAGTAACTAATTAAAGGTACAGATATCCTATAAACAGGTAACTGTACCAGCAGGCCCCTACAACCCTACATGGTGCCACAATCCATCCACAAAATGGTGGGGACCATAAATATACCTTGTTGAGGGGACATGGAATATAACATTGTGGTCCAGTCCTTGGGAAGCTGTCCATATAGGACCATACTGGCCAAACAACTGAACGTACAGAGGGTTGTAATTAGAATTTATTTCCCACTTGTCCTAGGGAAAACAAGAAAATTGTAGTTGTATATTATTATATAATACACAAAAGCCATGAATATCTTGTAAATTATATCCTTATAAACGGAGAGTAGTGATGTCATCAGTTATAAACGGTGAGTAGTGATGTAATTTCTGTCACATGACTCACTAAAATTTGTGTATTATAATTAATAAAGTACCCCCAGTTGTAAAATATGAGGATATTAGAAGTTACCTCGGAGTTCCATGACCTGTATAAAAACACTCGGCCTTCGGCCTCGTGTTTTTATATGGTCATGAAACTCCTCGGTAACTTATAATATCCTTATATTTTACAAGAGGGGGTACTTTATTCACTATATATCAATGCGGAACATCCCAAAGTAGAATCCAGGAGCCCAAAGTTTAAATAGTTTTTATTTTACATTATGTATAAAAGATAAAAACCTTATGCGTTTGTGTCATCAAGAGACACTGAATCATATGGTCCTACGGAAACATTCATCCCTCCAAACCCAAACTAGGGTTGGGCCAATGGCCTCTTGGAGAAAAGCCTTGGACCTCATGGACTAGACATTTGCCTGGGATCTGTGGTGGCATCAGTTTGCAGCTGCCACAAGTTGCCAATGCCAAGTAAGAAAGAGGAGGCACTTGGAGGGGATGGGTGGCAGTTGCGGCTGTGGTGCTGGGCCCTTGAGGTTGAGTTCCCTGTTGGGTCCCGGACACCCCAGTCCGACACTGCTTTAAGCCCTCCATACTCCTACAAAGTAGTAAAGGCGGCAGTTGTGCCTGGCGATTAGACCTCTGGCTAATGGTCATTACATTTATTTATGATAGAAAATTAAAGTCATGATTTTTTTGCTACTAGGAATCAGGGGGTGATTTGTCATTTGCACAAGATGGTGTTGCTTTGGTGCAATTACTGTTCCTACTTTCACAGTCTGACTCTGATGCTGAATATATACTCAGATCCTTGGTTCATGCATGGGAAGGTGCAAAGCTCTGTGTGAGACTATACTATTTGCCAATGGCACAAAATGCCTCTATGTAAAGGGGGTTAGAGATTCCTGAGAGTGTCAGTTTCACAATAGAAATCAAAACCACCGCCCCGACTCACTGCTAATCTGTGTTCTCCGACTGGCAGGGTCCAAGAGTACGTTCACCGGGTGCGGGTATCTCTTGGCGTCCCACACCACGTAATTTAAAGGAGGAAGAAATGGAGCACCGCAGCACCGGATGACTTGTATCTTTATTTGTCAACATTAAAAAACAAGCAGCATTATTTGCCTGACGCGTTTTGGGCACGACCGCCCTTAATCATAGGCACAAGCACATACTGTATTTCTTTCATTTATGGCCATGGCACGGCAATGGGGGCCGGACTCTCCCCTCTTGCTCATTTATGTTCTGTGTGACATGAAGGGGTTAATTTAGTAACACGCATTATATTGCACAGATTGATCAATCAGCTCTTCGCCCTCTAACTTGTTGAAACAAATTGCTAATTGGTTACTATGGGCAACTGCGCTAGAGCAGTAATGTGCATATGTTAGCAAATCACCCCCATGTACCCCTCCAATCTGAACATTGTAACAGATGCTCAATGCCTATTGCATTGAATTAACTTCTTGTTCCTACCAGAGATTAATTAGAAAACAACGTCTAATTAAAATCTAGACAGACCATAAAGGCGCAGCAGGAGCCCAACCATGCAAAATGCATTTACATATTGTCTGGAACTCCCGCCAGCACAACAAAAAAACACTGGGGAGCAGCAAAATCAAGGCTTTCTGTTCACGTCTTTTCCCACGCGGATATTGGAAATCGGAAACCCTCCTAACAAATGCTCAGAAAACTTTTGCAATTTACATTCATTTTTTTTCAAGCTTTCAAGATATTAGCAGTTAGTTATTACAATGCTAAATTACACCAGCGCCACCTGCTGGTCAAATGGCTACAGTTGGTTGAAAATTAACTTTGTGAGAAATGGAAAGTCTTGTGATGTTGCTCTGCTTATAGAATGAAGTTCTTTAAGGGGGTCTGTGGGCAGGTTTGGAGGGGGGCTGTTGAGAACCCACACACATTATATACATATTATTAATTACATGAAGTACAATAGTATACTGTATATAATAGTAGTATAATAAAGAACATATCTCCAAGCAACAGCAGCAGAAGCCAGAAGAGGATGGAAGATATCCAGCACATGTGAGAATCCCACAGTAAAAGCTTTCTAGCCAGACTTTCACAGACAGATGGCCAGGGATAGTAGGGGTTAATCTTCCCATTTTGCACCTCTTGAACATTACTCTCTCAGCTCCAACAATAATAGAACATTGTCTGCTTGGCGAATAATGGAGATTGTTTTTGCTGTGCTCAGAGGCCTTTCTCTCTCTCTCTGTGATATGATATCTGGGCTGCCCAAGGGCCTTGTAATAACCCTAACAATAAATGGAATGGAAGGGCACACATACACATATATATAAAACATCACAGGCTGAGATAGGGCAAGAACAGTGCAGAAAATCTAATAGAACTCATAAGCACCTGCCAATCTCATATCTGGTATGTCTGATTTTCTACTGAATAGAACGTTCCCATGCCCACAGAACAGAACATTCCCAAACCCAAAGAAAAAACAGAACATTCCCATGCCCAAAGAAAAAACAGAACATTCCCATGCCCAAAGAAAAAACAGAACATTCCCATGCCCAAAGAACAGAACATTCCCAAACCCAAAGAAAAAACAGAACATTCCCAAACCCAAAGAAAAAACAGAACATTCCCATGCCCAAAGAAAAAACAGAACATTCCCATGCCCAAAGAACAGAACATTCCCAAACCCAAAGAAAAAACAGAACATTCCCATGCCCAAAGAAAAAACAGAACATTCCCATGCCCAAATAAAAAACAGAACATTCCCATGCTCAAAGAACAGAACATTCCCAAACCCAAAGAAAGAACCGAACATTCCCATGCCCAAAGAACAGAACTTTCCCATGCCCAAAGAACAGAACATTCCCATGCACAAAGAACAGAACTTTCCCATGCCCAAAGAACAGAACATTCCCATGCACAAAGAACAGAACATTCCCATGCCCAAAGAACAGAACTTTCCCATGCCCAAAGAACAGAACATTCCCATGCACAAAGAACAGAACATTCCCATGCCCAAAGAACAGAACATTCCCATGCTCAAAGAACTGAACATTCCCATGCCCAAAGAACAGAACATTCCCATGCTCAAAGAACTGAACATTCCCATGCCCAAAGAACAGAACATTCCCATGCCCAAAGAACAGAACATTCCCATGCCCAAAGAACAGAACATTGCCAAACCCAAAGAAAAAACAGAACATTCCCATGCCCAAAGAACAGAACATTCCCATGCCCAAAGAACAGAACATTCCCATGCCCAAAGAAAAGAACATTCCCATGCTCAAAGAACAGAACATTCACATGCTCAAAGAACAGAAAATTCCCATGCCCAAAGAACAGAACATTCCCATGCTCAAAGAACTGAACATTCCCATGCCCAAAGAACAGAACATTCCCATGCCCAAAGAACAGAACATTCACATGCTCAAAGAACAGAAAGTTCCCATGCCCAAAGAACAGAACATTCCCATGCCCAAAGAACAGAACATTCACATGCTCAAAGAACAGAAAATTACCATGCCCAAAGAACAGAACATTCCCATGCCCAAAGTACAGAAAATTCCCATGCCCAAAGAACAGAACATTCCCATGCTCAAAGAACTGAACATTCCCATACCCAAAGAACAGAACATTCCCATGCTCAAAGAACAGAACATTCACGTGCTCAAAGAACAGAAAATTCCCATGCCCAAAGAACAGAACATTCCCATGCCCAAAGAACAGAAGATTGCCAAACCCAAAGAAAAAACAGAACATTCCCATGCCCAAAGAACAGAACATTCCCATGATCAATGAACACAACATTCTCATGCCCAAATAAAAAGAACAGAACATTCCCATGCCCAAAGGACAGAATATTCCCAAAGAAAACATAATTCCCCTGTGCACTAAATGGAACTTCCCTATTGATGCTGAATATAATTTGTAGTGGAACATTCCAATGCACAGTGAATACTGTTTGGCTCTTGGGCATTATAAATCCCTGATTGTGCTGGAATCACTTGACTGTCACAAATAAAGCTCAGATGAGCAGCTGTCAGCAACAATGACATCACAGAGCTGTGAGATCATTAATACCCACACTGCTGCCTGGGGATAGGAACACAGGTCTCTCTGCAGGGTCCCAGCCAGTGAGTGGGAAAATTACTCCAATAAAGTCATTAAACTTTACTCCCTCTTATTTACAGCAGATACAGCAGAACAGTCATCTCTACTGCATCATACCTACGTTACACTTGTTTTCCCTTTCTGCCCCAGCTATACAACCACTCAATACCTACACACCCACGAGAATATCAGCATAAACTGCAATCATCACACTGCAGTAAACACTATTCACCAAAGAATAAACACTGTGCAAAGAAAAAGCAACATATATTCAAAATAATTTAACAGTCTGGCCAATATAAATATAATGTGCTATTCTATTATAGTATTGTGCAAATGTGCATTTTTTGACAATTTTCTACCAACCTCTGCTATAAAGTCATTAAACCTTACTCCCTCTTATTTACAGCAGATACAGCAGAAAAGAAGTTTATCCTGTAGGAGTTAGATAATGCATATTATAGCCTGCAAGTGTCAGAACTTTCATCATAAACAGATTCATAAATCCATAAATTGCACTTTCTGCAAACACCCGAAATATCCCTTCCCAGAGACTATTATCCCACTGTTACTATAGGCACCATCTCTCTCTCTACTATACCTGCTATCCCACAGTCACACTCCCTTCCCAGAGACTATTATCCCACTGTTACTATAGGTACCATCTCTCCCTACTATACCTGCTATCCCACAGTCACACTCCCTTCCCAGAGACTATTATCCCACTGTTACTATAGGTACCATCTCTCCCTACTATACCTGCTATCCCACAGTCACACTCCCTTCCCAGAGACTATTATCCCACTGTTACTATAGGCACCATCTCTCCCTACTATACCTGCTATCCCACAGTTACAGTCCCTTCCCAGAGACTATTATCCACTGTTACTATAGGCACCATCTCTCCCTACTATACCTGCTATCCCACAGTCACACTCCCTTCCCAGAGACTATTATCCACTGTTACTATAGACACCATCTCTCCCTACTATACCTGCTATCCCACAGTCACACTCCCTTCCCAGAGACTATTATCCCACTGTTACTATAGGCACCATCTCTCCCTACTATACCTGCTATCCCACAGTCACACTCCCTTCCCAGAGACTATTATCCCACTGTTACTATAGGCACCATCTCTCCCTACTATACCTGCTATCCCACAGTCACACTCCCTTCCCAGAGACTATTATCCCACTGTTACTATAGACACCATCTCTCCCTACTATACCTGCTATCCCACAGTCACACTCCCTTCCCAGAGACTATTATCCCACTGTTACTATAGGCACCATCTCTCCCTACTATACCTGCTATCCCACAGTCACACTCCCTTCCCAGAGACTATTATCCACTGTTACTATAGGCACCATCTCTCCCTACTATACCTGCTATCCCACAGTCACAGTCCCATACCAGAGGCACAGTGTTTATGATGCCGTATTTAAACTTCTAGCCAAAGCCTTTTACATGTTGGTTTATATGAAATGAAGTCTTAATGAGATAGAGGAATGTAGTTTGGTCCCTGGCGCTGTGGTGCAGAGAGACCCAAGTAGTTAATTAGTGGTTATTAGTGGAAAAACACAATGTTCCACTGACACTGTACCTGCGCTCCCTGCGGAATGTCCCCAAGTGTACAGGTCACAAGTAGCAATTAACTGGACAGCTCTGTGCTATCAGGGTGATACCATATAATCACATGTGAACATGGGCCGGTATAAGTATTATATTGTAACACACACTCCTTGCTCCAAGGAGTTAAGAGAGAGAGAGAGTTAAAGGTACACTGGTGAGGGGGGCAATTAAAATACTGACACAGAGCTGAAGCAACAGGCAGAAGAAAACCTGAGAGGTCACTGGATTTCAGGACACAGAGGAGCCCAAGCAGATAATCCAGACAATGTGATTGTATCGGACAGAGCCGGGTACCTGCTGAGTACAATAGGAGGGCATTGCATGGAGCGACGGAATGGAACTGACATGATATATATATATATATATACACACAAGGACAGCTCTGCAGTTAATAGGGTGTTTATAAGCTCAGAAGCTAAATGGTTTCTTTGGAAGATGTCATGGCAAATAAAGAGAGACACATGTTGTTTACTCCTCCCAAGGAAAAGGCTCTTTTGTTTTCAGCCTGTGTATACTTTGTACTGACCATGTGTCTCTTTTCATTAAATATAGACTTTTTCCCTTCATTGTGTGCAAGACTAGGAGCTAATCTTCCCTCAAGTTGAGTGATGGTGTAATATGTAGAGTATATGATACAAGTCACACCTGCATGCACCCAACTGGTTTTAATTGCATTATGGGATGATTTTTGTTTGGTGTATATAATATAAATATATTTTATAGTTGGACATAGTTAACCAGAACAGGGAGCCATTGGCATCATTATAGAGAGGGCCCAGAATAACCCATTTTTGTCATAACCTCCCATAGCTCCCCTATTGTGTTATAATTCCCTAACGGTGAGCAACACAGTTGTAAACAGGCCTTTCTATTGCAGAAATCTTTTTTGTTGGTTTGCCTGTGCAGAGGGATAACATTTATGTGTTTATAGGAAAGATATTGGGGTATATGAAGCACAATTCAGCAGGAACAGCCTCCCGAGTTTGCTCATAAAGAGATACTGCATTGCTACTCCCATGTGCTAGGGACAATTTCTCACTTTTCATTGAATGTTTCCATGGAGCAGGCTGGAATCTGGGCTCCTCTTTACATATGCAGCTGAATCTCAAGGTTCCGAGTCAAGTTAATATTTGCATTCTAACAAGCTCAGCTCATTAAAGCAGCCTTTTCCGGATGACTCTGGGGTCGGAGGTTTCTCATCGGAGCTAAAATTGGAAGGAACACAGAGATCACCCTAATGTCAGTTTTGGGTTTATATATTCAGGTGTGTGTCTTTTGCATTGAATATACAGGCATGGGGGGTTGTCACAAACTGGCAGTTAATGAGAGAGGGACCCTCTGCCTGATTTAAAATATAGGATATAGGAAGGTCGGTATTTTTTTTCAGAAAAGGTGGCAACCCTAGGTGCAACTCTCACAATTAGGTATCAATTTGCTTCTGTAAAAGCAGCACACACATTCTTTGGTACCAAGTGGAAGATATGTAAGGGAACCAGGGTTGGACTGGGCCGGGGGACACCAGGAAAAAACCTAAGGGACCCCGGCTCTTTTGGGATCCCGTGGCCCAAACCTGCACTGCTGCTCTTCTTACCACCCTCCCTGACCTGGTCAATGCCCCAACCTCCTTCCCTGGCCCTTGCTGCAGACATGCAGGGAAAAGGTACTTGTGTGTGGGGGGGGGGCTGTGATGGGTGACCGGAGAGGGGTTGTGGCTGAGGGTGCCAGAAGGGGCTTTGCGGCTGGGGGGCCCAGGAGATGGTGTGGGGGTTCCTGAGGCTGCAGGGCCCCCGGTCCAACACTGAAGGGAACTCTCACATCACTTGGCAACAGTATTGAGGCAGTGGCAACATTTAGCAGTGCAAGCATTGCCTGGACTGTGTTGGACTGGGGTAAGTGTGTGGTCAACATACTAATTGCCATGTAAAAATGTATGTGTAGATACAGTATAATAATAGGGTTGTACGTGTTTCATTTGAAAGTCAGTTGGTGTTTCACTAAAATGGTTCACTTACTAAGGCACAAGAGTGGGACTATACCCCTATTATTGGGTGACCTTCTAGAATGGACTTAATGAACTGTTGTTTGCATTACGGGAATCAACTCCCTCTGCTTCAAATCAGGAAGATCCTAGATTCTCAAACACCTTTATTGGTTTATGGACATAATGTTGTATAATAATTAACCACTTGTTTCGTTTGAGTAATATGCTAATTACTTGGGGTAGAAGACACGATGTAAGGGATGTTCAGCATGTCTGACGAAGGGGCACGCCCCGAAACGTTACATCACTGACGCAATATACACGCAGGGGTTAACCCCGCTACACTAGCGAGTGTTTGGTATTATTCCTGACTGTAATAGTGGGAGAGGTGCTGAACTGTCCACCGGGCATTCGCAACAGGAGAGGAGGGGAAAAGAGGAACACTGTGGTTTGTGTGGCCCACTGGAGCCAGCTCAGGGCCCCCCAGTTGCAAGCCCCCCATGCCAGATGCAGTCAAACCCGATGGCAACCTACCTCCACTCCCCACACACCTGCCTGGCTCAATATGTTTTACCTTCTCCTTGCCAAGATCGGAAGGGGGGGCTGTCCACAGTATTCTAAAGGAAACGCACCTTGGTTGTAGGGGCCCACAAAGGCTGGGGCCCACCAGGTTTTTCCCGGTGTCCCGCCACCCCAGTCTGACCCCGTGTCTGGGAAATTCTGAAAGCAATTGTGCATTGGTGTCTCCCAGAGAAGCCCCTTTTCATGCCCTTCCTCCCCATCCCTTAAACCACCCCGGCACAGGGTCGGATGGGGCCAGCGGGACCCCGGGGCTCATTAACATCCACAAGTGCCATCTCAAGTGCAATTGCCATATTATCTTCCCACAATGCAGCATTTTTTCCCCCAGATTTTCCAACATCATTGCATTTGATGGAATGGAATGGAAGACAGAAAAGACTGAAGGCAACTATACAGAATTGCAAAACACATTTTGACACAAGTATCTTTAATGAAAGTGGTTTTATGTGCAACTCATTACAAGGAAAAGAACAAGTTGCACCTGCAGTCATAAATAAGCCCTATTTTCTCACCCCCGTGCCATGTCATAGAGAAGCTCATTTCTATATTCTCTTATTTTTCCCTATTTTTGCTACTCGTATGTGCGGCTGAACGACAGCTCTATGTCTATATCACTAGTTAAAGACTCTTGGCCTCGGCTCAGTGATTCCCGGATCATAATCCTGTCTGTGCTGCTGTTCCATCAGTTCCCAGTTCCATGTAACAAGGCTCTGAGCATTTCATCAGTAGCTTCTCTGCTAATTTGCTTTGTTCCTGTGAGTTTCCCCCGGGTGGCGCCATTCTCTCCGCTTGCCATTAAATTACCCTCTGTGATTCCCTGGGCATCAATTCTTCCTTTACTTGCCCTTCACACTGCTCTGGACACTGAGGAGCTTGGCCGCAATTAGATCTTCTAATAAACTTCTTCACATACGAGCGTGACCAGATAAACATTATAAAACAGTCTCAAGCAAAGCAGAAGATCTGAATGCACCAAATATAGGATTTGTATGCTTTAATCAGTAGTGTATTCATAGGAGAAATCATTAATAGCAGCACTCCAGCCATGCTTTATGGCTGAGATTCTAGCTATCTTTATAACAAAACATTCAGATCATAGTAATCATAGAGCCTTGTACTGAGGTTATCAGCAGTGATTGAGAGAAGAAAGCTAAGCTGGACTGAGGAAACCAGACAATGGTACTTGAGAACTCAAGTTATATAAACAATGGGTTTAGATCTCTGACCACTGTGGTTGTCCAGTTTTAAAGATAGCTAGCATCTCAGCCATAAAGCAGGACAGGGCTGCTGCTTACAAGGGGGATCAGACAGTGGCAGAACTACCGGGGAGCAGGGGGTGCGAGTGGGCCAGGGCCCGCACCCCCTGAGGGCCCCCCGGCAGCCCACGCGTCACTAAAATGTGGGTTGAAAAATTGCGTACAGAGGGGGGCGGGGCCAGGCTGCTCGTCATGCACCAGGGCCCGTCCCCTCTAGTTAGGCTCCTGGGATCAGATAGGGATTTTTATTTAAAATAAAAAACAATACAAAGCATAACAAAATCAAAGTATATCAAAATGACATTATATAACAATTATTTACAAAGAATTTGACCAAGAGAAATCAAAGTTCAACCATTTTTTTTCATTCAAGCTTTTTTTCTGAATCTCATTGACTTTAATAAACACAATTTCCCTTAATATTTTCCTTATTGTTTGGTCTATTGATTGATTGTCTTTCCCAAAGGTTTTCATGCATCGGATAGACCACAGATGATATCGAATGACTGACAGTATAATAAATACAGTCTCTTGGTTATAGCGGTGCTTCCTATGAATGATCCCATAGGCTCTTTCTGCATAGTCATTAGCACATATATTATAAATACCCAACACCTTCAGTACACCCTCATGTTTGTCCAACTAATAAATTGCCCCGGGATACCGTATTTAGACAAAACAGCCCATAGGTACTGGTGATTCACCCTATCAAAGGCTTTTGACTGATCTAAACACAGAAAGTATTTCCCCCACCTATGAGCTTTGCATAATTCCAGAGCCTCTCTAATGGTAAAGACAGCTCCACAAATGCTCCGCCCCTTCACCGTGCAGAACTGACAGTCAGACAATAAAGTGCTTGAAAATAAACAAACGAAAGAAAATAACCTTTGCGAGAATTTTTCTATCTGTATTGAGCAGGGCAATCGGCCTCCAGTTCTCAATATGCTTCTCGTCCTTACCTTTTGACAACAAAATCAAAGAGGAAAACTGCATAGATGGCGGGAGGTCATCTTCCTGTAAACAATTGTTAAACACCTCAACAAGTGCCGGAGCTAACAGATCTTTAAAGGTCTCTGATCCGGACCTGGAGCTTTCTTATTCTGCAGACTCTCTATCGCCAACTTTACCTCCTCCTCCGTGATTTTAGCTGTCAAGGGGGAACAATCCAAATTTTTGTGTCAGGTCCTGGGGTCGTCTCTAAGAAAGCTGTCATCCTTTCCCTCTCCAAAGTTCTCTCCCCAAACAAAGCAGCATAGTAGGATCTCATGACCTCCAGTATTCCCTCCCTTGTCTTTTGCTCTTTACCCTGGAAGTCAATGAGACCCCTCACCAGTTTCCTTTTAACTGACTCTTTACAGTTCCTAAAAGGATCCGGGGAAATTTTCATCCCAGAATCCCTCTCAAGAACCAGAGACCTCTGGCGGCTGTACTGATACTGCTTCATTTGGTTCTTTAACTGGGTCACTTTTTCCCCCACCACCCCATCCGAAATATAGGACTCCAGCTTCTTTCTCAAGGACTGGTACTGCCATTGTCTATTTCCCCCCCTTTTAACAGATAGGGACATGTGCTTAGCCTTCCTACCCCCTTCAGTAGCCACATCCACCAACCCTGCTGTTTGAACCACCTCATTGAGAAATGCACCCTCATATTTCCTATACATACCAGATCTATCCCCTGGCCCTGTCACTTGGTTGAAATCCCCGGCTAGGATGACTGGCATTGAGGTGTGCAAATATTGTCTCATTTCTCTTATGAGTTCCTTCCTCTCCACCACTGATTGGGGCCCATACATATTAATTAATCTTAGATCTTCCCCTTCTATCTTAATATCAAGTAATAAACACCTGCCCATTTTAACCTCCACCAACCTCTTAACTTCAATGTGCCTGTCACCATTAAACAGAATCCCCACTCCTCCTGCCTGTTCCTCTGCTATGGACCAAAATGAGGGCCCTTTCTGCCAGTCTCTTTTTGCATTGTAGATATTGTACCTATTAGTTAGGCGAGTCTCCTGAACAAAAATGATATCTACCACCAAGGAAAATAAAAACTCAAATGCTACCAATCGTGCCTTGGTAGACCTAATGCTACTCACTTTAAGGGTACAAAAAAAAATTGGGGAACCCATCATGTTTTAGGGAGTTTTGCTGAAGACTCTTCCCCTCCTTCCCCACATCTCTTAAAGGAACAGTAACGTCAAAAAATAAAAGTGTTTTAACGTAATAAAAATATAATGCAGTGTTGCCCTGCACTGGTAAAACTGCTGTGTTTGCTTCAGAAACGCTACTATTGTTTATATAAATAAGCCACTATGTAGCAATGGGGGCAGCCATTCAAAGGAGAAAAGGCTCAGGTTACACAGCAGATAGTAAATAAGCTCTGTCTGTCTAATGGTGTTATCTGTTATCCATTAGTTATCCTGTGCCATATAGCCTTTTTTCAATTTCCGCCATTGCTCCACAGAAGCTTGTTTATATGAACTATAGTAGTGTTTCTGATGCAAACAGACCAGTTTTACCAGTGCAGGGCAAGACTACATGATATTTTCATCACTTTAAAGCACTTTCATTTTTTGGTGTTACTGTTCCTTTAACTTGCATCCCCTGAGATTCATCCCCTTCTACAAAAGACAGAAACTCCTCCTCAAAAGAACCTCCCTCCCCAGAGTCTCTCTCCTTCCTCTTTTTCCCCCATTAACTTCTAGAACTTCTGGGATTAAAGTCTGGCCTGCATCGGGTTGTGGGGATATTCTTTTGTTTTTCACCTTTTCTTTTTCTTCTCCTCTCTGTCCCTTTCTTCCTTCTCTATCTGCCTTATTTCTTCCTCCTCCTCCTCCTCCTCTGCCATCTCCCCCCAACTCTTCCCACCTGGGAGGGTAAATCTGTTTGATGTGCTCACACCTGCCTTAACAACCATCCTTCCCTGTTGTTTATTCCCTTTTATTTCTACCACAGTCCAGCCCTCCTTCTCTGTCCCTTTCTCCTTCCCCCTAGTTTCCTGTGGGACTGCAGGCTCCACTACTCCTTCCACCCTGGTCTCCAACTCCATTTCTTCCTCATGTTCCCTCCCCTCCTGAAATTCCCGCTCCAAATTAGGGCAATCTCTGACAATGTTATGCCAAGCATTGGGGCAGTCCCTGTGTGTATGACCCAGAGCATTATATAAGTTGCACCTGACCTCATTACATTCTTTGCTGGTATGGCCTTTAGCACCACACAGAGCACAAACCTTGGTTTCACAGTTAATGGCCAAGTGTCTGTTTGACCCACACTTAAAGCATTGGCGAGGTTGGCCTGGGTAAAAACAAACCCCACGTTCTCTTCCTATCAGTGGTGTAACTAGATATTACTGTGCCCCCCAAAATGTTTAGAGGTTGACTTGTTTCTCCAAAATTTATTGAAATTGTATATGAATTAGGGCCTCATGGGGCCCCTATACCTCCTGGGCCCCCCTGCAGCTGCAGGGTCTGCTTCCTCTATAGTTACGCCCCTGCTTCCTATGAAAAATGAGTTAGGGAGGTGCCTGGGGACATTGTGTTGAACCTCTAGTTTCACTTGGGCTTTTCATCCTCCCGCCCAAAAACCTTCCTCATTATAGATCTTGGTGAGAGGGGTTAGTACAGTGCATTGTCTCTTTAACCAAACAAGGATATCGTCAGGTGGGACTGATTCATGTTTGAAAATTATGGTTACATTTTTGGTTTCAGGACGTGAGATTGGCATTGCCTTAAAATTTTCCCACTCTTTTATGCTTTTCTTTTGGTCATAAAGAGCCCAAAACCTCTCCATCCCCTGGGACAGTTTAAAGCTGAGATCATATTCAGTAACAGAAATATCAAGAAAAGCATTGACATCATTGGTAGTGAAACCCATAGACTCTTTCATCAGGTTACGTGCCACATATCTCCAACCTGGGAATTTGTCTTGCTCCCCCTCGCATTTAATTCTCACCACATTGCGCCTCTTAAACACCGGCCCATCAAATGATCTATTTAGCCCAGATGAGTTAGCAAACAGCCTCCTCCTTTCCCACACATTCACAGGTGCTTGGCTTCTCTCTTGCCCAACCTCTGGAGCAGCCTTACTGCCCCCCACAGTCCCCTCTCCCATCCCCCCACTCCAGCACTCTCACCCCCATGTACCCCCTCACTCACAGCCTCTCTCTCTCCACTTGCCCCACTCACACCTGCACTCACACCTACACTCACACTCACATACTCTGGCTGCACAACAACATTAGCAGAGATATTAGAGGAAACATTAGAAGAAAAACGTTTCCCTTTTTCCATCTGCTCAAACCTTTACCGGTTCTTATAAATCTCTTCCCATGGTTTAATTATAAGGAAAGTCTTTTTAATTTCTTCCTCCAGTTCCTCCAACTCTTTATTGTACATAGCAGTCTTTCTTATTCTCTGCCCTCTTAACTCTCCAATCGCTTTGGCAGCCAAACTAAGTTCTTTTGCAATCACATTATTCAGTTCTTTTTTCCTCTGCTGCAAAAACTCCATAGTCTTTAAAGCTTTAACAATTTCCTCCTGATTTACAGAGTCTTTAGAGGTGGAGACCCCAGAAAAGTCTTTAGAGACACAGTCTGTAGCAGCAACCGTCTCATTAGTGGAAACCCCCTCCCAAACACAGGCAATTAAGGAAAAGTCAGTTTGTTTGTTACCTGCAGATTTCTCCTCCAGCACTAGGGATGTAGCGAACGTCGGAAAAAAAGTTTGCGAACATATTCGCAAACTTGCGCAAAAATGCGAGCGGTTCGCGAACGGTTCGCGAACCCCATAGACTTCAATGGGAAGGCGAACTTTAACATCTAAAAAAGACATTTCTGGCCAGAAAAATGATTTTAAAGTTGTTTAAAGGGTGCAACGACCTGGACAGTGGCATGCCAGAGGGGGATCAAGGGCAAAAATGTATCTGAAAAATCTGCCTGTGTGTGCTTGGAAGAGATAGTGTAGGGGGAGAGCTGTTAGTGATTTCAGGGACAGATGATAGTAAGTTTGCTGGCTAGTAATCTGCTTGATACTGCTCTGTATTGGAGGGACAGAAGTCTGCAGGGATTTGAGGGACATTTTAGCTTAGGTAGCTTTGCTGGCTAGTAATCTACTGTTCTCTTTAAACAACTGCCATACATTGACCTTGTAGGCATTGTTTGCCCAGTTTTTTTGGACGCAGCCACTGAAGCACAGTTGCCAGAAAAAATATGCCATATAAATGCTGAAAATAGTCATTTTTCGCCATACGTTGACCTTGTAGACATTGTTTGCCCAGTTTTTTTGGACGCAGCCACTGAAGCACAGTTGCCAGAAAAAATATGCCATATAAATGCTGAAAATAGTAATTTTTCGCCATACGTTGACCTTGTAGACATTGTTTGCCCAGTTTTTTTGGTTGCAGCCACTGAAGCACAGTTGCCAGAAAAAATATGCCATATAAATGCTGAAAATAGTCATTTTTTGCCATATACGTTGAGTCAACGTATGGCAAAAAATGACTATTTTCAGCATTTATGTGGCATATTTTTTCTGGCCTCTGTGCTTCATTGGCTGCGGCCAAAAAAACTGGGCAAACAATGCCTACAAGGTCAACGTCGTTGACCTTGTAGGCATTGTTTGCCCAGTTTTTTTGGCCGCAGCCACTGAAGCACAGAGGCCAGAAAAAATATGCCATATAAATGCTGAAAATAGTCATTTTTTTGGTCGCAGCCACTGAAGCACAGTTGCCAGAAAAATTATGCCATATAAATGCTGAAAATATAAATTTTTTTGGTTGCAGCCACTGAAGCACAGAGGCCAGAAAAATTATGCCATATAAATGCAGAAAATATGCATTTTTTTGGTCGCAGCCACTGAAGCACAGTTGACAGAAAAATTATGCCATATAAATGCTGAAAATATAAATTTTTTTGGTTGCAGCCACTGAAGCACAGAGGCCAGAAAAATTATGCCATATAAATGGAGAAAATATGCATTTTTTTGGTTGCAGCCACTGAAGCACAGAGGCTAGAAAAATTATGCCATATAAATGGACAAAATATGCATTTTTTTGGTTGCAGCCACTGAAGCACAGAGGCCAGAAAAATTATGCCATATAAATGCAGAAAATATGCATTTTTTTGGTTGCAGCCACTGAAGCACAGAGGCCAGAAAAATTATGCCATATAAATGCAGAAAATATGCATTTTTTTGGTTGCAGCCACTGAAGCACAGAGGCCAGAAAAATTATGCCATATAAATGCAGAAAATATGCATTTTTTTGGACGCAGCCACTGAAGCACAGTTGCCAGAAAAAATATGCCATATAAATGCTGAAAATAGTCATTTTTCGCCATACGTTGACCTTGTAGACATTGTTTGCCCAGTTTTTTTGGTTGCAGCCACTGAAGCACAGAGGCCAGAAAAAATTAAACCAGTAGGGTTTGCACCCTAGTTTGTAACGGTGGCGGAGGGAGGAGGACGCTAAAGGACAGCTGTGTGTGGAGTCATGAGGCTTGAAGAGAAGGACAGCTGCATAGAAGTCAGAACAAGTCTTCCGGCGTGCAGTAACCCTCCGAGATCCACCCCTCATTCATTTTAATAAAGGTCAGGTAATCGACACTTTTGTGACCTAGGCGAGTTCTCTTCTCAGTTACAATCCCTCCTGCTGCACTGAAGGTCCTTTCTGAGAGCACACTTGAGGCTGGGCAAGACAAGAGGTTCATGGCAAATTGTGACAGCTCTGGCCACAGATCAAGCCTGCGCACCCAGTAGTCCAGGGGTTCATCGCTCCTCAGAGTGTCGATATCTGCAGTTAATGCCAGGTAGTCCGCTACCTGCCGGTCGAGGCGTTCTTTGAGGGTGGATCCAGAAGGGTTGTGGCGCTGCCTTGGACAGAAAAACATTTGCATGTCTGACGTTACAGACCGGCCAAAGGGCTTTGTCCTTGCAGGTGTGCTCGTGGCAGGATTACTGGCACCTCTGCCCCTGGAATGTTGATGAGTTCCTGAAGTGACATCACCCTTAAAAGCATTGTACAACATGTTTTGCAGGCTGGTTTGTAAATGCCGCATCTTTTCGGACTTGTGGTATGTTGGTAACATTTCTGCCACTTTATGCTTGTACCGAGGGTCTAGTAGCGTTGCGACCCAGTACAGGTCCTTCTCCTTAAGCCTCTTGATACGGGGGTCCTTCAACAGGCATGACAGCATGAAAGACCCCATTCTCACAAGGTTGGATGCAGAGCTATCCATCTCCGCTTCCTCATTATCAAGGACTGCATCATCCACGGTCTCCTCCCCCCAGCCACGTACAAGACCAGGGGTCCCCAAAAGGTCACCACTAGCCCCCTGGGAAGCCTGCTCCTGTTGGTCCTCCTCCTCCTCCTCCACAAAGCCACCTTCCTCCTCTGACTCCACTTCTGGCACCTCTCCCTGCGTTGCAGCAGGTGCCTGGGTTCGTTCTGGTGATTCCGACCATAAATCGTGCGCTTCCAGCTCCTCGTCACGCTGGTCTACAGCCTCATCTGTCACTCGTCGCACGGCACGCTCCAGGAAGAAAGCGAAGGGTATTAGGTCGCTGATGGTGCCTTCGGTGCGACTGACCATATTTGTCACCTCTTCAAAAGGTCGCATGAGCCTGCAGGCATCGCGCATAAGCACCCAGTAACGGGGGAAAAAAATCCCCAGCTCTGCAGATCCAGTCCTACCACCCAGTTCAAAAAGGTACTCGTTGACGGCCCTTTGTTGTTGCAGCAGACGTTCCAACATAAGGAGCGTTGAATTCCAGCGAGTCTGGCTGTCAGAAATCAAACGCCTGACTGGCATGTTGTAGCGCTGCTGAATGTCAGCAAGGCGTGCCATGGCTGTGTAGGAACGTCTGAAATGGGCCGACACCTTTCTGGACTGGGTGAGAACGTCCTGGAATCCTGGGTACTTGGAGACAAAACGTTGGACTATTAAATTTAACACATGTGCCATGCAGGGCACATGTGTTAAATTTCCCAGTCTCAACGCTGCCAACAGATTGCTTCCATTGTCACACACCACTTTTCCGATCTGCAGTTGGTGTGGGGTCAGCCACCGATCGGCCTGTGACTGCAGAGATGACAGGAGTACAGATCCGGTATGGTTTTTGCTTTCCAGGCACGTCATCCCCAAGACAGCGTGACAACGGCGTACCTGGCACGTCGAATAGCCTAGGGGGAGCTGGGGGTGCACAGGTGTGGAGGAGGAGAAGGAGGACCCAGCAGCAGAGTAAGAAGAAGAAGAGGACGAGGTAGAGAGCGATGGAGGAGTAGAGGTGGTGGCAGAACCGCGTGCAATCCGTGGCGGTGACACCAACTCCACTGTTGTTGTTGTTGTTGAGCTACCCATTCCCTGCTTCCCATTCCCAGCCATTACCAAGTTCACCCAGTGGGCAGTGTAGGTGACATACCTGCCCTGACCATGCTTGGAGGACCATGCGTCAGTAGTCATATGGACCTTTGGCCCAACACTAAGTGACAGAGATGCGGTAACTTGGCTCTGCACATGTTGGTACAGGTGTGGTATTCCCTTTTTAGAAAAAAAATTGCGGCTGGGTACCTTCCACTGCGGTGTCCCAATTGCTACAAATTTGCGGAAGGCCTCAGAGTCCACCAGCTGGTATGGTAAAAGCTGGCGGGCTAAGAGTGCAGACAAGC
The DNA here is from genome assembly GCA_038501925.1 of Xenopus petersii. Lineage (NCBI taxonomy): Eukaryota > Metazoa > Chordata > Amphibia > Anura > Pipidae > Xenopus > Xenopus petersii. The sequence continues at coordinate 14,136,092 of CM076688.1, forward strand.
CAGCTGTCAGACGTGGGGCAAGGGGGTGACAGTCAGACATTGGCTTCTTACGCTCAAACATGGCCTTCACAGAAACTTGGCTGGTGGCAGATGACTGGGAATGGGAACAGGTGGTCAAGGTGGAAGGCGGAGTGGAGGGTGGTTCAGATGGGTCAAGGAGAGCAGAGGTAGAGCAGTAAGATGCTGGACCAGAAGGAGTGTGGCTTTTAGTTTGCCTGTTGCCTTTGAGGTGTTGCTCCCAAAGTGCTTTGTGCTTGCCGCTCATGTGCCTTCGCATAGAAGTTGTACCTATGTGGCTGTTGGGCTTACCAAGGCTCAGTTTCTGACTGCACTCATTGCAAATTACAATGCTTTTGTCAGAGGCACACACATTAAAAAAATCCCACACTGCTGACTTTTTGGAAGTGTGCGATCTGGCGGTAACAGTAGAAGTTGGCGGCATTGGCGGCAATGGCGGGTGCGTTGGCTGGCTGAACACAGGTGCCGATACATGTTGTTGCCCTACTGATCCCTGCGGGCTGTCCTCCCTGCTTCTTCTAAGTCTTATTCTCCTACTGCCTCTCTGACTCTCCGTCTCTCCATCTGAACTACCCTCCTCTTGCTCTCTTCTACTAGGCACCCACAAAACATCAATCTCCTCATCATCATTCTCCTCAGATGCATCAATTTCTTCTGACACATCACAGAAGGAAGCAGCAGCGGGGACCTCCTCCTCATCACTCATCATTATGTCCATCTCTGTCGTGTTCTCTGCCAGAATTAAATCTGGTGTAACGTCCTCATCTCCTTCATCTTCTTCTGCCAATAATGGTTGCGCATTACTCAGTTCAAGAAACTCATGGGAAAATAACTCCTCTGACTCCAGTGAAGAAGGGGCACCAGTGGTGGAGGAAGTGTTACGTGGGGTGGCCATAGCAGTGGAGGATGAGGAGGATGTTGTGGTAAAGTTAGAAACGGTAGAGGATGGGGTGTGCTGTGTAAGCCAGTCAACTACCTCTTCAGCATTTTGGGAGTTCAGGGTCATTGGCTTTTTAAAACTGGGCAATTTGCTAGGGCCACAGGATTGCATAGCAGCACGGCCCCTAGCACGGCCTCTGCGTGGCGGCCTGCCTTTGCCTGGCATTATTTTTAAAAAAACAACAACAACAAAAACTCAGTTGGTTTTTCTGGAAACGATAATACACACAGCTAGATGGCGGTTTGAAGAAAACACTGTGCAAATAATGCCTACAAGGTCAACGTATACACAGCGGTGGATACGGATTACGTAAAATATAAGAATGCTGCTTGAAAAAAAGTAACTCAAGTGGTTTTTCTAGAGACGATAATATTATCAATATTTAGACAAAATGTGAACAAGCTCACACAGCTAGATGGCGGTTTGAAGAAAACACTGTGCAAATAATGCCTACAAGGTCAACGTATACACAGCGGTGGATACGGATTACGTAAAATATAAGAATGCGGCTTGAAAAAAAGTAACTCAAGTGGTTTTTCTAGAGACGATAATATTATCAATATTTAGACAAAATGTGAACAAGCTCACACAGCTAGATGGCGGTTTGAAGAAAACACTGTGCAAATAATGCCTACAAGGTCAACGTATACACAGCGGTGGATACGGATTACGTAAAATATAAGAATGCTGCTTGAAAAAAAGTAACTCAAGTGGTTTTTCTAGAGACGATAATATTATCAATATTTAGACAAAATGTGAACAAGCTCACACAGCTAGATGGCGGTTTGAAGAAAACACTGTGCAAATAATGCCTACAAGGTCAACGTATACACAGCGGTGGATACGGATTACGTAAAATATAAGAATGCTGCTTGAAAAAAAGTAACTCAAGTGGTTTTTCTAGAGACGATAATATTATCAATATTTAGACAAAATGTGAACAAGCTCACACAGCTAGATGGCGGTTTGAAGAAAACACTGTGCAAATAATGCCCACAAGATCAACGTATACACTACTACAGCGGTGGATACGGATTACGTAAAATATATTATGGCTGCTTGAAAAAAGTCACTCCGGTGTTTTTTCTGGAGACGGTAATATTATGGATATTTAGACAGAATGTGAACAAGGTCACACAGCTAGATGGCTGTTGGTTGAATAACACACTGGGCAAAAAATGCCTACAGGGCAAATAATGCCTAAAAGGTCAACTTATACACTACTACAGCGATGGATACGGATTACGTAAAATTTATTATGGCTGCTTGAAAAAAGTCACTCCGGTGTTTTTTCTGGAGACGGTAATATTATGGATATTTAGACAGAATGTGAACAAGGTCACACAGCTAGATGGCTGTTGGTTGAATAACACACTGGGCAAAAAATGCCTACAGGGCAAATAATGCCTAAAAGGTCAACTTATACACTACTACAGCGATGGATACGGATTACGTAAAATTTATTATGGCTGCTTGAAAAAAGTCACTCCGGTGTTTTTTCTGGAGACGGTAATATTATGGATATTTAGACAGAATGTGAACAAGGTCACACAACTAGATGGCTGTTGGTTGAATAACACACTGGGCAAAAAATGCCTACAGGGCAAATAATGCCTAAAAGGTCAACTTATACACTACTACAGCGGTAGTAAAATAAAAAAAAGTAAAATAAAAAAAAAATGAATATTAAAAAAAAAAAATTACAGTTGGTGCTGCTGAACTACTAGGAGCAGCAGATTAGCACACCAGTCCCACTCCCCAACACTGCTAGACTAATAGCACTGGGCTCTTATAGTAGTAGTAGTAGTAGTAGTAGTAGTAGTAGTAGTAGTAAAACAACAAAAAAATAAATAAAAGCAGTCCTTACAAGGACTATTGCTATTGCAGCAGTCAGCAGATGAGATCAGAAGCAGGACAGCTGCCCACTGCAGCTACATACAGAGCACTGCAGTAGAAGGTAGATTACTAGCCAGCAAAGCTACCTAAGCTTAAATGTCCCTCAAACCCCTGCAGACTTCTGTCCCTCCAATAACAGAGCAGTATCAAAACGATTACTAGCCAGCAAACTTTCAACTGTCCCTGAAATCACTAACAGGCAGCAGCTCTCTCCCTACACTATCTCTTCAGCACACACAGGCAGAGTGAAAAAACGCTGCAGGGCTTCGGTTTTTATAGGGAAGGGGAGTGGTCCAGGGGAGAGCTTCCTGATTGGCTGCCATGTACCTGCTGGTCTGGGGTGAGAGGGCAAAAAAAAGCGCCAACAATGGCGAACCCAAAATGGCGAACAGTTCGCGCCATCTCTATCCAGCACCTGTAAAGCCACAGTCTCGGCCAGGTAGCCACAGTCCATGCTTGCCTCCATTCCTCCCTCTGCTGAAGCAGCAGCAGTCGGTGCCATTTGTGGGGGGGTTCCCTGATTCTTTGCTGGAATCTTTCCTTTCTCACTGTCTCTGGTGGACTCTCTGCAGCTTTCACTGGGTGGGAGGAGCTTCCCCTTTGCTGTGCACAAGCCTGTCTCTGCTTCCAAAATGGCATCCTCCTTCCTAAGCACATGGCCGGCCTCCATTACAGCAGTGCAGCTGGTACCTGCTTTCTCCCTCAGCTGGGGGTCACTGTCCATAGCAGCAGCTGCTTGTGTGTCAGTACAGCCGCTTGTACCTTCCTTTTCACCCAGCAAAGCACCGCTCCCCTCTGCTCCCTGACTGATGCAAATACCAGACCAGGGGCTCCAGTCTGCGCTGGCCACAGGACTTTCCTCCTCCATAGCTATGGGGGACCTGCTTGTTCCTTGGGGGGTGCTCTCTGGGACACAGGTAGCTTGGGATTCACCAACCTTTGCTGAAGCTCCAGATGTTGAGACTTGTAGTTCCGCAACATGTTGCACAGGGGGCTCAGATGCCGCAAACCCAGACAGACTTGACTCAGGGACCTCATCCAGCTTTTCTTCCTCCTCACTCTCCACAGACACCTCTTCCACCTCCTCCTCCTTTGGCAAAACTTTCCCTTTCTTGTTCACTTTCTTTATAGTAGCAGCCATTTTCTTTTCTGCATCAACTACAGCTTTCTGGCTCACTGCTCGCCTGCTGGATCCCAGCCTTGCTCGGGTATTCATTGCCCCTGCTTCCTCTGTTGGGGGCAACTTCTTACCCATTTCCAAAAATAAATAAATAATAAATAATCAAAAACAAAAAAAAGAAAAGTAAAGGCTATAAAGCCGCAAAAACAACTGAGAAATCAACCTCCCCAGACCCAGAAGGGCCTGGGTAAGTCAAAATCACGAGCACTCTCCAAACACATCTGCTCCCTACGGGGATCAGATAGGATCTGTGCAGCCACTGAGACAGAATGTTCTGTTATACAGATAGCTAGAATCTCAGCCATAAAGCAGGGCAGGAATGTTGTTTACTATGGCTACCAGTATCTATGTCAGAATACCCTGTTATAAAGATAATATAAGCCAGGCTTATTGGATCTCCATTGTGATATCATTTCAAACGTTGCCTTGGGATTCACAACAGGGGGAACTGTCAGAGTAGGTAAATGTTTTTAATTTTTAAATAAAAATCTTTATCTGATCCTTATTGTAAGCAGCAGTCCTGTTCTGCTTTATGGCTGCGATTCACTCTGCATAACCATTGTGATATCATTTCAAACTTTGCCTTAAGATTCCCAAGAAGGGGAACCATCAGAGTAGATACCAAGGCAGTTTTTAAGTAAATCGCCCTATTTCCCTGTAAAATAAGTCTTTTAAAAACATAAGCCGGGGCAAGACTGCATCTCTATAGACCCCTTTCTTTAGGAATTGTGCCTCCGTCACTGGAGAAACAGGTCACGGACCCTCCTGAAGTCACTTAGTTTTGCTAATTGGAATCAAGTGAGAGCTACGGTATGTAGAGAGGGATGGGAAGACATTGTGAATCTTCTAATGAGCATTAAGAAGAAGAAACAAGTGGGTGATGGTGATCTATAATAGGAACTGAAGGTGTAGGATGTGCTAACTAACAGCAGGGGGTTGTAAGAAATTCTCTATACATAGATACTATGTGAGTAATGCACAGATCTCCTGGGTCCATCCATCCTATACCCTGCTAGATCTCTATGATTATCTATCAGACCAGCAGGCAGTGTTTTTCATTCGAGAAGCCTTGTTTTATATACATTAAACAGCACTAGTGTCCCAATGTATGAACTTTCAGTTGATGTTAAACTACAACAATAGTCTTCAACTATCACTTGGTCGCCTTTAAATCAACGTTTAGTATGATGTAGAGAGGGATATTCTGAGATAATTTGCAATTGGTTTTCATTTTTTATTATTTGTGGTTTTTGAGTTATTTAGCTTTTTATTCAGCAGCTCTCCAGTTTGGTATTTCAGCAATTTGGTTACTAGGGTCCGAATTACCCTAGCAACCATGCATTGATTTGAATAAGAGACTGGAATATGAATAGGAGAGGCCTGAATAGAAAGATGAGTAATAAAAAGTAGTCATAACAATAAATGTGTAGCCTTACAGAGCATTTGTTTTTTTATATGGGGGTCAGTGACCCCATTTGAAAGCTGGAAGATGAAGGCAAATAATAATAAAAACTATACTAAAGAGAGAGAAAAAGAAGACCAAAAGAAAAGTTGTTTAGAATTAGCCATTCTATAACATACTAAGGGGCAGATTTATCAAGGGTCAAATTTCGAGTTTATGGGAGTTTCTAAAAACCTCCATAAACTCGAAATTCGAAAAAAACCTGACAAATCGAAAATTGTTAAAAAATGAAATGTTTTTAAATTTTTTTTTAAAAGTCCACCAAACGACTCCAAATTGATTGTAGGAGGTCTCCCATAGGCTAAAACAGCAATTCGTCAGGTTTTAGATGGCGAATAGTTGAATTTAAATTCTTAAAGGGACAGTACATGATAAATTTCAAAATCTGTATTTTGTTTTTTCTCTAGTCGAATTACACTAAGGGGCAGATTTATCGAGGTGAATTTTCACATGAAAGAAATTTCGAATTTTAAGCTATTTTTGTGTACTCCGACTAGGGCAGGGATCCCCAACCTTTTGAACCTGTGAGCAACATTCAGAAGTAAAAGGAGTTGGGGAGCAACACAAGCATGAAAAATGTTCTTGGGATGCCAAATAAGTGCTGTGATTGCCCATTTGGAAGCCCTATATGGATTGTCAACCTAAATTGAGTCTCTGTTTGGCAAAACACTTGGCTTTTATACAACCAAAACTTGCCCCCAAGCCTGGAATTCAAAAATAAGCACCTGCTTTGAAGCCACTGGGAGCAACATCCAAGGGGTTGGAGAGCAACATGTTGCTCACGAGCTACTGGTTGGGGATCACTGGACTAGGGAATAGTCCAAATTCGATTTTGTATCATGAACTGTCATTTTAAAAATTCGACTTTGACCATTTGCCATCTTAAACCTGCCGAATTGCTGCTTTAGCCTATGGGGGACCTCCTAGAACCTATTTGGAGTCAATTGGTGGACTTTGAAAAATCGAAGTCGATCGAATGCGATATTCTGAATACGCAATGAACTATAAAGCTGCACAGTCCCGCAATGGATCAAAGTAAGTAAAGATATATAGTCTTATCGGATGAGAGAAAGGGACCCTTGCTCACCCGGCAACAGACGTGACCTGGGTGTAGAAACCCCAGGTCCAGCACTTAAGCGAATTATTCAACTAAAAAGTCGCTGATGTGTAAGTGGAAAAACACTCACCCGTAGTCTTTGGTGGTCCGGGTGCATCGCCCCGAACCCGTAGAAGGGGTCGTGTGCACTGTCAAGTATAGAAGAGAAGGCAAGCACAGCCGGACGTCACTTCGTATGGGTAAAATTCAACTTTTATTTCAAATTCATTAAAACCAGAATGTCCGATATTCTGAATACGGACCTATTCAATGGAAAATGGACCTATTCGACCAAAAAAAAACCTTTGACTTAATTTCGGTTGGTCTTTTTGAATTCAAATTTAGACATTTTTTCAATTCGAAATTCCACCCTTGATTAATATGCCCCTAAAATAAACTCGAATTTGAATTCAAAAATTCTAATTTTGAATTTGATCCTTGATAAATCTGCCCCTAAAAGTTAACTTAAAGGTGAACCACCCCTTTAAGTGCTATTGTCCCCATCTTGCCCTGTTGTTGCCCCACTACACCTCATCTTTATACCTTCAATATATGGTTATTGCCCCTGTACTAAGCAAAATTCTGCAGGAGCAGCTCAATATAAAGGAAAGAGAAAGAGAGTGAGGAGCAGGCAGAGAATATCAGGCTATTGATCTCCAGTGATTACATTTCTGCTTCCCAGCCACAGGGATTATCCTCATAATAAGGTAATAATAAGAAATACCCACTGATTAACCAATCAAATCAATAACAGCCCTTTGTCTTGTAACTACAACCACTAGACTGTTATATGCGCAGATGAAAGAAAATGTCAATTTGAGCAACTTTTCAAGAAACTATCATTACAGTTCTCCTCCGGGTGTGTGTGTGTTAATCAGCTAATCATTCTGCTACATTGTTCAGAAGGGAGAACCGGCAGTGCGGAGAATACAAACAGCCAGGCATGGAACTTCACATTAAAAGGGCAGAGGTTGGCTGGATCAGGACAGATTTGGGTGGATACAGGTGGATAGTTCTCATTTAATCTTCCAAACATTGTTGGGATCAATACAGTGCTACGCAATATGTTGGCACTATATAAATACATGTTAATAATAATAATAATAATCATATCATTCTATACGTAGGATCCCATCCAATTTCCAGTTAGCCATACACCTTTAGGGATTACCAACCATGTAGATGCGAGTGAATAATTGGTAAAATTCTCCTTCAGGGACCCGCGCGTGGATCAGTGACTTGCGATTCCTGCAGAGATGTCAACCCTTCAGTAGGGCAATTTCCAGGAGTTTTTTGGCCGTGTCCCATCCCACTCTGACCCCACACTGTTACAATCTGTCTTTCTCCCACTCCCCCTGAGCCTATTCTAAAACCTTGTTTATCAGAACCCCATGCCCAGACAATTTTTAATATAATATAATTAATATTTTTTATTTGTTTAACTTTTTATTCAGCAGCTCTCCAGTTTGCGATTTCAGCAATCGGGTTGCTAGGTTCAAATGACCCTAGTAACCATTCATTGAATTGAATAAGAGACTGGAATATGAATAAGAGAAGTCAACAGAAAAGAAGTAGGAATAACAATACATTTGTAGCCTTACAGAGCATTAAACGTGAATCACCCCTTTAAAGGGGTTGTTCACTTTTGTTCAGTATGATGTAGAGAGTGATATTCTGAGACAATTTGCAATTGGTTTAAATGTTTTATTATTTGTGGTTTTTGAGTTATTTAGCTTTTTATTCAGCAGCTCTCCAGTTTGCAATTTCAGCATTCTGGCTGCTAGGGTCCAAATTCCCCTAGCAACCATGCATTGATTTGAATAAGAGACTGGAATATGAATAGGAGAGGCCTGAATAGAAAGATGAGTAATAAAAAGTAGCAACAACAATGTAGTTTTGCAGAGCATTTGTTTTTTAGAGGGGGAGAATGACCCCCATTTGAAAGCTGGAAAGAGTCAAAAGAAGAAATAATTAAAAAAAAAAACTATAAAAAAAAAATAATAAAGGCCAATTGAAAAGTTGCTTAATTTTATGGCAATATTATAAATAGCATTCAAAGATAATTTTATGATAGATATTTAAAACAAAAAAAAAGGTTATTTTCTGGTGTCGATATCTCTTTAAAGGGCAAGTTTGCATTGCAGATATAATGATGGAATCCCACGAAAATTTGTCCACAGATAGTTCAATTATTTGGCTTTTCTCTACTTAAGAATAGATAAAGTATGCAGGGTGATTGTAAGAGTAGATATTTATTGCCAATACAATGTTATACTCTCCGCTTTATTTTCAAGGCATCATTTAAGGGTTGGGCAGACGGGCAGATTCAGGGAAATTTAGTCGCCTGGCGACTAATTGCCTCTTCTGCGTGGCGACAATCTCCCAGAACTGCCTTCCTTCCTTCTACCTTGAATGAAGAATCGCCTGCGCTAATGCACTCGCGGCTCTTCGATTTCCGAAGTCGCCCGATGTTTCCTCGTGAGGCGACTTTGGGCGACTTCGGAAATCGAAGCGCCACAAGTGCATTAGTGCGGGTGATTCTTTATTCAAGCAGGCAGAAGGCAGACAGAAGGCAGTTCGGGAAGATAATCGCCACGCAGAAGAGGAAATTAGTCGCCAGGCGACTAAATCTCCCCGAATCTGCCCGTCTGCCCCAACCCTAAAGCGCGGCTGTGACCTACACATTTTACTGCAGAATTGGGCTTAATACAAGGGTGTATCTATGATGGAATATTCCTGTGCAGGCTATTATAAAGAATCTGCTATAAAGAGCTTCATTTATATCCCCTTTCAGTTGCCCCTCCCTGCTCCCTGGAGTGGCCACACCTCCTTCTCCTTCTGTTATTTTGGAAATGAGAATATAACACAACAGAACACCTATGGGAGGTGATAGGAAAAGGCTGCAGCGAGTGGGCCTGAGAATGGAAGCTTTGGCCAGGCTAAAACAACAGGACATTTAGGTTTCTTTTCTGCTGCCCCCGACCCCTCAAATGCTAGACTGAACCTCCTTCTGGTTTCTTTAAAGAGACGACAACTCAAAAGAACAATTATGGGAAGGGATAGGAAAAGTTGCAACAAGCCTGTCTGAGAGACAATGGCAGCTTAAGCAAGACTAATCATCTGGAAAGGGTTAAACTGCTCCAATTGCTTTACTGATATTTCAGACTCAATACTAATATAGCCAAATGCTTTCTATCCGCTCTAACTATCCTACATGCATAACTGTGGCCCCCAGGGTTTCTCAGGGGCCCATTTTTTTTCTCTCACTGTGAACTTTTTCCCTTCTCCCGAGGGGCTGATATAACAAGGCACATAATTGAGGCTTATTTCCTCTTCCCATAAAAAAAAATCACTTTAAATAGGCGCAAGCTGTCACACTCATTCCGAGCCATTATCAGACTTTCAGGCTATTCCTAGCAAGCCAACGCATTTCGCCATGGAAACGGCAACCCGGGGTCTATGAGATCACAGAGCCAATGAGGATTGGGATGGTGCACCAGGGGCTCAGTATCTAATATGGGACAATCAAGAGCAACATGTAACCAATAGCAACCTAACTGGCAGCTCCTTATGATTAAGTGCCCTTTAGGCACGAAACGCGTAAGGCTATTCTTTGTATAATGCTTTTTCTTTAAAGGATAAGTAAACCTTAAAAATAAGTGAATGTAAAATCGATGCGCAATGTACATTCATTATTTATTCTTTTTTCATTCCAAGATATTAAAGGATACGTGTACTGTTAACATCAATGAATTTTGTTACAACAGCACCACCTGCTGGTCACTTTCTAACCAGTCTGACCACCAAGTAGTCAAGGAAGTTGTCAGGCCTCTCCTATTCATATTCCAGTCTCTTATTCAAATCAGTACACGATTGCTGAAATTGCAAACTAAAGAGCAGCTGAATAAAAAGCTAAATAACCTCAAAAACCACAAATAAAAGATGAAAACCAATTGCAAATTGTCTCAGAATATCACTTGCTACATCATATTAACAGTTAATTTAAAGGTAACCCACCCTTTAAGATGAATAGACCCACTTGCCATGGAGAAGACAATAGGCCCGTGTCCTAATATAAATACTCCTCCTTTACACCTTTAAGTTCCACCAAATGTAGAATTTATGGAGACAACAAAAAAGTACCATGGTGCTGACACTGTAGATGTTTGGTTGCCTATTGATGTATCAATGACATCTTGCAGCACTGGGGTCCTAGGTTCAATTCCAGCCAGGGCCATATCTGCAAGGGGTTTGTGCATGGGTTTCCTCTTGGCACCTCAATTTCTCTATTAGAGCTGAATTTCACCTTTTTACTTTTGCCTTACCACTCAGTCTAGTATCTATGGGGGGAGCAGACCCCACAAATGTGTCCTGTTATTTCCACTGGCCATAGCCACTTAGTAGCCACTTATAGATACTCATAGATACTTATAGATATCAGTATTGAAACAGGGGCTGTCAGCTGCATATACACGACAGATCCAAACCTATTCAGCACCAGCGCACAGATTTCACCCCACCTCCTCGGTGCCACTCAGTATTAGTGTTACATGGGTATCTGCTTGAGTGCCAGACTATCAGGAATTTGTTGGTCCTTTTTTTTAAAGTTGACGCAACTATCTGCAGCAAAGTTGCTCTACTTAAATGTTGGTGGACCACAGCTCCCCTTATTCAATATGTTATCAATGGTTAGCAAAGCATGCTGGGAGTTGTAGTTCAGTGACATCTGATTAAAGCAATATCACTTGGCAAGGATGAAAGACGCTGTACCAGAGAGATGTGATTACGTATGGGATGTCCACTTATCTAGGGGGCATTTTAGGGCAGGTTTATGTCCCCTTTAATTGCAAGTAGTAATGCTTCCACAAAGCATTAAAAATACTAGAGTTTATTTAAGGCACCTAATTCCTTACGGCAACATCTTTCTATCTGCCTGGAAATCATCCAGCTATTGTATCTAATGGGCAGGTTTTAAAACTCCATCGGCCAAGAAATACTTCAGGCCAATAGCGCGATCCACTTCCCAAGCTGGTCGGCATAGGCCTTTGTTATGATCTAGTCATTGGCCAGGAGGCAAAATACTCAGCTCAGCCCAAAGTGGCTCATTAAGTGTGTGGTGAAACAAGAAAGATATAGGTGTATATGTGTCTAATCTGAGGGCAGATCCCTCTCCATGTTTCAGATGTCATCTTGCACAACTGTCACCTACTTGCCCTTAACTATCTCCATCTTATCTTACTGACTGTGTCTTGTTCTACTGTGTCCATCTTGTAATTCTGTCACATTCTTCTTTTACACTTTCAATCTTCTCCTACTTTCTCCATCTTCACCTACTGTCTTTATCTTTGCTCCACTGTTACCATTTTGTCCTACTAAATCCATCTTCTCCTAATGTCACTGTCTTCTCCTACTGTCTCCATCTTTTCCTACTCTCTCCGTCTTTGCCTACTGTCTCTATCTTCGCCCTAGCATTTCTATCTTGCCCTACTGTCTCCATCTTCTTCTACTGTCTCTATCTTGATCCACTGTCTCCATTTTGCCCTACTGTCTCCATGTTGACCTACTGTCTCCATCTTCTCCTAGTACCATCATCATCTCCTACTGTCTCCATCCACTTCTACTCTCCATTTTCTCCAGCTCTCTCCATCTTCTCCTACAGTCTCCATGTTTACCTACTTTTACTATCTTTTTGTAATATCACAACCTGCTGTTACCATCTTGTTCTCATATTGTTACTGTCTCCATCTTTTCCTACTCTCTCCATCTTTGCCTACTGTCTCTATCTTCGCCCCAGCATTTCTATCTTGCCCTACTGTCTCCATCTTCTTCTACTGTCTCTATCTTGCCCTACTATCACCATTTTCTCCTATGTTCTCCATCTTCTCCCACTGTCCCCATCTTGCCCTACCGAGCTCGGGAGTCCAGACAGATAAAGGGAAAGATTTAATAGGATTTTTGTGCCAATAAAATGTTTCAAGCTTGTGTACGTGACGTTCAGTAGAGTAACTATATGTGCAACAATATTGTTTCCTCCTACTGTTACTCTGACCAGACACTCAGGACTCATTGAGCCTTTACAGCAAGAGACTTGTTGCCACAAACCTTATTAGTCCGTGCTGGCTCAATCAAACAGTGATCTGGGTTTGCCACGTCCAGAAAAGCGATATCATGTAGAAAATGAAGATTTCACTGGAGAGCTTGTTTTTAGTGAAACAGTGAAGACGTTTATTCAAGATGCATATTAAGCACTACATGTTTCGGACCTCTAGGGTCCTTCTTCTGGTGCAGTTGGACCTGCACCAGAAGAAGGACCCTAGAGGTCCGAAACATGTAGTGCTTAATATGCATCTTGAATAAACGTCTTCACTGTTTCACTAAAAACTAGCTCTCCAGTGAAATCTTCATTTTCTCATTGAGCCTTTCCCTTTCACTGATCTCCCATCCAGCCCATGTTACCAGCCCTTTAGCTCATTGTTCAACTCAGCTCTTTATTATGTATTACACAGTAAAATGAGCCAATTCTTCCCCGGGGACCTCTCCCGTCCTCCATTGTCTGCTGGATCTGACCTACTACTTGTCTTTTGAGTTGTCCAAGAAATGAAACATGAACTTGCTTCTATTCTCTTCCCCAAGGGCCACCTGAATCCCAATTCATTTGAATTTGCAGAATGTGGGTGGAGGTTGTTTGGTCTAGAATAAAACACTTAAAAATTATATTTAGGGGTTTTTGGGGGTGAAAATCACCTTTTATTCTCATTTGTAAATAAATATTTAGGTTGAGGTACAACAACAGTGACTGAGGCACTGGAGGTTGGACATCATTCTTCTCTCTTGCCCCACTGTGTGCCTCACTCTCTTCCTCCACCTGCAGCCCCTGAGCAGTCACTCCATCCTCACTCCATGGAGACGGCTCTGATAAAGGCCATGAAAGGAAAGATTTCCCGAGGCAGACAAGATACTAGCTGCAATCATTTCCTTTAATTAAAGCTAAAAAGCAACAAGAAAGTAATTAGGAGCAAGAAAAGAACAACATGAAAGTGTAAGCGCTGGGGTCATCCAGGCGTTAATTACATGAGCCAGACTCTCACTGCCGCCTCCCCTCTCACTCTATAGATTTACTCATTTATTTTAACTGAACACTCTGTATTGGGAAGGAAATTGCTATTGGCAATGAGCAAGACTAATTGACAGTGTATAGATAAATAGCAGCTCTCTACTAAACACTACTGTGGCCACCTTCTTGCACTAATGATGGACAAGACACTCCATGAACAGCTGTCCCGACTCCTTTTTGTAAAGTCTATCTATCCATCTAGGCTCCTTTCTGTAAAGCCTGTTAATCAAGCTATGCAGGCTCATTTCTGTAAAGACCATCTATCCAGCCATCCAGGCTCTTTTTTGTAAAGCCTAGCTATCCAGGTACATAAGCTAAAGTACATTGGCTAAAGTCTACCTATCCAACTGCCCAGGCTCTATTAATCCTGCCATCCAGGCTCCTTTTTGTAAAGCCTGTCTTCTATCCAGGTATCTAAGCTTCTTTCTCTAAAGTCTACATATACAGCCATCCAGGCTCCCTTCTCTAAAGTCTATCTATCCAGCTAACCAGGCTCCTTTCTGTAAAGTCTACAAATTCAGTCAGCCATCAAGGCTCCTTTTTGTAAAGCCTATCTATGCTGGTATCTAAGCCCCTTTCTGTAAAGTCTACCAATCCAGCTGCCCAGGCTCCTTTATGTAAAGCATATCTATCCAGTTGTCAGTCTGTGGCACCATAGGGAATTGATGGAATGGAATTGAAAGAGTTAGTCAAGAGGAAACAAACATGTCCCCTAGTAAGAGACAAGCAGCTGTTTGTCAGCTTGTAGTTCAGCCATGCTCACTGATTGCCACTCACCCCATTGCTTATCTGGCAGCCTGAGCCGCTGGCATCTTCCCTGTGACAGTTGAGTCTCTCCGTGGGAAGTTGGTGGCACTGGTACAGAATTCACATGTCTAATCCCACACTCAGTCTTGTGTCTGGCCCCATACGGGGCTCGCAGGCTCAGACATAGAGTTGCCTATATCTTATCAGTCTCCAATTCCCTTGCACTACTGTGAAACAACCAGCCTTTTATTACTTGTGGGAGTATGACAGTCTAATCTCATAGTACGTAAATAATAATTATTAAAGAGCAAACACACCTTCATATTTTTAATTCCCTATGGGTATGTCCAAAGCTTGTATAGAGAAATACAGTAGTAGAGTGCATCAAGGGTATTCCCCTGTACTAAGCACAATTCAGCAGGAACAGCCCCTAAGTTTGCTCATAGTCTGTACAGAGAGATCCCATAAAACTATGGCAGCATTGGTATTCCCCTGTACTAAGCACAATTCAGCAGGAACAGTCCCTAAATTTGCTCATAGTCTGTACAGAGAGATCCCATAAAACTATGGCAGCATAGGTATTCCCTGTACTAAGCACAATTCTGCAGGAACAGTCCCCTAAGTTTGCTCATAGTCTGTACTGAGAGATCCCATAAAACTATGGCAGCATAGATATTCCCTGTACTAAGCACAATTCTGCAGGAACAGCCCCCTAAGTTTGCTCATAGTCTGTACAGAGAGATCCCATAAAACTATGGCAGCATAGATATTCCCTGTACTAAGCACAATTCTGCAGGCACAGCCCCCTAAGTTTGCTCATAGTCTGTACAGAGAGATCCTATAAAACTATGGCAGCATAGGTATTCCCCTGTACTAAGCACAATTCAGCAGGAACAGTCCCCTAAGTTTGCTCATAGTCTGTACAGAGACATCCCATTCAACTATGGCAGCATAGATATTCCCTGTACTAAGCACAATTCAGCAGGAACAGCCCCTAAGTTTGCTCATAGTCTGTACAGAGACATCCCATTCAACTATGGCAGCATAGATATTCCCTGTACTAAGCACAATTCAGCAGGAACAGTCCCCTAAGTTTGCTCATAGTCTGTACAGAGACATCCCATTCAACTATGGCAGCATAGATATTCCCTGTACTAAGCACAATTCAGCAGGAACAGCCCCCTAAGTTTGCTCATAGTCTGTACAGAGACATCCCATTCAACTATGGCAGCATAGATATTCCCTGTACTAAGCACAATTCAGCAGGAACAGTCCCCTAAGTTTGCTCATAGTCTGTACAGAGACATCCCATTCAACTATGGCAGCATAGATATTCCCTGTACTAAG
The DNA here is from genome assembly GCA_038501925.1 of Xenopus petersii. Classification (NCBI taxonomy): domain Eukaryota; kingdom Metazoa; phylum Chordata; class Amphibia; order Anura; family Pipidae; genus Xenopus; species Xenopus petersii. The sequence goes on from CM076688.1 coordinate 14,151,892, forward strand.
CACAATTCAGCAGGAACAGTCCCCTAAGTTTGCTCATAGTCTGTACAGAGACATCCCATTCAACTATGGCAGCATAGATATTCCCTGTACTAAGCACAATTCAGCAGGAACAGCCCCCTAAGTTTGCTCATAGTCTGTACAGAGACATCCCATTCAACTATGGCAGCATAGATATTCCCTGTACTAAGCACAATTCAGCAGGAACAGTCCCCTAAGTTTGCTCATAGTCTGTACAGAGACATCCCATTCAACTATGGCAGCATAGATATTCCCTGTACTAAGCACAATTCAGCAGGAACAGTCCCCTAAGTTTGCTCATAGTCTGTACAGAGACATCCCATTCAACTATGGCAGCATAGATATTCCCTGTACTAAGCACAATTCAGCAGGAACAGCCCCCTAAGTTTGCTCATAGTCTGTACAGAGAGATCCCATAAAACTATGGCAGCATAGGTATTCCCCTGTACTAAGCACAATTCAGCAGGAACAGCCCCCTAAGTTTGCTCATAGTCTGTACAGAGAGATCCCATAAAACTATGGCAGCATAGGTATTCCCCTGTACTAAGCACAATTCTGCAGGAACAGCCCCCTAAGTTTGCTCATAGTCTGTACTGAGAGATCCCATAAAACTATGGCAGCATTGGTATTCCCCTGTACTAAGCACAATTCTGCAGGAACAGTCCCCTAAGTTTGCTCATAGTCTGTACAGAGAGATCCCATAAAACTATGGCAGCATAGGTATTCCCCTGTACTAAGCACAATTCAGCAGGAACAGTCCCTAAATTTGCTCATAGTCTGTACAGAGAGATCCCATAAAACTATGGCAGCATAGGTATTCCCCTGTACTTAGCACAATTCAGCAGGAACAGTCCCCTACGTTTGCTCATAGTCTGTACAGAGAGATACAGCATATGAACAATTTTGAGGGTGAGGGCGATGTTTTAATTTAAGATAAGCTTATTTTATACTTATGTAACTCCCTGCAGGGCACACGTTACATGGACTCTTTCCTCTCACATTGGCCCTCACTTTAAATGGGTTATTCAAGTTTGATTTAACTGTTAGTATGATATAGAGAGGGATATTCTGATACAAATTGCAACTTGCTTTAATTTATTATTATTTGCGGTTTGTGAGTTATTTAGCTTTTTATTCAGCAGCTCTCCAGTTTCCAACTTCCCCTATCAACCGTGCATTGATTTGAATGAGAGACTGAAATATGAATAGGAGAGGCCTGAACAGAAAGGTGAGTAATAAAAAGTATCAATAACAAAAAAAAAATTGTAGCCTTACAGAGCATTTGTTTTTTTGATGACGTCAGTCTGAAGAAGAAGGCAAATAATAAAAAGACTATAAAAACAAAGGCCAATTGAAAAGTTGCTTAGAATTGGCCATTTTATAACATACTAAAGGTTAACTGAAAGGTGACCCACCCTTTAAAGGCATGCTCAGGGCTGTAGTTCAGCAACACCAGGGTCGGATTCTTAAAACAATGTTGCTCTATAAAACACAATAGCATTGAACAATTAATCTGTTTCTGTTCTCAAAAAATGTAGCTGAAGTCAGGTCTCCTCTGTGTTTTCTGCTACATTGTTACAGGACTCAGAACCAGCAGTGCAGAGACTATGAACAGACAGACAGATAACAGCAAACACGACACATATGTTTATGTTAGTAATGTTGTTGCACCCCTGTCTAAAACACCAACAGGTTACCAGATTTTTCAATGATTTAATTGACTTTCTCAATTATTTGTTGGGGGTTTTAAGCATTTCTATGTCTGGCAAAAAACATTTTTATTTATAGGGGATCAGGCATGAGGGGTGACACAGCGCCACCTGCTGCACATTGCTGGGAAGAGCAGTCTGATAATAAGGCAGCCGGGATCACACGTATCAGCTGGAGTTGTTCTTCTGGTTGTCATGTGGGTCACTGACCCCAGGAACTAAACCTTTAAAATAAGTGAATGTAAAATTCATTATTCATTTTCTTTTCATTCCAAAATATTAAGGGATACATGTAAAAAGATTTGAGAAAGGTTTCTATTTTTTTTCCTAAGCAGAAGAACATCAGAGCAGCCTCTTTCTTTCTCCTGACAACTTCCTTGACTACTTGGTGGTCAGACTGGTGGGAAAATGACCAGCAGGTGGCGCTGTTGTAACAAAATGCATTCATATTAACAGTACATGTATCCTTTAATATCTTGGAATGAAAAGAAAATAAATAATGAATGTAAATGACAAAAGTGCTTAGAATAGCCCCCTCGTCAATTTTACATTCACTTATTTTAAAGGTGAATTAAACCTGAAAGGCATTCAGCTTAAGGTGGTTGTACGTAGGCTTATAAAATATGCAGCAACAATAAGTCAGATAATCAGCCACATGAGCCCTGAATTAAACCTAAGGTCTTCCTAGGCTCCCATTAAAAACTGATCATTAGCCCAGGGGCCATGTAAATGGATCAGTTGACCAAAATATCTGCTCCTTTCGAGACCTCCCCTATTAAAATGGGCAATTCCCCTTTTAAGTTAAAGGGATACTGTCACGGGAAAACATTTTTTTCAAAAAGAATCAGTTAATAGTGCTGATCCAGCAGTTTTTTTTATATTCAATTTTGAAATTTGACATGGGGCTAGACATATTGTCAGTTTCCCAGCTGCCCCAAGTCATGTGACTTGTGCTCTGATAAACTTCAGTCACTCTTTACTGCTGTACTGAAAGTTGGAGTGATATCACCCCCTCCCTTTCCCCCCCCCCAGCAGCCAAACAAAAGAACAATGGCAAGGTAACCAGATAGCAGCTCCCTAACACAAGATAACAGCTGCCTGGTAGATCTAAGAACAACACTCAATAGTAAAAACCCATGTCCCACTGAGACACATTCAGTTACATTGAGAAGGAAAAACCATACCTCCCAACTGTCCCTTTTTCGGAGGGACAGTCCCTCTTTTGACAGCTCAACCTGCAGTCCCTCATTTGTACTGGAAAGTCCCTCTTTTCTCTGCAATGAACAACCAGAAAAAGAAACAAAGTTTCTAACTTAATTGGCTTTTGGCAGAGAGGCCAGAACAGCTAACAAGTGCAAATAAGATACTTTGTAACAATTTTGAGACACAAAAAAACAGTTTAGATAAGGAAAAATATTTTCAAACTTTCATAACCTGTCAAATTTTGTAAAACAAACATGGTAATTAGGGGGTTTGGCCACAAAAATGGGTGCGGTTAAAAAAATTTGCCGCGCTACATGCGGAAAAAAATTTTGTCCCTCTTTTTACTTCCAAAATGTTGGGAGGTATGGAAAAACAGCAGCCTGCCAAAAAGCATTTCTCTCCTAAAGTGCAGGCACAAGTCACATGACCAGGGGCAGCTGGGAAATTGACAAAATGTATAAGCCCATGTCAGATTTCAAAATTGAATCTAAAAAAATCTGATTGCTCTTTTGAGAAATGGAATTCTGCTGGAGCAGCACTATTAACTGATGCGTTTTGGAAAAAAAACATGTTTTCTGATGACAGGATCCCTTTAATGTTTAATACAATGGTCATTTATAAGCAACTTTTCAATCAATCTTCATTATTTATTTTTTATAGTTTTTTTTAAATTATTTGCCGCCTTCTTCTGACTCCAGCTTTCAAATGAGGGTCACTGACCCCATCTAAAAAAACAAATGCTCTGTATTGCTATTGCTACTTTTTATTGCTCATCTTTCTAGCAATCAGAACATGGTTGCTAGGGTGTGTTAGACCCTAGCAACCAGATTGACAAAATTGCAAACTAGTGAGCTGCTGAATAAAAAGCTCACAAAACCACAAATAATAATTATAATAAAAAAAATGCAAACAATCTCAGAATAATCATACTAGCAGTTGATTTAAAGGCAAACAACCCCTTTAATATTCCCTTTAATTCACACTGGGTTTAATGCAGAGCAGTCAGTGACTTGGTAGAATGAAGCTGATATAATAAGTGATAATATATGGGGGATAATAGCAGATGCCAATTCGGAAATTGCTGAAATTGCAAACTGGAGAGCTGCCGAATAATTAAATAAGTGAAAAACCACAAATAGTAAAAAATGAATTATCAATTACATCTTGTCTCAGAATATTATTATTACATTGCACTAAACATTCATTTAATAAAGATTAACAACCCTTTGAAAAGGTCTGACAGTAAATGTCCAGCTTCAGCCTGTAGTTGTCAGCTCCACCTGCAACAAGTGCTGAGAATCTTTATACAGTTCAGCAATTGATCAGGACTCATGCTGCAGACTACACCGATTACTGTGCAGCCATGCAGCAATGTGTTGTTGGGATGTGTAGTTTAGTAATGTGGGGGTTATTATAAATAAGCAGACATTATGCACTTAGTGCCAACCTCCGTAATGTGAGATGCTTATGACACCCGGTTCATGCAGGCTAAACTGGTTTCTATACAGCCAGGCAGGATTTCTGTTTCATAGGCTTGTCATTTCCTTGTTGTTACCTGAGCACCCTCCCCCGACCCCACCCACCTGTACAGGGTGTCAGTCCCTAAGGCACACACACATAGTAATAATAATGCAGCTGCCTCCGCTCCTACTGCTCCAGGAAACAGGAAGAGAAATGCAGCAGAGTCTGTGCAACTACAAACTGATCACTCAGGGGCCCCGGCACAGAGAGACGTACTACTTACTGCAGGTAATGCCAGGGGCCAATGTGTGTGTGATTGTGTATATGTGTGTGTATATATAAATATATGCGTGTGTATGGGATTGTGTATGTGTGTGTGACTGAGTGTATATATATATATATATATATATATATATATATATATATATATATATATATATATATATATATATATATATATATATATATGTGTGTGTGTGTGTGATTGTGTATATGTGTATGATTGTGTGTATATGTGTGTGTGTGATATTGTGTATGTGTATATGTGTGTGATTGTGTGTGTGTGTGGCTTTTTTAGTTATACCCAGTAGCTTTATAAGATCCATATTGGTCTGGTCTCCCACACTTGACACTATGGCTGTTGCTGAACTACATCTCTTGACAATCCTCTACGAGCCACTAGACAGGTGAGTATAACGTTATTGTGGGAGATCAGCAACGTAACTGGTTGTCTCTGGGCCCCACAGCAAATTTAATCTGGGGCCCCAAAACATCGCTACGTGGACCTGTTCTACCGAGAGAGACTCAAATTGCCCTTCAAATGGATTGCCAGAAAAATATTTCTTACTGTCATATCCTTCTTGTAATTCTGACAGTTAGTAAAAAACCTTAATATGAAATTGCTCATTAGTAAGGGCCTTACCCTATACTCCCCTGTGTCTGCTTTCTCTGTTCTACCCCCACCTTTAAAGGAGTGGTTCACCTTTAAGTTAATCTTTAGTATGTTATAGAATGAATGATTCTAGGCAACTTTTCAATTGGTCTTCATTTTTTTTTTTTTTTTGCCTTTTTCTTCTGACTCTGTCCAGCTTTCAAATGGGGGTCGCTGACGCCATCTAAAAAAAATGCTCTGTAATGCTACAAATGTATTGTTATTGTTACTTTTTATTACTAATTTTTCTATTCAGGCCTCTCCTATTCATATTCCAGTCTCTTATTCAAATCAGTGCATGGTTGCTAGGGTAACTTGGACTCTAGCAACCAGATGGCTGAAACTGCAAACTGGAGAGCTGCTGAATAAAAAGCTAAATAACTCAGAAACCACAAATAATAAAAAATGAAAACCAATTGCATATTGTCTCAGAATATCACTCTCCCTAACATCACACTAACAGTTAATTTAAAGGTAACCACCCTTTAATACACACTGGATTTAATGCAGTCAGTGACTTGGTAGAATGATGCTGATATAAGTGATAATATAGACAATATATGAGACTGGGGATAATAGCAGGTGCCAATTTTGAGATAAAAGCAGGAAATGTTCCAGTGACAAGGTTGGGATTGGCTGGAATTTCCGGAGGGAGAGTTGGGGGAAGCATAAAAGGAGACGGCAGGGCTGTATAATATCATAACAGGTGAAACTTTATTATTATTGCAGAGGAGATAAGATAATGATTGACTTTGTGGCTTTAATGAGAACCAGAGTCATTAACCATTAAGCCAAGAAGCATTCTTTTCCCTAAATGGAAACCCTTGAAATAAGTAAATGTAAAACGACTCGGCTGTGGAGCACTTTTACAATTGACATTCATTTATTTATGTTTTACGTCTAGTTTTCAAGTTATTGGCAGTTTTTGCACTGCTAATCTAATGAACTTGAAACCACGCCACCACCAAACGGCTTCATTCGGCCAAAAATGAAGTCAGTGAGAAAGGGGAAGGTCTCGGGTCAGAGAAATAAATTCTCTTCTCTACTAACTAACAGAAAAATGTCCAGGTCTAATCATAAGTTTATAAAGTATGAAAAATAAGTAAAATTAGGGTTAATCGTGATTCTTTAACCCGGTGGCTGGAAGCCTGTGTGAGTCAATGTCAGTGCTTTGTTTGCCTGGAGACGTGTAATTACTTAGTGATGGAGAGATTCTGCCAGGCAATTAAGAAACGTAAGCAGGCGGTGTGTTTTTTTTAATTTTTCATATTCATTTAAAGGGGAACTATACCCACTTTTCAACATGATTTTAATGGTTTGGGCTTATTTTTTTTTTAATAATTTATTGCACCAGAAAAAGCAAAACAAATTTAGGGCAGAGACACACACTCAGATTCGGGGAGATTAGTCGCCCGGCGATAAATCTCCTCTTCTTCGGGGAGACTAATCTCCCCGAACTGCCTCCCGTCACTAGAAAAATGTATTTTTTTTTAATGTAAATTGCCGGTGGGATGGCAATCGGTGTGCTTCGTTTTCCGAAGTCGCCGAAGTTGCCTCACGAGGAAACTTTGGGCAAGTTCCGAAAACGAAGTGCTCCGAGTGACATCCCGCCGGTGATTTAAATTCTAGCCCGCGGGAGGCAGTTCAGGAAGACTAGTCGCTGTAGAAGAAGCGATTTATCAATGGAGCGACTAAATCTCTCCGAATCTTCGCATGTGTCCTGACCCTAAGGGAATTAGCTGCACAAAACAGTTAAGGTGGCCATAGACGTAGAGATCTCTCCCTGATATGCCCACATTGAAATGGCCGATATCAGGCCGATCCGATCGTGGGCTCTACAGCCCAACGAATGGATCATAATGGATCTGATACGGGCGGTCAGATTGCGGGACCACATACACGCATAGATGCAGCCGCGATCCGACGGGATTTTTTAAACTGCCCGATCGAGATCTGGATGACTTTCGACCAGATATTGATCGGGGAAGCCCGTCGGATGGCCCCACAGAAGGTCCAATAAGCTGCAAACTCAGTCTGCCGGCAGAGGGGGAAGAGGGGGGTTGTTTATACAGATGGATTCAACTGTGGACAGCTGATTTGTTTAGATTGTGTTTGTATGAGTCAGTAATACACGGTGCTACTCTGCCATTTATTACCAGCTATTGGGGAGCAGCAAGGCCATATTGGGGAATGTACTTGGTGCAGATCGGGGGTGGGGCAGCTGTGACATCTCTATATTCTATAACCGTATTTCTGTTCTTTCTGCGCTGCAGGAAAGGTGGGAGAGTAACAGATAATAAGCCGAAAAGATGTCTTCCAACAACATCCAGCAGCAGTTCCAAGATCAGTGGAACGATATCCTGGGCCGGGTGGCCAATAAGCAGATGTTCCAGTCCGACTGGGATATTGCAGCCTTCGTCATCTTCTTTGTGTTTATAGGTAAGAGGGTTCAGGAGGCCTGAGGGTGAACAGCATGATGCTGACCCCTTGGGAATATGAGGGAACTAATTACTTATCTGATCTAGCCTTTAGGCTTTATATAGGACTGTTAAAGGGATACTGTCACGGGAAAATGTTTTTTTTTTTCAAAATGCATCAGTTAATAGTGCTGCACAGCAGAATTCTGCACTGAAATCAGTTTCTTATAAGAGCAAACTGATTTTTTTATTATTTAATTTTGAAATCTGACATTGGGCTAGACATATTGTCAGTTTCCCACAGTGCTCCCAGTCATGTGACTTGTGCTCTGATAACTTTCAGTCACTTTTTACTGCTGTACTGCAAGAGTGATATCACACCCTCCCTTCCCCACTCCCCTGCAGCCTAACAACAGAACAATGGGAAGGTAACCAGATAGCAGCTCCCTAACACAAGATAACGGCTGTCTGTTAGATCTAAGAATAGCACTCAATAGTAAAATCCAGGTCCCACTGCGACACATTCAGTTACATTGAGTAGGAGAAACAACAGCCTGCCAGAAAGCAGTTCCATCCTAAAGTGCTGGCTCTTTCTGAAAGCACATGACCAGGCAAAATGACCTGAGATGCACCTACACACCAATATTACAGGTAAAAAAAATACACTTGCTGGTTCAGGAATTAAATTTAATATTGTAGAGTGAATTATTTGCAGTGTAAACAGTGTAATTTAGAAATAAAAACATCATAAAAATCTTGACAGAATCCCTTTAAGAATATGTCAAATGCCTGTCAATATGGTCAAGGGTGGGCAGGCCTGATCAACTCTGGACCATGTATAGCAAGTTTTATTCCTACAAGATGATAAAAATAAGGGGTGATGATACAGTTACTGATGCTTGAACATTGTGGTGGCTCCAACAAGGAGATTGGGTAAAGGATCAGACCCTCTTATAATCAGGAGACCTAGTGACAGTATAGGGGCAAGGCTCAGCAGGAACCTCTTTAGTAATAAAGAAACATAATGTGAGATTATTTGGGTGTTGCTATGGGATACAGAGGGCTCTCTACTGACACTTACCCTTTTCTCTAGGTCTGATCCTGTTGCTGGTGATCTTGGTCCTGATCAGATGTTGCTGCTGCTGTTGCTGTGACTGTGAATCCCAAGGGCCAAAGGTAAAACAAGTCTCCACCTTCTTATGTCCTCCACCTGCCTGTGCATTCCTCTAACTGCATACCAGAAGTCACTTAGATCTCTTTTTCCCAGACTTCAGATATCATTTATTTTCTTCACTTTGTTCTTCCATGAGACAAGTTCTGGGTTTTATGGTCGATAGATCTCTCACGCCTGGTGCCGTTAAATAACTGCAGGTCTACTCATGGAGACAGGCAGTTGCCCCGTGCTCTCCATATCAATTTTATATTCTTTATTGGTGAACAAATAGTAACTAAAATACATGTGTCTGTCATGGTCCCCTTTCTATGCTGGGCTCTAGAGAGATTGAAAATATAATATTCAGAGCAAGCTCACCGAATTTCTTTGTTGGCTTCTTCCACCGGTATTCTGTGTATAATACCCAATAGTTCAATGTATTCAGTAGTTGTGGAACAAATCCAGGGCAGCAACTTGTCTGCAAAGTTCTTTATTGGGAAACTGAGTTACACAATAAAGAGAGAGATTGAGCAGCTCCTCGCAGCTCAGCTTTGTATTTTGTCTGGAAGTTCCTCAACCTTATTGTGGCCATGTCAAGCTCCCAACTCTTACCAAGCTCTCTAGTATAGAGCAGTGCTTCCCAAACTCTGGAGTAGGTTTTTTTTTTTTTTAAAGGTGATCTTTTATTATTTTCCAAACAAACAATAATAACAAAAAACAAAAGTAATTGTAGGGTGCTTCATATTAACGCCATCAGTACCTTGTATTAAGATGGTGAAGCAGTTATTAACCAGGTTGTTCCTCTATCTAGTTAGCTAGATCATCAAGGTCACACCAGGGGCGCCCGGAACTAATCGAATTTGGTGGGATTCTCTCTTGTCATTTGTTAGTTTGTAGCAACCATGCCTTGATTTGAGTAAGAGACTGGAGTATGAACAGAAAGGCGAGTAATAACAAGTAGCAATAACTATGCATGTGTAGCCTTACAGAGCATTTTTTTTTATTTTTTATAAAACATTTGAAAGCTGGAAAGAGTTGGAAGAAAAAGGCAAATAATTGAAAAACTATAAAATGAAGGTCAAAAACTTCATTGGTCACAGTGAGATTTCTATTTATTTATTTATTTATTTTATTTTCTATCTCATTCTGTGTATTTATTTCTATGAACTTCCTGGCAAGTACAAGGGTGGAGAATACATTGCAACCTACAACAGCCACTTCCTAAACTGTCACGTGGAAGGTTGGAAGGTGCTTTTAGTGCTACTGTTTATGGCCATAGGATCTGGACACCTTCCTGTCCAACATTCCCAAACCAAATGGGATTAATATGAAGATGTTCCTTTCTTTGCTGCTATAACAGCTTCTACTATTCTGGGACGGTTTCCACTCGATGGTGGAACTTTATTGGTAGGATTTTCCTCCACTGAAATGGAGGATATTGGGCACTAATGTTGGGGATCAGGTCTGGACCACAGCTCAATTTCATCCCAAGGGTGTTCAGTAGTGATGTGCGGGCCGGACCAAAACCCGCAGGTCAGTCGGGTTTGGGTCGACTCCTGCACAAAATCTTCAGGTCGACCAAGAACTTCCAGCGCCGAAATGTATAGACTTGCCCTGCCCATTTTGTGACATCACTACGGGGTGCGTCCAAAAATAGAGGGGCAGTAGCAGGCTGGGCCGGGTGCGGATTGGGAGTGGTCGAGTTAGAGTTGGGTGTGGGTCGAGAAATTGTCGACCCATACATCACTAGTGGTCAGTTGAGTTGAGGTCCTCTGCAGACCAGTTAAGTTCTTTCTTCTTCTCCCACCTCTTCTAACCCATTCTGTATGGACTTTGTTTTGTACACAGGGCATTTTTGTTGCCAATTATAGTTTTAATAACCAGTTCTAGTAGCAATAAGTGGTGGCCACATGCCTCTGGGAGGATAGGAGCTTTGGGAAAGGCGGCAGTTGCATCTGCGTAACAAATGTCATCAATGTATCTTCTTCCACTTCTAGAAACATTACAAGCAAAAAGTTGGCGTTGACAACCCAGCGATGGAGCCGTAACCCCTCCTTCCTCTTGTGACTGACAGCGCAACGAGCCAATTGATGATCCGGCCAACTGCTGAGATGAAGCCATGTTTTTGTTTTTTCACGGTTGAGATATATAAATTTTAGGGTGGCTGTTGCCAAAATCACTCCCATTAGAAGCTTCAAAATAGACCAAATAGATCGACACACCTCCTATTAATCATTAAAAGCACAATCTTATGGCATGTCATTTTAATTTCTATTTCATTCAGATGGAGCCAGAACTGTAGGCATTAGTATTGTGGAGAATAAAGACGGCCACTGGATCTTTGTTACAGGTGATGCCTAAAGATGTTGTGACTGAGGACTTCATTGCTAATTCTCCACAAAAAGGCAACTAAATTCCTTTGGGAGAATTCTAAACATTAACTGTTGGAAAGATCCACATTTAAACCATATTAGGGAGACCCTCTTAAAACGTACCGCAAAACCCTTTAACCCCCTTATCCTTGGGATAACCAACGAGTGACCTCCATTATAAATGGCTGCTCTTCAGCCTGCATGGCAATGGACTTGTCCTACTTCCCTCTCAATTCTTTTTGCCAAATTATGTACAGGTAGGGGACCTGCTATCTGGAATGCTCAGGACCTGGGGTTTTCTGGATAAGGGATCTTTCCATAATCTTTCAAGTCTACTGGATAATCATGTTAACATTAAATAAACCCAATAGGCTGGTTTTACTTCCAATAAGGATTAATTATATGTTAGTTGAAGGACAAGCTACTGTTTTATTATTACACAGTAAAGGAATATAGGTTTTAAATTTTTTAATTTGATTAAAATTTAGTTTATGGGAGATGAGCTTCCCATAATTCAGAGTTTTCTGGATAATGGGTTTCTAGATAAAGGATCCTGATTCCCCAGTAAAACACCTCCAATAACCCCAAGCCCAAACTCCCAATTAGTCTGAGCTCTTCTTGTGGCTCGTCTTCTCTAAAGAAGAGCTGATAGGCTTCTACTGGCTACACAACATCCTATACCTTCTTTCCCACTCACTCCAGTAGGCTTGTTTTTTAGAGCTGAAAAACTGAATTATTTGATAAGTGCTAAAGCCGATCCCCTTGCCTTCCTGTGCCTGACATAGCTACAGAACCAAATATCTGTTCAAAGTACAGGTATGAGATCCGTTATCCAGAATGTTCCGAATTACGGAAAGGCCGTTTCTCGTAGACTCCATTTTATTGAAATTTTTAAAAATTACTTCCTTTTTCTCTGTAATAATAAAACAGTAGCTTGTACTTGATACAAACTAAGAGATAATTAATCCTTATTGGAAGCAAAACCAGCCTATTGGTTAATATTTACATTATTTCCCAATAGACTTAAGGTATGAAGATCCAAATTATGAAAAGATCAGTTATCCGGAAAACCCCAGGTCCTGTGCATTCTGTGTAACAGGTCCCCTACCTGTAGTACTTTTTCATTGTGCCCTATTGTATTTATTCAGAAACCGATAGTTCCTGCCGGCTGTACAAGATGAATTACACACTGTTGATAATTTAAACAAGAAATAAAAACTGATTTTGCACATTTCTGCGTTTTGGTTTTTTCCCCCAAATCCAAGTTCCAGTGTTGTTTTTTTTTTTTACATGAACCTGAATTGCTTTTGACTTATGGAGTAAAATGTTGAGTAGGTTGTGTCCCATGTTCTATGGCTGAATGGTCAGCCTTGATGTTCCAGTGGCATTTTGAACCCTGAGAAATACACACACCACCAGATTTATATAGTAATTTTTGTACCTGGTTCACCCCAATCCCCTCTCTCAGCCCCCCCCCCATACCTTCAGCACCTCTATAACGTGCCCTACTCACCAAATTGCCACCAGGGCTACCTGTTTTTGTCACCTCTCACTTAAATAATCACACTTTTTTTTGTTTCCCTTCTGGCTTGTAAAGTCACTAACAAATTGTGGCAACCCTAGTACCATGATACCCGACCTTCCAACCTACCCTAAATCCTTGTACCGGGGTTCCATGACTTCCTATAGCCCTTAGCAGAGCCAGGCCAAACAGGAGTGATATTATAACTATGTATAAATATATAAGGGGATCATATAATAATCTGCTTTATTTACCAGTAGGTCTTTCCAGCTGTCACAGGGTCACCCATTCTGATTAGTAGAAAACAGATTCTGCCTAAATATTGGGAAGGGTTTGTTACAGTGAGAGCTGTGAAGATGTGGAATTGTCTCCCTGAATCAGTGGTACAGGCTGATACATTAGATAGCTTTAAGAAGGGGTTGGAGGGTGTTTAGCAAATGAGGGAATACAGGGATATGGGAGATAGCTCGTAGTACAAGTTGATCCAGGGACTGGTCCCATTGCATCTTGGAATCAGGAAGGAATTTAAATTGGATAGGCTTCAAATTGGGTTCTTTGCTTTCCTCTGGATCAACTATCAGTTAGCAGGGGTGTAACTACAGAGGAAGCAGACCCTGCAGCTGCAGGGGGCCCAGGAGGTATAGGGGGCCTATGAGGCCCTAATTAATGAGAAATGTCAATATATATTGGTAAAACAGGACAACCTCTGGAAATGTTGGGGGCCCTAAAATTAATTTGCTGTGGGGCCCAGTAGCATCTAGTTACTCCACTGTCAGGCAGGTTAAAATAGAGTTAAAAGGATGAACTTGGATGTGTCTTTTTTTAATCTAACTTACTGTTGCTACTACATTACTATGTTCAGCTGCATTACTACGTTACTGCTACATTACTGTTTCTACTACATTACTATGTTACTACTACATTACTGCTTCATTGCTACACTACTACTACATTGCTATGTTACTAGTACATTACTAGTACATTACTACTACAATACTGCTACATTACTACATTACTAGTACATTACTATGTTACTAGTACATTACTGCTACATTACTATGTTACTAGTACCCTTCTGCTACATTACTATGTTACTAGTACATTACTGCTACATTACTATGTTACTAGTACATTACTATGTTACTAGTACATTTCTGCTACATTACTATGTTACTAGTACATTACTGCTACATTACTATGTTACTAGTACACTACTGCTACATTACTATGTTACTTGTACATTACTATGTTACTAGTACATTACTATGTTAGAAATGGGAACCCAAGGCAATACCCCTGCAGGCTCATCCTGCCCCCCTCAGCAACTCCTCTCTCTCTACTCCACCCCTGTCCCTTATAAAGACAAACACAAGCCAATAGTACTTCTAGAGGTGAGCGATATGGTGCATAGCAAGTGCAACGTTGCAATGCTGGGGTCTTGGGTTCATTTCTGACCAGAGCACTATCTGCATGGACTTTGTATGTTCTCACTCTGGGCAGGGACTAATAAGAATGATGCACTATATAATATAACTATATAATAGAGGCCATGTGTTGGCACTATATAAAGGATAATAACATGATTATAAGGAAGGACATAATCATCATCATCATCATGAAGCAATTGTGATTCACCCACTGCATCAGACAAGCGATCCCTTGCAGAAGTGTATTAAAGGGGTAGTTCACCTTCAGAATAAAAACAGTTATTTTGAGACAGAATATATAATTATGGGGTTGAAGGTGAGTCTTGGTGTAACTGGGCATCTCTGCTGTGTTCTTTCTAAGCCCCCACTTTTCCATATAGAAATACCGACAGCTGCCATTTCAGCACAGGACACTGAACAGCAGCCAGGGGGCGCCGGTGCCTTTAAATTCACCTGCAGGCGAATCTTCCAATTACAGAGTTCTATCCCACCCTGCTTTTCTGGCCGCATGGAATTCTGGGAGCTGCAGGTCCTTGAAAACTCTACCCGACACTTAATGAGGTTTTGAATTATAGATGAATTGAAATTGCATTTTCTGTTCTGGGCCATTAAAATCTCCCTTTGGTTTGGATAATCATTTCTGCTTTTAGATAGAGGTAAGGAGTTTAGAGTTACAGGAGATAAATGGGGGATGTGACTTGTTTGTATATATGACCCGCTGCACAAACAGCCTAAAGGGAAAGATCTACTGCTAAATATTCACATCTCAGGCATTCAAGAGGCTTAAAGGCCACTATCACACTATCATTTGCCTGCAGATTTGTGCTTAGTGCAGGGAATACCTGCAGCTGGCCACACCCCCACTTATAAGTCCCTCCCAGTTTTCAGTACCAGCATTTTTTACTCTGGTGATATAATGAATTTGAAACAACAGCGCCACCTGCAGTTCATTTCAGCCTGGGCGGTCAGAGAAGAGTCATGTGACATGTTGGGTTCTAAGCAGAGCAACATCACAAGGCTTTCCACTTCTCACTAACTAAATTTCTCTAGCTGGCCAAAATGAACAGCAGGTGGCACTGTCGTTTCACATTTATTATATTAGCAGTGCAAAAACAGAGATCAGTGGAAGGTAGAACAGAAAGTAGGTCACATTTAAAAAAAAAAAAAAAAAAATGCCTATGAACACAGAGGCCTATTTATCAAAGGTCGAATTTTGAATTCATGGGAGTTTTTTAAAAACTCCCCCAAACTCGCAATTCGACCAATCGAAATTTAATTAAAAAAATTAGGGATGCACCGAATCCACTATTTTGGATTCGATAGAAACCCCTACGAAAGAATACCGAACCAAATCCTAATTTGCATGTGCAAATTTGGGGTGGGAAGGGGAAGACATTTTTTACTTTACAAAAAGTCACAATTTCCCTCCCCACCCCTAATTTGCATATGTAAATTAGGATTCGGTTCCGCCGGGCTAAAGGATTTCGCAAAATCCGAATCCTGCAAATCCCAAACCGAATCCTGGATTCGGTGCATCCCTAAAAAAACTCGGATGAATTAAAATCGACCCTTAAAACACAAATCTAATTTGATTAGAATTTTCATTCTCGGAAAAAAACTTGAATGTCGGGAAAGCTGCAAACAACTCCAAATTGATCCCTGTACCGCAGTCGTTGATCCAACTGTCAGATACAGACGCATCGTCTACATCCGACAGTCGTGACGCATCGGATCAATGCTGCGACACCATGTGAAATTCTCTTACCTTATTTTTGACGCATGCGACAATTCACATGCTGTTTGTCGTAGTGCGTCGGATTGCGCCAAAATCACTCATGGAGTCCTGCCCTTAAACGGCAGGTTTTAGGTTCGTATGAGTATGATAAATCTCGAAAACCGATTTTTTAAAAAAAACCTCTAATCAAATTTGAATAACTCCCTAGTCGAATTTGACAGTTTTGACCATAAAAAAAAGTGAATTTTCAATTTGACCCTTGATAAAACGGCCCTGTAGTATAGGGGGCAAGAAGTGCGCAGTACACCGTGTAGTGGTTCTTTTATATATAATCCACAAACAACTTTATTCATGCACACGTGATAGCACAAAAACAAGGAATGGAAGAAGCAATAAATCCATAAATATACAGAGTTCCTGGAACAAAAAAAAAAACCAAACATACTAGTGTTCAATGAGATACATTCCCTTTTATCAAGCAAATCACAGATACTAGGGATGCAACGAATCCACTATTTCGGCCGAACCCCCCCCGAATACTTTTCAAAAGATTTGGCTGAATACCGAACCAAATTTGCATATGCAAATTAGGGGTGTGTGAATTTACTTCCCTGTATGTGACAGTCACGTGATTTCCCTCCCCGCCCCCAAATTTGCATATGAAATTAGGATTCGGCCGGACAGAAGGATTCAGTCGAATCCGAATCCTGCTGAAAAAGTCTGAATCCCGAACCGAATCCTGCATTTGGTGCATCCCTAACAGATACCCACTTATTAGGGGCTTTGGTCCTATATATAAAGAATTAAAAGACAACATGGCCAACGGAGAGGTGGGCCTGCAAAGGATTCTGGGACAGTCAACTCTATAGAAAAGCTCCCTCCATGTCTGCAATGCTGTTATTTAACACCATGACGGTGCTACCAGGACTCTGAATGAGGGATAGGATTGGATAGTGACTGCCATACTAACCCTGAATCATTCGCACAGAGATGGAGCAGGCTTTATGGGTGTGGTTGTGTGTGCCAGATGCTTCAGTTGTGGCTGCTCCATCCGTTCAGTATCTGTGGGCAATGTCTCTCTTAATCAGTCATACTTGTGCCGGAATGTGAGGTGCTAAAAGTGAAAAATACATTATATATATATCTATCTATATACACAGGTTTAACATTTACAGGGTGTCGTCCAACACAAGGCAGAAGAAAATGGTGACGGAACTCTCGCTGGAAGGGATGGAGTAACTGTAGTGTTTCACCACGGCTGTGGCTTCAGGGATATCACAACAATGGCCGATGGCTAGAGACCCCCCAGTCTAGGACACGGTGTAGGCAGCAGTCTATAAAGCCACGAGGAAAGAGGGAGGGGCTCTACCGATGTGTCGCGTTTAGTATGGTCTGAAATTCCAGTAACTGGAAAACACGGAGATCTGAAAGAGAAAGGCATGAACAGTGGGTTGGCGGTACATCCTACATTGTCACTGTATATGCCTCACACTATAGTTCTACTGCATTATAATCCAGTACACTTTCCCACAATGCTGTATTCTCAGAGGCTACAGCACCCCCCCCCCCCCCCCGAACTTCCAGGCCCCTCTGCAGTGACTACGGAGAACTAGAAATTGGTTGCCAGTCAAGGTCTTCTCTATTGTGTTGTCTAGCACCCAAACACCTTAAAGGAGAACTAACCCTACAAATGAATGTGGCTAAAAATGTCATATTATATATAGTGACCTTATTGCACGAGGCTAAAGTTTCAGCTTGTCAATAGCAGCAATGATCCAGGACTTCAAACTTGTCACAGGGGGTCACCATCTTGGAAAGTGTCTGTGACACTCACATGCTCAGTGGGCTCTGATTGGCTGTTGAGAAGCTAAGCTTAGGGCTCGTCACTAATTATCCAGCAGAAAATGAGCTTCCCCTGTAATATAAGCTGATGCTACAGGTTTGCTGATTATTAAATTCTGATGCTAATTGCACTGGTTTCTGTGCTGCCATGTAGTAATTATCTGTATTAATTACCAATCAGCCTTATATTGTGACATTTCTATTCTATGTGTACTGTATATTGTGAGTGGGTCCCTAAGCTCAGTAAGTGACAGCAGCACAGAGCATGTGCAGTGAATCAGCAGAAAAGAAGATGGGGAGCTACTGGGGCATCTTTGGAGACACAGATCTTTACTGCTAAAGGGCTGTGGTTGCCTTGGGCTGGTACAGAAGCACAAAACAATGTACACCATTTCTAGCTACTTCTTTAGTTAGGCTTTAGTTCTCCTTTAATGGGATTGTCATGATTTTTATGATGTAGTTTTTATTTCTAAATTACACTGTTTACAAATAATTCACTCCACAATATAAAATTCCATTCCTGAACCAACAAGTGTATTTTTTTTAGTTGTAATATTGGTGTGTAGGTGTATTTTGCCTGGTCATGTGCTTTCAGAAAGAGCCAGCACTTTAGGGTGGAACTGCTTTCTGGCAGGCTGTTGTTTCTCCTACTCAATTTTTTTTTAATTTTTTTTCCCCCATGACAGTATCCCTTATACAGTCGAGTTAGAACTCTGCGGCTGCTGTAGCCCAAGTGAAAAAGCCCCATGCCTTGGATATTGTGCCCTGATGACAGCACTGTAAATGTTTGCCTTGTAGGCATGTCTGCCATGTTGCTTTGCTTTACCTTATCCTTTAGTTGCTGGCAGAGCTGCAGCGACACGGTAAAGAACACCAGAGCGTCATTCAGCCACGGCACCACGCATTCCACTTTATGGACATGGCTGACTTCAAATCGCTGATTGTTCAGTTCACTGTTACAACGAGACATTTAACATTAGCACTCTATAGGCCAGCTAGTACCAGCCTGCAGCTCTCTCTCACTCTCTCTCTCTAGTCTAGGGTATAATGCTAAGCAACTCTTCAATTGGTTTTCTTTTTTTTTTATATATAGTTTTTGAATTAAGAATTATATTCTTCTTTTGCCTCTTTCCAGCTTTGAAATGGGGGTCACTGAACCCATCTAAAAAAAATAAAAATAAATAAATGCTCTGTAATGCTACAAATGTATGGTTATTGCTACTTTTTACTACTCTTCTTTCTATTCAGGCCTCTCCTATTCACATTCCAAACTCTTATTCAAATCAATGCATGGTTGCTAGGGGAATTTGGACCTTAGCAACCAGATTGCTGAAACTACAAACTGAAGAGCTGCTGAATAAAAAGCTACATAACCCAAAAACCACAAATAAAAAACAATTCCAAATTGTCTCAGAATATCACTCTAACTAACATCACACTAACAGTTAATTTAAAGGTGAACACCCTAGTTTTTGAATTAAGAATTTTATTCTTCTGTCTCTTTCCAGCTTTCAATGGGGGTCACTGATCCCCATCAAATGCTCTGTAAGGCTACAAATGTATGGTTATTGCTACTTTTTATTACTCCTCTTTCTATTCAGGCCTCTCCTATTCATATTTCAGTCTCTTATTCAAATCAATGCATGGTTACTAGGGTAATTAGAACCCTAGCAACCAGATTGC
The DNA here is from genome assembly GCA_038501925.1 of Xenopus petersii. NCBI lineage: Eukaryota > Metazoa > Chordata > Amphibia > Anura > Pipidae > Xenopus > Xenopus petersii. Next base: position 14,171,365 of record CM076688.1, read on the forward strand.
TCAAATCACAAACTGGAGAGCTGCTGAATAAAAAGCTAAAAAAAAACCACAAATAATAAAAAATGAAAACCAACTGCAAATTGACTGAGACTATCACTCTCTATATCATACTAAGAGTTAATTTAGAGACAAACAACCCCTTTAGGTCAGATTTAGACCTTAATAAGTCTATGGAGACAATTGACCCCATGATATGGGTGAGAATAAAGATGTTCCTGGTAGGGATGCACCAAATCCACTATTTTGGATTTGGCTGAACCCCCAAATCCTTCGCTAAGATTTAGCTGAATACCGAACTGAATCTGAATTTGCATATGGAAATTAGGATTCTGATTCGGTTTGAAAACTGAATCCTGCTGAAAAAGGTTGAATCCTGGCCGAATCCCAAACTGAATCCCGGATTCGGTGCATCCCTAGTTCCTGGACTACAACTCCCAGCATGCTCTCGATTCGATGTTAAAGAACATTAGAGCATGTAGTCCGGCAACAGTCCGGGGACTCAAGTTTAATAAACAAAGAGTAAATGGAATACAGAGATGTTTATAAACAAGCCTTTAAAGTGTGGAGTGAATGATCTTAAGTCAAATAAGTGGGAATGTTCCAGGCACAAACCAACTTATGTTTTGGAATACGGACACAAGTCCCCACTGCAGTGTTTACTCACAACATGGCTCCTGGATTGTGCAAGATGGCACTGCCAGACGGTCGGAAATTCTGGAGAAAAAAAACAGCACAAATGAAATCTGCCCATAGATTAAAGGCAAAGTATACCCTATTTACAAAAAGAGTATCTTTACTTCCTATTTTATATTATATTTCTTATATTGTATATTATAGAAGAACAATTTGCATGTATAGAGGAGGAGAGCTCTATACTCGAGGTTACCTCCTGCTTCATGGCTTTTATATTGTCATGTAACAACTGGATGTATACAATTCTATATTCAGCAGTAAATAGTCACATAAAGGGGCTGCTAATTTATGCAAGTATTAGGGACTATCCCCTGCATGTAATAAAAGGCAGTAAGTTTTCCCAGGAGCAGTAACCCATAGCAACCAATAAGATGTTTGCTTTTAAACAGGTGACCTGTTAATGCTACCTGCTGATTGGTTGCTATGGGTTTAATGCTCCTGGGCAAACTTAGTGCCTTTTATTACTAAACCCCCAATGAGTCTACTCTGGTCTAATCGGAACTTTAACTGGGGCTCAAACCATTCAGATGTATAATTACTCACAATGGTTTGGAGTCTGTTTGCAATTAGTAAAAATATATATATTTTGTTTCCTTTCAGTTTTCAGGATACTAGTGGTGCACCCTGCTGTAGCAACCAGCCGGACAGATACAGAATTCCAGTACGAGCCTTCTCAGTACAGTTCCAGCAAAATGAGCAGCAGGGGGGACATTTCTATTGCAGTGTAAAACTGCTAATATCATCGAAAAAAATATATATTACTTTTAGCAAAGTGGGTAGGTGAGGGGTGGGTATGATTACCCATTAAAGCAAATGACAGATAGGCGATTTGTCGAGCCCAGCTTGTGTGTTAAACCCCAGTAGAAGATACAATAAGAGAGTTATCAGTTACCTTGGTGGAGTTTGGCTGGAGGGCATGGAGCTGGTACACCAGCAGGCACAGCTTGTTCACGTTGACATAGAAATTCAGCAGAATATCAGACGGAAGCGAGGGGGTGAACATTTTCTGACAACAAATGACAATACATAATAAATGAGGAGGTGCCGAGTGCCAGCTTCCTTACTCCTCCATCATACCGTCGCTGTTAGATTATCGTTCCAAACGACAGTATTTTGTGCCAATGGTGTACGAGGTAGGGATGCACCGAATCCACTATTTTGTAAAAAGCCGAACCTCCAAATTCTTTGCGAAAGGTTCGGCCGAATACCAAACCAAATTCGGGGTACGTCTTTGTTTTGTGACAAAAAGTCACGAGATTTTGAATATGCAAATTAGGATTCAGTTCGGCCGGGCAGAAGGATTCGGCCGAATCCTGCTGAAAAAGGCCAAATCCTGAACCAAATCCTGTAGTTGGTGCATCCCTAATCTGGGGTATTCCATTTAGAAGCATTTTGACAGACTGACAGATTTATCAAGGGATGATTAGTCAGATACAGGTTGGGGAGGCAATTGCTTTGGACCCAAACTCATAGAAGTTGAAAATAGGCAAGTCTCCCCAAAAGTCCTAGAACAACCCCTGTCCCATAAACGATAAGTAAACCTTTAAAATGCGTGAATGTAAAACGGATGAGGGTGCTATTCTTAGCACTTTTGCAATGTACATTCATTCGTTTTTTTTTCATTCCAAGATATTAAAGGACACATGTATTGTTAATATGAATGAATTTTGTTACAACTGCGCCACCTGCTGGTTATTTTCCCACCAGTCTGACCACCAAGTAGTCAAGGAAGTTGTCAGGAGAAAATAAGAGGCTGCTCTGATGTTCTTCTGCTTTTAAATTGTTTTCCTAAGAAATCATCAGAGCAGCCTCTTTCTTCATTCCTGACAACTTTCTTGACTAATCTGTATAAACTTAAAGTCCCAAATTCTTGTTAGTCCCAATCTGCACCTCTAGCTTTCCCCAACCGTCAAATTCCTAATTACCATTGCACTTACAAAATCTTCTAGCTATTAGGGCATCTCATATATTGCAACCACAATCCCGAACAACATCCGTTCCATCGTTCTCTAGTATCTACTGCGCATGTTCACTTACAAAAACCCTCTATAAATTTGCATATCTTCAATGGTTTTTCATTAAAATGGTTTTTAACAGACGTTACTTGCACATGCTTCCCCCGAAGGAAAAGTCGAAAAGAGATTATACCGAATCAGTGGGGAGTATTTAATGAGCTATGTAACTACAACTATTTGTGAGTATAATGCAAGACTGGACTTGGAGCTAAGTTTGCAAATCATATCCTGGTCTTTATACCCCTCTCAGACTCTCCTCTAATAGTGATATATGGAGACTTAACATTTCAAGTCTCTGGGTTATGAGCATGGTGAATTGGCACTCGTTTGAAAAAAATTGGGTGAATTCTAGCCAAGGAAGCGACACTATATATTTTCTATCTTGTTTCTCACGTGGTTATTTGGAAGAGCAGACTTTTTTAGAAGTGAACTTGCTTGAGTACTTGGTGGTCAGACTTAAGAGTCCTGTAGTGGGTCGGGTACCCGCAAAAACCTGCGGTACCCTGCAGGTTGAAGTTTCGGGAGTGGGTATAGACGTGGGTCGGCGGTTCTCAGGGTTTGAGGGTCGGGTCGAGTGTCTTCTCAATAGCGAGTTTTACTCCTTTTTTTCTGAACAAGCCTATTTCTAATGATGTCACTTCTGGTTTACGACAGCACTTCCAGTTTCTTGATGTTCAGCAGGTCCTGGAATGGATTTTCCGGATAAGGTCAGTTAGCAGGTAAGTATGCGGGTTGCAGGTCCGGGTTTAACAAATTGGTTTCATGCAGGACTCTAGACTCAGACTGGTTGGAAAATGACCAGTAGGTGATGCTGTTGTAACAAAATTCATTTGTTTTAACAGTACATGTATCCTTTAATATCTTGGATTTAAAATTAAATAAAATAATATACATTGCAAAATTGCTTAGAATAGCACCCACATGAATTTTACACTTATTTTAAAGGGTAAGTAAACCTTAAAAATAAGTGTAGTTACCGTGAGTCCACTGGTGGCTACTTCTGGCAGTGTCATGGTGGCTGGTGTCATCAGGCGGTTTCGAGCCCGGCTCAGCTGAAGCATTACGGTGTCCATCAGCTACAAATACAGCCAAGAGATTGCACAAAAACAGAAGGCAGAAATGAATTGAGTGGGGATGTGCAGCAGAACAGCCACCGGTGATGCATTTCATGTAGCTGGTAGCTACTGATTCAAGCCGGGAATTAAATACCCCCAATAACACGTGACGAGCATACATAATATAACACGTGAAGAACATAATAAAAGAAGAAGAAGAGATACTGCCAATGCCACACCTTCAGCACCTCTGCCCCAGTCTGGAACGTGTAGTTCTCTCCACGGTTGGTCAGCAAGTAAATGGCCTGGTTGACGTGGTTTCGAGCATCTTGAATCTGTGAAATAAATCAAGCAGGGAATTAAGCAAACACAGCAAGCATGGATCAGCCAATGACGTTCCCATCCTCTAAGACCCACGGCCCCATATTACCTGCTGCATTTTCCACTGCTTGTCTTCACGGAAGGCAAAGTGCAAGAGCTGACTGGTCCGCAGGGTTTTCAGATTCACTTCCTAAAGGGAGAGCAGAGTGGGAAGAGGTTGGTGCAATTGCCCATGAAGACCCCAGAAGCCCACTGTAGGGGGGGATTTATATATACACATGTTTAAAGGAAGATTTGTAATTAGCCTTAGCAGGATACTCACAGCCTGACACAAGGTGTCTCCTTGGAGAGTCAGTATGCCCTTTACTTGATCCGAGCTGCAAGACAGGAGCAGAAGATGGTCACACGGACATACTTATTTGGCCACAATGACTATAGGAGGAGTCTCTATAACCCCACGGCAGATTGTACCAAAACCAGGCCTACTCTTTATATTGGGGGCAGCAAGTGACTATGCCCAAACTGTGTCCCTTACTACTAAATTGGAAACAATGCTAATCTCCTAATCCTATAGCAGCTAAGGGTCTCGTCTGAAGTGTATAAGGAAGAAGCAGTGGCTTGTAGTGCTCACCTTGTGGCTCCCAGTGCAAAGTTCTCTTGTTTGGTGGGGCCTTCGCCTACACCGCTGGGAAGAGTGAACCTCCGGGAAGCTTCCTGCATCAGAAAAGAATGCATGGAGTAAATGGCTGCAGGCTGAGTTATACAGGGAACTCTGAGGATCACTCATGTATTACAAGGGATAATGTACCCCTACTGTAAATGATAAGGATATTAGAAGTCACTGAGGGGTTCTGTGACCATATAAAGGCACAAGGCTGCAGGCTGAGTTATACAGGGAACTCTGAGGATCACTCACGTATTAAAAGGGATGATGTGCCCCCTACTGTAAACGATAAGGATATTAGAAGTCACTGAGGGGTTCTGTGACCATATAAGGCACAAGGCTGCAGGCTGAGTTATACAGAGAACTCTGAGGATCACTCATGAATTAGAAGGGATAATGTACCCCCTACTGTAAACGATAAGGATATTAGAAGTCACTGAGGGGTTCTGTGACCATATAAAGGCACAAGGCTGCAGGCTGAGTTATACAGGGAACTCTGAGGATCACTCACGTATTACAAGGGATAATGTGCCCCCTACTGTAAACGATAAGGATATTAGAAGTCACTGAGGGGTTCTGTGACCATATAAAGGCACAAGGCTGCAGGCTGAGTTATACAGAGAACTCTGAGGATCACTCATGAATTAGAAGGGATAATGTACCCCCTACTGTAAATGATAAGGATATTAGAAGTCACTGAGGGGTTCTGTGACCATATAAAGACACAAGGCTGCAGGCTGAGTTATACAGGGAACCGAGTATCACTCATGTATTATAAGGGATAATGTACCCCCTACTGTAAATGATAAGGATATTAGAAGTCACTGAGGGGTTATGTGACCATATAAAGACACAAGGCTGCAGGCTGAGTTATACAGGGAACCGAGTATCACTCATGTATTATAAGGGATAATGTACCCCCTACTGTAAATGATAAGGATATTAGAAGTCACTGAGGGGTTCTGTGACCATATAAAGGCACAAGGCAGAGTTATACAGGGAACTCTGAGGCACTTAAGGCCTTCAATGTCTTGTATTTGTATATAATCAGGTCACAGTGTTGTGTTACTAGAATGTGGTCTAACCACTTAGCATTGTGGTATAAAACACTGTTACAATGAGATAAGGAGGGGACAGAAGCAGCACAACGGAGATAATGAAATGAATTATACAGAAGCGCTAAGACCTGAAGCTTTTCTTGGAAACACAGGAGAACCACATTGCTCTCTCCACACGAGGTAAACAAACCCTGGTGACCCGTATCTCCGGATGGATAATGCAAATACAAGTCCACCTGCGTGCAATGACCTTGTCAAACACAGACTAGTTGTTTTGAGGCCATTTTGGGTTCTAACAGCTGTCATGCTGAGCACGGAGTCTGCGGCGCCTATACTGACCTTCAAGATGTCCTGCAACTGCTTCAGAACAGAATGGACCTCCTCTTTCAGGAGCCATTTGAACTCTTCCTCCTAGAAGAAAGAAAGAACAGGCAAGAAGTTAACAGTCTGTTCTGACTCCAGGTCATCAATCGGTTGGTTTCTGCTACATTGTTTCGGGAGTCAGAACGAGCAGTGCAGAGAATATAAAAAGACAGACAGACACACCGCTTTCTATAGCAGTTACATTTATAGACAACTTTAAAACATGTATTGAAAGTACACTGCAAAGTTGCTTAGAATTATATTGGGTTTACATCCCCTTTAATAGAGATGAAAGTTAACTTTCTGTTCAGAGACTTAGAGACCTATTTGTAAAGGGCTGAATTTGGCGAACTTCTATTTATGAAACGGTGACAGACACAGTTTATTCTGAAACTATTACTCAGTTGTCTACCACTCTATCTGACCTCACCCTATTTATATACAAGAGCTTCAACATTCTTTTCAAGCAAAATATTAACCAATCACTTTGTTCTTTGGCTCCAAAAATTCTACTTCATCTATACATTTCTGTTATCTGCTACTGACTTGAATGCAGCAGAAAAAAAAAATTCTCCTCCTGGTCTGTTATTCGGCTGGTTTCAGCTAAAATCGATTCACAAGTCAGAGTCAGCACTGCAGAAAATACAACAGAACAGTCTTTACACAGAGAACCATAAAACTATGGCAACATCGGTATTTCCCTTACTAAGCACAATTCTACAGGAACAGTCCCCTAAGTTTGCTCATAGTCTGTAAAGAGAGATCCCATAAAACTATGGCAGCATAGGTATTCCCCTGTACTAAGCACAATTCTGCAGGAACAGCCCCTAAGTTTGCTCATAGTCTGTAAAGAGAGATCCCATAAAACTATGGCAGCATAGGTATTCCCCTGTACTAAGCACAATTCAGCAGGAACAGCCCCTAAGTTTGCTCATAGTCTGTAAAGAGAGATACCATAAAACTATGGCAGCATAGGTATTCCCCTGTACTAAGCACAATTCTGCAGGAACAGCACCCTAAGTTTGCTCATAGTCTGTACAGAAATATACCATAAAACGATGGCAGCATAGGTATTCCTCTGTACTAACAGCCCCCTAAGTTTGCTCATAGTCTGTACAGAGATGTACCTTAAAACTATGGCAGCATAGGTATTCCCTGTACTAAGCACAATTCAGCAGGAACAGCCCCTTAAATGTGTTCATAGTCTGTACAGAGAGATTCCATAAAACTATGGCAGCATAAGTATTCTCTAAAATAAAGCTACGATGAAAGCGGCAGCAGACGTCAAGCAAGCAGTTTGTTGCACCAATAAGTGTGTTTGTACCCCCAAGTGCTGACAGTAGAGGGCACATATTTGGAATGAGCCATTCAGAATGGCTGCAGGGCATGTCAGTGAGGTTGGTGCTTACAATACAAACAGAAAGGTCGGCACAGGCAGCATTCCTCCAGTTCTATGCACTAATTCTAACCCCAAGCAGGACAGGGCTCCTCAGGTACCTCATTAGAAGGCACAGGGTGGCACCAGTCAATGTTTATTATTATTTAAGCCCCTTGTGAGAGATGTTTTCTTAAAAGACAAGTAAGGGCTGAAGTTGCCATATTAGAGTTTCCTCACATACAGCATTATTAGTGATGTCACTAACTTGGAAGGCCTTAAGTAGAGTTTCAGGTCAGCCCCAAGTCCCCTCCAATGGTTGTACTCCCAGCACATGGGCACAGAGTATATGCAGTCATTCAAGTGTCGTGCTTTACTGGCAGTACCTGCATTTTACACAGAAAGGCCAGTGACTGACAGGAAGTCAGGGGCTCCTGCACAAAGATGGCAGCCACAAGTGCTTCAAATACATGGTGAAACCTTTAGGCGATGTTTCCTACGTAAACTAATATAGAATTTCAGGATCTTATAAGGAGCAAAACTGCTTTCATGTTCTTTAAACCAGTGACCTGGTTGGCTGTTTGGCACGGAGGCTCTTATTATTCATCTGTGTGCAGCTTCACTCCCACAATCCCCTCACATTCTAAGGTTACTCGCTAGCTTAGACACGAGCGCACACACCACTATATTGCCCATTCCATATCGGTGTCTCCTCACGGCTGTATTCAAACATCTGGCCAACAGCCGCTCGCACTCGTCCAAGGCTATTTTACCTCAAGATTTAAATCCTTCAGCCATACCATAGCAATGGCTTGTGGTAAACAGAATGATGTTGGGTTGTTGGTATCAGAAAATAAAATGTGTATAGTGAAGCGTGCCTGTATGGGGAAGTGTAATCACATAGACCCCTCCTTCTCTCACAAAACAGCAGTCCTGCTCTGCTTTACGGCAGGCATTCTAGCCATCACTCATACCAGAAGGCTCCAACATCTATCTGATACACATTGTTCATATCGCTGCAAGATCTGAGCCCTTCACATGTTCAATTAGCAGTGGAGTAAGAAAGAAAAAGTAGGAAGCAAAGGAAACTCCACTGCAATCATGTGCAAAAGTATAAAATAATCAATGCAACCGAATATTGGCCACTACTATTCACACATTTGTTTAAAAAAATAAAAAATAAAAAAACCCCACAAACTAAACTTTTTTTTTTTTAAAAAAAGGTACATCTTGGGACAACAGGATAGCATTAGAGCTAGAGGCCAGTATACCACAAACAGCTTCATCTAATCACGGGTTGTACATAATTAGATAAGCAGGGAAAAACATGACTTGATGGCTGGGTTTCTGGTCACAATACCGCCAGTATTTTCTCTCTCACGCTCTTCAATTAAGTTTAATTTCCTATGTACAACCCACATTGGTAAAGTAAAGACATCTGGTTATCTCTCTGTAACGGCTATGAGCAAACTTAGGGGGCTGTTCCTGCAGAATTGTGTTTAGTACAAGGAATACCTATGCTGCCATAGTTTATGGTATCTCTCTGTACAGACTATGAGCAAAACTTAGGGGGCTGTTCCTGCAGAATTGTGCTTATTACAGGGGAATACCTTTGCTGCCATAGTTTATGGTATCTCTCTGTACAGACTATGAGCAAACTTAGGGGGCTCTTCCTGCAGAATTGTGCTTAGTATAGGGGATCTTAGCAATAACAAAACTGTAACTTTTAATCAAAAAGTCATTAGACATCCGAAATGCTGAGCATATATATATATATATATATATATATATATGTGAGACCACAAAGCAACAAGTAAAATTTATAATCAGGGGATGTAAAATTGAGGTTTCACTGTATTACAACATGCAATCAAGTTATATACCGGTAAGCCTGTTACCCCTTTTAAAGCTATTTACAAAGGATAATACTTCCTTCCAGTTCAGTTAATGTCGGTAAAAAACTTTTGTCCTTGAGATGAAAATAGCTCCTCTGCTATTATCTTCCCAGCACCTCTTCCTTCCTCCGATCTCCTTTCAGAATTACTGAGTCGCTTCAGTTGCTGTGTACTCTGACCCTGCAAATTGGCTTGCTGTATAATGAAGGAACAGGAGTCCCAAAGGCCACACCTGACCATGGCAAACGAATGTCCTTCAGCAATGCCCACCCTTTTCTGTACATCAGGCATTTTCTCCGGAATTTTACCTGCCTGCATGTATAGAGAAAATGCCAACTCTCCTTGATACGGAGTGTCCGTGGCGTCTTGGAAATCCCCATACACAAGCAGATAAGCTTCAAATTGGTCTAAAGGGCCCAAATCAGCACATTAAATCTGCCCATCTATAGCCACCTTAAAGGGGTTGTTCACCTTTGAGTTAACTTTTATTAAGATATAGAGAGTGATATTCTGAGACAATTTTCAATTGGTTTTCATTTAATATTATTAGTGTTTTTTGAGCTATTTAGCTTTTTATTCAGCAGCTCTCTAGTTTGCAATTTCAGCAACATGGTTGCTAGGGCCAAAATTCCCGTAGCAACCATGCAACGATTTGGATAAGAGACTGGAATATGAATAAGAGAGACCTGAATGTATTAATTTGAAGAGAAAGGAATATAAATAGGAGAGGCCTGAATAGAAAGGGGAGTAATAAAAAGTAATAATAATATATTTGTAGCCTAACAGAGCATGTGTTTTTTAGATGGGGTCAGTGACCCCCATTTGAAAGCGGAAGAGTCAGCAGAAAAAGGCAAATAAAATAAATAATGACGATCAATTGAAAAGTTGCTTAGAATCGGTCATTCTGTAACATACTAAAATGTTAACAGAAAGGTGACTCATGAAATAATGTCAGATCCCCTGGATTCTGCTACATTGTTTGAGTCAGATGATAAATTGTTCCATTCAGTTGTTTAATATGGCTGCACTGCATGTAAATATATTCTCTCGCTCTCTGAGGATTATGGAGTGTATCTACCACACAATGGAATTATAATATCCCAATTCTGTGTGTATGGTGGGAGCAGCGCTACTGGAATTTAAATCAAGCTTCACGTGACCCTCCCCAACATCCCGGCTCAGCAGCCAAAACAAATTCCTGGAAACTGCTGTGAGCTACTGCCAGCTATTGATTCATTCATAAAATGAGTGGCAGGCATACATAAAATAATAAATGCTGCTTCATGACAAAACAAAAATGTTATTTTAAGCAGTTCTTCAATTTAAGTGCTATTGGGTTCAGTTCCCCTTTAAACAACGATTGTTATGCACCCCAGCACATAGCCAAAGGGCAAGATCTCTTGCTTAACCACCTTGCATAATGCTCTCGTATGTGAAGTTAGTGCACAAGCATGGATATACCATGTGTATTGCACAACCCAGAGTAACAAGGTATGAGTTTACACATTGTTGCACCAGCAACACAAGCAATACAAAGACACACGCCTATTGCCCTGTCATTTCCCAAACAAGCAGAAGCAGAGTTGACAGGCTGGCTGTTTACCAGCCAAATTGAACTACTAATTTAAAGCCCGGCCTAGGATGGAACTGCTTTCTGGCAGGCTGTTGTTTCTCCTACTAAATGTCACTGAATGTGTCGCAGTGGGACCTGGATTTTACTATTGAGTTCTTTTCTAATATCTACCAGGCAGCTGTTATCTTGTGTTAGGGAGCTGCTATCTGGTTACTTTCCCATTGTTCTGTTGTTGGGCTGCTGGGGGGAAAGGGAGGGGGGTGATATCACTCCAACTTGCAGTACAGCAGTAAAGAGTGGCTATAGTTTATCAGAGCACAAGTCACATGACTGGGGGCAGCTGGGAAACTGACAATATGTCTAGCCCGATGTCAGATTTCAAAATTAAATATAAAAAAAATCTGTTTGCTCTTTTGAGAAATTGATTTCAGTGCAGAATTCTGCGTTTTGGAAAAATGACAGTATCCCTTTAATGTAAGACTACAATACCCAGCATGCAATGGGACTGACTTGTGTATAAGTCAGGGGTTACCAGATTTTGGGCTCTGTTACCCAGTCTCCAGTCCCATTCTCATATTTTCCGGTGACTTTCCTCAATTATAGACAATTTTGGGGCCACCAAAATGTCTAAAGGTTGTCCAGTCTTACCAATGTTTATTGAAATTGTACAGGTATAGGATCCCTTATCCAGAAAGCCATTATCCAGAAAGCTCCGAATTACGGAAAGGCCTTCTCCCATAGACTCCATTTTATATAAATAATGGAAATTTTTTAAAAATTATTTCCTTTTTCTGTGTAATAATAAAACTGTAACTTGTACTTGATCCCAACTCAGATATAATTAATCCTTATTGGAAGCAATACCAGATTATTGGGTTTATTTAATGTTTACATGATTTTCTAGTAGACTTAAGGCATGAAGATCCAAACTACGGAAAGATCCGTTATCCGGAAAATCCCAGGTCCCGAGCATTCTGGATAATAGGTCCCATACCTGTATATGTATTAGGGCCTTATGGAGCCCCTATACATCCCAGGCTCCCCTCTGTAGTGATGGGCGAATCGGTCACATTTAGCTTCATGGAAAAATTTGTGAAACAGTGAAAATAAATATTCATTTATTTTTTTTAGAAATGTTTTCACTGCACATATAGGGGCCGATTCACTAAGGGTCGAATATCAAGGGTTAATTAACCCTCGATATTCGACTAGGAATTGAAATCCTTCGACTTCGAATATCGAAGGATTTAGCGCAGATAGTTTGATCGAACAATCGAAGGATTATTCCTTAGATCGAACGATTAAATCCTTTGAATCGAACTATTAAATCCTTGGAATCGAACGATTCGAAGGATTTAAATCCAACGATCAAAGGAATATCCTTTGATCAAAAAAAGTTAGCCTTCCCCATAGGCTAACATTGACTTCGGTAGCTTTTAGATGGCGAACTAGGGGGTCGAAGTATTTTTTAAAGAGACAGTACTTCGACTATTGAATGGTCGAATAGTTGAACGATTTTTACTTTGAATCCTTCTATTCGAAGTCGTAGTCGATGGTCGAAGTAGCCCAAAAAAAACTTTGAAATTCGAAGTTTTTTAACTTCGAATCCTTCACTCGAAGTTAGTGAATCAGCCCCATTGTGTTTTTTTAGGCTACTTTTGAAGTGCCTCTTGGCTAGTTTTGGGCTGGTTTTGTAGCTGGTTTTGAAAATTAGACCTGGAAAGCCTGGGCAGCAGTGACATCCGCCCAGTGTAAAAGAGAGAGGCTGGAGCAGGGGAGCCATTTACACCACACACATCCATGCAGAATCTGCAGTCAGCTTGACAACGTGATTCCCAGTGCCGCTCAGTAAAGATTAATACTGACATTTATTAAGCAAATTGCGTGTTGCTTTTATTGATGGCCCCTGTCTCTATATGGGATTGGGGGGATGGGGGTCACACACAGGCCCGGACTGGCAATCTGTGGGTTCTGGCAAATACCAGAGGGGCTGCTATACGGTGCCATAGAAAGTCAGTATTTAGTGGGCTGATTGGGCCTCGGAGTACCTGAAATGGCAGGGCCCATTTTAATTCTAAGTCCGGACCTGGTCACACATAAAAAACTTGTTGTACCTATTAGATATTTCTATAGGGCCACAATTTGATCCTGTAGAAACAGATCAATGTGAGTGGCCCATGTGATATAGTGAATAATATAAATTAATAGATTGGCTTCCAGGACCTGAGCATGGACATGGCATGACACCCTATAGTGGGTATGGGCAGGTCCTGGAAGCCAATATTGATTCATATCCAGTATATCCCAGATATTATCTCTATATAATACACAAAAGCCATGAATATCCTGTAAATTATATCCTTATAAACGGTGAGTAGTGATGTCATCAGTTATAAACGGTGAGTAGTGATGTCATTTCTGTCACATGACTCACTAAAATTTGTGTATTATAATAAATAAAGTACCCCCAGTTGTAAAATATGAGGATATTAGAAGTTACCTCGGAGTTCCATGACCTGTATAAAAACACTCGGCCTTCGGCCTCGTGTTTTTATATGGTCATGAAACTCCTCGGTAACTAATAATATCCTTATATTTTACAAGAGGGGGTACTTTATTCACTATATCATGAGCAGACACTCCCAATAGGGACCAGAAGGGAGACTGTGGCTCTAAGTGATGGAACAGAACAGGAAGGATGTTGGGATAAGGGAAGAGCTACTGCAGAACCACATCGTACATCGACCAACTGCAACAACGTGCAAACGCCAAGTAACAGCAGAAAAGGCAGGAAGTAAGGTATCGGAGGCAGCATAGTGTTCGGCAGGGCAGCCATCAGGGGGGGACAGGGGGGAGAGTTGTAGGGGGCCCCGAGGGTAAGGGGGGCCCCGGCCATGCCACCCTTATTCGATTAGCCGGGCCCCCGTCTTTCTGGGAGCTGCTGACTTCGAGAAGGCATGGACGTTTAAGGGGCCCTGGCCACTAATTTTCTTATAATGTGGGGGGAGGTCCTGGCCACAATTTTTTTTTTTATGGGGGGCCCTGACCACCAATATCTTTTTAATTTTTATTAACATGTGGGAACCCTAGCCCTCAATATTTTGGGTGGTAGGGGCGGATCTGTGGGGTGGGGAGGGCGGACCTGGAATTTTCCAGGGGGCCCAGGAAATGTTGTCGTATGGGGCCCTGTGATTTCTGATGGCGGTCCTGGTGTTCGGCACTCACCAGAATGCTCCTCTCCGCGCTGCTCGCCGATGCGGCCGCCGCAGCCATCCTGAGCTCAGTGGAACGCAGAGCCCTAACATACGGATTACAGTGCCGGCAAAAGCTCCTCCCCGCGCCGCAATTGGACGAGAGTTGCTCTCTACCGTATCTGATTGGCTACGGTTCCAGCCAGCGCTTTCCACTGTTCGTTCACTGCCTGGGAAGGGAACCATTCCCAACGCTGATTGGAAGAGGATTGTGATGTTGCTATGTGGTCATTGGTCGCGCCTGCAGCTGATAGGATCGCAGTGATTGGCTAAGGTCGCATGATGGGTCGCAGTGATTGGCTAAGGGACTGGGTAGCCGAGCTAGTACCAGAGTGATGGCGGGGGGCGAGGAGAACATTATTGCCGATATCTGACTGCAGAATAATCCATCACTACCCATCAGACAGGCCGCAAGTGCTGGTGCTTTACTGAAAACTAACTTCTCTTCACTGCTGTCACTGCTCTTGCCATAATAAACATAAATAGTGCTGGTAACCTGACTCCTCGCTTTACCTTCATTGACCTTTTACTGATTAATCGTAGCAGCCAACCAATAGCATTCAGACTGAGCTCTGTATAAACAAGCACCTCCCTTCCCCACACTGCTGCCTGTGTCCATGGTTTATGGATCAGGAGGAGTTCATTATACAGTGGGACTGTTAGACTGCCTTCTCATTATCCCATAATAGCTCTGAAGAACCAGGGGAGAATGAAAGCAGTCTCACTCTTCTGCACTGGTTTTAAAGAGAAACCCACACCATTTTTTTGCCACTTTTCAATAAACAATAATTTGCAAATGTAATTATAGATCTCATCTGAAAGCTGTAGGTCTGGACTGGGATTCAAATTAGGCCCCAGCCTTTCAAGTATGGCCCAAACAGCCCCCACCAGACTATTAAATAGTGACTGTCTGTGGCATCTTACAACATCCCCTCAACAGCCATTTTAATAGAACGCTCTATTTGTTTATCTGTTCTTTGGTACTGACTCTTGTAACATTATAGCAGAGGTGGACCTGCCCATACCTACAAGGAACCAAGTCCTTCATTTTCTTGGGGTAAATCCCAGTTGAATTCCTCCAAACAAACACCTGACCCCTCCCCTTGTCTTTCTTTGAGTTTGTGCCCAGAAGTATGGGGCGATGGGACATCAGGATCCACAATTATAATTAGAAACAAGAAGAAGAGATGGTACCAGAGTGATGGCTGGGGTTGAGGAGAACATTAGGCAATAGAGCGATGTCTAAGGGGGAAAGGAGATTCGGCACCAGAATAATGGATGCAGGTAAGAATGTTATTAGGTGCCAAGATGATGCAGGTAGGAAAGATATAAGGTGACAATGATAGCTCTGATGTGAAGAGTGGAAAACCAGAACGGCAGCTGGGGGCAAATTTGAGTTTAGGTACAAGAGTTATGGCTGGGGGTGAAGGAGATTAGATACCAGAATGACAGACTGGGAAGAGATTAGGTACCAGATTATGGAGATGAGAAGGTAGGTAATGGTGAACCAGAGTAATGGCAGAGCGCTGAGAAGCAGATTAGGAAGAAGAGTGATGGTTTGGGTCTGAGAAGCAGATTAGGAAGAAGAGTGATGGTTTGGGTCTGAGAATCAGATTAGGAAGAAGAGTGATGGTTTGGGTCTGAGAATCAGACTAGGAAGAAGAATGATGGTTTGGTTCTGAGAAGCAGATTAGGAAGAAGAGTGATGGCTGGGGAGTGAGAAGCAGATTAGGAAGAAGAGTGATGGTTGGGGGATGGGGAGTGAGAAGTAGATTAGGAAGAAGAGTGATGGTTGGGGGATGGGGAGTGAGAAGCAGATTAGGAAGAAGAGTGATGGTTGGGGGATGGGGAGTGAGAAGCAGATTAGGAAGAAGAGTGATGGTTGGGGGATGGGGAGTGAGAAGTAGATTAGGAAGAAGAGTGATGGTTGGGGGATGGGGAGTGAGAAGCAGATTAGGAAGAAGAGTGATGGTTGGGGGATGGGGAGTGAGAAGCAGATTAGGAAGAAGAGTGATGGTTGGGGGATGGGGAGTGAGAAGCAGATTAGGAAGAAGAGTGATGGCTGGGGAGTGAGAAGCAGATTAGGAAGAAGAGTGATGGCTGGTGAGTGAGAAGTAGATTAGGAAGAAGAGTGATGGCTGGTGAGTGAGAAGTAGATTAGGAAGAAGAGTGATGGTTGGGGGATGGGGAGTGAGAATCAGATTAGGAAGAAAAGTGATGGTTGGGGGATGGGGAGTGAGAATCAGATTAGGAAGAAGAGTGATGGTTTGGGTCAGAGAAGCAGATTAGGAAGAAGAGTGATGGCTGGGGGCCGAGAAGCATATCTAATTTCTACTCACCCAATCATGGCGGCCATACAAGTTAACAGAACAAGTCCAAGTAGAAAGGACAAGCCGGACACAATATACCAAGGAAGGCTTTATTTTTTTTTAATTTTTTGCCAGTAGCTTTGCTAATTGCACAAAACTCACTTATTACCCATGCCCTCCCACCCTATATATCACACTATTTTGAATGACAAAAACTTTATAAAACAGAAACATCCCACCCCTTTCACAACTGCCCCACCCCTCAACATCAACAAAAAGAAAAAAATAATAATAAAAATAATTGAAAACCTTATGTTAATCAGTTACCGGATCAGCAGGTAAAGTAGCAAGTGTGGTACAGGGAACGGGGGGCACAGGGGGAGTTATTAGGAATCTGCAGGCAGCAAGAGCTAATCAACAAAAACAAGTAATAAAATCTAAAACATGAAGCTCGAGTTTTAGGCCTCGAAAAACATACGAGGATAGCAAGCTTCTCTGGTCATCTATACCCTTATACTATCTTATACCGTTACTCTGCTGTAATACTGAATGGTCACTGCTAAAGGCAGCCCATGTATAAACCAACATGACAGTTGGACAATGGGTGCCATATATGTTCAGCTATTAGTAGGCATCTGGCAGCAGTTGGTATATTCCAGTGATCAATGCAAACTTCCTATTACCCTCTGGCACCCTTTATCCATGGAAGCAACCACTTTTCCCACAACCAACATATATGGCAGGTCCTATATCTTGTCTATCCATTGCTCAGCAGTTGTTAATAAGTCTGCGTTGACTTGTTGGGCTGGAGCCTCGGCAGCAGTTCTGCAGAGCTCAACTACAAGGTCTAGCTGGTGCACCATGAAGGACATGGAGTCTCATGTGAGTCCTACATCTACACAAAGTAATCTTGCCATGGACTCCTATGCAGGATGTATCAGCTCCCATTTCCTCTCAACAATTGCGGTTGCCATATGAAGAATTAAAGGGGAACTGTCACAAAAATGAAAATGTAATATAAGCTTACTCATACTGAAATAAGAAACGTTCTAAATACAATCAATCAAATTTTCTGTACCGTTTCTGAAATAATCAAGTTTATCTTCGCTATCACTCTCTCATCATCGATTTCTCTTCATTCTCTCTTCTGCAGGAAGTGGGTGTCAAATAATCATTGACAGTTAGATCCAATATATCTTATAGGGGGGCTCCTTTAGCCTAGAAGATGTATTAGAGCTCACTCTATTCAAATCACCAGACATCGCGTCTCTCTACATGCAGGAATTCTGCAAAAGGCAGTTATTTTGTTAGATTTTGTTTGTACTGGAATTCGTTTTTTGAGTGAGCTCTAACACATCTGCTAGGAAAGGAAGCCCCCCTATAAGATATATTGGATCATTAATCTAAAACCCAACTGCTGAATGAAAAGAGAATGAAGAGAAACAGATGCTGAGAGAGGGATAGTGATGGTAAAGTTGATAATTTCAGAAACAGTACAGAATTTTTAATTGATTGTATTTAGAAAGTTTCTTATTTCAGTATGATGAAGCTTATATAAAATTTTAATTTTAGTGACAGTTCCCCTTTTAAGATGGCCATACACTATAAGATCCACTTGTTTGGCTCCCCAATATGCCCACCAAAGGCAGGGCAATAACCGCTAATCTGATCATTTGGCCCTAGGGTCAAACCTGCCGATTGATATGTGGTCAATATTTGGCCAGTTATTGGTCAGGGAGGCAGTCAGAGCGACCTATACATGGGCAGATAAGATGCTGAATCGGTGTAAAGGACCCGAATAAACATCTTAAATCTGCCTTTATGGCTACCCTTACCCACCCTTGATAACAATACAAGCATATTAAAGGCCAAGTCTATGATGCCTTATTCTTGGCTATTCCAAAATTCAAGAGGAGGCAACACAAGAGCCAAGGAGGTTAAAATGCTGGAGAATCATCTCAGGTGCTACTGGTCTGAACAAATGTATAAAAAATGTTTTTATTATTTTGGATGACTGTCATATTGCATCAACACCTTGTTATTCCTCTGGATCCTTTTACCTCAGTAGAAAAGTGAATGGAAGCAATGTGCCCTATTCTAGCTTATCTGTGTGCACGCATGGATGGGGGAGGTGGGGAGATCTTTGCATGCACAGGAGAGGGAAGAGGTGACTCCTTTCATTAAAAACAAAATTAAAACAAAGTTAAAAAGCATTTTAAAAAAAATTAAATAAATAAAGACATTATAAAAGGTACAGAATGGTAAAAAGTAATAACGGCGTAGCTGCCAACGATAGTGAGACGGCAATGGCACTGGGTTAGGGCAACAGGTTTGGGGTGTACGAGTCTGAAACCCTACTGAGATAGGTCGTAAATCTGGACTTAAATGAAGTCAAAGTTATTATGGATACTTAGCTGATGACTGCTCTAGTGCAAAGGAGGCATACCGTATATGGTTTGTCTGACGAGCAGTATGGAAGGAGGCTTACAATGGCGACTCTAAAACAGCTGCAACTTAAAGGGGAACTATTGCGAAAAGGAAAACTGAATATAAGCTTCATCGCACGGAAGTAAGAAACTTTCTAAATACAATGAATTTAAAATTCTGCTTTGTTTCTGAAATAATCAAGTTTGTATTCACTATTCCTCTCTCAGCATCTGTTTCTCCTCATTCTGTCTTCATGCAGCAGTTGGGTGTCAGATATTCATTGACAGTTAGATCCAATATATCTTATAGGGGGGGCTCCTTTTGCCTAAAGGATGTATTAGAGCTCACTCTATTAAAATCACCAGACATCACGTCTCTCTACATGCAGGATTTGTGCAAAAGGCAGTTATTTTGTCAGGTTTTGTCTGGAATCAGTTGAGTGAGCTCTCATACATCAAAAGAACATCTAGCTAATAGATCTGCTAGGAAAGGAATCCTCCCTATAAGATATATTGGACTGTCAATGAATATCTGACACCCAACTGCTGCATGAAGAAAGAATGAAGAGAAACAGATGCTGAGACAAATTCTGCATGTAGAGAGACAGGATGTCTGGTGATTTTAAAAGAGTGAGCTCTACATTTTCTAAGCAAAAAGAGCCCCCTATATGGATCATTCATCTGACACCCAACTGCTGCATGAAGACAGAATGAAGAGAAACAGATACTGAGAGAGGAATAGTGACGATCAACTTGATTATTTCAGAAACAATGCAGAATTTTAATTGATTGTATTTAGAAAGATTCTTATTTCAGTATGATGAAGCTTATATTACATTTTCCTTTTGTGATAGTTTCCTTGTAAAGCAACCCTCAGCATCTGCAAAGCTTGGGACATATCTTAGGCAATACCGGATGGCAAGGGAGAGTTGAATCCAGAAGAATGACCAACAGCATTGATGTGGCACAAACCAAAATGCAGAACTGTCAACTAACAAACCTGGAGTAAAGGTAGAGGAGAACCCCCTACTAATCCTCACCATATATTCTGCCGTCATTGGGTCTACTGAAGCTACCCAAGGACAAATAGGACAACATTACATTTAGGCAGGTGATCAGAAGAAGCCGCATCAGCACTGTGATAGGTGGGGGGGGGGGAGGTTGACTGAACGATAAGGAAGAAAAACAAAGAAACTTCTTGTGCGCTGTACCACTAGGAAAGGAATCTTCTAAGAAAGTAGTCATCCGAAGGACACACGTTCTTGTTAAAACCAGAGTTGCTGGAGTACACAAGCCAATGTTCATATGTCCTTGAATCATGAAGAAGAAGAAGTTTAGAAGCCTCAGGATGAACATGCACTGGGGACAGCTTCAAATAGAATGTCTCAGGCCAAGCTAGAGATGGTCCAAAGTTGCGGATGAGAAGTGGATGGTGGGTGATGACAGAAGCTCTCTATAAAACAGTTGCATTTAATACAAAGCTGGATGGAACCCAGCGCCCACTTCCTCTCTGAAAAGAAGCCGACGCGCTGAGGATTCACAAGGACTTGAGCAATGATGCACAAGGTAGGAACACACACACACAGAAAAAAAAATTAAAAGGGTGAAGAAAAATGAGTCAAGAGATGGGGTCTGACTGGTGTTTTAAAAACCAAATAATAATGAATCCATATATGATGACAATGGGACCTAGTGGATGTAGGCCCTGTACACGGCAGACATATCATTATCCGATTGGTCCAACGCTTTTGCCCTCTTGTAGACCTGGAGATGAGCAGAGAAGAGGAAACCATTAATAAAAGTAAAACGATTGCTGTTACAACCTTGGAACAGACACGTCCGATATCAGATCGTGCACATTGTCTTTGAGATTTAGTGTAGGAATGCTTCCCAAAAGGCAGAGACAAAAGGTAGCACAACTGCTTTTAAATATTGCATTACAAAGCTATTGTAACTGGATATGGTTCTCCTGGGAGATGCAGATAGTTTAAGTTCCTGGGTCAGATGTATGTTAAAGGACCAGAAAAAACAAATTTTTAAAAAAAAAAATTCGTAAGTATGCTACGAAAAAAAGACACCAACACATATTAAACTTTAAAATCGCTAAGTCTTTATTAAGAAATATCGCTCCTCTTCAGAAAAGGCATTCAGCGATCCATCATGCAGTGCTCGAATTCTTCACCCTGCCTTTTATATAGGAGATAGGAAGGGAAGAGAAATCGAGCGCCACACAATGGATCGTCGCCCTGTTGCCGTTTCTAAAGAGGAACAGAAGTGGAGTTTCGGTAAGTTATTTCTTAATAAAGACTTAGCGATTTTAACGTTTACTATGGTTTTTTTGTTTTTTTTCGTAGCATACGAATGATTTTTTAAAAAAATTTTTTTGCTGTTCCTGGTCCTTTAAAGGGGAACTATCATGAATATTAAAATTTTATCTAAGCTTCAGCAGACTGAAAAAAGAAATGTTCTAAATACAATCAATTAAATATTCTGTACCGTTTCTGAAATAATTAAGTTTATCTTCACTATTCCTCTCTCAGCATCTGTTTCACTTCTGCAGGAATTGGGTGTCAGATAATCATTGACAGTTAGATCCAATATATTTTTAAGGGGGGCTCCTTTTGCCTAGAAGATGTATTACAGCTCACTCTATTAAAATCACCAGACACCGTGTCTCTCTACATGCAGGATTTGTGCAAAAGGCAGTTATTTTGTTAGATTTTGTTTGTACTGGAATCAGTTATATGATTGAGCTCTAATACATCTTCTAGGCAAAAGGAGCCCCTCTATAAGATATATTGGATCTAACTGTCAATGAATATCTGACACCCAACTTCTGCATGAAGACAGAATGAAGAGAAACAGATGCTGAGAGAGGGATAGTGAAGATAAACTTCATTATTTCAGAAACAGTACAGCATTTTGAATTGATCGTATTCAGAAAGTTTCTTATTTCAGTATGATAAATTTTCATTTTTGCTATAGTTTCCCTGGCCACATTAGTTGGGGCCTGTGTGAGGTTGACCAGTGGGCTAATGTCCCTGGAGAGGGTCTCTGTCAAACAAGTATGGAGCCTTATAACGTTTAATGGCAGCCCTGGCTCCACCCGTTACACAATTACAGAAAGCCCATCTGAGAGATGGGATGTAGAAAATTCATAGTCTAAGACGAGTTTTCCAACCATTTACCTCATTTGCTGCAGCCGCCATGGGAGTTGGGTGGTTAACAGAATCTCCGAGAGCAATGGCTAACCTCAGGTCCTTCTGGATGTACTTTAGGTAAAAGTCAGGCTTGAAATTCCCCTGCAGGATGTCTACAAGCGAAAGTCAGTGGTTAGAAATACCGCTGTGCCGTTTATCTCTATTGTTCCAGTAAGAACAGCATTTAGCAGAAAGAAAAGCAAATATTGGTCACATTTTTTTTTTACTCTGAGCATTTGCTACTGGATATCCACTGTGGGTTCCTATTATTTATATACAGCATGACTGTATGACATAAAGCTCTAACCAGATATACAATTAAGTAAACTGCTTGACAACCTTTGCCCGCTGGTGGGGGCTGGGAATTGTACTGCAACAACAGCTCACGCAACACTGATCTGATACGGTCACAATTTTCTATATACTCTGTTACTGTTGTCCTGATATATACTCTACCTGTTACTGCTGTCCTACTCTTAGGGATGCACCGAATCCAGGATTTGGTTCGGTATTCAGCCAGGATTTGGCCTTTTTTAGCAGGATTTGAGCGAATCGTTGTGCCTGGCCGAACTGAATCCTAATTTGCATATGCAAATTAGGAGAGGGGAGGGAAATCGCATTACTTTTTTGTCACAAATAAAGGAAGTAAAAAATGTTTTTCCCTTCCACCCCTAATTTGCATATGCAAATTAGGATTCGGTTTGGTATTCGGACGAATCTTTTACGAAGGATTCGGGGGTTCGGCCAAATCCAAAATAGTGGATTCGGTGCATCCCTACCTACTATATACTCTACCTGTTAAAGCTGTCCTACTATATACTCTACCTGTTACTGCTGTCCTACTATATACTCTACCTGTTGCTGCTGTCCTACTATATACTCTACCTGTTGCTGCTGTCCTACTATATACTCTACCTGTTACTGCTGTCCTACTATATACTCTACCTGTTGCTGCTGTCCTTCTATATACTCTACCTGTTATCCTACTATATACTCTACCTGTTGCTGCTGTCCTACTATATACTCTACCTGTTGTCCTACTATATACTCTACCTGTTACTGCTGTCCTACTATATACTCTACCTGTTGCTGCTGTCCTACTATATACTCTACCTGTTGCTGCTGTCCTACTATATACTCTACCTGTTACTGTTGTCCTACTATATACTCTACCTGTTACTGCTGTCCTACTATATACTCTACCTGTTACTGCTGTCCTACTATATACTCTACCTGTTGCTGCTGTCCTTCTATATACTCTACCTGTTATGCTACTATATACTCTACCTGTTGCTGCTGTCCTACTATATACTCTACCTGTTGTCCTACTATATACTCTACCTGTTACTGCTGTCCTACTATATACTCTACCTGTTGCTGCTGTCCTACTATATACTCTACCTGTTGCTGCTGTCCTACTATATACTCTACCTGTTACTGTTGTCCTACTATATACTCTACCTGTTACTGCTGTCCTACTATATACTCTACCTGTTACTGCTGTCCTACTATATACTCTACCTGTTACTGCTGTCCTACTATATACTCTACCTGTTGCTGTTGTCCTACTATATACTCTACCTGTAACTGTTGTCCTACTATATACTCTACCTGTTGCTGCTGTCCTTCTATATACTCTACCTGTTATCCTACTATATACTCTACCTGTTGCTGCTGTCCTACTATATACTCTACCTGTTGTCCTACTATATACTCTACCTGTAACTGCTGTCCTACTATATACTCTACCTGTTGCTGCTGTCCTACTATATACTCTACCTGTTACTGCTGTCCTACTATATACTCTACCTGTTGCTGCTGTCCTACTATATACTCTACCTGTTACTGCTGTCCTACTATATACTCTACCTGTTGCTGCTGTCCTACTATATACTCTACCTGTTGCTGCTGTCCTACTATATACTCTACCTGTTACTGTTGTCCTACTATATACTCTACCTGTTACTGCTGTCCTACTATATACTCTACCTGTTGTCCTACTATATACTCTACCTGTAACTGCTATCCTACTATATACTCTACCTGTTGCTGCTGTCCTACTATATACTCTACCTGTTGCTGCTGTCCTACTATATACTCTACCTGTTGCTGCTGTCCTACTATATACTCTACCTGTTACTGCTGTCCTACTATATACTCTACCTGTTGCTGCTGTCCTTCTATATACTCTACCTGTTATCCTACTATATACTCTACCTGTTGCTGCTGTCCTACTATATACTCTACCTGTTGTCCTACTATATACTCTACCTGTTGCTGCTGTCCTACTATATACTCTACCTGTTGCTGCTGTCCTACTATATACTCTACCTGTTACTGTTGTCCTACTATATACTCTACCTGTTACTGCTGTCCTACTATATACTCTACCTGTTACTCTACCTGTTACTGCTGTCCTACTATATACTCTACCTGTTGCTGCTGTCCTTCTATATACTCTACCTGTTATCCTACTATATACTCTACCTGTTGCTGCTGTCCTACTATATACTCTACCTGTTGTCCTACTATATACTCTACCTGTTACTGCTGTCCTACTATATACTCTACCTGTTGCTGCTGTCCTACTATATACTCTACCTGTTGCTGCTGTCCTACTATATACTCTACCTGTTACTGTTGTCCTACTATATACTCTACCTGTTACTGTTGTCCTACTATATACTCTACCTGTTACTGCTGTCCTACTATATACTCTACCTGTTACTGCTGTCCTACTATATACTCTACCTGTTGCTGTTGTCCTACTATATACTCTACCTGTAACTGTTGTCCTACTATATACTCTACCTGTTGCTGCTGTCCTTCTATATACTCTACCTGTTATCCTACTATATACTCTACCTGTTGCTGCTGTCCTACTATATACTCTACCTGTTGTCCTACTATATACTCTACCTGTAACTGCTGTCCTACTATATACTCTACCTGTTGCTGCTGTCCTACTATATACTCTACCTGTTACTGCTGTCCTACTATATACTCTACCTGTTGCTGCTGTCCTACTATATACTCTACCTGTTACTGCTGTCCTACTATATACTCTACCTGTTACTGCTGTCCTACTATATACTCTACCTGTTACTGCTGTCCTACTATATACTCTACCTGTTGCTGTTGTCCTACTATATACTCTACCTGTAGCTGTTGTCCTACTATATACTCTACCTGTTGCTGCTGTCCTTCTATATACTCTACCTGTTATCCTACTATATACTCTACCTGTTGCTGCTGTCCTACTATATACTCTACCTGTTGTCCTACTATATACTCTACCTGTTACTGCTGTCCTACTATATACTCTACCTGTTGCTGCTGTCCTACTATATACTCTACCTGTTACTGCTGTCCTACTATAGACTCTACCTGTTACTGCTGTCCTACTATATACTCTACCTGTTACTGCTGTCCTACTATATACTCTACCTGTTGCTGTTGTCCTACTATATACTCTACCTGTAACTGTTGTCCTACTATATACTCTACCTGTTGCTGCTGTCCTTCTATATACTCTACCTGATGTCCTACTATATACTCTACCTGTTACAGTTGTCCTACTATATACTCTACCTTTTACTGTTGTCCTACTATATACTCTACCTGTTGCTGCTGTCCTTCTATATACTCTACCTGTTGTCCTACTATATACTCTACCTGTTGCTGCTGTCCTTCTATATACTCTACCTGTTGTCCTACTATATACTCTACCTGTTACTGTTGTCTTACTATATACTCTACCTGTTACTGCTGTCCTACTATATACTCTACCTGTTACTGCTGTCCTACTATATACTCTACCTGTTACAGCTGTCCTACTATATACTCTACCTGTTGCTGTTGTCCTACTATATACTCTACCTGTTGCTGCTGTCCTACTATATACTCTACCTGTTACTGGTGTCCTACTATATACTCTACCTTTTACTATTGTCCTACTATATACTCTACCTGTTACAGTTGTCCTACTATATACTCTACCTGTAACTGTTGTCCTACTATATACTCTACCTGTTGCTGCTGTCCTACTATATACGCTACCTGTTACTGCTGTCCTACTATATACTATATCTCCCACTTGACCTGCCTAATACTGCTGCTCTGCAAGACCCACACTAATATGAAGGGCTTGTGGCAGCCATACAAATTTTCATGACCTTCTCCGTGATTTTTATTCCTGCTTTCTGCCATTACAAGTAATTGTGATGCCAAGCATGCCCAAATCTAACCCCATCCCAACTAGGCTATACTCCCTTGCCTTGTTATTTGAAGTATTACTGCACAAGACTACAACATATACAGATTTGGCTGTAGATATATAGAAGAATTCTGGGATATGAAATGCACAATAGCTTCTAAAAGCAATGCAGAACCTGCAAGAAAGTGTGCAATAGGAATATTCCAATATATTCATTTCTAAACACCAAAGTGCAGGTCGGTGTTATTACCCTGATGGACAGGCTGAGAACCAATTAGAGTGTAAGTTGAAGAAACCATGAAAGATCACTACAGGTTGCAGGACACACAAACTAAATGTTTACATTAAAAAGTTGCACGCTAATAGTTATTAATGATAGTCAGTATGATTAAAGGAACAGTAACATCAAACCATGAAATAGTCTTAAAGTAATACAAATATAATGCAGTGTTGCTCTGCACTGGTAAAACTGGTGTGTTTGCTTCATAAACACTACTATTGTTTATATAAACAAGCTGCTGTGTAGCCATGGGGGCAGCCATTCAAGCACAGGATACACAGTAGATAACAGATAAGTACTACTATAGTTTATATAAACAAGCTGCTGTGTAGCCATGGGGGCAGCCATTCAAGCACAGGATACACAGTAGATAACAGATAAGTACTACTATAGTTTATATAAATAAGCTGCTGTGTAGCCATGGGGGCAGCCATTCAAGCACAGGATACACAGTAGATAACAGATAAGTACTACTATAGTTTACATAAACAAGCTGCTGTGTAGCCATGGGGTGCAGCCATTCAAGCACAGGATACACAGTAGATAACAGATAAGTACTACTATAGTTTATATAAACAAGCTGCTGTGTAGCCATGGGGGCAGCCATTCAAGCACAGGATACACAGTAGATAACAGATAAGTTCTACTATAGTTTATATAAACAAGCTGCTGTGTAGCCATGGGGGGCAGCCATTCAAGCACAGGATACACAGTAGATAACAGATAAGTACTACTATAGTTTATATAAACAAGCTGCTGTGTAGCCATGGGGGCAGCCATTCAAGCACAGGATACACAGTAGATAACAGATAAGTACTACTATAGTTTATATAAACAAGCTGCTGTGTAGCCATGGGGGCAGCCATTCAAGCACAGGATACACAGTAGATAACAGATAAGTACTACTATAGTTTATATAAATAAGCTGCTGTGTAGCCATGGGGGGCAGCCATTCAAGCACAGGATACACAGTAGATAACAGATAAGTACTACTATAGTTTATATAAACAAGCTGCTGTGTAGCCATGGGGGCAGCCATTCAAGCACAGGATACACAGTAGATAACAGATAAGTACTACTATAGTTTATATAAACAAGCTGCTGTGTAGCCATGGGGGGCAGCCATTCAAGCACAGGATACACAGTAGATAACAGATAAGTACTACTATAGTTTATATAAACAAGCTGCTGTGTAGCCATGGGGGCAGCCATTCAAATGAGAAAAGGCTCAGGTTACACAGCAGATAAGCTCTGTAGAACATAATGGTGTTATCTGCTATCCACTATTTAACCTGTGTCATATAGCCATTTTCCAATTACCACCATTGCTACACAAACTATAGTAGAGTTTCTGAAGCAAACACAGTGGTTTTACTAATGCAGGGCAACACTAAATTATATTTATATATTAAAACACAATTTTTTTGGTGCTATTGTTCCTTAATTAAGCATGTTTGGTTGTATTGTAAACATGTATTGTTCCTACTTTGGCACTTTTGGTCCAGGAAAATGCTGGCAAGCTGGCCCTGATTGAGGATATCCAGCAGGGTCTGTTGGGACTGCCCTGTGACTTGTGCCAGAGTCATTCCTTCCGCTATAGTAGCCATAAAACTGCCCTGCACCATGTTAAGGATCAGCATCATCCTGGCAGCATTCCCCACTTCCCCTACAAAAGAGATGGGAGAAATATCATTAGTTCCCTGAGTGCAAAACAAGCCCCCTAGCAGCGAGGAGGCAGATAACAAATGGCTGCAGTAGACATACCAAGAAAGAAGGAGGTTTTGCCCATGGCTAGGAAACAGCTCATGCAATCTTCATAGACCCCTTGATCTCCAGCTGCAAGGATCACCAACATCCCATCGTTGGACAGCTGCTGGTTACCAGACACGGGGGCCTCCAGGAAGCGCCCACCTCGAGACACAATCACCTGGAGTGGGATACAAATTGTAACAAGCTTAGAATGGACATCACATACAGGAGGCAAACTCCCAGCATTCAAACTACTACCATTGTTTTGTGATGGCTAAATGAAGAACATACAACAGCAAATACCATTGTCTTTACAAATGCCTTTTCAAACAGTAAAACCGTATAACCTAAAAGGGCCACTTACATTAAAGGGATACTGTCGCGGGAAAACATATTAATCAGTTAATAGTGCTGCTCCAGCAGAATTCTGCACCAAAATCAGTTTCTCAAAAGAGCAAACAGATTTTTTTATATTTAATTTTGAAATCTGACATGGGGCTAGACATATTGTCAGTTTCCCAGGAGCCCCTTGTCATGTGACCTGTGCTCTGATAAACTTCAGTCACTTTTTACTGCAAGTTGGAGTGATATCAACCCCCTCCCTTGCCACCAGCAGCCTAACAACAGAACAGTGGGAAGGTAACCAGATAACAGCTCCCTAACACAAGATAATAGCTGCCTGGTAGATCTAAGAACAGCACTCAATAGTAAAATCCAGGTCCCACTGAAACACATCGAGTTACACTGAGTAGGAGAAACAACAGTCTGTCAGAAAGCAGTTCCATTCTAAAGTGCTGGCTCTTTCTGAAATCACATGACCAGGCAAAATGACCTGAGATGGCGCCTACACACCAATATTACAACTAAACAAAAATACTAGGGATGCACCGAATCCACAAGTTTGGAGTCGGCCAAACCCCTGAATCCTTTGCGAAAGATTCGTCAGAATACCGAACCGACTCCTAATTTGCATATGCAAATTAGGGGTGGGAAGGGGGAAACATTTTTTACTTCCTTGTTTATTGACAAAAAATCACACAATTTCCCTCTACGCTGCTAATTTGCATATGCAAAATAGAATTCAGATTCGGTTAGGGCAGAAGGATTCGTCCAAATCCTGCTGAAAAAGGCCAAATCCCGGATTCGGTGCATCCCTAAAAAACACACTTGCTGGTTCAGGAATGAAATTTTATATTGTTGAGTAAATAATTTACAGTGTAAACAGTGTCATTTTGAAATAAAAACTACACCAAGAAAATCATGAGAGAATCCTTTTAACATTAGGGTCATATTTATTAAGAACAAAAAGAGGGGGGTTGTAGGAACACTCCAGGCCAAGTTAAAAAATATAAATACAATGGAAGTGCGACTGATGTGGCCAAATTAGCTACGAGCAAACAAAAGAGGTGATTGATCAACGCACATGGCCCCCGTTTTATAAAATTGGTAAGCCACCATACCACATGAAGGAAAAGGTGGCTTACCAATTTTATGATCACAACTTTTTAACTAAAAACTAGGGATCTACCGAATCCACTATTTTGGATTCGGCTGAACCCCTGAATCCTTTGAGAAAGGATGGGCCGAAAACCAAACCCAATCCTAATTTGCATATGCAAATTAGGGATGGGAAGGGGACTTTTTTTAATTTCTTGTTTTGTGACAAAAAGTCACGTGATTTTCCTCCCCATCCCTAATTTGCATATGTAAATTAGGATTTGGTTCAGCCAGGCAGAATGATTCAGCCAAATCCGAATCCTGCTGAAAAAGGCTGAATCCCGAACCAAATCCTGGATTCTGTGTATCGCTACTAAAAACCTCTATTTTTGAAAATACACTCATTTGCATAGATATTGGATTACTTATGAAACAGGGGACCATGAGCATTGATCAATCCCCCCCCTCTTTTATCTGCATATTTAAAGAGGCAGGTAAAATATCCAACGTCCAACAAGAAATCCCATGTCCAACAAGAAATACTGCAGAAAGGTGTATGAATAAAGATGGTCTCATCTGACGGCTTACCTGAGCGAGTTCAGTGACAGTTTCTGGATCCACAGTAGACATGTCCACGTAGCATTTCCCCGGACGGATTCCCTGTAGCACCCCGCTGGGCCCCAACACCAGCTGAGTAAGCAGAACAAATATAATGAAGAGAAACCTAGAACTAAATGTTATATAGAATTATTTATCCCTGTATATCCATTTAGCACACTATTAATATGTGCCTCCATAAATTTGTTTTGTCCCGTTCTTATCTATAAACAGGAATGTAAGTATTTCTTATACTGCACGTCACAGAAATGAAGTGGCCCATGGTCCTACACGTCAGTGTAGTGATGCGCTCTCTCTCATGTAAGGATATGACAAGTCACTGAGGAGTCCTTTGCCCGTAGAGAGAACGCTTGCAAAGTCTCAGGCCGGGTGCTTTTAAACAGGTCATGGAACACGGAGGTAGCACTGAAAGGGATACATGATGTCACAAGATTCATGTGCTAAGTGACATCACTAGCCAAAATGATTTTAAACATGATGCGGTTAAATTCTGTATTTTTGCTGAATATAATGATTACTTATGTATGTATGCATATTTGTATATGATACACAAAAGCCATGAAGTGGTCATTTTTGTCGCATGACTCACTAAAACTTGTGTATTATAATAAATAAAGTACCCCATGTGGCAAAATATGAGGATATTAGAAGTCACCTTGAGTTCCATGACCTTCGGCCTCGTGTTTTTAGATGGTCAAGAAACTCCTCGGTAACTTGTACTTTATCAAGGCCCCAATGTGGGCCAAAACGTTGGATACACAAGTGATGTTTGATTAAAAATATCTGTGTGGAAAAATCTCTGGAGTGCTGGTCCATTTTGTGAAAGATTTGGCCGAATACCTAACCGAATCCTAATTTGCATATGCAAATTAGGGGCTGGAAGGGGTAAACACTATTTACTTCCTTGTTTTGTAACAAAGTCATGCGATTTCCCTCCCTGCCCCCAATTTGCATATGCAAATTCGGATTCGGCCGGTCAGAAGAATTCGGTCGAATCCGAATCTTGCTGAAAAAGGCTGAATCCCAAACCGATTCAGTGCATCCCTAATATATACGCACACACTTCCAAAAGGGATCAGCACATCAATTTCTTATGCTTCCAACATTTTGGCCCACATTGGGCCTTTATCAAGGAGATTATATATATATATATATATATATATATATATATATATATATATATATATATATATATATATATATATATTCCAAGAAGGTCTGCACTCACAGGTCTTATATATAAATAAAAATGTTTTATTATTACAGAGCTTTCAGCCTAACGTTTCGGCCTCATCTCAAAGTGTGAGGCCTCGAATGAGGTCGAAACGTTAGGCTGAAAGCTCTGTAATAATAAAACATTTTTATTTATATATAAGACCTGTGAGTGCGGACCTTCTTGGAATTCTTATGATTGTAAATTTGGATACTGCACCCAGGCACATGAACTTTTTATTCGAGAGTGCAGGCTTCCTTGGCAATATAATATATATATATATATCACATATTTGAAATGGCAGTTGGCATAAATGAATCAACTTATTTGACATATTTGACATCCGACATATTTGAAATGGCAGTTGGCATAAATGAACCAACTTACATCTTTTGCAGCTTTAGGATCTGCCACACAGGCAAATGTGATGTCACAGGTAGAGACCACTTCAGCGGGGGTTCTTCCCATAAGGGCTCCCTCCTGGATGAATAAGTCGCACTGCAAAAAAGAAGCGAAAAAAAAAAGAAAGGATTTAGCAGCCGTTTCTAGTGGGAGCTCTAACACCATGTGCATCAGTAAAGGTAAAGTCCAACTTAAGACAAATTGTCTTTACCTTTGTGCTTTCATCCTCATCCCACAATTCACTGTGAATTCCTCCAGTAGTTTTCTATTTCAAAGAAATAACGTAAACTGATATTTCTGCATCTTTTTTTTATTTTATTTAAAAATAATTAAAAAAAGAAAAAAGACCAACTGGAAAAAAAAAACCCGTGGCCGTGTAATGTAAACAAGGATGCTGCAGCAATTCCAATGAAATCTGAGATCACATGTAGAAGTGCGGTGCATGTCCCGAGGCACAGGTTTCTCAAGCCCATCCTTGTGACGCCTACACAGTTAAAGGGGAACTATCCAAGCATCATATCATGAAAATAAGACTCTTTCTAAATATATATTCCATTGGAAACGTCCCATTGTTAGAAAATGTAAGTTACTATTCACTACACCCTACTCAACAACCTGTCTCTCTTCATCTAGAAGTCAGGCAAAAATCCTGCATGTAAAGAGCGTATATTTCTGTTTATTAATATAAAGTATGTAGTAGACCTGACCTGACTCCAATTCCAGCATGAAAAGAGAACGAAAAGACACAGATTGCCGTGAAGAGTAATTTGATTTCAGAAATGGCACATCATTTTTAATTAATTATATTTAGAAAGTTTTTTCAGTTTTCAGCAGGGATGCACCGAATCCAGGATTCGGTTCGGGATTCGGGCTTTTTCAGCAGGATTCGGCCGAATACTTCTGCCAGACCGAACAAAATCCGAATATGCAAATTAGGATTCTGATTCGGTATTCGGCATGAATCTTTCGCGAAGGAATCAGGGGTTCGGCCAAATCCAAATTACAGTATTCGGTGCATCCCTAGTTTTCAGTGAGATGAATCTTATATTAAATTTTCAATTTCACAATGGTTCCCCTAAACATGCACACCAGCCAAAACAGGTGAACCCATCAGTTACATGGGAAGAATCCGACGTTTCGGTTCCTCACAGGAACCTTTCTCAAGGGAAAACAAAACGTCGGATTCAATAAACCTTATATATATATATATATATATATATATATATATATATATATATATATATATATCTCCCAATATAAGTGCCTAGCAGACTGAGCCCCAAGAAACAGCTCCAGGCACCCAAAAGGAACCAACCCCAAATCTGGGAAGCAGAGGCATTCAGCTATTGAGAATCAATGGCTGAATATTTCTACTCAAAAGAACAGTAACCCCAAAAACATGAAAGTGACTTAAAGTAATGAAAATATAATGCAGTGTTGCCCTGCACTGGTAAAACTGGTGTTTGCGCTTCAGACACACTACTATAGTTCATATAAACAAACTGCTGTGTAGCAATGGGGAAATTGAAAAAATGCACAGGTTAAATAGTGGATAACAGATAACACCATTATGTTCTACGGAGCTTATGTGCTGTATAACCTGAGCCTTTTCTCCTTTGAATGGCTGCATCATTGCTACACAGCAGCTTATTTATATAAACTATAGTAGTACTTATCAGTTATCTACTGTGTATCCTGTGCTTGAATGGCTGCCCCCATGGCTACACAGCAGCTTGTTTATATAAACTATAGTAGTACCTATCTGTTATCTACTGTGTATCCTGTGCTTGAATGGCTGCCCCCATGGCTACACAGCAGCTTGTTTATATAAACTATAGTAGTACTTATCTGTTATCTACTGTGTATCCTGTGCTTGAATGGCTGCCCCCATGGCTACACAGCAGTTTGTTTATATAAACTATATTAGTACTTATCTGTTATCTACCGTGTATCCTGTGCTTGAATGGCTGCCCCCATGGCTACACAGCAGCTTATTAATATAACCTGTAGTGGAGTTTCTGAAGCAAACACACCAGTTTTACCAGTGCAGGACAACATTGCATTATATTTCTATTACTTTAAAACACTTTAATGTTTTGATGTTACTCTTCCTTTAATAGTCTCTTTCAGACAACTGAAAGCAAGCTTAATACCTATACCTTGAAGCATCCCTTCCAGCTTAATACCTATACCTTTTCAGCTCTGGAGAAGTAATAGGCACCATCACAAGGAATAAGTCATTATGTACTGCTCCTTTAATCGTATACAAACCTTCTCTGCAGTTCTGTTCCACACTGTCACCGAGTGTCCCATCTTGAGCAGGTTTGAGACAATGCCGCTGCCCATTAACCCCAAGCCGAGAAAGCCAACTCTAATCAGAGAGAAGGATATAAAAGTTTAGAACACTCCAGAATAAACAAGAGTTTCCTATCAATTGCATTTATTACTTGTGTTCACTGTGCAGGGGAAAGAAAATGTAATTTAAAGGAACTTTCCACTACACATTCATTAAAAAGAATATCAAGTTAAAACGTAAATAATTGCAGAGAAAGCAGTAACTGCATCTCATATTGTATTCTCTGCACTGTTTCACCTGACTCTCGAAACAATTTAACAAACACTGTAACAAAGTGAGCTTCTCCTCCAGCCAAGACTAGTTGTCACAAGACCTTCATGTTTTTTCGGCAGGACTGTTAATCCCAAGGCATTGAGCCAACAAGTTTTGTCATTTTGTGATATTGTTTCAAGAGTCCGAAGAAGCACGGCAGAGAATAAAAAAATGGATACACAAATACTGCTTTCAATGGCTATTATGTATATTTATTATTATTTATTTAGAGTTCCAGTGGCAGTAAATAGAACTGGTCAGAGTGAAACTTTTCTCCCTTTCTCTGCATTGGACTGGCTGGGGAACATCCTTCAAAATGGAGGCCTGTATATGGTTAAAGCAGTGATCCCCAACCAGTGGCTAGTGAACAACGTTTCTCACTAACCCCTTGGATGTTGTTCCCAGTGGTCTCACAGCAGGTTTTTTTTTCAATTCCAGGCTTGGAGGCAAGTTTTGGTTGTATAAAAACCAGTTGTACTGCCAACTAGAGAATCCTGTAGGCTGCCAGTCCACATAGGAGCTACCTTTAGCCAATCACAGCCCTTCTTTGTCCCCCAGGAACATTGGGCATGTTTGTTTTGATCTCCGACTATTAACATTTGAATGAGGCTCGTGGGTAAGAAAAAGTTTGGGGACCCCCGGGTTAAAGGGATGCTACTACTACTTGAGTATTGTTTGCACTGCTATTTCACAATTGGCTCCCTGCTCTTTTAAAGGAAACTAAACACACAGTCCGAAAATCAAAGATTCGTACAACTTTATCTTTGCATCTATGGCCAGCTTAAAGGAGAACTAAACCCTTGAAATGAATATGCTAAAAATGCTATATTTTATAAAATGAAATGCACCAACCTAAAGTTTCAGCATTTCAATAGCAGCAATGATCCAGGACTTCAAACTTGTCACAGGGGGTCACCATCTTGGAAAGTGTCTGTGACACTCACATGCTCAGTGGGCTCTGATTGGCTGTTGAGAAGCTAAGCTTAGGGCTTGTCACTAATTATCCAGCAGAAAATGAGCTTCCCCTGTAATATAAGCTGATGCTACAGGTTTGCTGATTATTAAATTCTGATGCTAATTGCACTGGTTTCTGTGCTGCCATGTAGTAATTATCAGTATTAATTACTAATCAGCCTTATATTTTTACATTTTTATTCTATGTGTACTGTATATTGCGAGTAGGTCCAGAGCCTGGCCAGACCCACCAGGCGCCCTAGGCAAACTGGATGGTCGCGGCCCTGGCAGGGAGTGGGCATGCACTAATCAACACTTGTGTGCATGCGCGAATGGACGTTCGCACGCTTCAACGCAGACACAGAAGTGCGAATTGGCAAGGAGAGAGGGGACTGGACTAGGGGTAGACAGCAGGTAAAGTACGTGCCTGGTGCCTACCTAGTTTTGCGCCCTAGGCACATGCCTACTCTGCCTACCCCTAGTTCCGGCCGAGTAGGTCCCTAAGCTCAGTAAGTGACAGCAGCACAGAGCAAGTTCAGTGAATCAGCAGAAAAGAAGATGGGGAGCTACTGGGGCATCTTTGGAGACACAGATCTTTACTGCTAAAGGGCTGTACAGGAGCACAAAACATATTGTATAATATTTCTAGCTACTTTTTTAGTTAGGCTTTAGTTCTCTTTAAGACCTAGAAGGTGTCACTATCCCTTTAAAGAGATACTGAAAATAATCTCCCATGAATTCTAAATTTGACCAATCAAAAAAAACATTTTTAAAACTCGGATGAATTGAAACAACCCAAAAATTCAAATCAAATTCGATGAAACTCATCCAAGTTTTTTCTCCTAAAAAAAACTCGAATGTCATGAAGCCCGCAAACAGCTCCAAATTGATCCCTGGACCTCTCCCATTGACTTAAACAGCAATTTGGCAGGTTTGAGGTGCCGAATAGTCAAATTTGAATTCTTATAAGTGCCAGAGTGTGTTGAATCTTGAAAATCTAATTAGAATTTTTGAAAAAACTCGAAATCGATTTTGAATAACTACCTAATTGAATTAGAAAGTTTTGATCATAAAAAAAAATTTGAAAATTCGAATGCAAATTTGAAAATTCGACCCTTAATAAATCTACCCCTTACTTTTTGTCTGTAGGTATGATGTTGCCATTAATGGCCGTGCTGTCTGCTGCTTGAATCGACGTTGAGCCACTATCCTAAAAGTAAAGGGAAAGATTTACTAAACAGGTCAACGGAGCGGCACAATAATAATGCGGCACTAGAATACCGCAGCAGCACAATAATACCGCAGCAGCACAATAATACCACAGCACAGGCCTGAAAGACAGGCTAAGGGTCAGATGCTCTTACCTCTTCAGATATTTTCAGCCGCTTGGTTATTGCTTGGTATGTTACACTAGGCTGACAGATAGAGAAAAAAATGAAGGGGATGTTATTATACTGATCAAATACATGAATCCAAACCAAAATCATAAACAAGAATGTGCTTTTTGTCTAACAAATATCAAGAGATCAATTGCATTTTACCAAGCCTGTGCATTCTACTCATTACTATGTAATTCCAAATGCTCATGACATACACAGATAAAAATAAAATGTAATACAAGGAGCTCTTGGGAATGTGATAACTTTTCAGTAAATAAGGTGTGTCTCATCTGGTGCTCATATATCAACACTGTGCAAATGTGCCCATGGGTAGTTACCCATAGCAACCAATCAGTGATAGGCTTTTTAAAGTCAGATGCAAGTAGAATAAATACAACAATTTGATGGGTTGCGATGGGATACTGCCCACGGGCAGATATGATCAGTTTCCCTGCAGAGCCGTTAGGGACCGTTTCCTATGTGCAGGAGTCAGAGCAAGTAAAACGAAGGGGGAATTTCTCTGCCCATAATCAGGTTTCTTATAAAAACGGTAGACATTTTTTAACAGAAGTATATTGGAGATAGATTTCTTTTTCATTAAAGAAAGTAAAAATTGGATTTTATTTTGTTGCCTTTAGATCCCCTTTAAGCAGAACTGAAAAGCTCATGTCAAAAAGGGGGGTATATTTTCTCTGTAATAGCAACCCACTGAGGTTGGATGTGGCAGAGCGGATTGTTTTTTTTCTGCTTTGGGAGGGGTCCTACCTTTTTTAGTATCATCTCAGTGCCAAGTGTTCTATGACCATGAATCAGCCAGCTGTCACTTCCAAGGTCGTCCTGTAACATAAAATACATTGGTAAAAAAATATATATAGCTCTAGGAGTTTGGAGCAAAGAACATTACCTTCCTACCAAGGGAAAAAAAGAATACAGGGTGTAGGTGCAAACACAGGCATTGATATGCTTCATACCAAATGATGTGTGCCACTTCCAGATATACTATATTCCCATAGATCTATTAAAACAGAAAAATAAGCATGCAGGTGCATAGGGATGGCACTGCCTTTTAATAACATTATTCCAACAGTGGGTAGACAAATGTGACCATATTAAGGCACTAGGCTGCAGGCTGAATTATACAGGGAACTCCGTGTATCACTCATGTATTATAAGTGATAATGTACCCCCTACTGTAAATGATAAGGATATTAGAAGTTACTGAGGGGTTCTGTGACCATATAAAGACACAAGGCTGCAGGCTGAGTTATACAGGGAACTCTGAGTATCACTCATGTATTATAAGGGATAATGTACCCCCTACTGTAAATGATAAGGATATTAGAAGTCACTGAGGGGTTCTGTGACCATATAAAGGCACAAGGCTGCAGGCTGAGTTATACAGGGAACTCTGAGTATCACTCATGTATTATAAGGGATAATGTACCCCCTACTGTAAATGATAAGGATATTAGAAGTCACTGAGGGGTTCTGTGACCATATAAAGGCACAATGCTGCAGGCTGAGTTATACAGGGAACTCTGAGTATCACTCATGTATTATAAGGGATAATGTACCCCCTACTGTAAATGATAAGGATATTAGAAGTCACTGAGGGGTTCTGTGACCATATAAAGCCACAATGCTGCAGGCTGAGTTATACAGGGAACTCTGAGTATCACTCATGTATTATAAGGGATAATGTAAGCCATACTGTAAATGATAAGGATATTAGAAGTCATTAAGGGGTTGTTCTGTGACCATATAAAGGCACAAGGTTGCAGACTGAGCTATACAGAGAACTCGGGGTATCACTCATGTATTATAAGGGATAATGTATCCCTGTACCTACTGTAAATTATAAGGATATTAGTAGTATTGTGACCATAAAAAAGATTTGAAGAGACAGGTCGTAGAACCTAATGGCGATATTGGCGAAAATATTTTTTCATAATACTTAAGCTTTAGTGATTCTTGTAACATAAGCGATTTATCAACACAATTTAAATCAAAACCAAAGGTCATGACATTATATAGAAAGTGCCTCCTACAGGATAAATAAAGCAAATATTTAAAGAGACCACTGGGCTGAGACTTTATAAACATATACACATGTGAAACTCTACTCTAAGGTGAGCAAGAATAATTCCATCCACAGTTCATGCCCCCGGCTGTTGAAGAACATCATCATTTTGAGCTATTTTCATCTCTGTGGCTATTCGGTTACGCTCTCCATGGAAAACATTTACAAGGGTTTTAAACCTAGTTTAAATAAGTTTATTTGCTTTATCTGCACGGGAAGTACCCAGGTCATGACCTAAACAATATTGGCAAGTACTGCTTTGTTGTTTTACCAGTGTTGATGGGCCAGAGAACCACAAAATCGCTGTCTAGAAAGAAGATTAAGTTTAACCAAAGCGCAGCAAATTTAGTATCAGGATTTGAGTTCCTATCCAAGAGCTATTTAGAGGATTCGTATGATGTTAAAGATGATGGAACCAGCCACACACAGAGAAAGGAGGTCCGAGGCTGAATTGGCTGAAAATAGTTCAGTGTGAAGCTTGTTGAATGCCCATTCTGAGCAAGGAGCCTGCCAGTACCTTTAGATCATGGTTGCTCTGGAATGAAACCCAGCAACCAAAGTCTTCCATATGCTATGCCCAAAATCACTGGCATTTGGCACAGCTCATCTGACAAGCTCCTAAAACCAATGGTACACACATGCAAATCATTCAAACTACTTAATTATATATATATATATATATATATATATATATATATATATATATATATATATATATATATATATATATATATAGAGATATATAGATATATATATATCTATAGATATATATATATATATATATATATATCTATAGATATATATATATAGATATATAGATATAGATATATATATATATATAGATATAGATATATATAGATATATATAGATATATATATAGATATATAGATATATATATATATATATATATATATATATAGATATAGATATATATATATATATAGAGATATAGATATATATATATATATATATATATATATATATATATATAATTTTATTTCAGAACTTCAAACTGACCTTTCGGCCCAACCCTAGGCCTTTCTCAAAGGCCTTGGGTTGGCCAGAAAAGTCAGTCTGAAGTTCTGAAATAAAATTGTTACTTTTTATCTATAAGTCCTGCGAGTGCAGATCCTCTTGGAGTTATATGGAGAATTTTGATGTTTCTGGACCCAGGCAAATGTGATGACCTTATCGAGAGTGACAAATTCATCTCCAACTTTTCGGTCTCATTTCACTTGCACTAAATCATTGCATATACAGTAATAGATCCCACTCCTATATGACAGTTTAGTGTTTAAGAGTTAAACAATTATCATAGAGGCTGACAAAATGTGGGGCGGCTGGTCGCCTGTATAGGGGGCTCAGAGGTTTTGGGTCAGTCTGAAGGCCAATTAAAGACCAGGGTGGACATAACACCTCAAACATGCACCAGGTCGACTATCTTGGAGTTCAAGTAGAGGGAGATTTTGGATAAACATTTGTTTGATGTTATTACCAATTTGATCCCCCCACGTTCCTCTATGAGGGGGCTGCCATATTTTTGCAGCAGTAGTCCGTTAGCATTAGACAGGTTGACATTGACAAGTTGAAAAGGAACAGTCAGTTTTAAGAACTTCAATCAATACTTACTCACAAAAACAAATTTTTCCGAGAAAAATAAGCAACATGACCTATAGGTAACTTTTAGTGTACATTAAAGGGGTGATTTGCCTTCAAGTTAACGTTTAGTATGTTATAGAATTGCCAATTCTAACTTCTTACTTCATTTTTTTTTTTATATAGTTTTTCAAATGTTATTCGCCTTCTTCAATATCAGATGGGGGTCACTGACCCCATTAAAAAGCAAATGCTCTGTAAGGCTACACTGTATTGTTATTTCAACTTTTTATTTCTTATCTTTCTATTTAGGCCTCGCCTATTCATATTCCAGTCTCTTATTCAACTGAAGAGCGGCTAAATTAAATAATAAAAAATGAAAACCAATTGCAAATTGTCTCAGAATATAACTCTCTACATCATACAAAAAGTTAATTTTAAAGTGAACAACCCCTTTAATATTTTGAAGAGTATTTTAGTTTAGTTTATTTTAGTGTCAGTATGACTTTAAGGGGGCCCTGGCCAAATACTGGGTCCCAAAGGGGTCTGAAAACCACTGCATTATGGTAAGCAGACCATCTCACATTGAAAAGAAATACAACCAGCAGGGCAGCAGTGAACTGAACTACATTAGAGACTGGAGCAGATGGTTACTAAACATTCCTGTCTAAATTATAAACAGTTAATTGTCAATTTGTAAGATTTCAGGGACCTGACAAGTGGCCTTTGAAACTCAACAGGCACATAACATTGCATGTTGCCACCTTTTAAGAATGGCGAATTAATGTACATGATGCCTTATTTTTGATTGGTCAATATCTCTGCACTGAGATTTAATCAAATGCAACAAAATGGATTATTTTAACATTTGTGCATAGAGCTGAGCAGGCAACACATACACTTTTCCTGGTGAGTTCCCAACTATGGGGGCTGCAGTTGTGTATGATTTTAGTTCTTAAGGATCAGGTATTTTGACCTCATTGTCTCTGCTTGCTAGAATGAGAATATTTTCCTTTTGTACAAATGACAGGTACAATAATACTTATATGTCTCCATAGCAATACTTGCTTTTATATGTCTAAACTTATAAAGGGACGCAGGCCCGGACTGTCAAATGCTAGAGGGGCTGCTGTAAGATCAATGTATCACAGTTGCTCTGCGCTTATGAGACTTTGTGTTGTTCTGGGAAGAAAAGAGGACACTTTCCAAATACGGTCAATTGCAAGGGGTAATACACTATCTAGTGTCCTCTTTTCTTCCCAGAATGACACAAAGTCTCATAAGCGCACCACAACTCTAATACATTGACTTTATCATAAGTGGACTAGTGGGTACAGTTTTTTATGTGAGTGCAACTACTGAGCGATTACCTGCACGTAGCGAGGAACTTATCTCCTAAGTGCTGCTGTAAGATGTCATAAGACAGTTACTGTGGAGTGGGCCGGTAAGGGACTGGTTGGGCCTCTGTGTACCTGAAATGCCAGGGCCTATTTGGACTCCCGGTCCAGACCTGAAGGGGTGTCTTGGTGAGGGTATGAAGGATGCAGACAGCAAAACTGTATTCTTTGGAAGTCAGCTTTAACTGCATCAAATAAAAAACTAGGAGGGCACATAACTTAAATGAACAGTTCAGTGTAAAAATAAAAACTGGGTAAATAGACAGGCTGTGCAAAATAAAAATTGTTTCTAATGTGTTAGTTAGCCAAAAATGTAATGTATAAAGGCTGGAGTGACTGGATGTCAGTGTTAGTCAGTGACTTGAGGGGGGCAACATGGGACATACGTAACTGTTGCTTTTGAATCTGAGCTGAATGCGGAGGATCAATTGCAAACTCACTGAACAGTTATGTCCCATGCGGCCCCCCTTACAGTCGCTGACTAACTCAGAGTTAAAAGCAGGAAGTAGTGTTCTGTTAGAAATCCACTCACTCCAGCCTTTATACATTACATTTTTGCCTAACTAACTATATTAGAAAATTCTTTTATTTTGCACAGCCTATTTATTTACCCAGTTTTTATTTTTACACGAAACTGTTCCTTTAAACAGAAGATGATTAATATTGAAGTACCAGTCTGCAATCAGGATAGAACAAAGCATACATGAGGACATATTTCCCTTCTAACAAGAAGATTAATGGGCATTCTGATTGACTAGGCACTTGATGCTCATAGTACAGGGGCCTCACATCTCTGCTTACGTGCATTATGAGCCTACCTTCTCGGTCTGGCTGAGCAGGAAGTGATGGAAATGAGGATCATCCTTGGTACGCTGCAACCGAACAAAGAGAAACTGAGATGCTTCCCTCTAACACAAGTGCAAGTGCTCTGATAATACCATAGCCCTGGCGTGAGTGCTGTCTAACACCCAGTGCAACTGTTCTGATTTGTGAACATCACAGCACTATTGTGAGCAACCTCTAAAACACACTATTGTGAGACACAAACACACACACCACGCCCAGTGCAGGACGAGATCTCTAGTAGAAGGCTTTAGCACAAGGCAAGGGCACTAATGAGAAAGAATTAAATTCTGTGTATGCAAATTCACCCGGGGGACTTGGATGGATTCTGTTCTCAAGCTAGCTTGGTCATTATCACCTTGGCCCTGAGGAAGAACAATTTTATTGGTTATTTGGGCAGTTCTTTGTTTTTCTGTGCTGTGAAGCGACATCTTGCAATGATAACACCCTTTAATGCTGTAAACTCGTATGTCATATGTTCCAAGGTTTATAAAACTCTGTGATTTTATTTGTTCGGGGTTCTGACTCTTTGTGAGTTCAGAATCCACGGAGCTCATGTCAAAGAGACCTTATCTTTTCACTTCCAGTGGTCTCCGGTTGTTGCAGTTCCACAACACTATCATCTTGCAGATTTGGGTTTCTCAAAATGCTGCAAGCAAACAATATGCTCCATTTTAGAACGCGCATTTGTATTTGCCTACTTCGTGGAGTAAATGCATGTTGCTTTAGAAAATGAATGGATGCCAAATAGATGCTTCCCAGGTTCTCTCATAAAAATGACATTGAGCCGCTATTAAAGCCCCAAGCTCCAGTGTCTGTCTACATATCCTCTCTCTTGCTATGCTCTTGCTATGCTCGTGTGATCAATTTGTGCAATGCCTTTGCTTACCTCGCTGGAAGGTGGGGGCCAGCTGAATCGGGATACTGTTTTCATTGCAAGTTTCTTCAGTGAGCTTGGCTGGGGGCTGGGAGAGTCCTAAGGAAATAAATCGGAATAATTCACTAACTATTATTCCTAAATAAGCATTAAATAAGCAAGGACTCAGACATATTAAAGGGATTCTGTCAAGATTTTTATGGTATAGTTATTACTTCTAAATTACACTGTTTACCCTGCAAATAATTCACTCTACAATATAAAATGTCATTCCTGAACCAGCAAGTGTATTTTTTTAGTTGTAATATTGGTGTGTAGGTGCATCTCAGGTTATTTTGCCTGGTCATGTGCTTTCAGAAAGAGCCAGCACTTTAGTAAGGAACTGCTTTCTGGCAGGCTGTTGTTTCTCCTACTCAATGTAACTGAATATGTCGCAGTGGGACCTGGATTTTACTATTGAGTGCTGTTCTTATATCTACCAGGCAGCTGTTATCTTGTGTTAGGGAGCTGTTCTCTGGTTACCTTCCCATTGTTCTGTTGTTAGGCTGCTGGGGGGGGGGGTTGATATCACTCCAACTTGCTGTACAGTAGTAAAGAGTGACAGAGCAAAAGTTACATGACTGGGGTCAGCTGGGAAACTGAAAATATGTCTAGCCACATGTCAGATTTCAAAATTAAATATTTTGAGAAACAGATTTGAGTGCAGAATTCTGCTGGAGCAGCACTAAACTTTTTCCCATGTCAGTATCCCTTTAAAGTGATACTG
Source organism: Xenopus petersii (assembly GCA_038501925.1). Lineage (NCBI taxonomy): Eukaryota > Metazoa > Chordata > Amphibia > Anura > Pipidae > Xenopus > Xenopus petersii. Next base: position 14,215,978 of record CM076688.1, read on the forward strand.
ACACTAAAAAACTACTTATTAAAATATGAATGTACGTTAAAAGTTACCTGTAGGTCATGCAGAAGTCAGATGGGTAATGTAAAGGCATTGGGCAAATACTTTATGGCAAAATTATAGGTTGCATGCAAAGCCAATATTATGATGGCATAAAAAGGCATAATTTCTTTATCTTTTGTCAGTATCTCTTTAACTACAATGGTTCCTTATTTAGTTGTTTTTGGCAACTCTTTACTTCCCACTGCCCCTTCCTCCTGAACCATACCATAAGCATCTCCAAAGAAAGCATTGCACCCCACACATTCACTCCTAAAGAAGAGCTGTGCAGCGAGGATGCTTGCTGCCATGTTGGTCTGCATCGCTTTCAGTTTACGGCTCCCAGCACAGATTGTCAACCAGGAACATCTTGCCATGGGAAAATTGGCTTTCATTGGGATTGCTCAAGCTTGGTGATGAGCAGAGAAGAATTGATGCAGTAGTGATCATTGCAGCTGCAAAACCTGTTGAGCAGCCCTGATTTATGGGAGCAAGGCCATCTTCACAAGCACTTTTGGTGTGGTTCAGGAGAGGAAAGGAGGGACTGTACAGGGGAAACAATATTTAAAATGTCTCGTGGGGGTGGGGGTTACATCTCGTAATAAAAACAGGTAATGCAGGCTGGACACACAACAGTCTCTATAGTAAATATGATCTGAAGAGCAGTACTCACGGTACAGTCAAATGGGTTTATTTGATGCAATGGGCACATAAAGCTCTCTGAAAAAAGGGAGGGCAGCAGGGCTTTTAAAGGGATTCGGTCATTATTTTTATGATGTAGTTTTTATTTCTAAATTACACTATTTACACAGCAAATAATTCACTCTACAATATAAAATTTCATTCCTGAACCAACAAGTGTATTTTGTTAGTTGTAATATTGGTGTGTAGGCGCCATCTCAGGTCATTTTGCCTGGTCATGTGCTTTCAGAAAGAGCCAGCACTTTAGGATGGAACTGCTTTCTGGCAGACTGTTGTTTCTCCTACTCAATGTAACTGAATGTGTCTTAGTGGGACCTGGATTTTACTATAGAGTGTTGTTCTTAGATCTACCAGGGAGCTGTTATCTGGTTACCTTCCCATCGTTCTGTTGTTAGGCTCCTGGGGGTGGGGAGTGATATCATTCCAACTTGCAGTACAGCAGTAAAGAGTGACTGAAGTTTTTCAGAGCACAAGTCACGTGTCTGGGGGCAGCTGGGAAATGGATAATGTCTAGCCCCATGTCAGATTTCAAAATACAATATAAAAAGATCTGTTTGCTCTTTTGAGAAATGGATTTCAGTGCAGAATTCTGTTGGAGCAGCCCTATTAACTGATGCACTTAGAAAAAAAACTTTTTTTCCCCCATGACAGTATTACTTTAATCTTACATTATATTACCAATAAAACCAGGACATCTGCTTTAGATTTAGGACATAAATAACCAGGATATCAAGTTATTTGGTGTTAGAGTTTCTGTTTCATCTGTAGTTGTGCTCCTAAACTGACTTTACTCAACTGTGGGAGTAGAACTGCAGTCCCCTATAAGGAGTGCCAGAACTCTAAGGCATTTTATGGGTAAATAAAGAATGCCACAGCAGATTAGGACTGAAACTTGTTTGCACAGGGCAAATCCGTTTACACAGGACTTCAGTCAGATTTGCACAGCTCTCATGGTTTTTCTCAGAAAACTAGATTTATAAATCTAAATGAACAGAGGGCACAGTTCCTCCCCATTTCGTCTCACTTGCCTGGGCCTCTCTCTGAATACAATGTGCAGCCATAGGCAACGCAGGGCCATCCAGAAAATGTTGGACTACAACCTATACATATTTATCAAAGTCTGAATGGCAAAAACTACAAACATGAGTTTTTTTTTTTTTTCTATAAAATCCAAATTTTTAGTAGAAAAAAAACCCTTGAATTTTTCAGAATTTATTAAATCCCAAGGGTGTTAAAATTCAGAATAAAAAAAGTACTTCAACTCAGACCTGCCGAGTTCATGTAGAAGTCAATGTGAGAAGTCCAGAAGTCCTGATTTGTGCTGGGTTTCGTGCAATAACCCAAAGATTTAGTGGTTTTCTGGCATCAAATCCGAAAAATTTGTACAATTTTCACGATTTTATAGAGTAAAAAAAGTAGGAAATTTTCAGAGAAATGGATTGATAAAGGGGAAAAAAATCTGTGTGGATTTGGTCGGACTATTTTACCGAAAATTATCAGAAATTTTTGAATTATGATAAATAATACCCTTAGACTTCATCCAATTAAAATCACTCTCACACAAGCAAATAACTCATATGAAGTTTATATTTTCCCTGGACAGCTTTAGCCAAAGGAAGTCCAGACTGGAACTGGAAGGTGCATTAATAATGAGTTGCAAATATACATGGTGTTACATATTAGAAATATTAGAATAAAAGAGCAGATGTACACTTACTGTCAAACAGTACAGCCACACAAAACATATTTCTGTTTGTCTAAATTGAATGCTTACAATATTTACAAATCCATCCTTTTTCAAATGAGTTGCTTAATGAAGTCACTGAGAGAAAGGCAAGATGCAGTACTTGCTGTTTAAAGGCTAACTTGAGTGATAGTGACACGTTCCTGATAAATGCAGAATGTGCCACTATCACTTTAATAAAGCTCTTGAGTGAAAAACAAACTGCTGCACCGCTGCTTCTCTGCAGACCCTGCTTCCCTCAGTAGCATCTTTCCCCAATGCCTTAATAGAGAAGTAGACAGTATTAATGAATCAGCGCACAGCCTCTAACCACACGTAGCGAATGCATCAATCCTTTACCTATGGATGCACCGTCATCCCAAAATATCAGCTTTACGATGAGAGAAAGGAGAGCACTCTAATGCAGATTAACTGCTTGTGAAAGGGCTTTGAAGGCCCGAAACATGCCTTAAAAGAGAAGTCAGCCTTGTGGAGGTGGGCCAAAATTCCCACAGGCAGATGTAAACAATGCCCCAGCATATCAGAAAGTCAACACACCCTCAAAGCGAAGGATTGACTGCTGGGATATGGATACATTCACAAAGCTGAATGTTGAGTAACAGCACAATCGAGTTCAGTGGGGAAAAATAGCAAAATAAAAAAAAACGGGTTTAAACTTGACGCACCTTATCGTCCTTGGGAGGCCTTCCTCGTTTGCGTGGGCTCTGTTCACGGGACCTTTTCTGAGGGGAATGGGAAGAAGAGTCAGAGGATTTCTTCCTCTTTTCGCCAGTCTGTTTCTTGGCTTTTTTCTCTGCTTTTTTGCCTTTCTCATCACTGGAGTTCTGTTGGTAAAAAGAATGCGCCGTTGGCATAGTGCTAAAGCAAACACCATCAGAGAAACCAATCCAGATAATCAATTTTAATTTGAAAGAGGCAAAAATGACCACCTGAATGGTGTGAAATAAATGGATAACTTCATACTGTTCTAAATCTAAAACTTCTTTCCTCATTGTAATGCACATTGCTTTCAGAGTTTATATCCTGAAGCATGTCACTCACATGTTCTTTTGCAAGTTCTTTTGCTTTGGCTTTCTTCAGGAACTCCTCCACTGCATCCACTGCCTGCTGGAACCGCTTGCCCTTGTTAGCCTTGATCATCTCCTCCTTGTGGGCATGGTATGGCTTCAGCTGCTCCACTTTGATCCAGGCACTGGGAGGAAAAAAAAACAGGCAATAGCAAGCTATGTATGGAGCAGCCTATAAATATGTACCTGTGTGTAACCGTATACAGTCAGCAATGCAGGAGTAAAACAGAGCTGAAGTGTACAGACAAGGTGAGGGTTAATGCCGAGTATATAAGTATACAGTAGACAAACAACCCTTTAAGGCTGAGGGCACACAGAGCTGAGAGAAGCAGATCGACTTCCTCGTTAAAACTTTGCTAAGTTACACAAAGTGAGGATGATCACAAACCGCCCAAAAACGCAAAGGCAGACATTTTTGGGCCAATCCCAGCTCAGCTCTACTTTGTGTAGACCAGGGATCCCCAACCTTTTGAACCTGTGAGCAACATTCAGAAGTAAAAGTAAAAACTTTCTTGGGGTGCCAAATAAGGGCTGTGATTGCCCATTTAGTAGTCTCTATGTGAATTGTCAACCTGCATTGAGACTCGGTTTGGCAGTACATCTGGTTTTATACAACCAAAACTTGACTCCAAGCCTGGAATTCAAAAATAATCACCTGCTTTGAGGCCACTGGGAGCAACATCCAAGGGGTTGGAGAGCAACATGTTGCTCACGGGCTATTGGTTAGGGATCACTGGTGTAGACGAACAGATGTGAAAACTGTACTTGTGAGTGGAATTTTACCAAACCTTTTAGTATGTTATAGAATGGTCAATTCTAAGCAACTTTCCAACTGGTCTTCATTATTTATTTTTATAGTTTTGGACTTATTTTCCTTTTTCTTCAGACTCTTTACAGCTTTCAAATGGGGGTCACTGACTCCATCTTAAAAAACAAATACTCTGCTACCTATTCATTGTTATTGCTACATTTTATTATATGTATTTCTATTGAGACGCTTGTAGATTACATTCTAGTCTTAGTCAAATCAATGCATGGATTCCTCTGGATCAACTGGCAGTTAAAAGGTTAAACTTGATGGATGTGTGCCTTTTTTCAACCTAACTTACTATGTTACTGTGGTTGCTAGGATAATTTGGATCCTAGCAACCAGATTGCTGCATTTACAATCTGGAGAGCTACTGAATAAAAAGCTAAATAACTCAAAAACCACAAACAAATAAAATATAATAAAACCATGATAATAAAAACAATGAAAGCCAATTGCAAATCATCTCAGAATATCAGGCTCTACATCATAACTAAGGGGCCGATTCACTAAATTCGAGTGAAGGATTCGAAGTAAAAAAACTTCGAATTTCAAAGTGTTTTTTGGGCTACTTCGACCATCGAATGGGCTACTTCGACCACGACTTCGAATCGAAGGATTCGAACTAAAAATCGTTCGACTATTCGACCATTCGATAGTCGAAGTACTGTCTCTTTAAAAAAAACTTCGACCCCCTAGTTCAGCAGATAAAAGCTACCGAAGTCAATGTTAGCCTATGGGGAAGGTCCCCATAGGCTTGCCTAAGTTTTTTTGATCGAAGGATATTCCTTCGATCGTTGGATTAAAATCCTTCGAATCGTTCAATTCGAAGGATTTAATCGTTCGATCGAAGGAATAATCCTTCGATCGAATTTTCTGCGCTAAATCCTTCGACTTCGATATTCGAAGTCGAAGGATTTCAATTCCTAGTCGAATATCGAGGGTTAATTAACCCTCGATATCCGACCCTTGATACATCTGCCCCTAAATGTTAATTTAAAGGTGAACAACCTCTTTAAAGTCATAGAATGTGCTGATTGTACAAGTCTTCTGTCCTGAGGCTTAATATAACGTGTTCCCCCAAATTCAATAGCAATAACAACGATTATATGCCAGTATTGCACACTGCTCATGAGTGTACAATACTAGCATATAGTATAAATATAGTAATAATAAAAAATTAAAACCAACTGCAATTTGTCTCAGAATATATCACTCTCTACATCATACTAAACGTTAACTAAAAGGTGAACTACCCCTTTAAAGGAGCAGATCTGCTTCTCTCTGCCTGCAAAACAAAAAACAGACTGAGAGCAGTGAAGAAAGCAGTGCCTTCAGCATAAAGAAAAGAGTTATTTAAACAACATTTTACGGCACTGGATTGTATATAAATTATGCAAGTGTGTAGTTTATCTATATTTTAAAGTGATACTGACACTAAAAAAAATTATTTTCAAAATATTAATCTGCATTATATAGGTAACGTTGATCGTTTTTTGCTGATAGTTCTGCTTTTGTAAGTAATTATTACTTGAACTTGACTGTTTTGCCAACCCTTTCTCAGTCTTGCTAATGCTAACGGTCTACTGCTGCACATATATAGCTGCCCCCTTATAGAGAAACATGGGGGTAAGAAAGGTCATGTAAAAGCATCAGGCAAATACTTTTATGGCAAAATTATAAATAACAATCAAAGATAATGTTTTGATGGATATAAAAAAAGTTATTTTCTGGTGTCAGTTTGGCCTTTCATTTTAAATTCTGTTACTATTTGTGCTGCAGCTCTCGGATCCAATTATGTGGTTGCTGGGTCCCCACGTTCCCAATGGTTTAAACGATGTACATGGAGATAAATATGAGAAGGCTCCGGGAAAAAGGGCAGGGGCTAAATATTACGAACAATAAAAACAGGTCAAAGAAAGAGAGAAGAGAAAAGAAGCCACAAAATAACTAATTGTCTCATAATTTTACTGTGCAAACCCCATTTAAAGTTTCTTTAAGGTACGATCCCCTTTAATGTTTGTTGTGCAGTTCTCCGGTTTGGACTTTTAACCGCCTATCTGCATTTACTGACCTCGGCTACTAAATATTTGTTTAAAGAAAAAGGAAAGCTAAGTTGGCAAGTTGTCAGGCACCCCCCTGTGATTCTAGTTGAGCAGCTGACCTCCAGCACTGGGACAAACACAATGACCTGGGGTTTTTTTTTAATGCTAAGTGAACGTCATGCCAACAACTTTTTCTGAGCTCGCTGGTACTCTCTTTGTTGATTCTAGAAGGCCACATACTTGCTACAGATACCTGTACTGCACATGCCCAGAGCAGCCAGGGGAAACTGGGGGGGGGGGGGGGGCAGAAAAAGATGGTGATGTGTCTTTTGAAGAAGATGAGCTCTGTCCTGGTGTAAACGGTAGGGATGAACCGAATCTGGGATTCGGACAGGATTTGGGCTTTTTCAGCAGGATTCGGATTCTGGAGTCCTTCTACCAGGCCAAACCAAATCTGAATACTAATTTGCAAATGCAAATTAGGGACGGGGAGGGAAATTGCGCAACTTTTTGTCACTAAACAAGGAAGTACAAAAAGTTTCCCCTTCCCACCCCTAATTTGCATATACAAATTAGGATTTGGATTCGGCCAAATCTTTCGTGAAGGATTCGGGGGTTCAGCCATATCCAAAATAGTTTATTCGGTGGATTCCTAGTAACTGGTGAGAGCCTAACATATGGGGAATGGTCCCCATAGGCTTTCTAGCCAATTTCTGATTGAAGGAAAATCATTCAATCGATTCAAAGGATTTAATCGAACGAATAGCACTAAATCCTTCGACTTCGATATTCAAGTCGAAGGATTTAACTTCGAGGGTCGAATATCGAGGGTTAATTAACCCTCGATATTCGATCATTAGTAAATGTGCCCCTAAAAGTTTACTTAAAGGTGAACCACCCCTTTAAACTTAGATTTTGGAAAAACATTAAAAAAATAAGAAATGGAAAGTATTTGAAAAAAAGACTATTTCAGTAGAACAATTTGAATACAATTGAATTTAAAAAATAGTTTGGAAGGTGAACAATCCCTTTAGGCTAAGGCCACACTAGGCGATAGCGCCGCGATTTGACTCGCGGCGACTTTTCGCCGCGACTTTTAAGCCGCAATCGCTGGGGAAACTTTTGCGCTGGCGTCTATGGGGAATCGCCAGCGTAAAAACACACGCGGCGATCTTTTTTCTATTGTCGCTCGAAATCGCCTAGCGAGGCGATTTCGAGCGACAATAGAAAAAAGATCGCCGCGTGTGTTTTTACGCTGGCGATTTTTCGCGATTCCCCATAGACGCCAGCGCAAAAGTTTCCCCAGCGATTGCGGCTTAAAAGTTGCGGCGAAAAGTCGCCGCGAGTCAAATCGCGGCGCTATCGCCTAGTGTGGCCTTAGCCTTAGGAGAAAATAAATGTAAATAAATTAACAGCAGTAGCCTCCTTATCAGTCAATCTCCCTTCTGGGTTGTTGGGATTGCACCATTTTGATATTATAAAGGCCTTGTTATCAATAAGTGGTGCATCCAAGCAAACAGCCTCTATGTGATATACAATAATCTTTAATAACTTACTGATCTTCTGTTCCAAAGAATTTAACAAACAAAGACTTCTTCCCACGTGGCTTCTTTAAATCTTTAGGAGGGTTGACGATCTACAAGAAATAAGAGGAGAATTGCGTTAGTCAAGGGATCACAGTGTCAACATTGGTTCAGTTGTTACTGTTGTGTGATCCATTCTCACTTACCTTCCCAGGCCATGGTGGGTAGCGTCCAAGTTTGCCCCTGGAAAGATGGGGGAAAAAAAAAAAAGTCAATGCCTAAACCAGAGGCTACAGCAGGAATGTTCAACCTGCAATACTCTAGCTGCCGATGAACTACAACTCACTGCAGCTAACCGCAGCATATTGGTGATTGTTGTTGAGCAGTATGATGGCTGCAGATTGGAAATCTCTGGACTAGAAAATCCTGGCTGCACATTTGTTTGGCAGAAATAGATTCTCTGCTGGACACAATAAACCCAGTACACAGTAACCTCCAGAGTAAGAGTCCCAATGTTCTATCTAATACACATCAACTCAGCTCCTCTTCTACATTTAAAGCTAAAATTAAAATGTAATATTAGCTTCAGCATACTGAAATAATAATCTTTCTAATTACAATCAATTACAAATTTTGTACTGTTTCTGAAATAATCAAGTTTATCTTTACTATCCCTCTCTCAACATATGTGTCTCTTTATTCTGTCTTTATTCAGGAGTTGGGTGTCAGATGAATGATCCAATATATCTTATAGGGGGGCTCCTTTTGACTAGAAGATGCATTAGAGCTCACTCTATTAAAATCACCAGGCATCGCGTCTCTCTACATGCAGAATTTGTGCAAAAGGCAGTTATTTTGTTACATTTTGATTGCACTGGAATCAGTTATTTGAGTGAGCTCTAATTCATCTGCTAGGAAAGGGAGCCCCCCCATATAAGATATATTGGATCATTCATCTGAAACCCAACTGCTGAATGAAGAGAGAGAATGAAGAGAAACAGATGCTAAGAAAGGAATAGTGAAGATAAACTTGATTATTTCAGAAACAATGCAGCATTTTTAATTGGTTGTATTTATAAAGTATCTTATTTCAGTAGGAAGTTTATATTACATTTTTGCAATAGTTCCCCTTCAAATATAAGCTTACATGTGCACTGTGCCAAGTGGGTATGGATATGCTGGGAGCTGCAGTTCTGCAAATACCTGGAGTACCAAAGTGGCCTATCTCCAAATTAACCACCTTTTTATGCACCTATCCTGTACACTAGAGCAGTAACCCATACCAACCAACCAACCAGTTATTAGAGATTATCAATTTGCCAGCAGAATAAAAAGAAATTACATCTCTGATTGACTGCTGTGCGTTCTGGAACAAGTGGAAATTTCCCCAGTGCTGGTCAATAAGGCCTAGTGTGTTTTCAGGGGAGCGGATCATGAAGCCCCCCCAACGGCAGGAATTTCTAAATATAACCATGGCTTGGCTGCGACAGCCTGTTTTAATAGCCATTCTCTGTGTTACCATGGTTTCAAGGATACAGTTAGTTGTCAAGAAATGCAGCAAAAGAGACAAAAACACACCAGACATGGCCTCGCCTCCAATATAATCTATCTATCTATATCTATCTATGTCTATCTAGGTCTATCTATCTAGGTCTATCTATCTAGGTCTATCTATCTAGGTCTATCTATCTAGGTCTATCTATCTAGGTCTATCTATCTAGGTCTATCTATCTAGGTCTATCTATCTAGGTCTATCTATCTTGGTCTATCTATCTTGGTCTATCTATCTTGGTCTATCTATCTTGGTCTATCTATCTTGGTCTATCTATCTTGGTCTATCTATCTAGGTCTATCTATCTAGGTCTGTCTGTCTCTATCTATCCATCCATCCATCCATCCATCCATCCATCCATCCATCCATCCATCCATCCATCCGTCTATCTGTCTATCCATCCATCTGTCTATCTCTCCATCCATTTATGTATCCATCTATCTATTCATCTGTCCATCATCCATCTATCTATCTATCTATCCATCTATCTATATATATAATAAATTGCATAGAGCCGCACTCCAAATAGGATTGTGAATCAAAGTTTTTATTCGCATATGTGTCCCCACATATGCAAATAAAAACTATTTGATTCACAATACTATTTGGAGTGCGGCTCTATGCAATTTATTAAGTATCAATATACTTTGAGCCTGCACCCACACGAAAACCATAAAATCCGATTTGAGTGCGGCTGCCTGACTACCAGATATATATACACATATAGACCAGGACAGCAGATATCTTCAAAAAAAGCTGCCCCTGTGCCCGGAATAAAATACATATGTAAAGAGAACAAAAACCAGCACCAGGCGGTCTTGTGATGAAAAAACTTGTATTGTTACATGGTATGTAAAATCGACGTTTCGGGGTAAAATATAGTTCACCTTGAAGCCGGCACTTTCGAAAATGAAAATAACATGCCTGGGTGCAGCATCAATAATTTAAATCTCTCTCCATCAAATAAGATCCACACTCTCAGGTCTTAAAAATATTGAAAAATTTATTGTTAAACCACGGACTAATGTTTGGTCAACTCCAAGGCCTTTCTCAGAATGCCTAATTATCATTAAAAATGCCTTAAATACATGAACTGGCGGGAAGACAGCGAACGTAACACAGACGTGTCAGCATCGTCACCATTAAGCAATAAATACTACTAAACATAAAATACACTCATAGCACAATAGCTCTACATACCACGAAAATTAATAAAATCCTAGTTTATACACTACATCTGAACCAAAGATAAAACAAGATACAATGCAATTTTAGTCATGTTACCACTTCTCACGTTATCTATAACGGCAATTAACAATGTTGCCTATATTACTGCAGTATCATTCTTTGAGCTTTGAGCTATGTTTAAAGTAAGACACGGGGACCTATCCCTCCCGATCATTTGTGTGCTAGATCTTGTGTTCATTATTAACCAGCAATATGAAGCCTTGCTTCCCCTTATATATTTTTTTAGATTTCCCTAAAATATAATCCTAACCTATTCAATCTGCGCAGTGTTCCTGCGTCGTATCACACGAACGACTGTTGGTCTCACCGATGCGAATTATCGCTCACCGTCTACACATTTGCCCCCCTCTGTTTCGGCATCACTCTCTCTACAAATCTCCATAACACTTCTAATACCTGTAACCTAATATGCACACCTACCCTGTCTCACAGTATTATAATATAAAGTATTATAATAGGACCAGTTCTCACTTTCTGTGCACTTTGCCTCAAAAGATATTGAAAGTGGAAAAAACAGAGCCTCGGTAGCATCTCGCGCCCAGTGTTTGTGCATTTACAAGTTGGCACAACTGCTTCCCCTGCAAGAAACCCACAAGAGCGACCACAAAGAAAGCCAGTCCCCTACACCCAGATTATGCATTTTGGACTAAGAAAGGAAACACACAAACGGTACACGGATAGTTCCCTGGCCGGAATAACACCCTTTGCCCCAACCTATGTCTCCTGTACAATCAGACTGCCTGTTGAAGAAATGAGAAATATTATCAGGAAGGAACAGAAAGGAAGGGCTCGATCAGGAATAGGATCAGGCCCAGACAATTCACATAATGGACAAAATGGAGAATAATATTTCAGTGAATAAAAGGGGTAGGGATGCGCAGAATCCAGGATTTGGCCAAATCCTTGTGCCTGGCCAAACTGAATCCTAATTTGCATAAACAAATTAGGGGCAGGAAGGGAAATCATGTAATTTTTCATCAGCAAACAAGGAATTAAAAAAAAAAAAAAAAAAAAAAAAACTTTCCCACTTTTCCTTTCCTGACCCTAATTTGCATATGCAAATTAGAATTTGGATTCGGTTTTGGCCGACTCTTTCACAAAGGATTTGGCTGAATTCAAAATAGCGGATTCCGTGCATCCCTAACAGGGAGTGATTGAGTTTCATCATGAAGTGTGCCCAAGGCAGTTTAAGCTTACCGGGGTTCATTTATTAACACTGGGTATATTTGCTCCTGGGCAGTAACCCATAGCAACCAATCAGTGATTTTTTCAGCCAGCTGCAGGTTGAACGCTGAAAGCAATCATCTGTTTGGTTGCAATGGGTTACTGCCCAGTTTATAAATGATCCCCCCCACTGTGTGCGTTTGAAAAATGGAAACCGCAATAGCCACTGTACCTATACCTCATACTGTGAGCTGCTAACTGCCTGCTGCTGAGGAACCTAAGCTACTCGGTATAAAAGAATGGCAGCCACAGGGTTCATTATGAGATCAAGACTGCATCAGATGGAGGTCTACCATACGGCTGCAATTTAGATGGAGCCACATCAAAGGGTAAATAAAGTACTGATACAGCACACGGTTGCTAGTGATACTTCCCAGGAACAACAGACAAATCCAGCTTCATAACTGCCAGTTCTCTGCCTCCTGATGTGCCCAGAGGGTAGAGCAGCTTTACACTATACGAACAGCTCTTTGACGAGATTGCCAAACGAGCAGCTCTTTCCCTGATGTGCCCACTAAAAGCAGGGCAATATCAGGCTCATCTAATCAGTCGGCCCTAGGGCCAATCAGATTACAAAGATGAGAATAGGTGCCGACAGGATGAGGACTGCATCAACTATCTGATGCGGTCCTCGATCGCACAGGAAAATTAAACCTGCCTGTTCAAGATCTGGCCGATTTTTGGCCAGAAATCGATCTGGGAGGCCAATTGGAATGCCCCATAGACGGGAAAATAAGCTACTAAATTGGTCTAAAGGACCAATATGAGCATCTTAAAGGGATACTGTCATCAGAATTCTACACTAAAAATCTGTTTCTCAAAAGAGAAATATTTATTTAGATTTCATTTAGAAATCTGACGGGGCTAGACATATTGTCAGTTTCCCAGCTGCCCCATGTCATGTGACTTGTGCTCTGATAAACTTCAGTCACTCTTTACTGCAAGTTGGAGTGATATCACCCCCTCCCTTCCCCCCCCCCCATCAATAGAACAACGGGAAGGTAACCAGATAACAGCTGCCTGGTAGATATAAGAACAGCACTCAATAGTAAAAACCCATGTCCCACTGCAACTCCTTCAGTTACATTGAGTAGGAGAAACAACAGCCTGCCAGAAAGCAGTTCCATCCTAAAGTGCTGGCTCTTTCTGAAAGCACATGACCAGGCAAAATGACCTGACATGGGGCCTAAACACCATTATTACAACTAAAAAAAAAAATTACACGTGCTGGTTCAGGAATTAAATTTTATATTGCAGAGTGAATTATTTGCAGTGTAAATTAAAAATAAAAATGGAATTCCTTTAAATCTGTCCATGTATGGCCACCTTTAGTGCTGAATGTTGCTGCTGCATTATATTTAGCCAGTCTGGAGATCACATCCGTAAAGTAGCCACGGTTTTCACTGCTCACGTATACTTTATATCCATATCCAACCAGAACTAAAAGTACAAAAAGAACAGATAACTGCTTACCCTTGGAGTCTATAGAGTATTGACTTAAAAAATGTAATCAAGTGCCACCAGGAAATCATGTATAATTTGGCCATCAGTCTCTTGTGGAGCTCGGCACCCACGTTGCCAGCTGAGACACCCAAGCAAGCACTGAAATTCTGCACGCAAACAAAAGGTGTAGCACCAATACTCCCTAAGCTCAGTAAGTGACAGCAGCACAGAGCATGTGCAGTGAATCAACAGAAAAGAAGATGGGGAGCTACTGGGGCATCTTTGGAGACACAGATCTTTACTGCTAAAGGGCTGTGGTTGCCTTGGGCTGGTACAGAAGCACAAAACATAATGTACAACATTTCTTAAGTTGTAAGATAAGTTTTAGTTCTCCTTTAAAGTCAGAGTTAAACGGTTTGAAACTACTTGAAAACAGCGTGATCTTGAAGCAATGTACCAGAAGTCAAGGGTTCCTCCAAGACTGTTAATCAGCTGGCTTCTGTTACATTGGTTCAACAGTAGAACAACTGCAGACAATAGGGCACAGAGACTGCTTTTGTTTACAAATTACTTTCATGTTGTTGGAAATGTGCAATGGATGTATATTGGAATCGCTTCTTAGAATTACATTTTCTTTCATTAGTCGCCATTTTATCTTTCAGAAAATTAAATCTCACTGCCATCAGTGCTAATCAGAGAAAACTAGCAATTGGGATTCATTTTTTCTAAAGGTTTTTGAATTATTGTGCTTTTAGTTCAGCAGCTTTCCAGTTTGCACTTACAAGGGGTATTCACTTTATCCTAGCAACCAGGCAATGAATCAAAGACTAGAATATGGATTGGAGAGGGACTGCTGGAGTCAGTGACCCCATTATCTGAAAAACCGGAAAAGCCTTCTCCCATGGACTGCATTTTAATCAAACCATTCAAAATGTTTCCTAATGCATTTATATTTTCTCTGCATTAATAAAACAGTTTGTTGTACTTGATAATAAATTAATCCTTATTGGAGACAAAACAATCCTATTGGATTTAAGGTTTTTTAGTAGGCTTAAAGGGATTGTTCACCTTCCAACACTTTCTCCAGTTCAGTTGGTTTTAGATTTTTCCCCAGAAATAAAGACTTTTTCCAATTATTTTCTATTTTCTAGCTATTCTAATATATTTAAAGTGTGATCATTCACCTTGTAAAGCAGCTCTGGGGGGGGGTCACCGACCCTGTAAACTGTTCTAAATTGATAAATTTAGTTGACACATTTTTTATCTTTGTCCCTGCTGAGCAGAATCCCTTTCATCAAAGGCAGTTGTTAGAATTAGAAGTTGCACCAAATCCAGGATTCGGTTTGGGATTCGGCCTTTTTCAGCAGGATTCGGATTTGGCCGAATCCTGCTGCCGGCCGAACCCAAATTTGCATATGCAAATTAGGGGCAGGGAGGCAAATTGCATGACTTTTTGTCACAAAACAAGGAAGTAAAAAATGTTTTCCCAATCCCACCCCTAATTTGCATATGCAAATTAGAATTTGGATTCAGTTCGGTATTCGGCCGAATCTTTTATGAAGGATTCGGCCAAATCCAAAATAGTGGATTCGGTGCATCCCTAACAGAAACGCTTAATATATCCATCACAGTTACCGGTTTCTTCAAAAAGAATGAATAAATGGCATTTACTATGCAGAAATCCAGCTAACAGTTCTTCACTTTCTGCATCATTTGAAATCCTGTAAGGGAAGGAGGGACTAAACACTGATGTTACAAATTGTAACAACTACTCCGCAGCTTACAGACAGCATGCAGGAACTACATAACCCACAATGCATTGAAATCACATGTGCAGAGAATTGTGGGGTTTGGAGGATGCAGGCTGAGGACAGATGGCTGTTGATACAAAATAACCGTAGTCAGACAGATCAGCAAAGTAGTCAGAAAGATCAGCAGGAGAGCAGGGGGCTACACTGCTTAGTTTCTGATTTCAGTATGAGGAAGCTTATATGAAATCTTTATTTTCGCAATAGTTCCCCTTTAATGTATGGAGATTCAAATTACAGAAAGATTCATTATCTGAAAACCCCAGGTCCAAAGCGTTCTGGATAACAGGTCGCAAACCTGTACTATAAAAAAAAAATGTGATTGAGTAATTGTAATTGAACAGTTGCTAAGAATAGGACACTCACATACTAAAGGGGAACTCATAGCTGAACTACCCCTTTAAGGTTGCCAGGGAACATATCCTTTAACAAACAAACAAAGCAAGGACTACTTACAACTCGTTATTACTTTGAGGTTCCAGATTGGCAATATTAGGTTAATGACAATACATACCGAAGAGACTGGCCTCGCTGTGGACATATAATTCAGTTCTTGCTGATATACTATTAGTATTCCAAACAGGAGATTATCTGCATGAAGCTGGTCTGTCTAGAAGCTCTGGTCTCAGAGCTGTGCTCCAGGGGTCTGAAAGCTGCAGCTTTGACTTAGAATTGCTATGGAAATGGTGTGCACTGGAAAGCTTGGTAAGAGACCAGCCATTATTATTTATGCCACCTGTCCAGCATTCATGCTAAGGGTTTCTTTGTGTTTAAAAAAAGAATTTAAAGGAGTGGTTGACCTTGAAGTTAACTTTTAGTATGCTCTAAAATGGCCAATTCCTAAAAAGTTTGCAATTGGTCTTTGTTATTTATATTTTATTATTTTTTAGTTCTTTTGCCTGTCTTTTGCTCTTTCAAGCTTTCAAATGGGGGTCACAGACTCCATCTAAAACACAAATGCTTTGTAACAAATGTACTTTTTTTTTGCTACATATTAAGTGTTCCCCCAAATTCATATCAATAACAGCTTTAATATTTAGGGATGATTACAAGTGATTTCTGACCCTTTTTCATGGAGATTTGCTCTAGGTTGTTTCCCGGATAGTCAGATAACGCTTGTGCACCTCAGTTCTCAACTGGATGAAGATTGGGGCAGTCACAGGGCACTCACATTGTTGTCACTTTACTTTGTATTATTGTCCACTCAACCCAATCTATTGCAATATTTCCCTGCAGTATTCACCATTCAATCTTTATTCTATTCATTTAAAGGGGTGGTTCATCTTTACGTGGAGTTATAGAATGGCTAATTCTAAGCAACTTTTTAACTGGCCATCATTTTTTTATAATTTGCCTTTTTCTCTATCCAAATGGGGGGGGGGTCACTGATCCCATCTAAAAAAAACAAATGCTATGTAAGGCTACACATTTAATGTCACTGATACTTAAGGTCTGGCCACACGGGCAGATTAATCGACAAATCTCCTCTTCTTTGCGGCGACTAATCTCACTGATCTGCCTTCCACCAGCTAAAATGAAAATTGCCTGGGAGAGGCACTCGGAGTGATTCTTTTCTGAAGTCGCCCGTACTTTTCTTGTGAGGCAATTACAGGCGACTTTGGAAAACTAAGTGCCTGAGTGCCTGCCCCCAGGCAATTTTCATTTTAGCCAGCGGAAGGCAAAAGGAAGGCAGATCGGGGAGATTCGTTTTTCAGATTTTTGACTGAAACCCACAAAATCTTCGGATTTTTGCCCAAAACCCAGAGCAGATCAGGACATCTTCGGGACTTCTTCCATTGATTATATACAACCCCGGCAGATCTGAGATATATATGTATAACGTATATATGTATAATAAATCATGAAAAATTCAAGGATTTTTTTTCACTAACAATTCAGATTTTATAGAAAAAACACATAACTTTTCGTTAACTTTGAGTTAACCTTTAGGAGGCTATTTATTAAAGGTGAACACCCCCTTTAATGCTGCTCTGCTCTCACCAAACTTCCCTGCAGAATTGTGACAACCATCACGCTTTCCTTTATGTGAATGTGGCACAAAAGAAGCCATTAATGAAAAATAACTCACAGTACGAGAATGATCTTGTTGCCATGTAGGTCAAACGAGACCAAGACAATGATTTTTGGCTAAAGATCGATTTCATGCAGCGCAAATCTAACACCGACATCGAGGAACAGTATTGGTAGCATCATGATCGGTGGCTGCTTTGCATCAACATCTTTTTAAAACAGAAGCAAAAATGAATGGTGCAAAATACAGGGAAACAGTGACAATTAGTCAGTTAAAAAAACTGACATTTGGGCAAACATTCCAATGATCTCAATCATAAGACGCACTGGGGTGGCTCAAGAACAAAAAGATGAATGTCCTGCACTGGCCCAGATCAGAATCAGCAGCATCGTCCGACTAACCTGACTGTCCTGGAGAGAATCCATATGGAAGAATAGACCAAATTCACCCCTGAACAGTGTGCAAAGCCGGTACTCACCCTAAAGGCATAAGGATGTTACTGCTCAAAAGAAGATCTAGACAATATAAAAATGCGGGGAGGTTAAGATTTATAAAGATAAAAAAAGTAAAAATGAAATGAAATATGCCAACAGAGAACCTTAAAGGAATACGGTCAGTGGAAAAAATGCTTTTTTCAAAACACATCAGTTAATAGGGCTGCTCCAGCAGAATTCTGCACTCAAATCCATTTCTTGAAAGAGCAAACAGATTTTTTTAGATTTAATTTTGAAACATGACATGGGGCGAGACATATTGTCAGTTACCCAGCTGCACCAGTCATGTGACTTGTGCTCTGATAAACTTCAGTCACTCTTTACTGTTCACTCTAAGTTGGAGTGATATCACCCCCTCCCTTTCATCCCCAGCAGCCTAACAACAGAACAATGGGAAGGTAACCAGATAGCAGCTCTCGAACACAAGATAACAGCTGTCTGGTAGATCCAAGAACAGCACTCAATAGTAAAATCCAGGTCCCAGTGAGACACATTCAGTTACATTGAGCAGGAGAAACAAAAGCCTGACAGAAAGCAGTTCCATTCTAAAGTGCTGGCTCTTTCTGAAAACACATGAGCAGGCAAAATGACCTGAGCACCTACACACCAATATTACAACTAAAAAAATACACTTGCTGGTTCAGGAATGAAATTTTATATTGTGGATGGCAAGTTGTTAGGCAGCCCCTAGTGATTCACTTTTTTTTGCCACCAGCCAGGGGAATGTTTTTCTCTCAGTGCCATACCGCCATATTTTTTCTGGTTCCTGGGCATCACCTGGGTAGTACAGAAATCAGCAACGAATTTCTGCACTGAGCCTGCACTCGCCCACGGTGGTGCAGAGGACGCTGGGACACTGGAACAACATGGCTGTGCTGTGAGGAAAAAGTAGCCCAGGGTTGGAGGTAAGCTGAATTAATCAGAGGGGGTGCAAAACAACTTGGCCCCATCACTGATTCTTCCTTTCCTTGTCCTGAATAATTTAGCAATGCCCTGTAAACAAAAGAGAAAAATAATAAATGTATAAACGCTATATTATCAGTAATAATGCTGAAGAAGAACAAATGGGTTAGGTGCAGCTAAAAGCACTAGACCACTGCACTCCAGCTTCTCTCAACTACAACATATCAGTGGGCTGGATAAAGCCAAAAGCACAATGCCATACACAGCAATCTATGGAGCCCATCAACAAACAATAACATTGTTTGTAAAAATATAAATGAGCAATTTTTGCTGCATATATCCCAACACAGCTGTTGGGGGTCACTGACCCCTGCACACCAGAAAGCTGCTGCTGTGTGAGGCTACAATGCAATTGTTACTTATTCCAGTCCGACACAATCCCATTCATCTTCCAAGGTTCTCTTACAAATCACAGCATGGTTGCTAGGGGCTATGGACCACAGCAACCAGATACCAACTCAAATTCCAAACTGAAGACCAAGAAATGTCATTAAAGATAAAGAGGATCATATCGGGTCTGTGGGTCTCGTTAGACCATTACAGAAATGTATTCAATTAATACTCGTCATCCTACTTACCCCCGCCACCATACTAAGTTTAATGTGAAAATAACGAAGTTTGGAAAAATATAAATGAGCAATTTTGCAGCATATATCCCACCGCAGCTGTTGGGGGTCACTGACCCCCCGACGCCAGAAAGCTGCTGCTGTGTGAGGCTACAATGCGATTGTTACTTATTGCATTCATCTTCAAAGGTTCTCATTCACATCACAGGATGGTTGCTGGGGCTATGGACCACAGCAACCAGATACCAGTACAAATTCCAAACTGAAGAACAAGAAATGTCATTAAAGATAAATAGGAAAAAAACGAAGACGACCAGTGTCTCCATTACAGTAAAAGTTCATTTCAAGGCTATAAGCCCTTTTATTTCATTGCCATGTGAGAAAGAGGAAACGTTGGCCAAGCGCAGAACTACAACTCCCAGCATGCTGACAGTACAGCTAATGATTCTATCTGCCAGAAAGCTCCTATTGCGTGTCTCTCAGCAACAGGCCTCCCTTCCCGTTATTATGTTAGTGACAGCCGGGCTTCTTTGTTGATGAAGCAGTAGAAGTCGCAGCCCCATGTTGCAGCCAGGAGTGCGGCGCCACAGGCTGCTCTTTCTTCTCGTGCCCTTCCCCATTTATACAAACAACTGCGCACTCGGGGCCTGCACTGCTCTCGCTATAATCATTATCACAACAGCACTCACCACACCAAATCTCCTTGTCGCAGGCTCACTGTCGCCATCTTACCGACACAGACAGGAGTAGGTAAGAAGGGTGAAAAAAAACTGGCCGCGCGGAGGATGCCGGGAACAGGAAACACTCCCTCCCACCAGAACGGCGTGCGCGCTCCCCCACCCCTTACCTCCCACCGCCGACAGCCAATGAGAAGAATGAAAAAAAAAACTGATTACGCCCAACCAATTGTTGGATGAAGTGCAGACAGCCTTCACTCTTAGCCACGCCCGGCGTGCTTGCTGGGGCGCGCCCGTATACCAATGTCTTCTCCTATTTGCTACGGAAATCACGTGAGGCGGTTCGATCCCTGTCAACGTTTGTTATTGTTGTCGGCGTCGTGGGAGGTCACGTGACTGGGGAGGCATCAGGCCGCGGCTTTCTCAGGAACACGTGACGGCGCCGTTGCCGGTGACGTTGATTTAATCGACTGTCAGCCCCCGGACCGGAGAGCGTCGTGGTGAGTGGATAGGGGAATGTTGGGTGCGGAAGTTGAGTTCCTCTATATCAGTTTATATACAGCACTTCCGGGTACTCGCGTACCCCTTTCTCTTGAGCCGCAATGGAATCTTCCCGCCCCTTCCGTGTGCAGTGGCGCGACCCAAGGGTATAAAATGAGGGACAGTCAGGCATTTGCTTGTTGTTTGCGTGACACACAGTTGTAGGTGTGAGTTGTGTGAAAAATATATTTTATTGGCGGGGGAATGTGCATCGTGTCATTCAAATTCCAACACAGCCCTGGGTCTTTGTATTATTATTTACACGCAGTAAAACACTCAAACTATAGGCAAGTGAACCGAATTAAATTGGCTTAAGTCTTTTCTTTTAATATAATTTGAGGGAGTTTTTTTTTTTGTTTTTTACCTGAAGCCGCTTTTTGCATTTCCTGTTGCCCGTTGGCATGGAAACATTGGCATGGCCTAAGTCGCAGAATGACCCTCTTAAAGGGGTTGTTAACCTTTGAGATAACTTTTAGTATAATGTAGAGAGTGATATTCTGAGACCATTTGCAATTGCTTTTCATTTTTTATCATTTAAGGTTTTTTTGACTTATTTAGCTTTTTATTCAGCAGTTCTTCAATCTGCATTTTAAAGGAGAAGCAAACCCTTAAAGGGATACTGTCATGGGAAAAAATCTTTTTTTCAAAATGAATCAGTTAATAGTGCTGATCCAGCAGAATGCTGCACTGAAATCCATTTCTCAAAAGAGCAAACAGATTTTTTTATATTCAATTTTGAAAGATCGCCAAATCCTTCTGCCCGGCCGAATCACATGAGGGAAATCACATGACTTTTTGTCACAAAACAAGGAAGTAAAAAATGTTTTCCCCTTACCACCCCTAATTTGCATGTGCAAATTACGATTCGGTTTTGTGTTCTGCAGAATCTTTTGCGAAGGATTTGGGCGTTTGGCCAAATCCAAAATAGTGGATTCCGTGCACCCCTACTGCAGACTATTTGAAATGGGCAGAAGGACGTGGGAATGTTGAACATAAGCACCACTAAAATTAGCATTAGACGTGGTGCTGACAAATTCTCATAAAACCCAGCCAAGTGACAATCCTGTATGCACATTCCTGTAAAAATAAAAATCTTTTTTGTGCCCATAAAGTTATTGTACTTCCCTACCACAGCACCTAGATTGGTCTTACAGACCGTCATGGACAGTGCTGTCCAAAACAGCAAGTATCGTCCATGTCCCACGTATCGCCCATGTAACTTTTAGTAAGTTATGGAATAGCTTATTCTAAGCAACTTTTCAATTGGTCTTCATTGTTTATTTTTTATAGTCTTTTAATTATTTGTTTTTATTTTGACTCTTTCAAATGGGGGTCATTGACCCCATCTATTAAACAAATACTCTGTAAGACTAAAAATGTACAGTTATTGCTGGTTGTATTACTCCTCTTTATATACAGGCCCCTCTCCTATTCGTATTGCAGTCTCTTATTCAAATCAGTGCACGGTTACTATGGTAATTTGGCCCCTAGCAACCAGGTTACTGAAATTATAAACTGTAGAGCTGCTGAATAAAAAGCTAAATACATAAAAAAAATCATAAAAAATGAAAACCAATTATAAATTTTCTCAGAATATCATCTACATCATACTAAAAATGAACAACCCCTTTAAAATGCCATAGATAGTCCCTATTTAGTAGGCTAGTGGGGGCTGTTGGGACCTCGTTGTACAGGGCCTAATTTGACTCTCAGGGAAATACCTTGCTAGCCATGTCCTTTAATAAAATTGGCATTAAGCATACTTTTTACTGGGGTGGGCTGTCAATCTATCACCCACTAAGAATCAAAACAGAACATGACAACATATTTTAAAACGCTTGATTACTGTAAAGGGGTAGTTCACCTTTAAATTAGCATTTTGTATGATGTAGACGGTTGGTCTTCACTATATTTTGTTTTTTTTTTAATTATTCAGCCTTTTGTTCAGCAGTTTTCCATCAGCTATCTGGTTGCTAGGTTTCAGTTTACCCAAGTTACCAGCAGTGGTTTGTATGGTCAACTGAAAGATAAAGAGTGACGGCCTGCCACAATGAAATTGTAGTCTAACAGAGTTTTGGCTGCCGGGGTCATTGACCCCCATCTGAAAGCGGAAAAGAAGAAGAGAAAGACATATAATTAAAGAAAAATGCAATGAAAAAGGAAAAATATAGACCTGTTGAGAAGATGCTAAGAACCAGGCATTCTGTAAATACTAAATGTTAACTCAAAGCTAAACTACCCCTTTAATCAGTATATGAATTCATTGTTTACTTTAAAGGGGTTGTTCACCTTTGTGTTAACTGTTCGTATGATGTAGAGAGTTATATTCTGAGACAATTTGTAATTGGTTTTTATTTTTTATAATTTGTGGTTTTCAAGATATTTAGCTTTTTATTCAGCAGCTCTCCAATTTCAGCAATCTGGTTGTTAGGCTCCAAATTCCCCTAGCAACCATGCTCTGATTTAAATAAGAGACTGGAATATGAATAGGAGAGGGTCTGAATGAGTAAGAAAAAGTATCAATAACAATAAATATGTAGCTTTACAGAGTATTTATTTCTAGATGGGGTCAGTGACCCCCATTTAAAAGCTGGAAAGAGTCAGAAGTAGAAGGAAAATAATTTAAACACTATAAATAAAAAATAAATAAATAATGAAAACCAATTGAAAAGTTGCTTAGAATTAGCCATTCTATAACATACTAAAAGTTAAGTTAAAGGTGAACCACGGTTGTTCACCTTCCAAACACTTTTTAGTTCAGTTTTTTAAGATTGTTTCCCAGAAATAAAGACTTTTTTCAATTGCTTTCCATTTTTTATTTTTTACTGTTTTTCCAAAATCCAAGTTATAAAGTTTAATGTCCCTGACTCTGGCAGCTCAGTAATTCAGGCGCAGACTCTGAACTGTTACAATTTTGCAACATTTAGTTGATCCATTTCTCAGCAGCATCTCTGGAGTATTAGCGACTAT
The DNA here is from genome assembly GCA_038501925.1 of Xenopus petersii. NCBI lineage: Eukaryota > Metazoa > Chordata > Amphibia > Anura > Pipidae > Xenopus > Xenopus petersii. The sequence goes on from CM076688.1 coordinate 14,239,417, forward strand.
TGTATCAAGTCTAACAGCTGCCTGTAATGAAACTCAGGGACAAAAATAAGCAATGTATCAATTTAGAACAGTTTACAGAGTCAGAGTCAGCGACCCCCCCTACTTTAGAAGGACCCCCCCTACTTTAGAAGGATGAAATTACACTTTACACTTCAATATTAGAATAACCGGTCACACATAGAAAATAGAAAGTAATTGGGAAAAAAGTCTTTATTTCTGGTGAACAATCTGAAACCAACTGAAATGAAAAAAATGTTGGAAGGTGAACAACCCCTTTAATATTACTGGTAATACTCCTAATAATGTTAGAAATGTAAAAGAATATTGCAGTGCCCATGATAAATAAACAGTATATTTGTTTCAGCTCTCACTATGCCTGTTAATATAAATGTTGAGTTTGGAACGCAAAATTATTAAGGGGCTAGCACCAAAAATATTTTAATTATGGATTATTTATTTTTTAAAAAGAAGCGTCATGGTTGTCAAGCCAGCGAGCATCAAAAAGCCAGCTGCACCAAATGAGAACCACAAGCATCTTCATCGCGCACAATTTCTGAATATTAACCTTTTATGTGCCACATTACATCCTGCTGGTGTCATTAATAATATCCTGGTGCCATCCTTGACTGATTTCTTTATCTTACCAGTGTCTCCCTCCAATCGTGTTAGGGAGTCATGCAGGGTGACCAGAATCATTAAATGAAAAGTGGCAGATATTCTACGTTCTACCGTTTCGATGATATCATTGATTTAAAGGCTCATCTTTATCTGTCTTCATAACATTTGTTTATGTATTCATTACAGGTCATACTTGCAGCGATGCAGATCGGGTGGAATGTGTTTGTCGCCCTCGTGTTGTCCTTCAAAGCTGCGGGGTAGAGGCAGTCCTGTGAACTTTGCTGGATCATGAGTTGTAGCTGATCCTTAGAGGCTTGCACTCCAGAGTCATATTTCAGAATTCTGTAATCTTCTCTGCTTGATCTCTTTTGGTTTCTCACCTTTTCTGAGGTCATGGCTGTACACAACTGATTTCTATATATAAATTGGGGGGGGGGCGCAATGGCCGAACCTCGTCGCATGCAGTTGACTTGTCTGCCACCTGAGAATCCCCATAACTCATCTGCTGTAAAAAGACAAAGAAGCGAAGAGCAGGAGTCAGAGACGTCAGTGGCTGCCACTGTCCGCATCTCGCTCACCCTGTTTGAGCCTGATCAGAAACGATGCCCTGAATTCTGTTACCCCGAACTGCTAAGAAATCTTCGGGGGGATGGCAAGAAAAACTTGCATGGGGACAAGGTAAGAAAGTTCATCTACACTGCATATGGAGAGTGATATGCAGGATTCAAATCTCTGAGGCCCGGTAGCCGTGGTCCTTAGAAGGATCTTGCATGGCTCTTAAAGGAAAACTATACCCCCAAAAAGAATACTTAAGCAACAGACCGTTTATATCAAATTAAGTGGCATATGAAAGAATCTTACCAAACTGGAAAATATATTTAAATAATTATTGCCCTTTTACATCTCTTGCCTTGAACCACCATTTTGTCATGGTCTGTGTGCTGCCTCATAGATCACCTGACCAGAAATATTATAACTCTAACAGGAAGAAGTGTGGGAAGCAAAATACAGAAATCTGTCTGTTAATTGGCTCATGTGACCTAACATGTTTGGTGTGTTTGTGTGCACTGTGAATCATAGGAGCCCAGGGGCGGCCCTTATTTTTTAAAATGGCAATTTTCTATTTAGGATTACCCAATGGCACATACTACTAAAAAAAAGTATATTATTATTATTATTATTATGAAAATGGTTTATTTACATGAAGCAGGGTTTTACATATGAGCTTTTTTATGCAATATCATTTTATAGAGACCTACATTGTTCGGAGGATATAATTTTCCTTTAAATTATTTTTCATACGCAAGCTTGTTTCAGAAGGCTTCAAAACTAAGCCGGGCCCCCTAAACTTTTACAAGAAAAAATGTGCCCCTTACTTTAAAATAAAAAGATTCGATTTCACTTATCAAAGCATATTGCCATTGACTATGTGACATTAAAAAGCCGCAGATAATCCCTAATATTAACCCCATCATTGTAAATTAGTTAAAGCCTAGTAAATATAGTCTTTTGTCATTATAACAAACTTTTTTCAGCCTATGTTTAAAGGGTTGTTGTCATCATTTAAAATAGATTTTATTTGTATGAGTTTGAAACTTGGTGGCATTTCCCTACTGGTCTTTTATTTTGGTTCGGTTTGGAGTGTACCAGTTCTCTTGACTAGTACTAAGGACATTATGGATTTCTAAATACTAACAAGCCCCATAGTCATATTATATAACCCATTTACTCAAACCATGATTTCATTGTATAATCAGCAGCTTTGTGGGTCTCACAAGAGTCTAAATCGATAACAGTAGCTAGAAATAAATCCGTTGCTCCCTTAATTATGGTAGCCATAGCAACAGCAGTCATCAAATGGAACTGCATTTCTTCAGCAGCTGGGATGTTGGACATTTTCCCATTCCTCTAGCCTATATGTTACAGGCAAATATTATAATTGCTTATTTTCCTTCACTCCATTATCTGCTGAATAGGTGGACTCTAGAGATCTAGAGATTAATCTGGTTTGTCTTATAACCTGTGAAATGCTAGCCCAATAGTGACCTGAGACAAATGAAACCTTAGAAGTCTAGTTTATTACATCCTGTGTTTGCAGAGTCAGAAGAAGTTTGTGAGCGTGATCAGTGAAGAAGAAGCAGAGAAGAAAGAGGTTGCAAACATTGCCAAGAGGTTTGAGGAAAAATATGTAAGTGTTCGAGTTTAATTTACCAAGCGCAAAGCACACATGTAAACACCGATAAAAACAGTAGTAATTAGTGATGGGCGAATCTTAACTGTTTTGCTTCGCCAAAAAAATGTGCAAACTGTGAAAATTTGGGCGAAAATTTTTTTGGCACTTGATATAGTGCACAACAAATTTTTTCACCCATTAGAGTCTATGGGCGAAACTTAATAATTTCGCTCATCACTAGTAGTTGGGCCTGTATATACTGCTTATAACTTGACACATCACCCTTGTGCCTTGAAGGAGGGTTTTCTTCCTGGGATCTATGTGTGTTGCAACTGCAAATGTAACTGACACATAGGGGCACATTTACTAATGAACGATCGAAGGAATAATCATTTGTTCGTTTGATCGATTTGAAGGATTTTAATCCATCGATCGAACGAAATTCCTTCGATCAGAAATTGGCTAGAAAGCCTATGGGGACCTTCCCCATAGGCCAGCATTGATGCTCGGTAGGTTTTAGGAGGTCGAAGTTTTTCTTTTAAAGAGACAGTACTTCGACTATCGAATGGTCGAACGATTTTTAGTTCGAATCGTTTGATTCGAAGGTCGAAGTAGCCAATTCGATGGTCTAAGTAGCCAAAAAAATACTTCGAAATTCAAAGTATTTTTTATTCTATTCCTTCACTCAAGCCAAGGGTTCCTTTTTTTTTCTTCTTATATGTGCATTTTGATAATCCAAACAGGTTTATTCATATGATCACTCCCTGCTCACATGATCTCTGTTAAAGAATTGTTGAGTGTGGTTAAGCAGCAACCGATGCAGGTTTGGTATAAAAAATAAATCCACACTGGTGCACTCCGCAGTAAAGTAGGTGCACTCCGCAGTAAAGTAGGTTATCGCCTTGGTGCTGGTAACAAAATTACATATAACAAATGAAAAGAAGACCGCACTCACAGGACTTTCACAAGAAAAACAAGCCCTCACGGGCTGTGACGTTTATTCCTCAACATTTCGGCTAGCAACTCTAGCCGTCCTCCTGAGGACTAGCAACTCTAGCCGTCCTCCTGAGGACTAGCAACTCTAGCCTGAGGACGGCTAGAGTTGCTAGCCGAAACGTTGAGGAATAAACGTCACAGCTCGTGAGGGCTTGTTTTTCTTATGAAAGTCCTGTGAGTGCGGTCTTCTTTTCATTTGTTATATATATATATATATATATATATATATATATATATATATATATATATATATATATATATGTATATTTATAATTTTGATCTTGAAACTCCTTTACATCCTGAGCAGCCTTAGCCAGAATGAGACAGACTGCAGTTGACCTTGCCGCATGCTGCTCAAGTGACCTTCATCGTAATCCTTCTGTCTCTGATTTAGAGATGGGAATGCAGAGAACAAAGAGGGAACAATCACTTTTGTATGTTCTAATTAAAAAGGTTTTATAACTCAGCAAATCACTATAAAATATCCACTCCCCTTATTCCCAGTTTATATGTTCTCTTCTACTGTTGCCATATTAGGTCGTTACCAAAATAATTTATTGACGTCCAAACATGCTGTGTTTTATTGTGTTGCACTTCAGCTTTCTGTTGGCTGATGCAGATGAGATCCTATAAGGAACTATGTACCATATTTCTGAACATCTTTTATTATCATTTGAAATTAATGTTATAAAGCAAAGAATGTTTTGCTCAGCGCATATTGTGACAAAGGACAAAACATATACCTAGTAGTTATGCAGATTTACACACCATTGCCCTCTGATTTCAACTACTCCTCTTTCCCTTCCTTACCGTATGCCCTCCGTTCCTCCTTATAGTCATGTGCAAGGCTTTCTTCACCTTCCAGATACTTTTTTCAGTTCAGTTGTTTTCAGATTGTTCACCAAAATAAAGAATTTTTTTTCAGTTGCTTCCCATTTTTTTACTGTTTTTCCACAATTGACGTTTAATGTTTCATGTTCCTGTCTCTGGTGTTTCAGTCAGGCAGCTCAGTAATCCAGGTGCGGATTCTGAAATGTTTAAATTTGCTCCATTAGTTAATACATTTCAGCATCTGTGGAATATTCACATATATTGTATCAATTCTAACAGCTGCCTTTAAAGGGGACTCGTCACCCAAAAAAATAATTGCAAATCCTATTTTATCACTTTAGTCAAGCAAAATGAACTTTAATTGCACTGTATAAATGATTGGAATCTTGTTTCCTTAAGTCTGGGAATTTATAATTATAGCAAGCAGGCAGGAGCCATTTTGTGGACACTGTTATTAAGACAAGTCTTGCATCATCTCAGAATCTTGTTTGTGCACCAGAATGGGGGACCTGATGTCCATCCCCATGCCCTGGTTACACAATTAAATGGTAAAGAGAACTGGGGAATGTGGGGAGAGCAGTGACATCTGGGAAGTGCCGAATGGAAAGTGAAAGTATTTGCTTGTCCCGCCTCTATGCCTAAGGCATAGAGGAGGGGCAGGTAATATTTGATTGACAGCTGAGATTTTTAAATGAGTTTACAACACCTATGAATGCTTTAATAAAAAAAGAATTTGGATTTCATGTTTTATTTGAAAAGGACTTTTATTATACAGCTTTTTATGTCTTGTCTTAATGAAATTCAGCATGGACAAATATATCAATTTAGAACAGTTTACAGAGTCTGTGCCCCCCCCCAGAGCTGCAGCAGTAACTTAAAGGGGAACTCCTGCTTCCAAACCAAAATTTGATAAAGAAGCCCACATAACACAGAAATCCCTAATATACCCATCACAGTTACCTGTTTCTTCAAAAAGTATGGTTAATGGCATTTTCTATGCTGAAATCCAGCTGTGTTACAGTTTCTGCATCATTTGAAATCCTGGCAGGGAAGGAGGGACTAAACACTGATGTTACAAATAGTAACAACTACTCCACAGCAGGGATGGGCGAATTTGACCCGTTTCGTCAAAAATTCGCCGCCGGCGAAATGTCGCAGACGCCCATTAAAGTCTATGGGCGGCAAAAAAAAATTGTCGCGCGTCTTTTTTTTTTTTTGACTCATGTCTCCATACAAGTCTATGGGCGTCATTTTTTCAGCAAAACGAGGCGAAAAAATTCGCCCATCCCTACTCCACAGCTTACAGACAGCATGCAGAAACTACATAACCCACAATGCATTGCACTGGGATGTTCCTTTCCTTATTGAAATCACGTGTGCAGGGAATTGGGGGGGTTGGAGGATGCAGGCTGAGCACAGCTGTACAGAACACATTTTAGGACATCATCAGGAGAACACACGCGCCTGCATGCGCTCTCGTTAAGAAGAAGTATGCAGACTCGTCTCTTATTCTACTTACTTATCCGAAGAAACTGCAGTCACACCATCACATTCCTCAGCCCTCATTGCAAAAGCCCCCCATTCTCAGCCCTCAGTCCTCAGCTCTCAGCCCACAGCGTGTGTTCTCCTGATGATGTCCTAAAATGCGTTCCGTACAGCTGGTTGTTGAAATTATGTTTACTTTTCAAAAAGCTTAAGTTATGTTTTGTGGAGTTCCCCTTTGAGAGTCTTTTTTTTCTAGTGAACTTTCTGAAACCAACTGAACCACTGAAGTGTTGGAAGGTGAACAACTCCTTTATTTACACCTCCTTCACTCCTTTCTGTCAAATGTATGTTATTCCTCCCTTATTCTCCTCCTGTCTGTCCTTCTCCCTTACTCCTCTGTCATGTGGCACAGCCTTTGCAAGTACACTGAATACCCCTGTTTAGCAACACAGCGTGTGCTGCACAAATGGGTTACTGGCATCATAGAAAGAGGGGTTTACGGTCAGATGGCAAATGCAAGCAAATCAGTAAGCTGTGCATCAGTTAGTAATCAAGGCATATTTCAATGTTCCCAGGGAAACAAAAAGAGGCGCAGGGATCGCAAGCAGGACCTTATCGATATGGGGTATGGGTATGACGAGTCGGACTCTTTTATAGACAACTCGGAGGCGGTGAGTTACAAATACCCATAGGAGCAAGTTGTTATGCCCAGATTTTTATAGGAGTAATAATAGAACTGCAATCACTGCTTTAATTAAAGGAGCAATTTATATATAATATAATTGTCATGGAAGCACCCTTATCTAAAAACCATGTACATAAATAAAAACACTGCATATTAAAGGTATTCTGTCGTGATTTTCATGATGTAGTTTTTATTTCTAAATGACACTGTTTTACACTGCAACTAATTCACTCTACAATATAACATTTCATTCCAGAATCAGCAAATGTATTTTTTTAGTTGTAATATTGGTGTGTAGGCGTCATCTCATATCGTTTTGCCTGGTCATGTGCTTTCAGAAAGAGCCAGTGCTGCACAATGTAACTGCTTTCTTATAGACTATTGTTTCTCCTACTCAATGTAACTGATTGGGGTCGCAGTGGGACATTGGTTTTTACTATTGAGTGCTGTTCTTATATGTACCAGGGAGCTGTTATCTTGTGTTAGGGAGTTGTTATCTGGTTACCTTCCCATTGTTCTGTTGTTAGGCTGCTGGGAGGGGGCGAAGGATGGAGTGATATTACTCCAACTTGCAGTACAGCAGTAAAGAGCGACTGAAGATTATCAGAGCACAAGTCACATGACTGGGGGCAGCTGGGAAACTGCTAATATGTCTAGCCCCATGTCAAATTTCAAAATTAAATATAAAATCTGTTTGCTCTTTTGAGAAACAGATTTCAGTGCAGAAGTTTGCTGGAGCAGCACTATTAACTGATGCATTTTGGAAAAAAAAAAAAAAAGTATCCCTTTAACACTGATGTGGTATGTTATTGTGTAAGCTCTTGGAAGACCTGAAGAGTTTAGCAAAAATTGACTTAGGCCTGTAAGTTTCCCCCAGGAAGGGATCATGGAGTCACCCATATATAAATATTATTATTTAGGAATTCATTTTTATTAAAATACATTCAATTAAGTAAAAAGAAATGTACACACAATCAGCACAGACTGATCCACCCTAAACACAGTCTTGTACAGTTAGGTGATCTAAAACCAGTCCGTGGATAGGTAAAGTGGAAACCTGCCAGAGGTTAACTTATGTATTTTATTATATTCTTTTAGTATGATGAGCTAGTACCTGCCTCACTGACAACCAAGCATGGAGGGTTTTACATTAACTCAGGAACTCTGCAGTTCAGACAAGCATCTGAGTCAGAAGATGAAGTCGTCAAGGAAAAGAAGAAGAAGAAATCGCCCAAGGTAAAGCTCACTTTACAGGCATTCTTAGCATACCGCAATAGCTGCAGCAATATCAATATATGATCTATCTTTCTTTGTCCTTTTTGCTTCCACATTGACAGAAAATGAAGGATAGGGGTGAAAAAGTGAAGAAAAAGAAAAGGGCAGAGGAGAAGAAATGCAAAAAAAATAAACATCCAAAGCCAGGGTATGAACAAATTTATTTAGTGCGTGGGTTTTCTAATCTGTGACCAGATTCCAGCCACAAAGACATAACATTGCTAGTTTTCAGTAAGGACTGCCTAATATGCTAATACATGTGTAATGGAGCAGTTATGGGTTAGAAAATAAAGCACATTGTAAAGGTCAAATATACACTTACAATTTGCTGTAAAGTTTTGCAGAGGATGAACAATGTTGGCATAGTTTTACCTAGGGATGCACCGAATCCAGGATTCGGTTCGGGATTCGGCCAGGATTTGGCCTTTTTCAGCAGGATCCGGATTCGGCCGAATCCTTCTGCCCGGCCGAACCGAATCCTAGGACTTTTTGTCACAAAACAAGGAAGTAAAATTTTTTTCCCCTTCCAACCCCTAATTTGCATATGCAAATTAGGATTCCGTTCGGTATTCGGCCGAATCTTTCACAAAGGATTCGGGGGTTCGGCCGAATCCAAAATAGTGGATTCGGTGCATCCCTAGTTTTACCATATCTGTATGCAATATGAGCCAACTTTGGTCTTCCTAAGCTATGCATTATATTTGAAATCTTTGGCTACTTTTGATGCGCAACATATTACTGCTCTTAGTAACTAGGCCATACACCTAGGGGCAAATTCCCTAACCGGAGAAAATTTGCCAGCGACTTCTTCGCAGTCATCGAAATACTTCACCAGGCGTAAATTCGCTAGTACAACGCTAATTCACTAAAGTGCGAAGTTGCGTCCAAGGCACCGAACTATGGCAAATTTTCACTAGCGTTATTCGGCAGTCAAAGCGAAGATGCGCTAGCACTGCCAAATTTGCATACGGAGGGAAATTATAAAGTTACATGGACGTATATGCTGCAGCAAATACATTACATTATACAAGTCCAGGAAACCTTAATAAAAAAAGTTGTTATAATGCCCAACACATGAGCCCACTGTTTATATTATGTTCCATATGTTAGAAAATGGCAGGGTTAACAATGCAAGAAAGAAATCATTCTAAATTTGGACAAATTGTAAATACAATTGTAGCTATGGCCAGTAATATTATAACTGACTATCCCTTTAGAACATTTTACAATAGGATTAAAACAGTCCTGCTTATGTTTCTGCATGTTTGTGAAGTTGAGTAATTGATCATGAAGAGATGAAGGTTAACGTGACGTTTTCTCATTCTTAGATTCACAGCTTTAAATGGTATAAAAGATAAGAAGAAAAAGAAGCACTCTGCGATTTTTAAGATGTTGGCGAGATTTGAGCAAGAGAAAAATGCCCAAAAAAACATTATCACTCCACCGTCCCCGACTCCCACTCTCAAACCCTCCAGCATTAGCCAGCAGCCTATTCTATCACAGCCAACTCCACAAGAGGCTGAGCCGGCTCCCGATGCTGCTGTGTCGACTCACGTGTCTGAGCTACTTAAAGCTGTCAGTGCCATAGACTCTGTAAGAGAGAAACAGATGGAGAATATACACAATGGGCCACCCGAGAAAAAGCATGGAGTCCAAGGTGGGAGCACATCAGAGGAGGCCATTAAAACACCTGCATCTCTTCCAGATGGATTACCTCATGCCCTAGAGAAAAGGATCAAGGAGCTTACAAAGGTCAGTTAAATGCTTCTCTTAGCTTTGGCAAAAATCTTTGAGACCAATGGTTCAAAAAACAGTAACTTGGGAAAGATCAGACAACAACCTGATTCTGCCTTGATGATAGAAAACCTTCTTTCGTGTTGTATCTCTGGCAAGTGTAACGTAACGGGAATAAGGGTTCATGTATTTTTGAGTTGCTGTAGGACAGTGAAGATCTGTCAAAGTTATCCTCCTTAGCTCCCTGTACCTTATGCTGGCCATAGCCATGCAGATATATCCTTATCCTAACTACTAGCTATTCAGCTTAAATAAACTAGTAAAAAGAACAAATCACACCATGCTCAGGCCATCAATTCAAAGACAGCAATCATACGAAGGTTATGTCCGACAAATAGTAATGCCAGTCACCCATTGCAGAGATATTATCAGATAATTCAGTGTCTTATTAAATTCACTAGTTTTGTTTGGGAGTTGAAACCAGAAGCATCACATTTGTTCCTGACAATAATCACGATTTTTAGCAATAAATTAACCCACATTTTTCGTTTTCATTCTAGGCTGTAAAAGCATCAGAGGGTGAAAAAAAAGGTTTGCTATTCTCCCAGGAAATGAACAGCGCTCTGCTTGAGTGAGTATCACTCTGCACAAACACATCACATAACTTTTCCAAGATCCTCTTCTGAGCACTCAACTCTGAGTGATCCAGTAATGATAAATCACCCTCTGCACTGCATAACTGAACCCTTTTGCTGATCTTTCCTCTCATTCGGCATTCACATTGTGCTTTGCACTTCAACCCCCACACTCACTCTATCCATATTTGATCTTCCTTCCTCTCTGCACCCTTTATTGATCCTTTACTGATCCTGCCTTCCCCTCTGCACTCACTTGGTCCTTCACTTTTACTTCCCCCCCCCAGCACTCACTGTGTCCTTTAGAGATCTCAGTCTTCTGTACATCCTTTACTGACCCCAACTCTCCCTCTGCACTCACTTTTCACTTCTGTCCTCCCCACATTGGATGTTTAACTGATCTCTTCCTTCTGTTTGCACTCTTTACAGATCTCACTTAACCTCTGCATCCTCTACTGATCCCTCTTTTTCAATTGTATTCTTTACCAGTCCCCACTCCTCCTATGTATTTTATCATTTTCTTAATCCCTACATTTCTTCTTCAAGCTGTCCTTTAGTGATCCTCACTACTCCTCTGCTCATTATCCTTTTCCACACATCATCCTTTTTTTCCCACTCCTACTCTGCATATTCTTTACAGATCCCAACAATTCTTACTCTAAAGTGATCGCCATTCCCATTTGCACATTAATCTTTGCTGACCCTTGCTCCTCCTCTGCACATAATGCTGCAAACTCTGACCTGTCAAATCTGTATCCATTTTATTATGCTCTATTCAGAAATGAGAAACCTGAAGACAGACACATGAGCACAGTGCTTCAAGACAAGTATTTCCTTACTAATTCTAACCAGCATTCTTCATTCCCACAGCATATACATATTATCCCGGGAACTGAGCTCCTCTCTCCGTTTGGCAGTCTTCACACATCTGGCATCAGTCCTACCTTGTGGCAAAGACACTCTGGTAAAATGGGCCACGCGCCTGTACTTGCAAAAGCAGGTCAGAGATTGGCCATTGTAGCTATTCTTTGAAAAAGTGTGTGTTTGTATGTGGTTGTGTGCTTTTATCTGTGTGCTCATGGCTGAGAGTACATGTTCCTGAGTGTAAGCATGCCTAGCACAGCACTTCTTTCTCTGCTGTCACATATTGTTTTAGTTTGTAACTTAATGGTATTGTTTTTAAGCAATATACTTATTCGTTATCAGTCAATCTGCCTTCTCCTTTCTACAAGCACTTGTCAGGTTTTTATGTTTTAAGTAGTAAGAATGTTTGCTCTGCTGCACTCAGGCTGACACTGTGCTTGTCAGTGCAGCTAAACATGGAAGCATGTAGGAATGTAGGAATGGATCTGCTTCTCTCTGCCTGCCTACAAAACCAGGTGGAGAGAAGCAGAGCATACTCTTATTTATCAAAGGTCGAGTTTTAGAGCTTGTGAGCTTTTTTTAAACCTTGAATAACCTTGAATAAACTTTCTAGTTTAAAGGAGAAGGAAAGGTAATTTTCAATACCTATTTGTAATTGTAATTGGTAAAGGGACCTCTGCCATTGACTTCTACATGACCTTGACCTGTTTTAGATGGTGTACTTTCTGATTCAAGCTATTTCCAGGTTCGGGGTATAATAAATCTCACAAAATTCAAGGTTTTTATTTTTGTTTTCTTTTTGTTTAGCCAAAGAATCTCAAATTTTTTGTGAAAAAAAAAACTGGACCTTTGATTAAGAACCCCCTAAGTGTGCCCTTCCTCTTCGTCAGTAGATCGTTTACTTGATTAATTAGGTGCTGGGGATCCATTTGTCAGAATGGACTAGAAAGGAATAGTATTTGCGATGCATTGTTTAATGTTAAAATGTTTATCCTCTGCTTGAGGTCTCATCATTCTTGAAATCTTTCTTTTTAAGGGGGGTCGGTTACGAGAGCCTTTGAGGAAACTGAAGGAAGCAGTGGCACGGACCATGCCAGAGCAAATCACAAAGTACCACGAAGAATGCAAAGTGTACAACCAAGCAAAATATGCCAAGTATGTGACCTGCTGTTTTTGCTATGCAGCTTAATCTTTCACTGCTGCGTGGGCTTCTAATACTTGTGTGCTGTTGAATGCCAGTGCTCATTGTCAGAGTAAGCCTTAGAATGTTTAAGCCTTATAATTACATGCCCTTTATTTAAAGGAGAAAGATCGCAAAAATGAAAATTTAATATAAGCCTCCTCATACTGAAGCTAGAAACTTTCAATTAATTACAAAATCTGCATTGTTTATAAAATAATCAAGTTTATATTCGCTATTCATCTCTCAGCATCTGCTTCTCTTTATTCTGTCTTCATGCAGCAGTTGGTCGTCAGATGAATGATCCAATATATCTTATAGGGGGTCTTCCTTTCCTATTAGAGCTCACTCAATTAACTGATTTAAGTACAAACAAAAGCTAACAAAATAACTGCCTTTTGCACAAACCCTGCATGCAGACAGTCAGGATTTCTGGTGATTTTAATAGAGTGAGCTCTAATACATCTTCTAGGCAAAGGAGCCACCTATAACATATACTGGATCATTCATCTGACACCCAACTCCTGAATAAAGACAGAATGAGGAGAAACAGATGCTGAGAGAGGAATAGTGAAGATAGACTCGATTATTTCAGAAACGGTACAGAATTTTTAATTGATTGTATTTAGAAAGTTTCTTATTTCAGTATGCTGAAGCTTTTCATTTTCACGATAGTTCCCCTTTAAGAGACCAAAGAACTTGTTGCTTGGGCAGTGGCAGGGCTTAGTGGTTACATTAAAGGTAAACTTCTCTTGAACAGATCATCATACATATCTCCTGTCCATGTCACTATTGGGCAACTAATCAGTAGTTATACAAGTATGATGGGAGGACTGTGAAGAGGTTGCACTTTGTTTATTACCACAAAGGTTACTAGAAGAGGACAAGGAGAAAGAACAGAAGGCAGGCTCAGAAGAAGAGGAGGAAGGAGAAAAAGGTGGACGGAAATCTTCAGGGCCCCGCAAGAAGTTCCAGTGGACTGATGAACTCAGGTGAAAGACTAGAAGAGAAAGAATGTTTATTTGATATTCTTTATACTGTTTGTTTGTATTAAAAGCTGTCCTTGAGGCTGTGTCTCACCTCTCACATTTTGTTCTGTGTTCAGGCAGCTGCTGAGCCAGCTGGTGCGTATGAAGGTGGATATGTTGGAGGAAGAGGAAAATGACATGCCAAGTCTAGAGGATTATCTCAAATCCTTCTTGGATGGTGAAGTCAAACCACTGTGGCCCCGAGGCTGGATGCAGGCCAGGTAAATTGTAAAAAAAAGCCATCAGATGACAAAGGAATTCTTAGTTACCTTGTTAAAGTAACAGTGACAGTAGGAATATGTTAGTTACTTAAAAGTGTTTGTTCCCTCTCTGTAATTATATACTGCCTCTGCACTGCATTTACCTATTGACAGCAATGCAACACCACCTCTGGAGGTTGTTTTAAAAGATGCTCTGGGAGGAGCAAGCAAAATGAAAGCTGCCAACATACATCTATATGCAGTGTTCCTTGTAAATAATAACTGCTGTCATCCTACTGAACTTTGTAGCTGAATGGAATATAAATTGGATATGTAACTGGATATATTCCCACTTCCCAACAGGTTTAACTGCAGATAGAATGAGCTATAAGCAGCAGAAATGTGTTGGGGTGTTAGTTTACACCCTTTATTTTTTTATTACAGAACACTCTTTAAGGAGACCAGGCGTATGTATCCACAGCTCAGTTCCATTCTGTGAGTATTACACACCACCCTGTGCATTCTGCATTCTATTTATATATATATATATATATATATATATATATATATATATATATATATATATATATATATATATATATATATATATTCTGCATGCAAGATCCGAATACTTATATATTTTACTTAATATTTTGGTTTGCTTTTTTTCTTGCCAGGGCGAAGAACAGGGCAATGACTGCACAGAAAGTCAAAATAAAGGTACAGTATGTTTTTATCTCTTATAAAAGATTGCTGCTTATAATGCTGTTCTGAGGGTTTCAGCCATATACTTACTTTTTGAACTTAATGAGATTAAATAAACCATTTTTAGTTTTAGCAATGTAATGTTTATTTATTGCTTATTTGGTAGTTGGCCATTCAGAGAAGCTAATGCTGGAATCTGCTTAACAGACCAAGAATCCTCCCCACGTACAATGAGTTGCCCCTGGAATCCGATTCAGATCAGACAAGCAAAAAAATAAAACTACAATGGCATAATGTTGCATTTTCAGCCCCTTAAATGATAAATGAGAAGTCTGAAGCACAGGGGGTGCCAAATATTATGATACCCTGGTGTAAGTGCTTCTGTTAATAGGAAAATGCCGGGGTACTTCTGTATGAGCACCACCAAGTGATCCTTTTCCTTCCTTTTCTCCTTTCTTCGCATGAGTGCACATGTGCAGTAGAGTGGAAACCTAAACTTAAGCAAAAAAGCCTTTCTCACTCTACTGCACATGCGTCAGCCAAGGGTACTGAAAAAAGAAGAATCGGAGGAAAAGGATTGTTCCATGGTGCTTAAATAGAAGTGCCACTGGGAGTTGCAGGTTTCTGCAGATGCACAAGTTCAGGGTATCAGGGCATTGATCACAATCACTGGGAGGTGCCTAACACTCTGCAAATACAACTTATATACAAATTCACTCTAGTTTTTGCACTGGTTGAAATCAATCCCAGCAACCACAGCTCTACTATTGTTATCACCATACCTCTGACATTTGTGACCATTTATTTTTCATTTCTAATTTAGGACTCTGGTAACAAGCATGAAAAGAAACCAGCTTCGCCCCCTAAAGAGGCAGCAGTAGATACAGTAGCAACATCTGTTTCATCCAAGGACTCTGTTCCATCCTCCATTCCACTTTCAGTTGTAGCATCCCCCCTCCCTAGCTACACCCAGGACAATTCCCTTGATGGAGATCTCATCCACAACCCTCCGTCACTTGATACTATTTCAGAGCACTTAAACGCTCTTTCCAGTCGGCCAGCTGGCCTTGACTTTCCTAGCCCCCGAATGTGCCTGCCAGAGAAGACCACTATCATAGAGGAGAAGAAAAAGTCAAGTCCTCCCACTACTGTACAGTTGCCAAGAGGGGCTTCAACTGACCAGTCTGTTACATCAGAGAAGAAAGTTGTGGTTCCCATTCACACTGCAAAGCCATCTTCTGAGGTTCAGCAAGGGAAGCAGAAGCCTCATCTTAATGCACAAGTCAAACCTTTCCCGATAGCCAGAGCATCCATGCAACCTTCAGTGAAGCTTTACCAGATAAGCAACCAACATAGCAAGGTTAATTTGGTGCACACAATCCAGAGTCCTAGGGGTACAGTTCTGTCACCTCCGCAGCGACCATTTACTCAACCTGCAAGACCCCAGGGATATCACCCTTCATCTCCTTCAAACAACCTTATCAGGCCTGTTGCACCTCTAGGCTCTATAGGGAAGCACCCTGGAAATACCGTTACAACAGTACAGCAGGTGTATAAGTCACCAGTACCAAGAAACCCTGTTCCTGCCAATAGTAGCTCAGGAAGTTCAGGTATGCAGAATTCAAGTGCAAATTCCTCACTTAATCCATCTCCTTCAAACCCCACTCGTAATTCCAGCACTGTCCCCGCTAAAAAAACACCTTACCCTCCTCAAAAGCTGACACTTATGGCACCTCAAGACTCGGGGGTTGGGACACAAGGCGTTGCTAAGCTGCTGACATCTTCCATGGTGACAGGAGTGGGAACCAACACATCAGCATCCCCTACCATCACTGTAAGTGCATTATATGTTATAAACGCGATTCAAAGGGATTCTGTCATGTAGTTATTTCTAAATTACACAGTTTACACTGCAAATAATTCACTCTACAATATAACATTTCATTCCTCAACCAGCAAGTGTATTTTAGTTGTAATATTGGTGTGTAGGTGCATCTTAGGTCATTTTGCCTGGTCATGTGCTTTCAGAAAGAGCCAGCACTTAAGGATGGAACTGCTTTCTGACAGGCTATTGTTTCTCCTACTCAATGTAACTGAATGTGTCGCAGTGGGACCTGGATTTTACTATTGAGTGCTGTTCTTAGATCTACCAGGCAGCTGCTATCTTGTGTTAGGGAGCTGCTATCTGGTTACCTTCCCATTGTTCTGTTGTTAGGCTGCTGGGGATGAAAGGGAGGGTGGTGATATCACTCCAACTTGCAGTACAGCAGTAAAGAGTGACTGAAGTTTATCAGAGCACAAGTCACATGACTGGGGCAGCTGGGAAACTGACAATATGTCTAGCCCCATGTCAGATTTCAACATTATATATAATAAAAATCTGTTTGCTCTTTTGAGAAATGGATTTCAGTGTAGAATTCTGTTGGATCAGCACTATTAACTGATGCATTTTGAAAAAGAAAAACATTTATGTAACATGGCGAATGTCAGATATATCATTTCTCTGCCAGAATGAAAACTGCTCTTCAGTCACCACAAACCACATGAGCATTGATATGAAGTACCGTTCATGTGAATGACTGCCAGCAGGTTGAGGTATGATATATGTTCACTGGTTTAAATACAGTGGCCATATGTCTTATATGTGCAAAATTGGCCCTTAAGTCTAGCAACCCGTGGCAGCCATTCAGGTGTTTACTAATTTGTCGCTATAGGTCACAAGAACTGGAGCAATCTTTGCACCTATTGAATTCAAGGTGGGGTTGAATAGTGCAGCTGACGTTTTTATGTGAGATTTTAACAGAGTGGCTTCCCCACTGCATGCTGGGAATTAAGTTTATCTATTGGCTCTTTTCTGTTCTCACAGCAGTCCCCTAAATGCAGCCCTGTCTCCGCAATCCTTACTTCAACGCCATCGCTGACTGTGCTGACTCCTGCTTACAAACCAAATGGAGGCAAGCTCCCAGGTCCTACCCAACTGAGTCTCTTGTCTCCCATCCCCGCCTTCCCTCTCCACGTCATTTCCTTTTCAACTGATCCAGCACCCAAAGCTGTAGCCTCGAAAGATGCTATTGTCACGGGACCAGCACCGGGCACATTTCATCATGGATTACCAAGGAGTAAGCAAACTCAGCCACCAGTATAGTTATACAAACTAAACATTATTTAAATAAGTTGTTTGTTTTTTTTAAAAACAGAATATTATATGTGGCATCAGTTATGTCATATTTTTTTATGACCTTTAGTTTGTGATATGGCCACAATTCTGCAAATTGCTATATTTCAACTGTAATACATATTTTTGTAGTATAACTGGAAGTATCACTATATCTATTGTAACACCAATGTCCGTAACTGATTTTAAGACCATTTTCTTTTACTGTATATGAGACTAACAGACAATCCTTACTCTGTATTCTGTCTTCTGCAGATGTGGTGGGAGGTTTGCATTCTGGCTCTCCTCACCATTCCACACAGCTTCCTCAACCAGCCCTCGCCAAACACATACAGCCTGGACAGACAGGTAAATGGAGAAAGAGGGCTCTCATAGCTTTATTTTGCTGGGTACACGAAAAACTCCCCACTGGAGCTCTATATTAGACACCACAACACTTATGTTAGTAGTTGAAAAATAGCTTCTGTGAAGGGGCTGCGATTAAGGCATATCAAGTATTGTAGGGAGCGATGGTGCCTATAGTAACAGTGGGATAATAGTCTCTGGGAAGGGAGTGTGACTGTAGGATAGCAGGTATAGTAGGGAGAGATGGTGCCTATGGTAACAGTGGATAATAGTCTCTGGGAAGGGAGTGTGACTGTGGGATAGCAGGTATAGTAGGGAGAGATGGTGCCTATAGTAACAGTGGGATAATAGTCTCTGGGAAGGGAGTGTGACTGTAGGATAGCAGGTATAGTAGGGAGAGATGGTGCCTATAGTAACAGTGGATAATAGTCTCTGGGAAGGGAGTGTGACTGTGGGATAGCAGGTATAGTAGGGAGAGATGGTGCCTATAGTAACAGTGGGATAATAGTCTCTGGGAAGGGACTGTGACTGTGGGATAGCAGGTATAGTAGGGAGAGATGGTGCCTATAGTAACAGTGGATAATAGTCGCTGGGAAGGGAGTGTGCCTGTGGGATAGCAAGTATAGTAGGGAGAGATGGTGCCTATAGTAACAGTGGGATAATAGTCTCTGGGAAGGGAGTGTGACTGTGGGATAGCAGGTATAGTAGGGAGAGATGGTGCCTATAGTAACAGTGGGATTATAGTCTCTGGGAAGGGAGTGTGACTGTGGGATAGCAGGTATAGTAGGGAGAGATGGTGCCTATAGTAACAGTGGATAATAGTCTCTGGGAAGGGAGTGTGACTGTGGGATAGCAGGTATAGTAGGGAGAGATGGTGCCTATAGTAACAGTGGATAATAGTCTCTGGGAAGGGAGTGTGACTGTGGTATAGTAGGGAGAGATGGTGCCTATATTAACAGTGGGATAATAGTCTGTGGGAATGGTTGGTAGCATAGATTTTCCTTCTCTCCTTTTTTATTTTTGTGAGTTTCATTGCAGATTTCATGTTTATCTCTGTTCCTCCAGATGGCGCCCACATTCACGGAAAAGGTCCAGCAACCCCTCAGAGAAAGCTCTAACACACGACCAAATATGAAATCTGTATAAAGACTTGAAGCTTATCTCTGGGAGATTTTCTGCACTAAATATTAGGGAAGCGGATGAGCAACCTGCTCTCTACATGCCGACGCAAGCACGTGTCTTCTTCACCCTCATAGCCTGCTCAGTCTCATACAATGCATTATTGTGGTTTCGTGTTAATTTGCATGGGAACAAAAAAAAAATATTTCATAACATTTCCCCCTTCTTGTCTCAGGGGCAACTGTTTCCATAACATTTCTACCCATTTTTTTCTTTCTTAGTGAATGTGCAGCGCTGGGGTCTTGAGTTCACTTCCAGCCTTATCAGTAAGGAGTTGGTATTTTCTCTCCATGTCGGAGTGGGTTTCCTCCAACACTCCAAACACATACAGGCAGGGTAATTGGCTCCAGATAAAACAGGCCCTTGTATGTGTGTGAATGTGCTTTAGATTGTAAGCTCTGTTGGGGCAGGGTCTGATCTGAATGTTGTATACTCTTTGAATGCACTGTGGAAATGTGTCATCGCTCTACTTAATAATAAGTTGATGCTGCCACATTGCAGGTGATGCCATATTGCTTGTCCTATTTAAAGGATAAGTAAACCTTTAAAATAAGTGAATGTAAATGGTATTCTAAGCACTTTTGTCATTTACATTCATTATTTATTTTTCTTTAATTCCAAGGTATTAAGGGATACATGTACTGTTAATATGAATGAATTTTATTACAACAGCGCCATCTACTGGTCATTTTCCCACCAGTCTGACCACCAAGTAGTCAAGGAAGTTGTCAGGGGAAGAAAGAGGCTGCTCTGATGTTCTTCTGCTTAGGAAAGGTTTGAGAAAGGTTTCTAATTATGTTCCTAAGCAGAAGAACATCAGAGCAGCCTCCTTTCTCCTGACAACTTCCTTGACTACTTGGTGATAATAATGAATGTAAATGACAAAAGTGCTTAGTATAACCCCCTCATCAATTTTACATCTTAAAGGTTTACTTATCCTTTAAGGCTTTTATTTTCTCAAAATATATTGCTGAACTACATCTGCCGGCCCATCTGACCACCTTCTGGTGTCAACATCAGAAGCCTTATAGGTTGCACAGGCTGAAGGAGAGGTTATAGCAGCAAAATCATAAATAAGATGGAGCTATTGCGCTTCAGTTTTTCAAATCCTGCAATGGCCGCTGACCCTCATTATAACATCAATAGCAGTCGAGGTCGCTAATAGTCGCTCATCACTTTCATTCGAATGTATAAATGCAGCTACGGGGAGAACACATTTCTTTCTACTGTTCTAAGGCAAACAATAATGCAGCTCCTATACATATGTCTAAATGCTGATATCCGGAGAAGAATATTGCCTAAACTAAACAGTGGCTAAATGCAAAGAAGGAAAGGTTTTAGCTGGAAGCAGCTACATTTGAATGAAGGATCTTTACATCTTTTTTGAATTAAGGGACCCGATTGAGTCTCCAGGCTAATTCCCCTGACCTAATTATGGTTCTTATTCAGGTTTTATCCGTCTGCAGATATCTGACCTCAAATCACTTCCTTGAAGGCGACTTGTGACCAATCAAAGTTCCATTCACCACTGACAAACACTTTAAGGGTCAGGGCACACAGACAGATTCGGGGAGATTAGTCGCCCGGCGACAAATCTCCTAGTTTTCGGAGCAACTAATTTCCCTGAACTGCCTTCCCCCCGGCTAAAATGTAAATCGACAGCGGGATGGCACTCAGATTGATTCGTTTTCCAAAAAACGGACGAAGTTTCCTCATCAGACGACTTCGGAAAACTAAACAATACGAGTGCCATCCCGCCGGCAAGTTATATTTCAGCCTGCCGGGGAGGTAGTTTGAGGAGATTAGTCGCTGGCGACTAATTTTCCTGAATCTGCCTGTGTGCCCTGACCGTAAAGGGGAATGTGTATGTATATTTTATGGATGATGAATCATTACATCTTTTTACTAGGGATGCACCGAATCCAGGATTCGGGCTTTATCAGCAGGATTCGGCCGAACCGAATCCTAATTTGCATATGCAAATTAGGGGTGGGAGGGAAATTGTGTAACTTTTTGTCACAAGACGAGGAAGTACAAAAATGTTTTCCCCTTCCTGCCCCTAATTTCCATTTGCATATGCAAATTCAGTTCAGTATTTGGCTGAATCCAAAACAGTGGATTCGGTG
Organism: Xenopus petersii; assembly: GCA_038501925.1. NCBI lineage: Eukaryota > Metazoa > Chordata > Amphibia > Anura > Pipidae > Xenopus > Xenopus petersii. Next base: position 14,260,651 of record CM076688.1, read on the forward strand.
CATCCCTACTTTTTACCCCCATGGAGATTAAAGTAGTGAATCTCCTATACCATAACTTAATGTTTTCTATTGAACAATCCTCGCCAATTAATTGCAACAAAGAGGGTATCTGATCCAATATGTGACATAGGATCCTTTTTGTAAAAGAAGAGGCCACCATGGGTACAACAGGGTTAATTATGGTGGCTCTCTGATCTATTCTGCATTCCTAGCAACCCAAGGTTGTCTCTTCCAAGCCTGAGACTGCTCTTTGGCATACAAGTCCCCCCTTCCAAATACCCATTTTAGTTTCAAAATAAAATATCAAAGGACAACTTAAGCTCATCAACAATTTAGGCTAGAATTTCTATACCTTATGTTTTGGGCTTCTGGGATGTGAGATTGCCATGTCGTTGTCTTCCTGATACTGACAATCCTTTGGCTTCTATGAAACTTTCCAGCAACGATTAAGCAAGGAGAGGAGGTCACCCTTATCATTAGCAAGTGTTTGTGTACGGCAGCTCCAAACAAGCATTGGGTCACTAGGAACCATTTGTGTTTTGTTAAAGAGGAACGGTCGCGAAAATGAAGATTTAATATAAGCTGCTTCTTGCTAAAATAAGAAGCTTTCTATATATAATCAATTGAAAATTCTGTACCATGTATGAAATAATCATAATCTTCATTCAACCCATGTGAGCAACCTGTCTCTCTTCATTCAGTAGGTGGAGTCAATCAAAATCTGACGCAGACCTCCGCATAAAGAGAGCATAAAGAGAGCATGAAGAGCGATAGATTGTGGAGAGTGAGATACTGAAGAGTAACTTGATTTGTTCTTAAACGGTACAGAATTTTTAATTGATTGTATTTAGAGAGTGTCTTATTTAGGTCAGATGAAGGTTATATTTCATTTTCACGATAGATCACCTTTTCAGTAGTGATGGGTAATACTCTCCAGTGTTCAGTTGTTGCTGGGTAAGTGGCCTTAAGTAGCTTCTAATGACTATTGCTTGAAATAAAAGAAGTGGATGCGTTGGGCAGCTCGTATCCGACTCCTAGCGAGAGATACAAACTGCCATTTTTTTCTTTAACCTTAGAGTGTAGAGAGACAATATATTTCTGTGCAAGTCAAAATGTCTAGTCTTTAAATGACAGAATATGGTATAACCCCCATCTCAAGAAACCTGTTTCCAGTTTTTTGTTTGTTTGTTTTTTTTTTTAAAAGTATTTTGTATTAGAAGAGTATCCAGATATGTGGCACAATAGAAACTTGAGTTCTATAAATGAGAAACCTGAATCGTTCCTTCTGCAAAATAAGCTCTTGGGACATAAAAAAAATGTGCCTCAGTTGTAGCTTACAGACTATGGGAGCCCAGCAGGGTCAGGACGTTCAACCATCAATAAGGAGGACTCACTAGGACCCTTGTGAATGAACTAATCTTTGGTGGGTTTACGCCTTCCTGTTCTATGGTCTGTTTATGGCAGGAAATGTTGACCCTGTGCTTCAAGCAGGGCCTCCAACATCCCCTTTATAATGTCATATTTCTTCCTAAAACAGAAAAGTCATTAAAATAAGACCCAATTGAATCTAAACCTGTTTATGGATCTCCAAGCTAATTCCCCTGACCAGGGTCCTTATTCAGGTTTTCTTGCCCTCAAAATATCTGTTCCAGATAACTGGCCTCAATTCACTTCTTCGAAGGCGAGTTGTTGCCAGTGAAGGTTCCATTCACCACTGACAAACACTTTAAAGGGGAACGTAGATGTAGATTTCATGTCTCTACCTATTTACTTAGCATTTTATAGAGCTTGTTTATTGTGCATTAGTTAGAATTTGTATAGCTCCCTACTCTGCTCCTCGGTTCTTTCAGGGACGCGCCGTGTTTTTGAATTTGTTTGGAAAGGTTACAATGCAGAGTTCTTCCGGTCATCGAGCTTTCCCTTGGTTGTTGCTACTTTCCCTGTGATCAGTGGCAGGAGATGATTGGGTAGAGGGCCTTCTCTAGTGATATATTATAGCACTTATCTTCCAGAAATGTAGCCAAGAGATGATAAGGCCACACTAGTGTTTACAATGGGAGCAGCCATTAGCTGGGTGGTCAATGAGGAAGGTTTACCCAATGGGGCATGACAGCACCCAGCCAGCCTGATTGGTTGTTGAGGGTACCAGAAACCCAGGTCTACGGCTGCAATGGCGATAAACCCACCTTTTGTAGTGATGGGACAGTTTCCGAAGACACTAGTAATGAATCCCCTCCAAAGTAAAGCCACCCACCATACTTGATACAACATGCTGATTCCATGGATTTGCATTGACTTTAGGCTTTAGGGCTTTACATTGAGGCATCTTCCAATGAACTTGGTGGAGCTGCTTCTGTAGCATTTGCACTTCCATCGTTACACTTCCACGACTTGCCGAGATTTTATATATTGATACGGACCTTAAACACCAGCATATTATTCACCGACGGTCTCTACTATAAAGCACTTAACTTTTTAGGGCACTTTTCGGACTGAAGAAGCTGCAGTTTTTGTATGTGCAACATTGGGGCCATTGTACAGATTAAGCCCTTTTCTGTTTTTTATTGTATTTGTTTTTTTTGCTTTAGCAGTGTTTGTATTCAATGCCAATGGCTTTATGTGCATTTTAGCCTTTTATAAAAACATTTCTGTCTTAGTTCTGACTGATGTTGTCTTGTGTTACATCTTAGCAGTGACTTTCATTGTCTGGTCAATCCCACCATGGCATAGAGGGAGTGGGATTCAATTCTAGAGACATTAGGTTGTCCCTCCATTTGTGGCCAGAATTGAGCCAAGAGCTTTGGTGCCCAAGGCAAGGCTGGTTATTTGGCCTCTTGCTCTCCTTGTGGTCCCACCACACCATTACCCTTGAAAATGTGGTGTTGGGTACAGACCTGCCAACATGAGAAGGTGAGGAGCTGCTCCAGTGATGAGTAGTGTCCATACCACTAGTGAGACATGTACACATTAAACTGGCCAAGAAACTTTAAGCCAAGCCATGTTGCATACTAACTTCTCCGTGCACCTTTGATAGGCATCAGCAGTTGGCTTTCTCCTACAGGCCCCATCACTTTCTTGTTCTTTAGCTGAGTTCGGAAAGATTCATAACTGGCAAGAAAATCAGTTTAGGCCAAATAGTCTTCATTTTGCAACTCTTTAGCTTAAGGACAAGTAAACCTTTAAAAAAAAGTTTATGTAAACTTGATGAGGGTGATATTCAAAGGACTTTTGCAATGTACATTTATTATTTTATTTTTTTTAATTCCAAGATATTAATTGATAACATGTACTGTTAAAATATGAATGAAATTTGTCACAACAGCGCCACCTGCTGGTCATATATGTGAGCAAGTTAGCTAGAAGAACATCAGATTATTATTAACATGTATTTATATAGCGCCAACATATTGCGTAGCACTGTAAAGTAAATGTGATTATACAACTACATCACATGAATTACATATATAGAATATATGGAGTAACAAACATCACAATCAATACAGGTACAAAAAGGTGAGGAAGGCCCTATGCATAGGCATACAGTCTAAAGGGGAGGGAGTAATACACAAGGTGTGGGAGTGGGCAAGATCGAATTAAGTGGGTGAGAAATGTGGTACTGTATGTGGTGTTGCGTTTGGTAGTTAAGCAGAGTGAGGGTAGGCTTCTCGAAAGAAGTGCGTTTTCAGAGATTTTTTGAAAGCAGAAAGGTTGGGAGACAGTCGGACAGACCGTGGGACAGAGTTCCAGAGGAGGGGTGCAGCCCTTGCAAAGTCTTGAATGCGAGCATGTGAGGAGGTAATGAGAGAAGAGTTGAGTAGGAGGTCAGTAGAGGAGCGTAGTAAGCGAGTGGGTGAGTATATAGAGATGAGTTCAGAGATGTAGGGTGGAGCAGAGTCGTGAAGTGCTTTGAAAGTCAGTGTCATTAATTTGATCAGCCTCTTTCTTTCTCCTGACAATTTCCTTGACTACTTGGTGGTCAGACTGGTCAGAACATGACCAGCAGGTGGTGCTGTTGTAACAAAATTAATTTATGTTAACAGTACTTTAATCCTTCAATATCTTGGAAATTAAATAAATAAATAATGAATGTACATTGCTAAAAGTGCTAAGAATAACACCCTCATCAATTTTACATTCACTTATTTTTAAGGTTTACTAATGGTCAAATGATAAAGGGTACAGGGGGTCACTGACCCAGTTAATCATAAAGAAGATTCATCTTCTCCCTGTTCCTTGCACTTCTATGTAAGGCTTGTAGCTCATTTACAGCTGCTAAAAAAGAGTTGGGGAGCAACACAAGCATGAAAAAAAATCCCTGGAAGTGCCAAATAAGGGCTGTGATTGGCTATTTGTTAACCCCTACGTGGACTGGCAGACTACAGAGGACTCTATTTGGCAGTAAAGCTGGTTTTTATGCAACTACGACCTGCTTTGAGGCCACTGGGAGCAACATCCAAGGACTTGGTGAGCAACATGCTGCCCATGAGCCACTGGTTGGGAATCACTGGGTTAGACCCTAAGAGATACAGCCGTACCCCTGAAGGAAGGTCTCTTTGAATGAGCACAAAGGGGTGCACTTTTTCACCCAGAGGTCAGGCCTGGAAATTTGTGGCATGTGGTCAAATTCCTGTCGTTTTCAAGCAACTGCTTTTTATCCCAACTGCATTTTGATGAAATATTTCATTGTCAGCACTTTATTTGGATGCGTTCCCACTGCAACTTTTATTCTTATATTTATGGCAACATTTTCAGCTGAAATGTTGATTTTTTTTTTTCTGGACTTCCGATCTGACAGCTGCCTTAATTTCCTATGGGAGGCTAAAGCGTTTTTTTGGCAAAATAAGGATGAAGGAGCAGTAACATGACCCACTCACAGAAGTCAGTAAATGGGATCTCAGGTTTTCAAGTTTTCTATCAGTCAGGTTCCATCACAGGTACTTTGATTAAAGTAACTGGTGTTTGGAACCCTCTTTACTGCTAGAAACGTGTGCTCTGATGAACTACTTGCAATTTCCAGGGTTCCCCATGTGGGTTGAATCGGCACAACCGACTTAACCCAAGTGAATTGGATGCTGAAGCTGGATGCATTGGCATCTCCACTATCCACACTTTGGAAACTTTGGCCTCAACTTGTATGCAACACTCACCAATGCTGCACCACCATACAGCACCAAGTACACCCCCAGGTGTAACCTTCACTCTGCACATGAGCTCCTTCTCTCCTCCTCACTCATCCCTTCTTCTCACACCCACAACCAGGACTTTTACTTGTCTGTAGATGTTACTGTCATGTCTAATATTTGTATTCCCCATCTCTGCAAAGCTCTGCGGGAAACAATGGAACTATCAAAGGAATTAAAGGAAAACAGGTCCGGATTTGTGGGGAGGCCTTGGTTGGCAGAAATCTGAGGGCAACATGGTGCCTGTTAGCCACATCTCCACTGGGGACTGGGTGGGAGATTTGGGGTCTATTGGAATCTCCCGTCTTACCAGTTCCCAGTGGAGGCAATAGTGCCAGAGGAAGAGCAGTGACTGTGGCATGGGTGAGAGGGGGAAGCAGGGCCGGACTTACAATGAGGGTGCCTGGAGGCTGGTGTCCTCCGTCGCCCCTCCCTCCCAAAGGATCCTGCGCATGTACATCCTTTCTTCTAACTCGAGCACTAGCGCATACTGGCTAGTGCTCCGGAATTAAGCAAACCAATCATGCGGCAGGGCGACATGTCGCCCCTTAATTTATGCCACCCTAGGCCTGGGCCTTTGCGGTCTTGCAGCAAATCCAAACCTGGGGGGAAGTGAGCATCGGAGGGCTGGGGGAGGGGCAAAGTCCTGGGGTAGATTGTGTCACAAATTGTTTAAAAAAGGAGAAGGAAAGGCTAAAATTAAGTAAGCTTTATCAGAAACGTCTATATGAATACACCTGTAAACCCACAAAGTAATGCTGCTTTGAGTCCTCTGTCAAAAGAAACACCACATTTCTTTCCTTCTATTGTGTACTCATGGGCTTCTGTATCAGACTTCCTGTTTTCAGCTTAAACCTCAAGGGCTTGGGCTTGAGCATGCTCAGTTTGCTCCTCTCTCCCTCCCTGCTGTAATCTGAGCTCAGAGCTATGAGCAAGCAGGGAGAGACTCAGGCAGGAAGTGATGTCACACCAAGCTAATATGGCAGCTGCTATCATAAACAAACAGAGACAATGTCTAGAGCTGTTTAATGAGGTATGGAAAATAATTCTGAAGAATAAAAATGGTGTTCTAGCTTGCACTGTTGTGATTAATCTGTTGGCAATAAACTGCCTTGGTAGCTTTCCTTCTCCTTTTAAATCCAGCTCTCTCCAAAAAGTTTTTGACAGCAAATCCCCCGTGAATAGCACAAGAACTAACATGCTATTTGCAGTCACTTTATCTCCAGCGTCCAGACCTCTGTTCAACTTCCATAGATGGTTTTCTACTAAAGTTACTCCGTCCAGTCCCATCTCCACAGAGGACATTCAAGATGCTCATTAGAACCAATCACCTGACCCCGATGGGTCTTCAGGGAAATATTTGAAACATTTTGCCCCAAAATTACTACCTTGACTTAGACTACTGTTTCAAGTGGGGGATTCACCTGTAAGCTAACTTTTACTGTATTATAGAATGGCCAATTCTAAACAACTTTTCAATTGTTCTTTGTTTTTTATAGTTTTTTCATTATTTGCCTTTTTCTTCTGTCTCTTTCCAGCTTTCAATTGGGAGTCACAGACCCCATCTAAAACCAAATTCTCTGTAAAGCTACAAACATATTGTTATTACATAGTAACATAGTAAGTAAGGTTGAAAAAAGACACATGTCCATCGAGTTCAACCTTTTTTTTTTTTTTTTAACTACCTGCCAGTTGATCCAGAGGAAGGCCAAAAAAAACCCATCTGAAGTCTCTCCAATTTGCTTTAGAGGGGGAAAAAATTCCTTCCTGACTCCAAAATGGCAATCGGACTAGTCCCTGGATCAACTTGTACTACGAGCTATTTCCCATAACCCTGTATTCCCTCACTTGCTAAACACAATCCAACCCCTTCTTAAAGCTATCTAATGTATCAGCCTGTACCACTGATTCAGGGAGACAATTCCACATCTTCACAGCTCTCATTGTAAAAAACCCCTTCCCAATATTTAGGCAGAACCTCTTTTCTTCTAATCAGAATGGGTGACCTCGTGTCAGCTGGAAAGACCTACTGGTAAATAAAACATTAGAGAGATTATTATATGATCCCCTTATATATTTATACATAGTCATCATATCACCCCTTAAGCGCCTCTTCTCCAGCGTGAACATCCCCAGTTTGGCCAGTCTTTCCTCATAGCTAAGATTTTCAATACCTTTTACCAGCTTAGTTGCCCTTCTCTGTACCCTCTCTAATACAATAATGTCCTGTTTGAGTGATGGAGACCAAAACTGTACGGCATATTCTAGATGGGGCCTTACAAGTGCTCTATACAGTGGAAGAATGACCCCCTCCTCCCGTGAATCTCTGCCCCTTTTAATACAACTCAAGACCTTATTTGCCCTTGATGCTGCTGACTGGCATTGCTTGCTACAGCCAAGTTTATTATCTACAAGGACTCCAAGTTCCTTTTCCATAATGGATTTGCCTAGTGCAGTCCCATTAAGGGTATAAGTGGATATGTTTACATCCCAGGTGCATGACTTTACATTTATCAACATTGAATCTCATTTGCCACTTAGCTGCCCAGATTGCCAGTTTGTCAAGATCCTGTTGCAAGTGCCACATCTTGGATGGAATTAATTGGGCCGGATAGTTTTGAGTCATCTGCAAACACTGATACATTACTTACAACACCCTCCCCTAAGTCATTAATGAACAAGTTAAATAAAAGTGGACCCAATACTGAGCCCTGGGGGACCCCACTAAGAACCTTACTCCAAGTAGAGAATGTCCCATTAACAACCACCCTCTGTACCCGATCCTGTAGCCAGTTTCCTATCCACGTGCAAACGACTTCATTAAGCCCAACAGACCTTAGTTTATAAAGCAGTCGTTTGTGGGGCACAGTATCAAACGCTTTGGCAAAATCCAAATAGATCACATCTACTGCCCCCCCCCCACTGTCCAGAATCTTACTTACCACATCAAATTATTGCTACTTTTTTATTACTCATATTTCTGTTCAGGCCTCTCCTATTCATATTCCAGTCTCTTGTTCAAATCAATGTGTGGTTGAATTTAGACCTAATTTAGTGCTGACATTGCAAACGGAAGAGCTGCTGAATAAAAAGATAACTAACTAAAACACAAATAATAAAAAATGAAAACCAATTGCAAATTGTCTCAGAATATCCCTCTCTACTTCATAGCTTAACAACCCTTTTATTGACATAATGCAGGTACCCATATGTTTGCACAGGGTGCTTTATAAGAACATTCTAATGAACCGGACAAAGACACTACCTGCTGCAAAAACTTCTGCCTGTTGTTGCTCCTCAACCCGGAGAAAATGTTGGCCTGCCAATTAAATCCCTTCTTCAATGTTCTTATACTGTACATAAAGGTCAATCCAGCTTCATCTCCAGAAGACAAGTCACAGACAAGATATTCTCTTGACCTAGAAGAGGCTTTTTGATGCCAAAGTCTTTGGTTTCTTCCTATTATCCATGCATGTTCTTCAAGCCTTATAGAAAGTCCCAAAGGCAGAGCTTCACCATATGGGGGTTCTTTCTGCTGAATTTGAAATTGACCATGGCACCAGACCACCGAGTCGTTTGTCTCCCCTGATGTACCCCCAGCTATTGAGCCTCTTGCCCAGGTCTGGATTGAGATCATAGGCAGATTTTCATTAAAGGGGACCCGTCTCCCCCATGTCCTGGTTACACAATTAAATGGTAAAGAGAACTGGGGGAATGTGGGGAGAGCAGTGACATCTAGGAAGTGCTGAATGGAAAGTGAAAGTAATTGTCTGCCCCACCTCTATGCCCATGGCATAGAGGAGGGGCAGACAATATTTGATTGACAGCTGAGATTTTTAAATGAGCTTACAACAGCTATGGATAGAGAACTGGCTAAAAGATAGACTACAAAGAGTGGTGGTAAATGGAACATTTTCTAATTGGACCAGTGTTGTTAGTGGAGTACCGCAGGGCTCTGTACTAGGTCCCTTGCTTTTCAACTTGTTTATTAATGACCTGGAGGTGGCCATTGAAAGTACTGTTTCTATTTTTGCAGATGATACTAAATTGTGCAGAACTATAGGTTCCATGCAGGATGCTGCCACTTTGCACAGTGATTTGTCTAAACTGGAAAACTGGGCAGAAAACTGGAAAATGAGGTTCAATGTTGATAAATGCAGGTTATGCACTTTGGCAAAAATAATATAAATGCAAGTTATACACTAAATGGCAGTGTGTTGGGAGTTTCCTTAAATGAGAAGGATCTAGGGGTCTTTGTAGATAACACGTTGTCTAATACTGGGCAGTGTCATTCTGTGGCTACTAAAGCAAATAAAGTTCTGTCTTGTATAAAAAAGGGCATTAACTCAAGGGATGAAAACATAATTATGCCTCTTTATAGGTCCCTGGTGAGGCCTCATCTGGAGTATGCAGTGCAGTTTTGGACTCCAGTCCTTAAGAGGGATATAAATGAGCTGGAGAGAGTGCAGAGACTAAGTGCAACTAAACTGGTTAGAGGGATGGAAGAGTTAAATTATGAGGGGAGACTGTCATGGTTGGGGTTGTTTTCTCTGGAAAAAAGGCGCTTGCGAGGGGACATGATTACACTTTACAAGTACATTAGAGGATATTATAGACAAATAGCAGGGGACCTTTTTACCCATAAAGTGGATCACCGTACCAGAGGCCTCCCCTTCAGACTAGAAGAAAAGAACTTTCATTTGAAGCAACGTAGGGGGTTCTTCACAGTCAGGACAGTGAGGTTGTGGAATGCACTATGCCATAGTTTTATAGTATCTCTCTTTACAGACTATGAGCAAACTTAGGGGCTGTTCCTGCAGAATTGTGCTTAGTACAGAGAAATACCTATACTGCCATAGTTTTATGGGATCTCTCTTTACAGACTATGAGCAAATTTAGAGGCTGTTCCTGCTGAATTGTGCTTAGTACAGGGAATACCTACGCTGCTATAGTTTTATGGTATCTCTCTGTACAGACTATGAGCAAATGTAAGGGGCTGTTCCTGCTGAATTGTGCTTAGTACAGGGAATATCTATGCTGCCATAGTTTTATGGGATCTCTCTGTACAGACTATGAGCAAACTTAGGGGGCTGTTCCTGCAGAATTATGCTAAGTAAAACAGCTGAAGGTGAATTTTGTAATGAAGCACTTTTTGATATATGGCCCAATATTTTTCAGTATTCAGCCACATCCACTAATTGTGGGTTATGGATTGGGTACTTGCCTAATACAGAGAGTAGAAGGGAACAGGATGTAGAGAAACCTTATTCCAATAAAATGAAGCTGAAGATGAATGGGGAGGAGCAGAAATGGGGAGCTGAGGTTCAGTAAGTGTAGCTATTGCACCAACTGTAAATCACTCAGAATTGATTGTGTAGCGCTATAGTAAACTGTTTTGTGTGAGGGCAGTGTAAGCTACTTTCCTTTGTGGGCTGATACCACAGATGAGCTCTCTTTCTCAGGGGCAAGCCCTCGCAATGCGGTGGAGGCAGGGTGTAGTGTAACTGTAACTGTGTGCGATAGCACAATGATGGGCGCCAGTAGTTCTTTAACGGTTGAACATAGAACTGTATTTATTGAACAATAGCACATAGATCATTCAGCACATTGATCCACAATGGAGTATAGAATATACACAGCAGCATAAAGGAAGCATATACTCACAGCACGTATAGGCTGAATCCCCACAGGCTAGGGAATATACAGCAGAGAGTAAGTTGACAGCATGTGATGGGTATTGCCCAGTTTTCAGGATATCTTCCAGTGGCAGACTAGGGGAACTCCTGACATCCCTATCTCAACACTTTAGTCCTTACTCCGGGTCAGTAATACCCTGGGATCTTAATCCCTCTAATCTCCTCGGCGGAGCCTTGAGCTGCTCAACTAAATAACCTCTCTATCACTCCTAGATCGATCTATAAAACGAGTATAGCTGTCTAATTACTAGGGCCAAGGCGCCTAGGGTCGACACTACCCATTCCCTTCCAGCCTGCTTGGTTGGGCTAAAGTAATGGACCCAGACTTCATGGTTCCCAAGACCTTTATACTACTGCACAGTGCCATCTGGTGTACACTGTGTGAACTGCAGGGGTTACATAAGCACCCATAAGGACCCACTGAGGTGTCCATATTACTAGGGATGTGCCTGTCTGTAAGTGTAAGGGTGTCTAAGATTTTCACATCCCTACAATTGTATTTTAGGAATTCTGTCCAATGGTTAATTGTGAGTTTTTTCCCCATTGGATTCATCTCCGTGTCTTTTTCCTGCCAAGGAAACAACTGTTCTGTGACCTTCAGCTTCTCGCTGGGCACGGGAAACCAGCAGTCTGTCCGTCTGTCTCTTTTACCTTCTCTTTCTACTTTTCATGATTTCTTTTATTAACATTCATTGTTTTGATTTTATGTTTTGATTTTATTTCTTCATGTTTTTCAACTTGTTCATCTAAGACCCAAATTGGATAATAGGATCGAATATGTCTGGTTCTGTATAATAACAAATACATGGGGGTGTTGCTAGAGGGTGTGGCCCAAATCACATTTTTAGTGTTTAAAGGGGTTGTTCACCTTTAAATTAACTTTTAGTCTGATGTAGAGAGTGATATTCTGAGACAATTTGTAATTCGTTTTAATTTTTTATTATTTGTTTTTTTAGTTATTTAGCTTTTTATTCAGCAGCTCTCCAGTTTGCAATTTCAGCAGGTATTTGGTTGCAAGTTGCTAGGGTCCAACTTACCATAGCAACCATGCATTCATTTGAATAAGAGACTGGAATATGAAAGTTGGAAAGAATCAGTAGAAGGAAAACAATTCAAAAACTGTAAATAAAAAAAATAAAATTATGAAGTGCAATTTAAAAGTTGCTTAGAATTAAACATTCTATGACCTACTAAAAGTTAACTTAAAATTGAACCACCAAGAGACACAGGTGGATAGAGGGGTATAGTGACATTGGGGGTGCTCTCATTAAGGGTGGCCCTGAAGCAAAGGTGGTGCTGGGTAGTGATGGGCGAATAAATTTGGCAGGCATGGATTCGGTACTGCAAGGGGCACCATTAGCAAAGTCATTTTCCAACTGAAAATCATCTAGAAATGGAAGCCCGAACCTTTAATAAACTTCCAAGAGTTCTAACATACGGCTTTGAGGATATATTAGTTATTTCCATTTCTGATCAATTGTATGCATCATATTGATGATGCTTCTTGTGTTGTTAATAGAACTTCCACTGACACTGCAGGAAAGGAGGTTTTAATATCAGCATGGAAAGGGAATCATTTATATATAATGACTTTTCCTATGCCTTTTACAGCAAGCAAGGCAGCCTTTATAGGAGCATTAAAGGATAAGTAAATCTTTAAAATATGTGAATGTATAATTGATGAGGGGGCTATTCTAAGCACTTTTGTAATATACATTTATTATTTATTTTCTTTTCATTCCAAGATATTAAGGGAAATATGTACCGATAATATTAATGAATTTTGTTACAACAGCGCCACCTGCTGGTCATGTTCCCACCAGCTCTGACGTTCTGCTTAGGAAAGATTTGAGAAAGGTTTCTAACATCAGAGCAGCCCCTTTCTTTCTCCTGACAACTTCCTTGACTACTTGGTGGTCAGACTGGTGGGAAAATGACCAGCAGGTGGTGCTGTTGTAACAAAATTCATTCATATTAACAGCACATGTATCCCTTAATATCTTGGAATAAAAAGAAAATAAATAATGAATGTAAATGACAAAAGTGCTTAGAATAGCCCCCTCATCAATTTTACATTCACTTATTTTTAAGGTTTACTTATCCTTTAAGTAGCCAGGACACCAAGAGGCACATTTATCAAGGGTCGAATTTCGAATTTATGTGAGTTTTTTAAAACTTCCATAAACTTGAAATTCAACTAGTCGAAATGTATAAATAAAACCTCTTTTTTTATATTCTGGCAAATTTAAATGACCCAAAAACTCAAAACGAATTCGATATGAATTTGATCAAACTTGATTCAAGTTTTTACCCCCGAAAAAAACTCGAATGTCAGAAAGGCTGCAAACATCTCCAAATTGATCCCTGCACATCTCCCATTGACTGAAACAGTAATTCGGCAGGTTTTAGGTGGCGAATAGGAATTGGCAAATTTAACCTGTTTCGTTTTGCCAAAAATTCTCCAAAATGCATTAAAGTCTATGGGAGACAATATTTTTTTGACGTGCAGCATTTTTTTCTGCCATTGAAATCTATGGACGTCATTTCTGCAGTGAAAAACTGCAAAAAGGGCCAGAGTATGATAAAACCCGAAAATCAAATACATTTTTTTTAAAAAAACTTCAAATAGAGTTTGGATAAGTCCCTAGTTGAATTTGAGAGTTTTGAGCATAAAAAAAATTGCAAAATTCTAATTCTAATTTTCAATTCGACCCTCAATAAATCTGTCCCCAAGTGACTTGTCCAGGGTTACAAGGAGTTGCCACAGGGAATCAAACCAGGGTCTCTAGCATGAGATCCCACTTTAAAGGCCAATCACTCCTGGAAAGAGTTTCTGTATTGTTAAACGAACAGTAACACCAAAAAGTAAAGGTGTTTTAAAGGAATGACAATATAGTTGATAACAGATAAGTTTGGAAGAATCCCATTATAGTTTGTCTGTTATCTACTGTATATCCTGTGCTTGAATGGCTGCCCCCATGGCTACACAGCAGCTTGTTTAATAAACAATAGTAGTACTAATCTGTTATCTACTGTGTATCCTGTGCTTGAATGGCTGCCCCCATGGCTACACAGCAGCTTGTTTATATAAACTATAGTAGTACTTATCTGTTATCTACTGTGTATCCTGTGCTTGAATGGCTGCCCCCATGGCTACACAGCAGCTTGTTTAATAAACAATAGTAGTACTTATCTGTTATCTACTGTGTATCCTGTGCTTGAATGGCTGCCCCCATGGCTACACAGCAGCTTGTTTATATAAACTATAGTAGTACTTATCTGTTATCTACTGTGTATCCTGTGCTTGAATGGCTACCCCCATGGCTACACAGCAGCTTGTTTATATAAACTATAGTAGTACTTATCTGTTATCTACTGTGTATACTGTGCTTGAATGGCTGCCCCCATGGCTACACAGCAGCTTGTTTATATAAACTATAGTAATACTTATCTGTTATCTACTATGTATCCTGTGCTTGAATGGCTGCCCCCATGGCTACACAGCAGCTTGTTTATATTAACTATAGTAGTACTTATCTGTTATCTACTGTGTATCCTGTGCTTGAATGGCTGCCCCCATGGCTACACAGCAGCTTGTTTAATAAACAATAGTAGTACTTATCTGTTATCTACTGTGTATCCTGTGCTTGAATGGCTGCCCCCATGGCTACACAGCAGCTTGTTTATATAAACTATAGTAGTACTTATCTGTTATCTACTGTGTATCCTGTGCTTGAATGGCTGCCCCCATGGCTACACAGCAGCTTGTTTATATAAACTATAGTAGTACTTATCTGTTATCTACTGTGTATACTGTGCTTGAATGGCTGCCCCCATGGCTACACAGCAGCTTGTTTATATAAACTATAGTAATACTTATCTGTTATCTACTGTGTATCCTGTGCTTGAATGGCTGCCCCCATGGCTACACAGCAGCTTGTTTATATAAACTATAGTAGTACTTATCTGTTATCTACTGTGTATCCTGTGCTTGAATGGCTGCCCCCATGGCTACACAGCAGCTTGTTTATAAAAACTATAGTAGTACTTATCTGTTATCTACTGTGTATCCTGTGCTTGAATGTCTGCTTGAATGGCTGCCCCCAATAGTCGTCTTTCTGAAGCAAACACATCAGTTTTACCAGTGCAGAGCAATAGTCCATTATATTGTCATTCCTTTAAAACACTTTCCTTTTTTGGTGTTACTGTTCCTTTAAAGGCAGTCAGGTTGTGGAATGTCCTACCTCGGGAGGTGAGGATGGAGCAATTCCTTGGTGAGGTACAAACACAGACTGGATGCATAAAAAGGACACATCTAATAATTATTTGGCGTCCGTAATAAATGTCATATCTTTCCACGCAGGCTTTCCTGATCGTTTGCCAGAGAACATCCAACTCTCTCTTCTAACGATTTCCCCTTTTGCTTTTATGTGTGAATTTGACATTTATTGGCGCATCTGCTTCCTCTTCACGTTTATAGTCTGCAGAAAAATAAACGGGTCTCCAATGGCTTTCAAAGGACTGGATTCTTGGCTAAATGTTTTCTGTGTTCCAAGGACAAAAGCAGGATACAGGCCCCATGCCTTGCTCATTGTGTATTGTATATCTGCCTAGCACTGAAAATTGTGTGTTATAATAAATAAAGTACCCCTTGTTGGAAAATATGAGAATATTAGAAGTAACTTAGGAGTTCCATGACCTGTATAAAAGTACTCGTGTTTTTATATCGTCGTGAAACTCCTTGGTAACTTATAATATCCTTATATTTTACAAGAGGGGGTACTTTATTCATTATATAAACAGTGACTAGTCTGTCAGTTATAAACGGTGAGTAGTGATGTCATCAGTTATAAACGGTGAGTAGTGATGTCATTTCTGCCACATGACTCTCTGAAACTTGTGTATTATAATAAATAAAGTCCCCCTTGTTGGAAATATAAGGATATTAGAAGTAATTTAGTAGTTCCATGACCTTTATAAAAGCACTCAGCCTTCGGCATTGTGTATTTATTTGGTCATGAAACGCCTCTGTGACTTATAATATCCTTATATTTTACAATAGGGGGCACTTTATTCACTTTATAAATGGTGCTTAGTGATGTCATCACCATCTGTTATAATCGGAGCTTAGTGATGTCATTTGACAAATGACTTATACCTCCCAACATGTCGATTTTACAAAATTTGGCAGGTTATGAAAGTTTGAACACATTTCTGTGGTTTTTGTGTGTTATTACAGTTTTGCTAATGAAGGTGAAATTGCCCTTTAAGCTGCAAGTCACATTTCCTACAAGAGACCTGCTTATCTTAAATTGTTACAAAAGTTTCCAAGTGCACCTGCAACATTTTCTGGGCTCTCTGCCAAAAGCCAATTCATTTTTAGAAGCTTTGTGTTGTTTTTCTGGCAGTTCAGTGCAGGAGATAAAATGGGACTGCGGGCTGAGCTGTCAAAATCGGGACTGTCCCGCGACAGGACAGTTGGAAGGTATGCATGACTCACTGAAACATATACTATAATATTATTATAATATTATAATTATTATATTATTAATATAATAATTATATATATATATTATAATAAATAAAATACCCCCTGTTGCAAAATATGAGGATATTAGAAGTCACCTCGGAGTTCCATGACTTTAAACACACAAGGCCTCTGTAACTATAATAACCTTATATTTTACAACAGGGGGTACTTTAATCACTATATACAGTATGAACTTTGCTTATTGCAGAAGGGCTTGTCGTTTTGTCCCTCTACTAAACTAGATAACTTTGCTTTGGATATTGATTTACAGCAATTCTATAGACTGTTGTGACTACGGGGGTTATTTACTAAAACTCAAATTTATCTCGTTGTTTTTATTAAAACAAAGTCGCCCAAACTCCCTTCCATGAAGTGAACTCATTTTTCTCGAAAAAGTTGAAGAGGAAAGTCGTAGAGACAAAATTGTGCGTCAATTCATATTGTACGGTCGACTCGACTTTTTCCGGATTATCGGACGCAAACCCCCGACTTTATCGTCCATCACGGTAAAGAAACAACCTCAGGGACCTCTGCCATTTACTTCTACATGACCTCGACAGGTTTGAGATTTTTGGATTCTGATTTGGGGTATAACAAATCTCTAAAAAAAAAAAAAATTCCCCATGAAAATTTGAGTTTTTTCCTTTAAAACCTCAGCTGAATTAATTTGAGGTTTAATAAATAGGCCGCTAAAAATACAGTTAATGGCAAGTTGACTGAGGAAGTGGCACAGACTCAATCTCTTACCCCGAATCAGTTTGGGTTACAGAAAAGCAGCCGATATTTGCCTCCCACTTCATCTCACCCAGTGGAGACTGTGATCTATCTCATTGCTAGGGATATTAACCCTTTAAATGCCACTGATTGTAGAATCTACATAGAATCTGGGTTTTCATTGAGGAATTGAAAGAATACTTGCTCAAGGTTCATAAGAAGCTTCACTTTCCTCCTATTGTGGCCGGAGTTAATTCCATCTTTGCTCCTAGAGCAACTTATCTTGATAGGGTCCTGGCTCCATGTGTTCCCTTGGGTAGTTCATCTATGAGAGACCAGAGTTGCCAGGTCTAATTTTCAAAAGTCAGCTACAAATCAGCCCCAAACTAGCCAAGAGGCACTTCAAAAGTATCCCAGCAATAGCATAATATGAGACTCAAAAATAAATGAATATATGTGAAAATACGCATTTTTCAAAATTTATAATATCCTTATCATTTACAGTAGGGGGTACATCATCCCTCATAATATATGAGTGATACTCAGAGTTCCCTGTATAACTCAGCCTGTAGCCTTGTGTCTTTATATGGTCACAGAACCCCTCAGTGACTTCTAATATCCTTATCAATTACAGTAGGGGGGTACATTATCCCTTATAATACATGAGTGATACTCAGAGTTCCCTGTATAACTCAGCCTGCAGCCTTGTGCCTTTATATGGTCACAGAGTCCCTCAGTGACTTCTAATATACTTATCATTTACAGTAGGGAGTACATTATCCCTTATAATACATAAGTGATACTCAGAGTTCCCTGTATAAACTCAGCCTCTCTTGTTTGTTGCACCTCATTGGCCTACTATGTGTAGGTAAAAAGTCAGTTCTTTAACCAACTCCATTCATTCACACAACAATTCAGCCAGAATTCAGAACCACCACATCTTTATTAGCATTACATAAATAAAATACATTTCAATATTTCTCCAATCTCACCATGGAATAAGATATACAGAAAGAGGGGTGCAATGGCACCTCAGTTTCACACAAGGACAGGATTTGGGTTAGTAAGGCACGTCATTGGCTGGGAAAAGTGACAGGAGACAGAACTGGGCTTACCTAAAGCATCCACTATCCTTTCTCTATATTACATGGGGGTGATAAGCACCAATTCAATATTTGGGGTTTTGCATCTGGTTTTTACAGTCACCGTGTTTATTCTGTTTAGTGCATGTTCCATAAAGAGCTCTGGCTTGATATCTACACAAAGAATGTGCTAGAATTATGGGGTACACTTATGGTTACTTCCTCCTGGCTGGCTGTTTAAATGGCTGTCATCGACAGGACACCGGCAGAAGGTCACCAGAAAATATATTCTTTCTATAAACTATAAAAGAAATGAAAGTACAAGAAAAGGAAGATCTGCTACTGGTGAAGGCAACAGGAAAACATGGGGCAGTTGTATCTATTCAATGTCCGTAACATACCCTTAATGGGTGTAGTAATATGGTGCGGCCGATTATTTTCTCCTACAGCCTCCCAGATACCAGGGCGGCAAATTCCTGGATGGACATTTCCTTGTTGAGGTAACAGTCGTACTGGCGTCTGGTGATGCGTCGCAGTCTCAGGGCCTCTTCAATGTCGAACTTCCTGCCAGATTTTCTATCAATAATCACAGAAGACTCTCCATTGGGCCCTTTGATGGTCGTTTCTTCCCAGTCGCACTCTTGGTTCTGAAGGTTGACAAACATATTCCAGTCGATGAGACCCAGTCTACGGGCTTCCTCAGGTGACATCTCTCTTCCTGTGTCGGGGTCAATGACGACAATGGAACGGCGGAGGTGGTTCTCCCTCTGTTCCTTCTTGATTGTCATGCTTTCCAGGCGCTTTTGCAGTTGCTCGATCTCAGCATCTTTGTCTTTGGAGATCTTTTGGAGTTCTTTCAGCTCTTTTTCCAGAGCATTGAGGCGGGAATCCAGGTTCACATTGCTGTCAACTTGAGTCATGTTTCGGATATCTTGAGCTTCCTTCATGGTAATCTGAATTTCCGAATGCAGGTGGCGGGTCTCCAGCTGCAGATTTTGTTTTTCCATCTGTAGCTTATGCACCTCATCCCTTAGGTATTCAAGCTCTTTGTTGGCCTTAGAGTTGTTGAATTCAATTTCCGAAAGGCGTGTTTGAAGACGGCTTACCTCCGAGTCCAGCTCTCTCTTGGATTTACTCTCTTCTTCCAAGCTGATTTTCAGCCTCTGTATCTCTTGCTCTGTTTCAGGATCTTTTTCTACCTCTATTTTCTCTGTAAAAACAACCTTTTCCTTTAGCTCCATCTTCTCTAATGAGATGAGTTTTTTCTGCAATGCTTCTAGTTCACCCTCCCTCATGTGCCGCTTGTGCTTTTCTTCTTCCATTTGGAGCTTCAGGAGGTTATGCTCCTTTTCTTGTTGTGGGTCTTGTTGCATGACAACTTTCTGTTGCAATGTAACTTTCTCTTTGGTCTCTATTTCTCTCTGTTCCAGTTCAGTCAGCTTGTATTTCAGTTTATTTATCTCAAGCTCTGCCTCTCGCCTAGCCTGCCTCTCCTTTTCTAGCTCCTCAAACTGACGTTCCAGCTCTGATTTCCGCCACTGCAGCTTGCGTAGTTCCTCCTGCAGAGAGTCCTTTTGCTTCAGCTCAGTCTCAATGGTTTTGGAGAAACTGTTAACTTCTGCCTTCAGAGTAGGATCCTCTTCAAGCTTCACCACCTCTTGTTGAACCACCTTTTCTTTCACTTGTGAAAGTTCCATTTCTTTCTTTCTTATTTTGTCCTCTTGAGAAAGTCTCTCCTTTTCTAGTTCCAAGCATTTCTTCTGTTCCTCAGCCAGCTTTGCTCTCAATGTCTCTACTTCTTTCTTTGTGGTTGGGTCTTCACGGTACTGAAGGACCTCTTGAATAACCTCCTTGATCTGAACTTGTGGCTTTGTATCTTTCCAGCTTTGAATCTCCTGATTTAGCTGTGTGATCTCTAGCTCCGAACGCTCTATGATTCGTGTCTTGCCTAAGATCTCACCACGGAGTTTCTCCAGTTCTGACAAAACCTCAGGGTCTGTCTTGTGCGTAATGACTTCCTTGATGATTTCTTTTGTCTCTACTTGTGGACCACGCTTTTGTAAGACTGTCAGTTCGCTCTGCACACTTTTCAGTTGCTCTTCGGTTGCTCTGTATTTTCTCTCTTGCTCTATCACCTCCAGGCGAAGGTTGGCCAGTTCACTTTCAGCTTTTGGGTCTGGGCGAACAATCTCACGTACTTTCTCCTGAACCACAACTTTTGCATTCTCTTCTTCTAAAATATTTATCTTTCGAATGAACTCATTCTTTTCCCTCTGGGCAGTTCGTGTCTTGGATGTCTCTTCGTCATACTGTCTACGAAGGTCAGCCACCTCCCTCTCCGTGGCCAGATCTTTCTCAACTTTTAGCACTTCTTTTACTGTGATCTTGCCCTCAGCCATAGCTCTCTCTTTCTCTAGGCGTTTTAACTTCTCCTGCAGGAGCATCAGCTCTTCTTCCTCCTTCTGCCTTTGAGCACTTTCCTTTTGTTTATTCTCCTGAAGACGTTTATATTCCAAAGCCAGTTGTGGGTCACTCTGCATTTTGACAACTTCTTTCTCTGTGATTTTCTCCTGCTGTTTATTTTTTTCTTCTGACAAGATAAGTTTACGTTCCTCTAAGCTTGCTATCTCACTCTGTTTGGCCCCTTTTTGCCTCTTCAGCCATTCCAACTCTTCCTTGAGTCTCAAGCATTCTTCCTGCTGTGCTTTATCTTTTTCTATCCTCAGGACTTCCTTGACTCTGTATTGTTGACCACCTTCTCTTTGCTCATATTCCAGTGTACGGACTTTCAACTTCAGGGATTCCAGCTCATCTTGCAAAGACTTGTTTAAGCGCTGCTCTTCCGAGACTCTCTCAATAACCTTGCGATATTCATCTTCTAGCTGTGGGTCTGGTACTTTCTTCAACATTTCCTTTTTCACTAGGGTCTCCTGAGGTTTTTGTTTCTGTAAAATGATTATCTCATCTTGAGTGGATTTGATCTCTGATTCCAACTGCTGCCGGCGCTGCACTTCATCATCTAACATATTTTTGATTTTCCAGGTCTCCTCAGCTGGTTTCTCAGAACGGATCATCTGAACTGACTCTTGACGTATTTCTGCTTCCGGTTGCTGTATATGAGAGACAACAGAGATGGTGTGAGCATTCTGTAAATGCTGCAGTTCATTAAAATGGGTTTACATACGATCAACACACACTGCTCGGATATGTAGTAAATTTGCGATTGACAGTCCCTAAGCTGCCCTGGAAACCATATGTAATTTCATCAACAACTGAAAGCAACTGGAATCTTGTAATGTTTGATTTCTCACATGATGAATTTGTAGTGGCTTGAACTTCAGATTGTTAAGTGTTTCTGATATAATACAGCTTACAGAAAAGCATATAATAACCTCTTTGTATCAACTACAACTACAAAATGTGTAACATTAGTGTTCTCATGCATTTAATGTAGTAAGAAACGTAACTACCGGTAACTACAATTTGCAGAAGGTAAGTATCAGCAGGCAAGACCCTATAACATTTCCAGGGCCAAATTAGCCTGGTCAACCACCAGTACTAGTAAAGAGAATATTGGTTTATGATATCCCTGTCTACATTCTAAAAATGAATACCAAAGTGAGTTGGGATATGGTTCCCATTGATGCTTTATTTGGAATAAGCCATCATTATACATTTGCCTGTTACCTGCCGCAGAAGGCTTTGGGCAAACTCCAGTGTCTGTAACCTCTGCTTGTTCACCGCATTGGCTTCAGTGTATCTTGCTGACAAATCTGCTTCCTGTGGAGAAAGAACAGGTAGGATCTAAGGAGCAATCCTTGGAAATATATGGCTGTGACCACCTTCACACAACAGTTTTTTAAGTAGGCCATTCAGTATTCTAGCCATTGCTTGGAAAGTGGGGCTCTTAGCGACCCTGCCCTGCTACCAATTTGGGTTTAGATGCTTAGGAATAAATTAAAATGCTGCACTGTCATAACTAGAGGCCTCTGGGCACTGGTTTGAACCCACCCCTCCTTGTCACCCCCACATTTCATACCTTGTATCACCACCAGAGTCCAAACCCCAGGCCCTATATTCAGTTATATCCTCTGTGAAATAGAATTGTAAACTGCCCCCCCAAGGTTCCTATAAAAACCCTGGAACACCTGCAG
Source organism: Xenopus petersii (assembly GCA_038501925.1). Taxonomy (NCBI): domain Eukaryota; kingdom Metazoa; phylum Chordata; class Amphibia; order Anura; family Pipidae; genus Xenopus; species Xenopus petersii. The sequence continues at coordinate 14,283,007 of CM076688.1, forward strand.
TTACATCCCTGCAAGGTGGACAATGACCCACATTGGATCATAAGTAATACCAACTGGAATTAATAGGGGTCACATGTCCTATCTGCTTTCTGTGACATCTTTAAGCCTGCAGGCTGCCCTATCAGATCAGCGCAATCCAGCAATCATGCATCTGGCAACCAATCGCATCAGAGCCAGGAATACTGAATGGCCTATACAGGACGTTCCTGGTTCCAAGTCCACTTACCTGTTCCTTCACTTTGGCACCTGGTGACTGGATTTTAGGCCTTTTAGAATAACTGTTCCTTCTGTTTTCTGTGTCCAGAATTGACCTCAACTTCTCAGTTTCAAGCTCATAATCCTGAGAAAAAGTAAAGGTAATAAATGAAGCTGACTCTGCATATTGAATAGGGCGTTCCCTATTTATAGCAACAAGACCATGCTTAGAAGTATCAACATTTTTTTTTCAAAGGTTGCTTTGGATAAGGCAATGCCACTCACAGATAAATATGAAGATATATAGAAAATTAATTTTCTTTGCACCCTAGCTTGTGAAAGAGAAGTCAATACCTTCACTGCTTGTTGGTACTGCTGGGCGCTGCTTGAAACGTGCTGCATGTCCTGCTCTTTGTCTGCAATCTCAGTCACTAGAAGCTGCAGAAAAATAATACAATCCTTAGCAATGGCACACTTATAAGTCTTAGATATCAAGGGCGATGAAGATTGGACACCCTGGCTAATGAGACCTTTTGCATACATGTGATTTTAAATAAGGGAATTATTAAAATGATAATAGTGGTTGGTGGTGAAACTGGGAGAGCATCCAGTCTTGGAAATTAGCTTATGTGTACCCCTTCCTGAGGCCTGTGTTGATTAAAATGGTGTTGAATTACAGCTTCCATTATTACCATGCTTCTAGTTCCTCAACATTTGCCATGGGCAACCCCTGGAAACATATCCCCTGCATAAAGGAGATGGGGCAGCTAAGACAGATATTGTATGTGTATTGTATACATATTATATGTGTCACAAATAAACTTTGGGATTGGCCTATACATGATCTCATCTTACTTTCTGGTTTTTCAGTTTGGTCTCCACTTGCTTGACACTGTCTGTGTCCTTGGGCTCATAGTTGGGAAGATTCAGTAGCCACTGATCAATATGGTCATAGTTGTTGCGGTAACCGGAGTAGGCGACTTTGGCTTTCTGCAGGCTTTGAGACCTACAATAGGGTAAATGTTAATATCAACAAGATCTTTCAGGGCCACCATCAGAAAGTGACAAGAGGAAGAAGTGGTCCAGTCCCAATGGTAGGCCTTGACGCATTGAAAAGGGGTGAACCTGGCCTGAATAAAAGTGGTATGTATTCACTGGGGACTTTGCTGCAATGGAACGTGACCAGGCAGCGGTATTGGGACCCATGATTTCTAAAGTTAGCATTTAGTTTTTTGCAATGCACCATCTGGACAGATACCAAACCAAATTTGATTCCACATTTACCAACTCAAATCCAAGAAAAATCCAATGAAAATAAAAATTTCCAGTGTTTTAAAGTCAAATAAGGGTTAGTCTTTCCATTTCTTTAGACTGGGAAAACATGGCCTGCTCATTGGGCAGCAGGCAATGAACCAATCATTCAACAGTCTTTTGAACAAATGGATCAGACAAGAGAGTGATGGATATATTCTGCCAATGACTGTATATATCAGAATGGGGGGTTACATAATTAAGTTGGGTTGGAAAAAGTCCATCAAGTTCAACCTCTCCAAATAAGACCCAGCCGACATACATACATACACACACACTCCTACTTCTCCAATTAACCACTACAATTAACCAGAATGCAGAGGCACTGCACCAATGAGGCAAGTTGAAAAACTTGCCTCAGGCGGAAGTGCAGAGAAGGTTACCTGTGGCGGCAGAAAAGCTGCTCCTGGTACCTGTAAGAGCCAAATTTCCGATTCGACTCTCTGCACTAGCAATGTGCCCCTCAGACCTCCTCCAGCGCAGGAAAAGGTAAGCACTGAGAGGGGGCAGCATTTCATTGCAGAATTGGAGCTGCCAGAATGAAATCCCCAGCCCTCTGTTGTGTAGGATTTCTAGGAGAACATTCATCAAAAGTTGAACTTTATTTTCACTCTTTGGAGAACTGGGATTTCCCCTCTGGGGAACTGTACTTCACTACAGTTCATGGTCTCTTTGATAAGCATTTACCAACGTCATCAGTTTTTGAGGTTCTCACCTGTTCTGGATCTGCTGGTCCAACTGGGTGTAACGCTGGTTGAGTTTGGACACTTCAGCCTCTTGGCGATCAATGTCAGGACAGTGCTCTTGAAAGCGGTTGGCCAGGTTGTTGGAACATGTACGACTGCTGTACAGGTTCTGTTCGGCCTCTGCAAAAACCGCCCTGCTCTTCTGCAACTCCGAGCTTGTTGCCTGTATAATTAAGGACATTACATGGGGTAGAAGACTGAGATCTGGCTCCATAAAAATCGTATTATCTATTTCTGACTTATAACTAAGCAACTGACATGTAACTGGGATCTCATGCATTGGCTGCACCCCACAATCTCAGCTGTCTTACTCACCGATAACTCCTGTAGTTTCCTGTCAATGGCTTGTGGATCTTCTGGCACTGTGTCGTCTAGGGCAAGTTTGGTTTCATAGCTGGAGAGAAGGTCTCTGCCCTTCTGCAGGCTGCCTTCCAAGCGATTGGACCCTTCTATCCTATAATTGCAAAAATCGACAGTCTAGATCAGATACTGTATTTCCACACCTTTTTTGCATCTACTGACCCTAATTATGAACACCCGGAGACCTGAAGGTTTGACCACCCATTCTACATTATAAGAGTCAAGCTTAGCTTTACGATTCTGTACCTTGCATTACATAAATTTAGACACAATGTTACAGTGCCTCGTACATACTTCTCCTGAGCCGATAAGAGAAGATCATTGACTCTTTCATATTTCTTGTTGGTTTCTCCCATTTTGTTCATCAAGATGGGTGAGCAAGAGACATCAGGGGATTTCTGCAGGAACGCCTCACACTCTTGGACCTTCTGGACCTTTTCAGGTTCAATGCGCAGTACTTGGTTTGAGATATTCTAAATGTGACAACAGAGAAGGGAAGTGTTCAAATAAACAAGTTTAAAATAATGTCTCTAGGCAGCACACACTCAGCTATTAATGGATACAGCATTATATTATACTTTCTACTTGGGCTTGTTTATTGTCAACACTAGGAAATGTATATATATACTTATTTTCCTTTTGTTTTTCTGGCCCAGCTTCTATAAAGGTTCCACTGGCTCAGCAATTTTAGCCTTGTAACCTCCCCGTAGCCCTCCTATTGTTTTATAAACCCCTAATAAGCAGCAAGGAGGGAGTATGATCCAGCAGTCAAAAGTCCATGGTTTGATGACACATTGAGGCCATAAATCAAACCCTGCATAACAGGCAAGTCCTAAGGTGTCCTCATTGCCAGTACAAAGGGATACCATAAATATATCTTAGTATAGGTAATTATTTTTACTTCCCAACTGCACAGTTCACAACAATGCATCTCTTGATTGTCAATCACATCTCTAGACCACCCCAGGGGTAATTTTCCAAATGTATATTACTATAGCCAAGTTATAACAAGTAGTACGTGACTTTCTACAGGACAAATTCTTGCCTTAACATATATTTGTGCACCTAAGCTCTACTAGCAACTAGGCTTGGAATGCAGACTCCCTTCTTATACATTATTCAAAAATACTAAAAGGCATTTGCTTTGTATTCATGCACAACTACTTGATTCACTCACCTTGAGCTCCTTCAGCCTCTCTGAGCTGTCCTGCACGGCTCTGATCTGCTCTAGAGGTGGGCGCAGTTGGGAGCTTATGGCTTTCTCTTGCCTTTCCAAATCACTTTGGACTTTGTCCAATCCAGCAAGCAGTTGACGCCCTTGAGTATCCTGGGCACTTGTAGCGACTGTGAGGATAACAAAATTAGACAAATGTGATACTAGTTAAAGGTTCTTCCGAAATATTTTTGTTGATGTCAGATGTATATACGTGAGGCCCTCACATCATATGCTACATATTCATTTTGTATCCTATAGGCAGAAGTCACACTCTATCCTACATATTCCCATATATCTTACACTATGGTAAGAACATACACCCACCCTACATATTCCCCAAAAATCTAACTGCAGAGTCAGAAATTGCACCATACCCAAGATATTCTCAGCATGTCTTCCTTAATGGTTACAAAATGTACATTCTCCATATTTTGGTTAAGCCTTATTCTACATATTCCTCATATATCTAACTCTGTCGTCAGAACTTGCACCGTATCCAATATATTCTCAATATATCCTAATCTATGATCATAACATGCACTGTATTCTGAACTCCAGAATATTATTATATACTCCATGGTTAGAACTCACATCATATCCTACACACAGCTCTTATTTTCTACTTTTTTTTCTAGTTAGAGCTATTCTACATATTCTTCTATGGTCAGATGCCATACTCTATATATTTTCCATATGTTTTTACTCTGTGGTTAGATCACACTCCCAATCCTTCATATCCCATATATTCAAGTCTATAGTAAGAATTTGCACCTTATCCTACATATTTCCTGTGTATTCTACTCTGTGGTTATACCTTTCATCCTATACTACACATTCCCCATATATCCCCATATATGCTTATGCCTTATACCATATCCTACATATTCCGCATCCTATGTAATCCACATATAGTCAAGTCTATAGTCAGAATTTACACTTTCTCCTACGCATTCCTCATATATCCTACTCTATGGTCAGAACTTGTTATCCTCCCTATTTCCCATATATCCTACTCTATGGTAATACCTTACATACTTCCTAGATATACTACTCTATGGTCATAACTTGCACATTATCCTACATATTTCCCATATATTCTACTCTATGATTATACCTTACATCCTTGCTTATATATTCACCATATATCTTAAATATATGGTCAGAACTTGCATGTTCTCCTACATATTTCCCCAATATCCTACTCTATAGTCAAAAGTTGCACCATATCCTACATATTCCCTTTATATCCTACTCTATGCTCTGACATTGCTTCTTACCCTACATATCACCATATCAATATATATCCAACCCCTTCCATCTTATCCCACATATTCAGCATTTACCCTACTTGTTTGTTAGCTCTTGCACTTTATTCTACACATTGCTGCCTGTACGAATGCCATATGGATTACTGTCCCACTTGTCTCCCCCACATACCTTGACTGCTTTCCTTCTTTTGCACATCTAAGTGCTGCAACAATGCATTTTTAGATCCAACTGATTTTTGCTTTGTTGCTCGGTATTGGTTGACCATGCTGGGAAGAAGAAATTGCAGAGATGAAAGGATTATATAAAAGAGCTGATAAATAGGGACTCTTTAAAATAAATACACTATTGAATTTATGAGAAGTGTTTGTTAAAGTTAATATGTGGTAAAAGATAAAAGGACCAGTTATATGTTAGGAAGTGGCAATATAAACACAGGAGTAAATACAGGTTCAAGGAGAAGGTTGACATTTTTGGGAAAACTACCAACAAAAGTCTGGAGAACTTGTGATTATATATGAATACATAGCAGTTGATCTCCTTCTCTTCTTATGGCTATAGCATTGAGTAGCTAAAGGAGAAGCTTGGGATGGAGCTATAGAATGTCATTATAGGAGGAGATGGGGAAAAGTTTAAGAACTTGATTATAAAGAAACTTTGGGAAGAAGTCACAGAGAGCAGCTACAGAAGAGAAGCTATGGGATGAGGCAAATGTAATAAGAGAATACAGTAGTAGAGATATCATATGTAAATACAGCTCTAACCAAATACCTTTCTCCAAGTGCTACAGCCTCAGGGTCAGTTGGTGGGATTGTGAAGCATACTGCCGGTGCAACCAATTTCTTTCCATTGCTGTCAGTCAACTCCCATTTCTCCCCTCTATTGGCCTTCAGAGTATAACTTGCTCCACGGCTAATCTCACCCTGCCAGAACACAAAATAAGTTCAATTTGTATAAATGACAAATATTACTGAGAGTGTTCTCTTTGCGGCTTATGGAACAAAATAGAAAACTAAAGAACAGAAGTCAACAATGGTGAGAGGAGAAATCAGAGGATGACAGAGTCAGTAAAATGTAGAGAAGCCCTGCAACTTGAATATTATGACCACCATTACACAGTGCAAATGAATCCTAAACTATGTACATTAAATTACTCCTATATGTTTCAGGAGAGTCCACATGGAGTTGAAAGCAAATAGCTAAACCAGTTTAACCAACTACCCTGTTACTGCCTTTGCTCTTTGGTATATTAATTAAAGATTTAGCCGAGTGCACCATACCTCTTCAGAGTAGAAGTCACACAAGGATTCCACTGGGATTGGTTTCAATGGAGTCTCCCTGCGGAATTTTAGTGGCACCACCTGCTGGCTGCGCTTTTGCAGAGATTGTATGACTTCCTCGTACTTATCTAAAGCCTTGTCCTGATCCTGTGGAGAAAATTTCCAGTTACACTAAGAGATGGCCTCAGTTGACTGATTTATTTACCAAACCATTTATAATTTAGACCTCTATGCAAGATGTTTCTTTGTCTTGTTAGAAAGATTATTCATTTTCTTCAAGATGTTTGGACCTCACCACCCTTGTGTAGACCCCATTGTTTGATGCCCCTTACCTCCAGCTCACGTAGCTGAGCTTCAATCTGGTAACGGTCCTTGTAGTCTGGCTTATACTTATGGTCTATATCACCGTCAACTTTCTTTAGCAGATCCTGAGCATCTTTTGCGTCTCTGTAGAACTAAAAAAAGGAGAGGAAAGGTGAACATCATGAACAGTTTTTAATGATGGCATGGAAAGGCCAAGCTCCCCCTAATCAACACCAATGAATTTCCTGCAACAAACATGATGGCATTGCACTATTATACATGATATACTGCCATGCATCCCAAGGGTATTATACATGGAAATGGTATAGCATTTAAAATGTGTCATATACTCTGGGGTGTTATATGTGGAATTGAAACTATATTTATACTTCCATAGGTTCTAGTGGCATTATATATGGAACTTGCACTACATTTAATTTATTATGTGTTCTGGGGTATTATATATGGAATTGGCACTGTATTTATCTGCCATGTGTTCTGGAGTATTATACATGGAATTGGCACTGTATTTATCTGCCATGTGTTCTGGGTATTATACGTGGAATTAACACTGTATTTATCTGCCATGTGTTCTGGAGTATTATACATGGAATTGGCACTGTATTTATCTGCCATGTGTTCTGGAGTATTATACATGGAATTGGCACTGTATTTATCTGCCGTGTGTTCTGGGGTATTATACATGGAATTGGCACTGTATTTATCTGCCATGTGTTCTGGAGTATTATACATGGAATTGGCACTGTATTTATCTGCCATGTGTTCTGGAGTATTATACATGGAATTGGCACTGTATTTATCTGCCGTGTGTTCTGTGGTATTATACATGGAATTGGCACTGTATTGATTTTCCATGTGTTCTGGGGTATTATATGTGGAATTGGCACTGTATTTATCTGCCGTGTGTTCTGGGGTATTATACATGGAATTGGCACTGTATTTATCTGCCGTGTGTTCTGGGTATTATACATGGAATTGGCACTGTATTTATCTGCCATGTGTTCTGGGTATTATACATGGAATTGGCACTGTATTTATCTGCCGTGTGTTCTGGGGTATTATACATGGAATTGGCACTATATTTATCTGCCGTGTGTTCTGGGGTATTATACATGGAATTGGCACTGTATTTATCTGCCATGTGTTCTGGGGTATTATACATGGAATTGCCACTGTATTTATCTGCCATGTGTTCTGGGGTATTATACATGGAATTGGCACTGTATTTATCTGCCATGTGTTCTGGGGTATTATACATGGAATTGGCCCTGTATTTATCTGCCATGTGTTCTGGGGTATTATACATGGAATTGCCACTGTATTTATCTGCCATGTGTTCTGGGGTATTATACATGGAATTGGCACTGTATTTATCTGCCATGTGTTCTGGGGTATTATACATGGAATTGCCACTGTATTTATCTGTCATGTGTTCTGGGGTATTATACATGGAATTGGCACTGTATTTATATGTCATGTGTTCTGGGGTATTATACATGGAATTGGCACTGTATTTATCTGCCATGTGTTCCAGGGTGTTATACATGGAATTGACTTTGGGATACTATGAATTATATACAATATGTTTTTGGGCAGGCGGACATCTCTATAGCTGAACTTTGTTAAATCTTCATGCCCTTTGTCTGTTTTACTGATTCTAACTCAACCTTCATGCCTGTATCATGCTCACCTGATGATAATCCTCCATGTACTTCAGGTGACTCTCCTCACAGATCAGGAGGTTCAAATACTCCTTCCAGTCTGCATGAACTGCTTCTGTATGGGCCTGAAGAGGAGCACATTTTGTAGAGAGGAAAAAATTGCAAATGTTGCAACATGTAAACAGAGAAAGGACATAAGGGCACATTTAGGACCTTAAACAAAGTTTTGGTAATACAAAAAATTAGACAGTTGTTATGTGCATTCATGACATTCATTAAAGGTTGTTGCAGTCCTGGAGCTACCACCACCATCTTCGAGCTGCCAGTAATTCCTGGGTTCTCAAAAGGAATTACACGGAAGACTTATTTTGTTTACCTCAATTGGTATTTTTCCAGGGTGTCCTGATGCAATGAGCTTGTCGCCTTCTTCCTGAAGCTTGCTGATTTCATGTTCCTTTGTCTCCAGACTATGCTGGATGAAGTTCTATTTGAAGAAGAAGAATTGAGAGACTTTTTTTAGAAAATGTTAAGCATAGGAAAAGCGATCTCTGTAATTTTTATTAGCCTTTTCGATATCTCACTAAAAGACAATGAACATATTTTTCTATTCAAGACTCTGCTTTGGGCACCACTGGGAGTCTATGTACCATCTGAAGAACTGTAACCAAAGCAACAAACTAAATTTAGACGATTCTAATACTTCTCTACAGTGTTAGTACAATAGGTCAAAATAATTTGAGACAGTCACCGTCCCTTCTGCTGTTGAAATAGCCCTAACAACTTTTAGCTTGAACCATGAAAGCATCATGGCACCAACAGTGTTTTAGAGTGAGCCTCGCACCTCGTATTGCCTTCGACGGCTTATGTAGTCCTTGTTGTGATCGCTCCAGTCGTACTCCATGCGTTCCTTCTCCTGCTGATCCAGCCAGTACAGTTCATTGGTGCAACGTTGCATGTAATCCTGCAGGGTACTGAGATCCCTCTGGCGCTTCTGGGATGCAGACTGTCAAAGACAGCAAGAGAATCACATTGAGGTCAAAGTCGCAAAACTAGGACAGACTCTTTATTCAGTGGCATGTGAACAATTTTGTTTTCCAGAATTAATTTTATTTAGATTATTTAGATTTATTGTTTTTATATACTTTTAACCCAACTCCCCTTTAAAAATGAATATATATTAGCGCATTTTGTATTCTGCCATTTGTCAGAGAATTATGCATATTACTAAAATCCTTGGAAACTTACATTGCTGCAAACTGTGTGCTTGCTCCGCTGGTGACCGGCAGTTTGGAACAAATAAAACGAAGGGAGTCTATTGCAAATGTGCAAGCCCCCTTAGGTAAGATACGCAAATATTTTAAATCAGAATAAGAGAATAATAGAGCTATTTCTTACCAAAAGCTTTTGGTATTTCACCTGCAGACCACTAATGTATTCCTGAAATGAAAATTGACAACAACATTCAATTGAGTCAAAGCACATTAGGAACACATTCAGACCAAATATTATTAATCAAGAAAAAAAAATGCAATGAAATGCATGCAGGGCAAACACATATATGAATATATTACAGTCATTAAGTAGCTACAAACAATGGAAAAAATAGGGAATTAACCTGCAAACAGGGACACTACTCTCAGAAGGAGATAAAAAGAGAGATGCCAATATGTCTTTCAGAAAGAACCTATTAAAGTCTAGAATGGGGCCCATGAAACAATTTTAAGCAGATTGTTAGTTGGCATTAGAACGAGAAGTATCACATTGAGTTTTTTTTCTTTAATGCAAAGAGGATTAAATGTTAAGATGTATGGTCGACTGGGATGCCAGGGGCCCACTAGAAAACCTTAGACTATGGGCCCGAACTATTTTTCTTCATTTGATCAATCAAACAACCAAAATCTTGCTGAACCACTACCAAATATATACTATCCAAGTCACCCTACTTCTCTAGGATGATATAACAGGTTCACCAGGTGGCATCCAACCAATTATTTTTAATCTTGAAGGATTCCATGAGTCATTTTATAAGATGACACTATTTAGCAGATAACTAGAAAACTGATATGGATAAGAACAGGATGTCTATCACTTTAATTAATATTCACCTTGTCATTATTCTTGTTGACTTGATCCCCTATGGTCTTGACCTCATTGTGGAAGATGTTATGCTCTTCAATCTGTTTCTCCAGGTTGGGCAAATCTGTTGCAAATCCCTGGTTGTTCAGCTCATCCTGAGGGAAGAAAAATACTGTATTCATCCCTGACATCTGCACCAGCTCCTCTGCTACCTCTTGTAATAGATACAACCTACCATATTACTATCAATCAATTTGCCCCAGTCGAATCTTGGAACTTCTCCCTTAGGTATCTTCTGGTTATAAACGTGGTCATGCTTCTTTTTCTGGGCCTGAATCCGTTCCTTTAGTTGGCGAATGCTGTAAAGCATTAAGGTATAATAACTATTCCTTATCTTAAAATGCAATAGGAGAATAGTGCCCATATCTTTGGTATAGACTCAAAAAAGTGTAGCTCCAGATGCATTCAACGGAAGGCCAGGAACATTACTAATCCTTGTGTTCACGCAATATAATTTACACATAATAATAAATTGTTAAATTGGAGCTATGAATTTGAACACCCAAACACTATGCAAAAACATTTTTGGGTGGACTTCCCCTTTAACTATCTACAGGAAAATAAAACTAAAGCATTTTTCCTTTCAACTTTTTAAGTGTCATCTATGCCAAGAGGAAAAGGGGGGTTAATGGAAGTTCCTCACACATGATAGAATATAACAGCATGTCAGCTCAAAATGAGCACCTGTCACAGGCCAGGCTATCTATACAGAAACTATTTTTGTATTGGGAATTTTGTAGGTCTCCTCTCCGATCTCAAATCCATATTATTAGCTCATGGAGACAAACACAGTAGCATAAATCCATTGGAGATGCCTTGTAAGTCTATTGGGGGCCATACTGCAGCCCACTAAATGTCCCTTATGGGGAAGTTCACAAGCAGCAGTAATTGAGTTATGGTGGATACTCACTCCTCACTAATCATGTCGGCCTGTGGGTGCTTGAGCTGGCGTGCCTGCACAGCATCCGTCTCCAGTACCACGACAATTTTCTCTGATTCCTTGATGGTGTTGGTGGTGTAATCCTTGTAGCTTAGTGGTCTGGAGGCAGCAAGCTTATCCGCGTCCTGAGCCAAAGCAAAACAGATTTTCAGGTGTCGCTTATTCACACAACATGTGTTTGTATTCATACATGGACATTTCTACAATGTGTTATGTTCTGCAGATACAGGATCTGTTATCTGAAAATCACAAGATACGCCAATGCCATTTCCTATAGCGTCCTGTGTCGTTTTTGACTTATTTCCCTTTCCCCTGCATTTATGAGAAAGAGTGTTGTCCAAAACAGGGCCTAGAGACCTGCGTTCACCCCATGAATACAGCTCTGCATGCATCCAGCAGTGGTGTATTCATGAGGGTGGGCATGGGGTGCAAGCAGGGGCGATCCTGGCCCCTCCGCCGCCTGAGGCAGCAGCAATTGCTGCTGCCCCCCCTCCCCCGGGAAATTCGCTCTTAAAGTACCAGGAGCAGCATTTTTGCTGCCCCTGGTACCTAGTGGGGCGCTGCCGCCTGATCTCAACTTCAACTTCAGCCTCAACTTGCCTCATTGGCGAAGCACCCCTGTGTGCAAGCATCCAATTTAGGAAGCACCAATGGCTGTAGGTCGAAGTGGAGCCCTGTATTTATTTACATCTACAGCCAGGCTCCAATTGAGTGCGTTTTTTTTCTCTTGCATCCGTGATTAAAGTAAATAACCCCTAGTGCCTGCACTGTGACATTTCTCTAGTTCCTTTGGTGAAGCCCTAGTGTATTACGCCTCATTTTGGGGGTTTATCCTGGTTTGGAGACCGGTGATCCAATCCCTGAGTTATCCACATAAACCAACCCCTATGCATAATTAGCTCAGGTGTAGATACTATAAATAAAGAGCTACACCCAATAGGTGCCATTTTGGTTCACCTTTAGTAGGTTTATTTAGTCAGGTGTAAGTTATATAAATATACACCCAGTTTAAATTGGGTGCCATTTTTGGTGCACCTCTGGTAAGTTTGTTAGGTCAGGTATATATAATATAAAGAACCCCAACTTTGAATGGTAGCCATTTTGTTACACCCTTAATGGACTTGAGGTTGGTGGGAGCCATATAAATACACCCAAGTACAAAAGAGACTAAAATACAACTTAACAAATTGAATGCAGTTCTTGGGTGTGGTGAGTAATAATTCTACATTTTGGAAACCCTCTTCAAGTCTTATAATACCTGGTTTGGAGACCCCCCCGCCCAGCTGTCCAGGGTATAATTGACAATCATCCCAAATTTGTTGAAACAGTCCAGGAAAGTGGAATGCAAAAAGAGTATGTGGATAGAGGCAAGTCTGGGTGTGGGCTAAAATATCCAGGGCTTTTTTGGTAAAAATGTTGGAAAATCAACCATGCCAGGGCCAGTTCCTGCTGGTAAGGAGGAGGCAACATTTTGGGGGTTATAGATTCCATTTTCAGCACTGTGTCCACCCTTCTGATTCCAGAGTGACATTAGCAAGCAAAACCTCTATATTAGATAACGTCAAGATGGCTGACGTAGCACTGTTGCACTGACGTCAGGAATTAAAGGAACAGTAATGCAAAAAATAGTAAGTGTATTAAAGAAATGACAATATAATGTACCGTCGTGCTGCAATGGTAAAACTGGTGTGTTTGCTTCAGAAACTCTACAATAGTTTATATAAAACAAGCTGCTGTGTAGAAATGGGGGCAGCCATTCAATGCTGAAAAAGGAGAAAAGGCACAGGATACACAGCAGATAACAGATAAGCTCTGTAGTATACAATGGGATTCTTCAGAACTTATCTGTTATCTACTGTGTATCCTGTGCTTGAATGGCTGCCCCCATGGCTACACAGCTGCTTGTTTATATAAACTATAGTAGTACTTATCTGTTATCTACTGTGTATCCTGTGCCTGAGTGGCTGCCCCCATTGCTACACAGCAGCTTGTTTATATAAACTATAGTAGTACTATCTGTTATCTACTGTGTATCCTGTGCTTGAATGGCTGCCCCCAAGGCTACACAGCAGCTTGTTTATATAAACTATAGTAGTACTTATCTGTTATCTATTGTGTATCCTGTACTTGAATGGCTGCCCCCATGGCTACACAGAAGCTTGTTTATATAAACTATAGTAGTACTTATCTGTTATCTACTGTGTATCCTGTGCTTGAATGGCTGCCCCCATGGATACACAGAATCTCGTTTATATAAACTATAGTAGTACTATCTGTTATCTACTGTGTATCCCGTGCTTGAATGGCTGCCCCCATGGCTACACAGCAGCTTGTTTATATAAACTATAGTAGTACTTATCTGTTATCTACTGTGTATCCTGTGCTTGAATGGCTGCCCCCATGGCTACACAGCAGCTTGTTTATATAAACTATAGTAGTACTTATCTGTTATCTACTGTGTATCCTGTGCTTGATTGGCTGTCCCAATGGCTACACAGCAGCTTGTTTATATAAACTATAGTAGTGTTTTTGAATCAAACTCAGCGGTTTTACCAGTGCACGGCAATGGTACATTATATTGTCATTCCATTAAACCACTTTCATTTTTTGTTGTTACTGTTTTTTTAGAATGCTGAGGGGAGCAGTGGGAAAAGTTTTCGCCAATGTTTACTTCATGTTCAGTGTCTCCACAGACTTTTAATTAAAATGGTTGGTAGCAGAGATGCATGCTGGGAGACGTGATACCCTCTGACAGGAGACAGGCCAGTTGTTGCTGGAAAGGTCACAGGGGGCGATGTGGTGGAACAGGTGCATCTTGGGACATATCATGTCTCACTCACATGGAACAGTTGCATTCTGGGAAAAGCTATAGATTCCAGAGGGAAGTGACATGCAATGGCCGGGCTATAGGAGGTCAGGGACATGACAGCATTCAGATGAGGGGGTGCAAACATCACACTAGAGGCACAGGGCTATGACTATGGTTGTCACCTGGCCGATATTTTACTGGACTGGCTGGTAAAAATAATGGCTGATCCCAATGTTATTAATAGGGAAAAAAGATAAATATATAGGAAGGCCGGTATTTTTTTCCAGAAACGGTGGCAACCCTAGTTATGACCCAATCATACTTGCAGCACAAAAGAGGCATTGCAATAACAGACATACACTAGCCTCCAGGGTACGTAACCCACGGCAACCGGCAGAGCTGTCACTGCAATCTGGCATTGTTTGGTTGCTATGGGTTACCAGAACTGAAGCAAACATGGTTGTGTTTATTAAATGACCCCATAAAATGCAGAGAAGCCTGTTTGTTGGTTTACTACGCACGCTTGTAGCATTCTGGGACAGAAAACACAGCACGCTGGGAAAATCTTTGGTTGTGGAGATGCTGGGAATTACTGTATAATAACAAATGGAGAGCTGCAGGTTGTATCATAAATAACTGGGCAACACAAAGTAATTAATGCCAAGAAAAGGCAACACTGTGTCCATGCCCTCTGCCTGTCGCACATATTACTATATATATATCTATATATATATATATCTATATATATATATATTCACTATACAGATCTCCCAGTATGATGGCTTTGCTATGTCAGCATTCTAACTGTGCATTAGTCTGAATCTGAAAACATTAGCCTGGCCACAGAGCACCATAACCCACAAGCATACTGAGAAAAGTGCCCATATACATAAGCCTGCCATCTCCCAGGAAAATGCCGTTCCAGCACATCGGTCATAACGGGTCAGACTGGGCACAGGGGAAGCACTAGCTCTTATAGATAGAAAACAAAGGAAAGGGACCGCTACTGCTCACCGCATACTCCTAAGCAGATGCTCTGTCGAACAGTGTCCCCACTGCAAACATCCAATGGACTCGAAACAGGCAGACAGCACTTCTGGAATAGGTTTTATTGGGGTTACTGCTGTGGAACCTTATGCGTTTCGGGAGTAAATCCCTTAATCATAGGTCCTAACGTAAGGTTCCACAGCAGTAACCCCAATAAAACCTATTCCAGAGCCAGAAGTGCCGTCTGCCTGTTTCGAGTCCATTGCGCTAGCTCTTATACATCCCTGCTTAAACGCGCAGTTCACCTTTAAATCAACTTAATCATACTTTTGGTATGATGTAGAGAGTGATATTCTGAGACAATTGGTTTTAATTTTTTTTTTAGTTATTTAGCTTTTCATTCAGCAGCTCTCCAGTTTGCAATTTCAGCAATCTGGTTGATAGGATCCAAATAACCCTAGCAACCATGCATTGATATGAATAAGAGACTGAAATATGAATAGGAGAGGGACTGACTAGAAAGATGAGTAATAAAAAGTAGCAATAACAATACATATGTAGCCTTACAGAGCATTTGTTTTTAGATGGGGTCAGTGACCTCTATTGGAAAAAATGAAAGGAGTCAGAAGAAGGAGGCAAATAATTCTAAAACTATCTACAACAAAAAAAATTGAAGGCCAGTTGAAAAGTTGCTTAGAATTGGCCATTCTATAACATACTAAAAGTTAATTGAAAGGCGAACCACCCTTTGAGTTAACTTTTAGTATGATATAGAATGGCTAATTCTTAAAAACTTTTCAATTTAACTTAATTTTTTTCTTTTTTGTCATTTTTTTATTTCCCTTCTTCTTCTGACTCTTTCCAGCCATTCACATGGATGTGTAGCCTTACAAATCAGTGCAAGGTTGCTAGGGGAATTTGGACCCTAGCAACCAGATTGCTGAAATTGCAAACTGGAGAGCTGATGAATAAAAAGCTAAATAACAAAAAAAAACAATTGCAAATTGTCTGAGAATATAACTCTCTGCATCATACTAAAAGTGAATTTAAAATGTGAACAACTGCTTTGAAATGAGTGCATGCAGCATTTGTAGTCGAAGTGGAGGCAGAAGAAGCTGTACAAATGGAGGCCAGGAACAAGTGAATGTTCTGCAGAACAGGAGGTTTAAAACAGGAGTTTAAAAATACTACTTGCTCCTAAGAACCAGCAATTACAATGTATATGCCTGTGTGAGTGCCTATGTGTGTGCATGCATGTGTGTTTGCGTGTGCCTATGTGTGTGAATATGTATGTATCTATGAGTGTGTATATGCTCTTGCACCTGCAGTTTCCCTGTGAGACAGATCCTGCCATAAGAAGTGTTACCCCCACAACCTTCCCCTCCAGAATAAAAGGGTGCCCATACCTCCTGCAGTTTAGTGTCTGTGTCCACCACGTTGCGTTCCACTTGATCTGCATTTTTCTGAAGCCTCTCGATCAGCTCTGACAGCTCCTTGTTGGAGACACTGGGGGAGAACACAAGGGGAGAGTGAATGTCAGACAGGCACAACATATTGCTCTCTTTGCTAGCAGCGCTCTCTTGCCTTTTTCTCCCACCCCTCTGCTTCCCACCCCTGGCCTGGCAGTCTTCCAGCAGTGAGCCCAGTGCCAGCGCAGAGCATGGAAGGGCAAGCAGCCAGCTCATTAGCCAGTGACTCACCGCAAGCTTTTGTGTTCCTCTCCCAATTATGTTGGTGTGTATTATCCAGGGGATCAGGACAGAGGGAAATGCATACCAGGGTCTCTCCATTGTAACCTGTGCAGCACTATTCCTTCCCCCCTACATATTATCAGCCCTTCCACTGCGCTTATCATTGCACACACTGATGGGCCAGGTATTTTTCATATCTACCGGCACACAAATGTTGAGACCTTCTTGCCCTAGAGACATTTCCATTTTACCCAGAAATAGATTATCGTCATTTTTGCACTTGCAGGAAGAAGTGTACTTAACTGGTTAATTCCCCTTCCTTTCTCCCACAAAGCAGCAGTTCGGTTGCACTTTATGGCTGAGATTCTAGCTATCTTTATAGGAAAGTATACTGTCAGATCTGATCCCCATTGTAAGCAAGCCCTTTATGGCAGTTGAGATTCTAGCTATCTGTATAACAGAACATTCTGTCCCAGTGGATGCACAGATCCTAACTGATCCCCATTGTAAGCAGCAGCCCTGCTCTGCTTTATGGCTGAGATTCTAGCTATCTGTATAACAGAGCATTCTGCCCCAGTGAACAGAATCTGATACCCACTGTAAGCAGTAGTCCTGTACTGCTATATCAGGTATTTGCAACATGCAGCCCTCCAGCTGTTATAAATACTTAACTAGACATTGTATTTAAAAAATAAATGGGCTGGACCATATTTCCTCACAACAGACAATGTGTCACAAAAGATAAGCCGCTCCCATTAATCAGAAATAATATAGAAACTGTATATTTTGCGCCAGCTAAGCCCTATGTTATGGCACATTCCATTCTGGATATACAGTAAGTAGCTTTGATTCCTTCAGTAAGGTTGATCTGTGCAACAGCGCTCCCTAGTGTCCATGGGAGGAAATCGGCAGCCCCTAGAAATTACAGCCTGCCCTAGACTAAGAGCAATGCAGGTACTGAATAAACTGGAAGAGTAAATTGTCTTCATTTAGCCCCCTAGATTTCTTTATTGCCCTCCCAATACAGGACAGTTTAGGCCATGCCCCTGAATGACTCAACCCCACCTAGTTACACCCCAGACCCACCCAAATCCTGCCAACCTTTAGCCAGCATTTTATAAGGTATGTAATTGCTGCCTGTCCTGCCTAAACTGACAGAGCGTATATATGGCATATCACCAGTGGTCTTGGAACGGACCTGAATTGCAGACCTGATGGGACAGGGTTTAATGCAAAATAGGTGGAATTTTGGGGCAGATCAGAGGTCTATTGGGTGTCTTTGGTAGACTGATAGTGTCAGCATCATTGGGAAAAGGTTGTAACTGTGGGATAAAGTGTATTGTAGGCCATGATGGTGAACATTTCCTACACTATATCTGAACTACAATTCCCATCATCCCCTGACAGCTGCTGTATGCTTCCCTGGAACACAGCTCTGCATTTGGAAGGCACCGTTCAGAGTTATTGCATTAGCAGCAGAAACAACCTGGCACTTGCCAAATACATTATCCACTCTCACACATATTCATTCTTCCAGACTTTCACTCCTGGGATGTTGCTCACATTTTCCTTCATTCTGCAAAAAACGAATTTTGGGGGGAGTTCCCTTTAAAGACATACCTTTCTTTATACTTTTTTTTTTTTATCTAAAAACAGCTTTTGTGTTCAATAAAATGTTATTCTGGCCGAGACTCCACTACTCATTTTAGAGCTGCCAACCTTCCCTGTTACCCAGTCCAAATGACATTGTTCTGCATAACCACATCTGCTCCGTTTATCTAGGGGAATTAACTATGTAGCTTTCATTTGGCAAACATTTATCTAAAAGTTTCCATCCTACTTTGAGCACTCCAAACTTTGGGGAAAAAACAAGAAATTTGCTCTCTTTTCCTCTTAGTCATGATGGAAAAATGTTCTTGGGAGAGACAAAAAAACAGCTACTGGACCCCTGAGAATCCAATATGTGAGCCAATCAAGATAGAGCAATCACGCAGCATTCCTATAGGCCTGATAAGAAACAAAGTAGGTGCCAGCAGCCGCTCTGGGCCAACTGGGGCACAGTCAGGAGGCGGTCGTTGTCCATCTCAGATAATTCCACAGACTTCTAATAACAAAATACTCCCATGAGACAACCCATAAAAAAATCATCAGTGTGGGGTTATAGCGGTACAACAAGGGTTATTTTCCCTTTAAACATGAAATCACATTAGCAGGTTAGACATCCCTAATCTTCTATGATGCCCCACCATTCTGTAACACCAGCCAATCAGCATTCTGCTTTGAGCAGTTTCCTGCAGACGGAATGTTGAAAACAAAAATCGAATTGGTTGCCTGTGTTACTACCTGCCCTTCTTAAACAGAGGTATGGGACGAGTATGATGCTCCTCCACCTGCCAGTCCATTTTTGCACAAGTGAAAACTTGTAATGGAAGCTGTATATGAAATATTACCTCCCTTATTTAATGAACAATTTGTTTCTTGTCTTTCCACTGAGCTGAAGAATTTTCACGATTCTTCCCCAGGCTGTTACAGCTGGAGGGCAGCATGACAGGCAGAGCAGGCTTGTTTTGTTACCCCCCGCCTGTCACATGGAATTATGGGAAATAGAAATGCCGTAAGCAAGTCAAAATAGCAGAGAGTAACCTGCACAGAGGAAACCACACCCAATACATTGTGACCATAGAGCTGGCCATAGACACAAAGATAAAGTGTATAGATTGTCCCATTTTGGGCCCTGGCGGGTGGCACATTTCTTTAGAGGCAGGGTGTATAGGGATGTCTGTGCAATGGTTTTCTTGTCTAGGGCCGTTCCATTGCAAAACAGAAGTCTCTCCCTGTTGTATAACTTGTATTCCAGCCCATATACACCCCAGCACATGTACCAGTGAATATCATAACACAGAGTTGTGAGTCAGTTGAAAAACATTTACATATGAGTCAGTGGATAAAATTGTAACCTTTGCACACGCCCCTCTTCCCCTCGTGCAAACAATGGACAGCAAGAGACATACCTCCCAACTGTCCCTTTTTTCGGAAGGACAGTCCCTCTTTTGACAGCTCAACCCGCAGTCCCTCATTTGTACTGGATTTGTCCCTCTTTTCTCTGCACTGAACAGCCAGAAAAAGAAACAAAGTTTCTCACTTAATTGGCTTTTAGCAGAGAGCCCAGAACAGCTAACAGGTGCAAATAAGATACTTTGTAACAATTTTGAGACACAAAAACACAGTTTAGATAAGGAGAAATATTTTCAAACTTTCATAACCTGCCAAATTTTGTAAAACAAACATAGTAATTAGGGGGTGTGGCCACAGAAAGGGGTGTGGTAAAAAAATGTGTGCGCTACATGCGGAAAAAAAATTTTTGCCCCTCTTTTTACTTCCAAAATGTTGGGAGGTATGAAGACAGTCACAGCCCACTGATGCCTATTCTACCAAACTGTATATCAGCACCCGCCTGAGTAGGGGCGCTACATTAGGGTAACATGTTCTGACAACTAAAGACACTCTTTATCCTAGATCTAAAACAATGGGATGTGCGTCACTTTCTAGGCTGCCTGCAGTGCATCTGTTTACCCAGAATCCTTCAGTAACTGCACTGACACTGCCAGGAACAAAACTTTACACCTGATTCTGTGATGTTCATGCAAATGGCCTATAGATGTCACTGTTCTCATACATATACTGTGCAGACTTCCTGGTAGCTTAAAAGTGAAAGTGAAAGCTTACTGTTGTGTAATGGCTGCATGACTCTGCTAATAAAACACTGTTATACTCTACTCATCCTCGGCTACCCAAAACATAACGAACGTCTACCTCTGCAGCAGCCTGCGCCTTTTCTTCCAAACCCTGGTGAGCCTACCATACCTTTTACTGCTTGGATCCGTATGTTTGAAAACGACATTATTGCTGCTGACCAAGGGGAGATTTCTGCTGCTAGAAAGCTTTACTTATTCACTGCCTGGGAGCAGAGGGATAGCGTATATTCTATACATTACCATTACCTGATGATACTTATGAAACTGCTCTTACTGCTACAAAGAACTTTTTCGTGCCAAGAGTAAATGTGGTTGCTGAAAGATATAAATTCCGCCAACATGGACAACGTAATGGCGAGAGCTGGTTGTTACCTGTGAGTTTGGGACTCTAAGAGATGAAATGCTAAGAGACCAAGGGGTATCAAAGAGTGAAGTTAATAGTGAAGTTCCGCCACTAGAGTGAAATTCCGCCACTCTCCATTCATTTCTATGGGATTTTTATAGGTGTATTTATCAAAGGGTGAACTTTCACTTTCACCCATTGATAAATACGCCTTTCAAAATCCCATAGAAATGAATTGAGAGCTGTGGAATTTCACTCTAGTGGTGGAACTTCACTCTTTGATAAATTTACCCCCAAATATTTGAAAAAACAAACTCACCTTGCATTAGAGAGAGAGAGAGAGAGAGAGAGAGAGACTGCTCCTAGAGCAGGATTTAAAGACTATTACAGTTGCTGGCCAAATTGAAACAGCAGTGGCAGAGGCTAAAACTCTCAGTCAGGGAACTGCTGGGAATGTACAGACTGTGAATTCAGCGCTGTGGCCTAATAATGCACAGTCACAGGCAAAATACAGTGCTAAGAAAAGGGATTCACCTACACTGCAAAACTGTGCAGCAAATACAAAAAGAAAATACTTCTTTTGTGGTTCAACACAACACACTACTACAAATGTCACAGTATTAAGTGTGGATAAAGCTGGTACATTTATTCCAGACAAGTTTATATGAACTGTCAGTGTCAGTACTGCTTCTGCTGACAAGGGACACCCCATTAACCTGATGCTTGATACAGGTTCAGCTGTTTCTATACAACCAAAGGAGATTTTCTTGAAATACATTGCAAAAGATCCGCTTGTTGCACCTGCCCTGAAACTGGTCAGTTACTTAAAGGATCCAAACCCTGTGCTTGGTTGCTTGCCAGTGACTGTACAATTTGAATCAAATGCTGCAAAATGTGACTTTTACATTGTGACTAAGGGAACTGCTATACTTGGAAGGGATCTCTTTGCTGCATTAAACCTACAATTAGTTGATGGTCTCATTACTACAGCACCAGTGTCTGCCACACAGCCAGTGTCTAAAATCTCACCACAAAGCAACACTTCACTGGGCTGTGCAAAGAACTTTGTACACAAATTTAAGTTGAGACCAGATGTAAAACCAGTACCATTCCCTGATTCAGCATGGGAACAACTTGCTATTGATATTGTCGGTCCTTTTACAGATGCTCCTATAGATTGTAGTTTTGCTATAACCTTGATGGACTATTACAGTAAATGGCCTGAAATTGCATTTGTTTCTCATATAACATCAGCTATAGTAATAACATTTCTGTCTACAGTCTTCAGCAGAGACGGTAATCCAAAGGAGTTAATATCAGACAACGGACCACAGTTTGTCTCATATGAGTTTGAATCCTTTCTGAGAGAGAGGAATATTGTGCATAGGAAATCTTCAGTGTATTACCCACAAGCAAATGGAGAAATCGAGCGATTCAAAAGAAGTCTGAAAGAAGCACTACAGACAACAAATCTTACTGGGAAATATTGGAAAGTATCTACAACAGAGTTCCTACATAACTACAGAGCAACGTGCCATGCAACAACTCATCATCTCCTGCTAAATTATTACATGGCAGACAGATGCGCACTAAGTTACATGTTGCAGACATCAAACTTCCACAAAATACTGTGCATACAAAATCATCTACTGCTGACATTGTGAAATGTCACCAAGCCAAATGCAAGACTTATACTCACAGAAAATGTGGTGCAAGAGAAATACACCTTCAGTCTGGATCTTTAGTCAGAATTAAGAAACCAGGAATACTGAAACAAGGACAATCTAAATTTACTACACCACTTGAAGTGAAACGCCAGCGAGGACCATATACATATGAACTGTCTGATGGATGCATATGGAATGCAAGTCGTCTTGCTCCTGTTAAATATGACTTTGGAGAAGCTCCATTTGATGAAGGACATTTTCCTACTCCTGATGTCAACTGCAATAGGCCTGAAGAAAGTGATCTTATAAGGCGTACTGAGAGAATCAGAGAACTACCTGCATGGACCAAGGACTATGTGATGTGAATATTGTATATCATTGCTTTAAAATGCATACTGTTTAATGTTGCTGTTTATTATAGTTGTCCAAATGCTTTCCTACTAAAGGGGGAATATGTGGTGTTTATACAAATAGCCTGTAGATGTCACTGTGCTCATACTTATACTGTGCATACTTCCTAGTAGCTTTAAAGTGAAAGCTTACTGTTGTGTAATACCTACATGACTCTGTTAATAAAGCACTGTTATTCTCTACTCATTCTCGGCTAACCAAAACATAACAGATTTCAGAAGCACAAACATTTGCACCTGACAGTGAATGGAATGGAATGCCGGCCTATGTGACCCTTAACAGCATGCTGCCCTCTAAAGATACTACTGTGCCATTCTTCAGGTACTAATGTGCCATTCTACAGGTACTACTGTGTCATTCTACAGGTACTACAGTGCCATTCTACAGGTACTACTGTACCATTCTACAGGTACTAATATGCCATTCTACAGGTACCACTGTGCCATTCTACAGGTACTACTGTGTCATTCTACAGGTACTAGTGGGCCATTCTACAGGTAATAATGGGCCATTCTACAGGTACTACTGGGCCATTCTGCAGGTACTACTGGGCCATTCTGCAGGTACTACTGGGCCATTCTACAGGTACTACTGGGCCATTCTACAGGTACTACTGGGCCATTCTACTTGTACAACTGGGTCATTCTACAGGTACTGCTGTGCCATTCTACAGGTACTGCTGTGCCATTCTACAGGTATTTATGTGCCATTCTTCAGGTACTACTGTGGCATTCTACAGGTACTAGTGGGCCATTCTACAGGTACTACTGTGCCATTCTACAGGTACTACTGTGCCATTCTACAGGTACTACTGTGGCATTCTACAGGTACTACTGGGCCATTCTACTGGTACAACTGGGCCATTCTACAGGTACTGCTGTGCCATTCTACAGGTACTACTGTGCCATTCTACAGGTACTACTGGGCCATTCTACTGGTACTACTCTGCCATTCTCCAGGTACTTCTGAGTAATTCTACATGTACTAATATGTCATTCTGTGGGTACTAATGTACCATTTTGCACATACAAACGTGCCATTGTTCAGGTACTACTAGCATGCCATCTCACATCTACTAGTGTGCCATTGTGCAGGTAGTTGTGTAGGTGAGTACTGGCCCAGCTCTCAGCCTCCCAGGCAGCTCTGCTGCTCCTTAATCCAGCGCAGGTTGCAGCCTGCTTACTGTGAAATCATTTCAAATATTTGGCCTGCACCATAGCGTCACCTCTCAGCAATTACTAGACAGTGAATAAAATCATCTCCCCCCTAACCCCCCCCCCCAGCCCCACACACCTCTAGGTAATGAATTCTGCCCCCATCGACATCTGTATTTATCATTTGCATTGCAGTGAATCCCCAATACAAACGGCACTGCGGGTTTATTATAGTGCCGCACCCTTATTCCCAGCAGAAGGTACAGTCTGCACTTGGGTAGGGACTGGGCCCTAGGAGAGAGAAAGAATGCTTCTATTTATCCAGTATTAACACTTAGCAGAAAGCCTGAGTAGAATAGTATATTGTACTGGGGTATTATGGGAAGATAATCACTTTATTGTGATAAAGGGAGTTACCTGTATACACGTTCTTTTTAGAAAAACCACAGTGTTAGGAAAGCCCAAGAGACCTTTCATAATGAACGCCTTTCAATCATTCAACCGTACTGAGTGTCAGGAGCAGAGTGACTGATTGCTTTGCACTTACTTTGCACATAGAGCGGAACCCAGTTAATAAGATGATATACTGTATATATAACAACTATACCATTTATCATTATCTGTTCTTAAAACATTGTGACAATGGGCCCCCACATGTTAGATTCTCTGGTGGGCCACAGTGTCTGGCTGTTCAACCAATAAACACAGCAATGGGAAGTATGATGAACACATGCTCAGACTATCCAATTAGAATCTTACACTTATTCCAAGTGGAATATTGGATTAAACTTTTATCAAAGTATGGGAATCACACGCTGTAGGCAGAATAACTGCATTTAGTATTTATTATATTTAGACACACAAAAGCGACTAATGGATGCAAATTGACTAAGGAATATTGGATTAACATGGGATCTAAGTGCAGCCAATCATGGGACTATTTGATTGAAGTTTCCCCAACTTGATGACAATGTCAGATGCCATGGAGTTAACGCTTATAATACTCTACATGATGAGTGATACTCAGGGTTCCCTGAATAACTTGTGCCTTTATATGGTCACAGAACCCCTCGGTAACTTCTAATATCCTTATCATTTACAGTAGGGGGTACATTATCCCTTATAATACATGAGTGATACTCAGAGTTCCCTGTATAACTCAGCCTACAGCCTTGTGCCTTTATATGGTCACAGAACCCCTCAGTGACTCCGAATATCCTTATCATTTACAGTAGGGGGTACATTATCCCTTATAATACATGAGTGATACTCAGAGTTCCCTGTATAACTCAGCCTGCAGCCTTGTGCCTTTATATGGTCACAGAACCCCTCAGTGACTTCTAATATCCTTATCAGTTACAGTAGGGGGTACATTATCCCTTATAATACATCAGTGATAATCAGAGTTCCCTGTATAACTCAGCCTGTAGCCTTGTGCCTTTATATGGTCACAGAACAACCCCTCAGTGACTTCTAATATCCTTATCATTTACAGTAGGGAGGTACATTATCCCTTATAATACTTGATTAATACTCTGACCTGTATAACTCAGCCTAGGTCATTGAGCATTTATATATTAGATAATTCCCTATAAAATGTGACTTTTATATTTGCCCTCCCTTCTTTTTTTGGGCACTGGAAATGGCTGATATGTCATTACACATCTAAATTAGACTCACTCATAAATTAGACTCACTCATATCAACGTAACAGCAAACCTTGGGTTGGCCCTCTTCAGTTTTAAACCTGACAGACTGGTTTTCAGACAAGCAGATAGCAAGGAACTCGCTTTGCTCAAGAGAAACCAATTACCCATAATACTTAGTAACCTGCACCCAAACTGAAATGGTTACTGTACCTTTACAGTTTACAATGAGCAAACTTAGGGGGTTGTTCCTGCAGAATTGTGCTTAGTACAGGGGAATACCTATGCTGCCATAGTTTTATGGTATCTCTGTACAGCCTATGAGCAAACTTAGGGGACTGTTCCTGCAGAATTGTGCTTAGTGCAGGGGAATACCTATGCTGCCATAGTTTTATGGGATCTCTCTGTACAGACTATGGGCAAACTTAGGGACTGTTCCTGCTGAATTGTGCTTAGTACAGGGGAATACCTATGCTGCCATAGTTTTATGGTATCTCTGTACAGACTATGAGCAAACTTAGGGGCTGTTCCTGCAGAATTGTGCTTAGTACAGAGGAATACCTATGCTGCCATAGTTTTATGGTATCTCTCTGTACAGACTATGGGCAAACTTAGGGGCTGTTCCTGCAGAATTGTGCTTAGTACAGAGGAATACCTATGCTGCCATAGTTTTATGGTATCTCTCTGTACAGACTATGAGCAAACTTAGGGGCTGTTCCTGCAGAATTGTGCTTAGTACAGGGGAATACCTATGCTGCCATAGTTTTATGGGATCTCTCTGTACAGACTATGAGCAAACTTAGGGGCTGTTCCTGCAGAATTGTGCTTAGTACAGAGGAATACCTATGCTGCCATAGTTTTATGGGATCTCTCTGTACAGACTATGAGCAAACTTAGGGGCTGTTCCTGCAGAATTGTGCTTAGTACAGAGGAATACCTATGCTGCCATAGTTTTTTGGTATCTCTCTGTACATACTATGGGCAAACTTAGGGGGCTGTTCCTGCTGAATTGTGTTTAATACAGGGGAATACCTGAAATAAAGAAATTGCAGCCCTTCGTATTGCGGTCAATCTTTTTTATACAGCAGCAGAGTGCATTATTTCATGCAGGGCGACTACGCACTTCATGCATAATTCAGAGCCTGCACACCAGAATGGCTTGTTTTGCAGGGAGTCAGCAATGGAATGATCATGCAAGAATTAATGAAGTTTATTTTTTCAAACCCTGTGCAAACTCCCACGCAGCCTTTTATTTAACACACATACACAACTACTCCCTGATCTGCCCTCCAGTCATTATTTGTGTATGACTACCTACAGGGGAGAATAGCTTTCCTTTTATGTTGCATTTGGGCATGATGTTTGAAGTCAACTCTCCTGCAGTTTCCTGCTTAGAATCTAAACAGCTAACTTGTTGCTTGGTATTTTTACCCTAGCAACCAGGCATTTTAGAATATCAGAAGGGAACATTGATATATAACTTGATTCTTAAAGGGATCGTTCACCTTTGAGTTAACTTTAAGTATGAGTATTTAGTAAGAGTGATATTCTGAGATAATTTGCAATTGGTTTTCATTTTTTATTATTTGTGGCCATAGATGTAAAGATTTTTAAAAGATCCAATCATTATCGTGAGACCACGATTATCTCGAAATGATCGTTTAAATGTACGATGTGTCCATCAACTAAAAAGACCATTTCAGTCGATATTGCCAGCAAAACTGAAGGGTAGTTGCCTGCTTGACCCTGCAGACATAGATAGATTACACTGGGACCGATAAAGATTTTTTAACCTGGCCGATCAACTTTCTGACAGATGTCGGATGAAAAATCATAAGATGTACGATCGTTCGAATCCCACTAACGTCACGGTAATTTGACGGATTGGTCGCTAAAATCGGTCGTTTGGCAAACAAAAATCATTGCGTCTATTGGGACCTTTATTTGCAGCACTACAGCAGTTTGCAATTTCAGCAATCTGATTGACTGATTGATTGCTAGGGTCCAAATTACCCTAGCAACCATGCACTGATTTGAAAAAGAGACTGGAATATGAATAGGAGACACCTTAATAGAAAGATGAATAATAAAAAGTAGCAATAACAATAAATGTGTAGCCCTACAGAGCATTTGTATGTTTTTTTTGATGGGGTCAGTGACCTCCCATTTGAAAGCTGGAAAGAGTTAGGGCAGAGACAGACAATAATATTCAGGGAGATTAAGTTGCCCGGTAACAAATCGCCTCTTCTTCGGGCTACTAATCTCCCCACCGGCAAGAATCTAAATCGCCGGCGGAAAGCACTCGGAGCACTTTGTTTTCTGAAGTCGCCAAGAAACTGACTGGCACCATGTATGTTGCAATGGTGAAACTACCATGTGCATGTAACAATCTGTGATTATATCGGGCAGGCACCATGTATGTTGAAATGGTGAAGCTACCACGTGCCTGCCTCACGAGGAAAGTCCGGGCGACTTTAGATTCTAGCCAGCGGGAAGGCGGTTCAGAAGATTAGTTGCCCGAAGAAGAGACGATTTGTCACCGGGCGACTAATCTCCCCGAATCTTCTCATCTGCCTCTGCCCTTAGAAGAAGAAGGCAAATAACTAAAAAACTATAAAAATTAAAACAAATGAAGAACAATTGAAAAGTTGCTTTGAATTGGTCATTCTATAAAGTACTAAAAGGTAACATAAAGGTGAAACACCCCTTTAAGGCTGATCAACCAGATACCGTATGTGTCTGTTCAGACTATGGGCAACCATGGCAGAACTACAGGGAAAATCAGCCAAACTATCTGCTCAGGTCTGGGCATGTACAGTCATTTTATTTGCGGAAACATCCAATTAAGTGGAGCGGAACCAGGGAAAATTCACAGAGAGAGTCACATGTTTGTAACCGCTAGCAATCACGGCCATTGTATCCTATAGTAGCATAGTATAGTGCCATGAGGCCCAGGATAACCATACAAAGCTTCTCCAACCACATTATCCCATCAAGGAAACTGAGCTACACGGTGCTTGTGATTCACAGGTAACAATGAGCAGTATAAATACATGTTTGGAGTATATTTGGCACGGGGCTGGGGCACAGTCACAGCAGGAAGTGTAGCTCGGATCAAAGGGGAGCTTACAATCTGAGGTCCATATCACATTCACACAAACTAATAGCAGTTTCTATTAGGTATTAATTAACGAATCTGTATGTTTGTGGAGTGTGGGAAGAAACCAAATAAAACCATGAAGAGAACATTCAAATGCCATGCCCTGGCTAGAATTGAACCTAAAACACAAGCTCTGCACTTGCACTCAGCATGCATGAATTGTTACTGTTATTTTTGAGGGAAGGGCTTTTCAGAGATAGTAGCAAAATACATGAATCCATGGAGCTACCATTTATTGCTTGATCTAATCATAAATAGTTACATGCACATTGTAGCTTCTCTAACTCTACACACATAATTCCTGCCAGATTTTACCATAGGTTGTTACATGCACATCATGACAGTTCCACTATTTCAACACACATGATCCCTATATAATCTTAGATTGTTACATGCACATGGTAGTTTCACTTTTGCAACATATATGTTGCCTGTCAGATATAATCATAGATTGTAACATGCACATGGTAGCTTCTCTGTTTCAGCATACATAGTCCCTGTCAGATATAATCATATGTTGTTACAGTACATGCACATGTTTGCTTCACCATTGTAACATACATGGTGCCTGACAGAGATAATTGTAGATTGTTACATGCACATGGTAGTTTCACTATTGCAACATACATGGCGCCTATCAGATACAATCGTAGAATGTTACATGCACATGGTAGCTTCACCATTGCAATATACATGGCACCTGTCCGACAAAATCATTGATTGTTACATGCACATGGTAGCTTCACCATTGCAACATACATGGTGCCTGTCAGATATAATCATAGATTGTTAGATGCACATGGTAGTTTCACTATTGCAACATACAT
Source organism: Xenopus petersii (assembly GCA_038501925.1). Taxonomy (NCBI): domain Eukaryota; kingdom Metazoa; phylum Chordata; class Amphibia; order Anura; family Pipidae; genus Xenopus; species Xenopus petersii. The sequence goes on from CM076688.1 coordinate 14,312,892, forward strand.
GGTGCCTGTCAGATATAATCATAGATTGTTAGATGCACATGGTAGCTTCTCTGTTTCAGCATACATAGTCCCTGTCAGATATAATCATATGTTGTTACAGTACATGCACATGTTTGCTTCACCATTGTAACATACATGGTGCCTAACAGAAATAATTGTAGATTGTTACATGCACATGGTAGTTTCACTATTGCAACATACATGGCGCCTATCAGATACAATCGTAGAATGTTACATGCACATGGTAGCTTCACCATTGCAATATACATGGCACCTGTCCGACAAAATCATTGATTGTTACATGCACATGGTAGCTTCACCATTGCAACATACATGGTGCCTGTCAGATATAATCATAGATTGTTAGATGCACATGGTAGTTTCACTATTGCAACATACATGGTGCCTGTCAGATATAATCATAGATTGTTAGATGCACATGGTAGTTTCACTATTGCAACATACTGTACATGGTGCCTGTCAGATATGATTGTAGATTGTTGATTGTACATGGTAGTTTAATTAGCACAAGTTACAGCTTTAGATTAGTTCATTAACCAGGCCTTGTTGAGTGTCCAATCAGCTGATCTAAATTTTCAGTGGCTTCAGCTTTCGGGAAATGACTGGAACTCTAGTATTGGAAGCAGATAGCATAGGCCGACCAATTTCTGTTCAGGGTAGACAATATCTGAATAAGCTCCTATCAGATACTGATCATGAAGGTGTTAATGCCTCATACTGTGCAAGCCGAGGCAACAACCCTCATATGTTATACGTGTAATCTGGAGAGGGGGGAGTGATGGATAGAGAGGCACACGCTGTCCCCTTAGGGTAGCAGGTTCCTCAGTAATGTCAGGAAATATTTCTTACATGAAATATCTGTGCAACTAAAAAAAATCTCCCCCACCTAAAATCATAGAAAAAAAATCTCCCCCACCCAATATCATAGAAAAAAATCTCCCCCACCTAATACCATAGAAAAAAAATCTCCCCCACCTAAAATCATAGAAAAAAAAATCTCCCCCACCTAAAATCATAGAAAAAAATATCCCCCAGCTAATACCATAGAAAAAAATCTTTCCCCCAGCTAATACCATAGAACAAAATCTCCCCCATCTAATACCATAGAAAAAATTCTTTCCCCCAGTTAATACCATAGAACAAAATCTCCCCCATCTAATATCATAGAAAAAAAATCTCCCCCACCTAATACCATAGAAAAAAGAATCTTCCGCACCTAAAAAAAAAAAGACCTTACACATGTCACTATTTTTATCCTGACACTACTTGTGTTATTATGAGCCCCACCCAAGGTGCGGGTGTTGCAATTGCTACAAAAATTGGCTCCAGGTCTAGTAACCCATAGCAACCAATCCGTTTGTTTCCTTTCAAACAGCAGACTTGTTAATAGGATGCCTTTTGGTTGGCTGTTATTGTAGCAGCTGATATTACATTCTGCCCCTTGGGATATTACGGAACCCAAGAATGTATTTGTTGATATGGGATTACTTGCTCTGGAGGACACTCAACTCACATTGCTAACCCAACTGGAATGATCACCTTCCCTTCATCAAGGGAGAACATAGGAAGGATAAAAATAACTTGGAATGTGAAGGTTGAGAGTCTCCTGGGAATGTTACTGCTCACAATCTCTACATTCCAGGTTATTTTTATACTTGCTGGGTCCTATCACCTCATATCGGTGTCTATAGACTTGATAAAGAGAAGAAGGAGCTCACCCCTCTTGGGTTATCTTACTTGATGGTGTATTTAAGTCCGTGGAGCCACCTATAGCTGCTGGACTTCACTACTATTGCACTGGCTGCACTGTGGATTAGGGATGTGATCAAACCGAGATTTGGCTTGGAATTTGGGTGCATTCCTACACTGGATATTTCCACCTATGTTGCCCAGTGTGGTCCTACCTAACATAGCTGCCACCGGTAAGACATTAGTTACAGAAAACATAATGAGAGCAACACTATGTTATTAGACATGCGAGAAGGTGGGACATTGTTAATATCCTGGGAAAGATTGGTTATTTCCCAAGGTCATCCCATGGCTTAAGCCAAATAATTGGATCTTTCCACATATGACAGTGGTTCAGGTCCAGACTTGAAATTTATAATAGGCCCTGGTATTTCAGATACACAGAGGCCCAAACAGCCCAACACAGGAACAATAAACAGTGACTGTGTATGGCGACTTACAGAAGCCCCTCTGGTATTTGCCAGAATCTATAGATTGATGTCCAAGCCTGGGCAGGTTAAAAGGATGGCTTTAAGTTAACGTTTAGTATGTTATAGAATGGATAATTCTAAGGCTGGGACCCACAGGTTTTTTCCCGGTGTCCCGCTGGCCCAGTCCAACCCTGGGTCAGTGCCACCATTATATATGAGGGGAAGATGTTTTTCCCCAAATACTGCCTTTTGGGGACTCACAGATCATACCTATGGGTAACACACAACAACCAATAAGAGGTGAGCTTTCCTTAATCTGTCAGTGTCTGATTGGTTCATTCAGGGTCAGTTATGTTCATTGTTAAATGTTCGGAGACCAGCAGCGACAGGTTTACCTGCCCCTGTATCCACCACGAAAACTGGACTTTCTTGAGTAAAACAAGTTTGCCTTGGGCAGGGCCTTGGTGTGAATCTTGGGTCATATGTTCAGCAATACTAGATATTATCAGTGAACTCTTCCCAACCCCACTCCTAGATATAGTAAGGATCAGTCCTGTAGCCCAAGAAGAAGGGACCCACTCAGTTTCTCTCTTATCAAAGATTATTCTCACTTTTCATATCTGTTCCTTAAAGGGGGTTGTTCACCTATGAGTTAACTTTTAGTATGACGTAGAGAGGGATATTCTGAACCAATTTGCAATTTTTTTTCCATTTTTTATTATTTGCGGTTTTTGAGTTATTTCACTTTTTATTCAGCAGCTCTCCAGTTTGCAATTTCAGCAATCTGGTTGCTAGGGTCTTAGTTACCCTAGTAACCATGCATTGATTTGAACTAGAGACTGGAATATGAATAGGAGAGGGACCGAATAGAAAGACAGAGTAATAAAAAGTAGCAATAACAATACATTTAGCATTTTTTTTAGATGGGGTCAGTGACCTCCATTTGAAATCTGGAAAGAGTCTGAAGAAGTAGGCAAATACTAAAAAATGTATAGCTATTAATAAAGAAGACCAATTGAAAAGTTGCTTAGAATTAGCCATTCTATAACATACTCAAAGTCAACTTGAAGGTGAACCTTAAATTAACATGTCCTAATGTTTATATCATCACTGTGGGACGTGGCCCTAACATAGGGCCCATGACTTGCTGTATGAAATCCTCCTTTTCATCTCTATATGGGGACAGAGTTGTATGAGAAATAGCTCCATAATAGAATAAATCTCCACCCTTTAGGGCTGCCACATAAAGACACACAACGGCAGTGATTTTCTGTCTAATAAGAGGTGACCTAGTTCTTACAGATACTTGATATGAGATTTCCTTTCAGACTGCTATTCAAAGGGAAACTTATATTACCCAGACATAGAGGAGGATTAAGAGGAGGCTTTGGTTGCCATTTTTTTGGGCTAAAACAGAGACTATTAGCCCTAAGGAAAACGTCTTCTTTAGAATGTTTGCAACAAGGAGCTTCCATGATTCCTTTTCCCGACTCCCTGCCCTGATGAAGTTCTTGTATAGTACATCACTAAGCGTGCAGATCACAATCAAGGTTTAAGTTCCCCTTTAATTATTTAGAACTCATTTTGGATATATGCCTATATATGGTCAAACCAGCTGACAGTAGGCACAGTTTGCCTCCCCCATCTGCATTGCTGCAACACCAGTTGTTTATGCAAATCTCATCTTGTTAAAATGAAATAAAAATATTTATTTTATTATTCCTCCAGACAGTGCGCAGAATTCTCCAGGAAAGATTTGGCTCATTACAGGGCAGTGGTTCTGTCACGCGGTTCCACTGTGAGGTCCGAACAGAGGCAATGGTCCTAATTTGCAAGGGCACAGTCTATACAGACAAGTATTTGTTTTACCAATCAAGCTTTACTGTACCAAGTTGATAAGACCTACTCATCAAGGGAATCCTCAATAGGAGTGTGTTTAGTGAACCATATGATGGCAAAGGAAAACTACATGAGTGATACTCAAGTTCCCTGTATAACTCAGCCTGCAGCCTTGTGCCTTTATATGGTCACAGAACCCCTCAGTGACTTCTAATATCCTTATCATTTATAGTAGGGGGTACATTAACCCTTATAATACATGAGTGATACTCAGAGTTCGCTGTATAACTCAGCCTGCAGCCTTGTGCCTTTATATAGTCACAGAACCCCTCAGTGACTTCTAATATCCTTATCATTTACAGTAGGGGGTACACTATCCCTTATAATACATGAGTGATACTCAGAGTTCCCTGTATAACTCAGCCTGCAGCTTTGTGCCTTTATATGGTCATTGAACCCCTCAGTGACTTCTAATATCCTTATCATTTACAGTAGGGGGTACATTAGTCCATATACATATATATTCATTATAAACACTCCAATCATCACTCTTCATATGATTATGAAGCCATCACTAATACTCAGGACTGTACTACTATTAGTAATTAGATGCACGGTTACAAACAAACACAAGTATTGCATGAGGAGAGTAAGCAATCGACATGGAATTTCAAGTGAAAAGACACTAATAGCCCAAACATAGTTGCCACATTAGTCAGTAGAACTGAGCACAAATGTGACTAGGAATAGGTGTGTCTCTCAAGGTGTAAGACAAAAGGAAGACACTAATTTATGAATGGTTTAATGGGTATAATATTATGCAAACCTCTCAGCGCAGATCTGATTTTTGTAGGGCAGTTACTCGAAACTGCAGCACTTATGCAAAACTGAATATTTATATCCATTCCTGGGCGGGCCTTGCCCAGCTATTGTGGCAGAACAACAGGAAACAAACAGCACGTCCACTGCTTCAAATAAACTTTTAATCAGCACTTTTTGCATCTCTCCTGCTCCTGTATCTGCTATCTGATTGCTTGGGTCTCACTAACCATGGGGTTTAATGCTAAAAGTTCATTCCAAAATGAACTTCCCCTTTATTTCTTCAATCAGTGTAGACTTGGTTATAATGGTAGCTCTTGGATCACGTGCATCATCTTAATAACCCCCGGCACCCAGAAGTTACAATGCAACATCATCCACTGCAGTGGCTCTTCTATGAGGGCCCAAAGCAATGGGTGAAGGGGGCCCAAAATGACGGTCAGTTGGGGTGAGACTTAAAGGGTTGGTTCACCTTTAAGTTAACTTTAACTATGTTATACAATGGTTAATTCGAGGGAACTCTGCAACTGGTCTTGCTGATTGCTGAAATTGCAAACTGAAGAGCTGATGAATAAAAAGCTAAATAACTCAAACACCATAAAAAATGAAAACCAATTACAAATTGTCTCAGAATATCCCTTTCTACATCATACTAAAAGTTAACTCAAAGGTGAACAATGCCTTTAAAGTAAACAGTTGCTGTGCTAGATACATTTGGGCCTCTGGTATAGAAGTGGTGGCATATCTTTGCAACCTGATTTTATGGGGGCCCTGAACAAATTCTGAATTTCTTTGGGGGTGCGGGGTAAAGTCTTCCCTAAAACTTGATTGGTTATTTCAATTCAGTAGCAGATTCCCATTCCCACCCAAACAAAACATATTCTTAGCTATACTCAAACCTCAAGCACCTAGAGTGACACCTTACCCAACACTTTGTCTCTCCATTGAAACTGTATCCCAGTTACACCCCTTCCCCAACTGGCTGGAACTGTGCTTCTCTCACACCCAGGGTTTATCAGCATATAACTATGCAATGCTCACTCCACTCCTCCCATCACTCAAGCACCATATATCATGTCTTTTTTATTATCAAAACACTCAGCACCTCTTCCCAGTGATAATTAAAAACAAATGAAGATGAGATAATGGGCTTCAGATGGACAATAAGTGGACACAATTTTCCAAGTTCACTGTCTATTTAATCATGACTAGGTAGAGTATCATTGACCTTACTTGATGGACATCCCTTGAGAACTTTAAATGGGCATTAGACCATGATAAAATATGTTGTCCTGTTTTCAATCAGTCAACCAGCTTAAACAGTTCATGTCCGATTTAATGCAGAAAGGGAGCCCAAAATAAGAGCATGATCTACAACTAGATTGAGAGCTGATGACCAGTAGAGCACTATTCTCAAACAGTAATTGGACCACTCTTCTGGGTACTTCCCATTACTCTGCATTATTAGTGTAGAACTTTTTCTTTTCAGTAATGCAATGATGTTACCTGGTGACAGTCTAATTCAGGCCTCTCACTGAAGGATACCGTATGGTCATTTGGAGAGGTCACCAGATTCAGTTATCTAACTGGAGGTTCATATCAAGCGATCCAATGGTTTGGCCTAAAGGTCAACGGCTGGATCTATTCACACCCATGATGAGAGGACTGCATTAGTAGTCCATATGGGATCCTTCAAACCTAATAGGCAGGCTATTGTTTTTGTCCCATACACTCTGGAGTAGTTAGCAGACAATGATGGGACATCTATGGCCATGTTAAAGTTTGAAGTGAACCAACAATACTAAAGTCTAGGTTCCCCTCTCAATAGCCATGTAATGCACAATCACAAACCTACAGTAGTTAGGTTAAGTTCAAAGTCAGCCCAAAGAGCAAGGCTATTATTTTACACTATGTGTTTTGACGCACAGCAGATTATACTAACCCAACATTATAGACTTTAAAAGACCAAGAATTAAACAGCAGGTTACACTAACCCAACATTATAGACTTTAAAAGACCAAGAAGTAGACAGCAGGTTACACTAACCCAACATGATAGCCTTTAAAATACCATGACATGCAATAAATCTCAGACCAAGACTATAAGAGAATAATATGCAATTTCCTCAAACCAGGGAAAGGTAGACTAACCAGAACACCAATTGTCCTTCCTCTTCATCCGAAATCTGTCCCCTTCAACCGCCACATCCTCGCCCTACCAAATTGTTACTCTGTAATCCCGCTCTAGTTATGAAAACAAACTTGTGGCTCGCTCCGGCATACTGGCCATTGTTTCCCAGACAAAAGATCATTTTTCTAGGACAGGGAAGGGAGGCGTTCTCACTGGGAACTAAGCCACCAGGAGGAACGTGGCCAACGATGCTTTAGATAAATAATGAGCATGTTTCTGGGATTCAGCATCAAGCTGGGGCATAAGTCTGGCAATACCATGATTTGGAGAAACTAAAGCATGAAGACGCACATACATTGATACAGGACATCTTACTGAACATTTAAAGGGTACATCCAGCACCATAATTTTATGGGGGTAATTTATCAACGGTTGAGTTTTAGAGGTTTGTGAGGTTTTTTATGTAATGTTTTCTAATTTATGAGAAAACTTGAAAAAAACTCAAATCAGTGTAGTCGGGGTGAAAGACTCTGATACACTCAAATTAATCAAGTTTTCGTTGAAAAAAACCTCAAAATGCTTGAATTAATCGATTTTTGAGCAAAACCCAGCGAAAAAAAACTGAACATCATGAAGGCTACAAACATCTAAATATGGTTCAAGGGACCTCTGCCAGTGACTCCTACATGACCTCGACAGGTTTTAGATGATGTATTTTCGGATTCAAGCTATTTCCAGCTTTGGGGTATGATAAATCTCAAAATATTTGATTTTTTTTTTTAACCCAAAAATTCAAGTGTTGACTGAAAAATTCCCTTCAAAAACTCAAATTATTCGGACAAAAATCAACTAGACCTTTGATAAATAACCCCCTATATGTAGTCAGGCATCAAAAGTGAAAGATCTCATCAGGTGAGAACAGGGCCGATCCTGCGCATTTCGCCGCCTGAGGCGGGCTTTGTTTTGCCGCCCCCCCCCCTTCCCCACGGTACTCACTTTTTCTGACCGATCCTGCGCATTTCGCCGCCTGAGGCGGGCTTTGTTTTGCCGCCCCCCCCCTTCCCCACGGTACTCACTTTTTCTGACCGGGACTGGGTAGGGTCCATGTCGCTAATGCAGAGTGCGCAGTTGCGCGCTCTGCACTAGAAGAGCCGAATTTCCGGGTTGAAAACCGGAAATTCGGCTCTTAGTTACCAGGAGCGGTATTTTTGCCGCCCCTGGTAACCGGGGGGGGCTGCCGCCTGAGGCGAGTGCCTCAACTTGCCTCATTGGCAGAGCGCCCCTGGGTGAGAACTGAGATTCAGAATAGGCTCTGACATGTCAGGGACACTGAGGACCAAACAACCCCAGACAGGTCCAATAAATGTTGGTGTCTAAGGCATCTTACAGCAGCCCCTTTGGTATTTGCCAGAATCTAAAAATTACCACTTCTGTCATGGACCTCATGTTCCTGTTCCATTCTGGATTCTCAACTGGCTTACACAATATAAAAGAGCTGTTACCATCTTTAATGCTCTGAAAAATAAAGTGGAGGTCTCTAAATTAGACTTCTTATATTCCCAGGGGGTGGACTGGCCCACCAAGATACCAGGAAAACTCCAAGTTGGCCCAGGTCCTCCTTCCTATCCAACCCGTGGGCCTTTTGATGCCTATACCATGTTTCTGAATGAGAACAATGTGGAGATTTGAAGAGAAGGGTACACAAGAGTATGTAAAGAGAAGAGCCTATGAAAAAAAAGGTAAGTAAAGAAAGGCAAACTAATTTAGAGAGGGGGTATGTTGTCCATGGTTTTCTGGTGGGCTCTGATTACCCCCCACTGCATGTTTCTTACTCTAATATGCCCCTGACTACATTATACATTGTCCGGCCAATTATGTAACTCAACATGTAAATTTGAACTTCAGGGCAGTGTCATTAAACGTGGCCATACACAGGGAGATCCGCTCGTTTATCGACATTGCTCCCCGATATGCCCACATTGAGGTAGCGATATCGGGCTGATCAGATCGTAGGCCCTAGGGCCCAACGATCGGATCAGAATGTTGGCCATACGGGCGGTCGGATCGCGGGGCCTTATCAACGAACAGATGTGGCCGCGATCCGACAGGGAATGTTTTACCCTGCTTGATCTGCATCTGCCCGACTTTCGCTTGAATTAATCGACTTTCGGCCAGATATAGATCGGGGGCACCCGTCGCATGGCCCCACACACGGGTCAGTAAGCTGCCGACTCTGTCTGTCTGCAGCTTTTATCTGCCCGTGTATGGGAGCCTTAAGTGCAGACTATAATGGATGTAGGAAACTGTGTTAGCTTCACAAACCCTTTAAAGGCCCCTCATATACAATTTCATTAAATATTGGTAAAACTAGTCAACCTCTAGGAATTTTGCTGTGGGACCCTCTAATGTGTAACTGCTGCAAGTGAATGAATTATTCCCCAATCCTGTTTTGGACTTATCCAAAAAACATGTAAAACATGATAAAATCCTCAAAAAGTGCCAGGCCTTTCATAGGGCGCGGAGTTTAGGAAGTATTCAGATACACAAATATTTCCATTGAATTGACTTATGAATCTGGGAAATATGAATCAGATCTGATTTATGGAGTTCTGCGGGCTTATAAAGATTTATTTTAATCTATTTCAATTACGCCCAAGTATAAATACATCCAAACACAGTGCAGATTATAGCCCGGAAAAGTAGTATTGGATCCCAGTCGTGAGTCTCTGATCTATTCTGATGCCCGTGGTGCAGGGAAACAAGAAGATTTGTTCACAATTAGGGGAAAGCCTGTAATCAACTGAAAGCCTCCACCTACAAGAATGTTCTTGCCACCCACATAGAAAGAGCAAGACGAGAGCCGATAAATACAGAAATATGTTTCCAAGCCACAATTCTGCCATATCCCTATGCAAAACGCCTGACTAACACAACTTAAATTGATAATATTATAATGATATTAAAGAGGGTAGTTACCATTTAATTTAATGTAGAAGAAATTGATCCACAGCTCGTTATATAAGTTTTCAGTTAGGCTCTACAACATTTGGTAGAGTAGCCACCTCCAAAACCATAACATATTTTCAAATGTTTGTTTAGTTTTATTTGAACCACATAGGTCCTTCCTCTGGTCCATTTCATTTAACATTAAGGGGGTTATTTACTAAAATCTAAATTTATCTCATAGTTTATCCTCCCATGCCCAATTTTAGCTTTATTTAACAAAAGAACTCTATTCAATTGGATCATGGAAAAACTTGAAAAACTTGGAACTTGGAAAAATCTAGCGAAAACCTGAATCCCTTTAATTTTCTGGCTTTTTCCCGAATTTCTTGAATTTTTCTGGCTTTTTTCCTGAATTGCTCAAAACTTTTAGAAAACTTCAAATTGAGATAGGTGCCCCTTCCATTGACTTATACACGACCTCAACAGGTCTGATAATAAATCTTTTTTTTTTCCTCTAAAAAGGTGAAAAACTCAAATTTTTGGAGATTTTAACATTTGGATTGTTAGTGTGTTATAGAATATTCTATTAGCAACTGGTCTACATTTTTCATTGTCTTTGAATTATTTGCCTACTTCTTCAGCCCATTTCCAGTTTGTTGTTAAATCTGCAGCCTGGTAGTTGGGAGGGGTCACTGACCCCCGAGACCCAAACCCCATTGTCATTTTAGTATCAACAGCAAACAAACATGCTGGGTACAATAGAATGAGCCAGGCTAGATGGAACGCTAATCTCTTAGGAAACCTCAGCCAACGATCCCTTGGAATTTGGAAAGTGCAAATAAACAAAGTCCAATGTGCAGGATGATACCATTCCTCAGGGTCCTGACCTCCCCTCCGAATTTACAGTTTGGCCCTATTAAAACTCCAACAAATTATAATAAATATTAGCCTACACATTTAGACGCTGGATAGTATATTCTATAAAAACATGGAGAAAATATATAAAAGGGTGAGCTTCCCAGCTCTACATCACAGGTACACACCCAGCTGTCTAGTGTCCCTTTCACACATCACAGTGCATGTGTAACACACCCAAGTGTGAGTTCTGCAGGATCAAATGCTCCGCACCTTAAACCCGCTGTGCAGCAGTGCAGTGAAATGTTTCTGCGATGAGGTTACAGGGGGGAGCCCAGGGTAACAGTAGATATAGTTACAGGTATGGAACATGTTATCCAGAATGCTCAGGACCTGTACTTGTATATAAGTGCTGCAAGGCTGGCCGGTCCATGGTCAACAACTGACCAACAGAGCTTACAATCAATGCTTTGGGGCTGAGCACCACCATCTATTTACGACCAGTAGATGGTGCTGTTCCATGGCTGTCTATATAGAACACTAAGATAAACACACATCATTTGACATATTGGTATAGAGAGAGAGATAAGGCAAGTTCTATGCAATAAATCAGTTATACCCTCATACTGTATTATGGAAAGGGAACAATATGGCAACTTCAGTATCCTGCAGCACTTTATATTAGCTGTTGCCCCTATACAGCTGTGTTTAAAGGGAACTTAAATAACATAAGGGAAGGAATGCTCTGGGCATATATAAGCAAACATGCAGAACAAGACAGGACCCATTTTTTAGATAACACTGTATCTGCACAGAGCTTAAAATGAAATACTCAAATGCAAGGAACCCCCACCAAAACAATCTTTCCTCTGTGGCCCCCTATGGAATGCACTTGATGCCATTTAGAGAGTCCCAGGTTCTGTTTAGCAGTATCCCTGCATTAAGCAGCCATGGGCAATCGGATCAGCCTCGCACACACACAAGTCTCTGTATAGATCACAATAGGGTAATTGTCTTAGGGCTCATCACACTCATTATGGATTCCCGACCTCGTTAGAATGTACAGGGCAAAAGGCTGAGTGTGGGGGAACAACTCATATATACACAAGTGTGAGAGTACAGTGACCATCCCCTCTACAAAAGGTATTCATAACATCTCCTGGAGTCAGAACCAGCAGTGCAGAGAACAGAAACAGATACTGCTTTTATAGCTGTAAATGAGTTCCATTGAACGTGCACCCTTCTCTGGGGTGTATTAATGTGTAATTAAAATTATTTTTGCAACACACTTTCCTCTGCCGGGTGTATTCACCTCCCAGACCGCCAAATATAGCATCCAAATCATATATAAGGGAATAAGCACAGTAATTTGTTCTGGCACTTGCCTTTATTACATTTTATTACAGAAGTTGGATTGCAGAAGTGCTTCAGCTTCTGCAATAAAATGCGATAAAGGCAATTGGCAGAACAAGTTGGTGTGCTTCTTCCCTCATATATGATTTGGGTTTATTAAAGTGTCTAATGTGCGGCTTAGTGTCGGTGCAGTGCAAAGGCAGAAGTGTATTTAGAGAGGGCGTGTACAGTAGCTGGGAGTCCAATAAATTACTCCATAAAATGTACATTTAAGGCTTAAAACAAACAAATCCTATATTTACATAGGCAGAAGAGCTCAGTACCCTTTCTGCCATAAAATGCCATGGTTTTGTGTTTTTGCCTGCCCATGCCCTTTACTCTGTGTATTAAAGGAATATACACCAAGTAAAATGCCTGTTACTTTACACTACTGCAGCTTTCTGGGTTTTAGGTTAAACCTTACTTCCAGCGGCATGAAGGGAAAGGGCCAATATCAGTAAATGGGCACGTGCCAAGAGTAGGGCAGCTCTAGAAATGTGGGCAGTGATTACCCTGATTCTGCAATGCAACTGCCAGGCAAGAGTTCATAAACAAATTGCTCCTTTTGGGCTTTTAAGAAGTAGTCCAAGAGCTTGCAATCTATATCCATAAGACGTTATGTCAGAGTGAAATGGCATTGCCAGCTAGGTGCCCCAGGGTGACATACTCACACTTTGGATGGTGGTGGTGGTGGTTGAGTATTGGGACTGTATTTGTTTCGTTTTTTAAACAAGGAACTCATGGCTCTGCTGCTGCTGCTGCCGCTGGGTTAATGCTGGTCTGGGTGGGAAGTGCTGGTTCTTCTGGGTTCTGGGTGGCTTTCTTGGAACCTGAAGCTCTGGAGAGTCTGCAGATATCAGGTCCTATATAGTTTCCCCAGGTAGGGTGACAGTAGACAATATAGGGTGTCACCAGGTTCTGTGCTGTCGTGGGACACCTCTGGGTGCTTGTGGGTGCTGACACAGAGTTTGGGAGTTGCTTGCAGGTACTCAGTGTTGTTTGGAAATCTGGCTGTACAGGTAGGAGAGGGGCAGGGCCTGGAGGGGCTGGGTGATCAGCACAGGACGTGGGAGGAGCACATGACAGGTGGGCAGGTACACACAGACTGTACCTATGGCAGATTTAAAGGGACAGACCTTACGACACTGGCAGTCTCTGTGAGTACATGAGCAGGGAAGGTGCGTTATTATCAGTGCTGTGCATGAAACAAGGAGGGAAATGACCGTTTATCTTGGGTTAAATCTGGACAAGCCTGGCAAAGGGTGTATATCCTGCACCCCGATCGTGTGTTAGCTCAGAGCCTGCTGTGCAGCGGGGAAAGGGTTAAGTCCAAGAGCAATGCAATAGCAGGTGGGGCATCCAGTGACAGCTCCAGGCTGGCTAGTGAGGGGTGGGAGGGGTGCATACCACAAGCACAGGAGGGGCTGCATCTGACATCCTAAAAATTCCCAAACTTCTCACACCAGCCTGGCTTGTTGTGCAGCTTGATTCGTGAACAGGGATCATTTCTCCAGTACAGTGTGTGTATGGGTTGGGGGTGCAAGCAACAGAAACCCTGGTACAGTTGTTCATATATATCATCATAACATATTTCATCTATAGAAGCATATAACAAGCCCAAGCTTTCTGTTTAATAAGGGTGGTCACACTACTGTCCTGCAGACTGGATGCTGGGAATTGTAGTGCAGGTATAGGACCTGTTATCCAGAATGCTCGAAACATGGGGTTTTGTGGATAACAGAGCTTTCCAGAATTTGAATCTTCATATCTTAAGTCTAGAAAATCATACAAACATTAAATAATCACAGTTCATGTTCGGATTGGACCGACGGGACACGGTGGACTCTGGCTATGGTGGGCCCCGCCAGCCCAGACCCGCACCTTCATCCTGTGCTGCCCCCTGATCTTGCCCTTATCCCGTCGCAACTACAGGACAGGTATGCGCTGGGGCCCAGGGGGGGGAGGGTTGCAAATGGGGCAGGGGTCTGTAGGGGGTTGCAACAGAGGCAGGGTAGGCCCAGAGGGGGGCCGGGGCCCCTGTGTTGAAATCTTGGTGGGGCTCAGACCCACCAGTCCGATGCTGACCCAGTTGGCATTCCAATAAGGATTAATTATATCTTAGTTGGGATCAAGTACAAGCCACTGTTTTATTATTACACAGAAAAGGGAAATCATTTTTTAAAATTTTCATTATTTGATTACAATGTGGTCTATGGGAGAAGGCCTTTCTGTAATTCAGTGCTTTCTGGATAACACGTTTCCAGATAAAGGATACAATACCACCTGTCCTGGCACTTCCCCTGCCTGTTTGCTCACCTAACCCCCCACCTGCATACTCGGACTATTTATTTGAAACAAAAGGGGATTTAACACTAATTTTGTCAATAAATGTGACCTTTTTCAGGTGAGAATTACTGCAGTTCTAGTAACTCCATAGCAACCAACCAACAGGTTGCAATCACTGCACAGAGGAAAGCCAAGTCAGTGATTGGTTACTGGCTGAGTGATTGACAAGCAGCCACCCTCTTGTGTGACAGTCATCCAGTCTCTCCTCTGTCAAGTCACATAGTGCTGCTTGTTGCTAACTGGGTTCTTTCAGAGACCCCTGGAGCAGCCAAATTCTCATTATCTGACTCATTATTGTCTGTTCTTTGGGACTAATTGTGGGTTAATGAGAGATTTGAGAAGCCAGTGCCATTGCCAGTGTGGGCAGTAGTGTCACTAGAGGGGGAGGGCCCTGGTGCGTGACGCGCAGCCGGGCACCGCCCCGCTCCGTACGGCCGCATTTGCCCGCATTTGTCAGTGGTGCGCGGGCTGCCCGGGGGCCCTGAGGGGGTGCGGGCCTTGGCCCGCTCGCACCCCCTGCTCCCCTGGTAGTTCCGCCACTGAGTGTGGGCGGGTGTGGGACCAAATGCAAAAATAAAAATCTAATTATGCAAATAGACCCATCAAACCATCTATTAATGATTACAAAAGCTTGTTCATATACAGCATATTGTGCTAATTGAATGATCCCACTCCCATGATTAGGAACAGGAAGCTTCTAGACCTCTTACATTCCAGGAATTGGATTCATAGGATTTTGGAAACAGGTTTATCAGCTTGGGGATGTTCGTCCCTAAGGAGCAGTCCCCCATTCAACCCCTTCCTATCCACTAACTGGCGATTCATTTATCTGTGCAGATTAGGGAGCACCCTGCTTTGCACCCACCCGCACTGAATGCAGTGCCAAACCCAGGACACAAGTGCTTTTTGAATGAGCACCATTCTAAGCCACTTTTCAATTTGTTTTAATTTTTTTTCACTCTTTCCAGCTTTCAAATGGGGGTCACTGACCCCATCTAAAAACAAATGCTCTGTAAGGCTACACATTTATTGTTATTGCTAGTTTTTATTTATTACTTTTTATTATCTTTCTATTCAGGTCTCTCCTATTCATATTCCAGCCTCTTCAAATCAATGCACGGTTGCTAGGCTAATTTGGACCCTAGCAACCTCTGGATATAAATCCAGACAAGATGCTGAAATTGTGTCTGGGATTCATAACCTAAAGACAAGACAGAAATGAAAATCAACAACTCCAATGGAACTATGCAGAGAATCTCATCAATTAAGATCTGTCAGAAATGTATTGTATCGTGAGATTCTAGAAGGTCCTGGGTAAGCATGCTCCTCATGGTCCAGATGTGGGCCTGTATGACTCATCCGACTGTAGCCCCCCTGCTGTAGATGGCTTGACAATATTGAATTGCTATGATTCATACAACTCATCCCACCAGTACCCTGACATGGATTTACTCAAATTCCTTACTCCTACAGTCAATAACAGCCTTGCACATGGTCCTCAGTTCTGTTATATGGAATAAAGAATGACTCATTGTAAACTCAGTACATCTGTTTTTAACCCAACATTTATTTATGGTCACTTTAAACAAATGGTTAGTTCCTATACTACTGCTACTTCATCTACTACTGTAAACATTTTTCCCAAACATAGATTTGCAAAACACTGTCCCTCCTGCACATGTGGCTCCAATATATCAACGGCTCCTGCACATGTGGCTCCAACATATCAACTCCTTCTGCACACGTGACTCCAAAATATCAACTTCTCCTGCACATGTGGCTCCAAATATCAACTCCTTCTGCAGAAGTAGCTCCAAAATATCAACTTCTTCTGCACACATGCCACCAAATATCAACTCCTGCACACATGACTCCAAAATATCAACTTCTCCTGAACATGTGGCTCCAAAATATCAACTCCTCCTGCACAAGTTGCTCCAAAATAGCAACTTCTCCTAAACATGTGGCTCCAAAATATCAACTCCTCCTACACATGAAGCTCCAAAATATCCACTCTCCCTGCACATGTGGCTCCAGAATGTCAACTCCTCCTTCATAAGTTGCTCAAAATATCAACTCCTCCTGCACATATGGCTCCAAATATCAACTCCTCCTGCACATGTGGCTCCAAATATCAACCCTCCTGCACATGTGGCTCCAAATATCAACTCCTCCTGCACATGTGGCTCCAAATATCAACTCCTTCTGCAGAAGTAGCTCCAAAATATCAACTTCTTCTGCACACATGCCACCAAATATCAACTCCTTCTGCACACATGACTCCAAAATATCAACTTCTCCTGAACATGTGGCTCCAAAATATCAACTTCTCCTGCACAAGTTGCTCAAAATATCAACTTCTCCTGCACAAGTTGCTCAAAATATCAACTCCTCCTGCACATGTGGCTCCAGAATATCAACTTCTCCTGCACACATGGCTTCAAATATCGTCATCTACAGAGGTGTCTCAAAAAATCAACTTCCCTTACACTTATGGTTGCAAAGCATCAACTCCTCCTGTGCATGTAGCTCCAAAACATCAACTCTTCATGTGGCTTTATAATATCAAATTCACCTTCACACATGACTACAAAACCCCAATGCCTCCTGCACACGTGGCTCGAAAACATCAACTCCTTCTGAATATTGGGCTGCAAAATATCAACTCCTCCTGTTGCTTCTAAATATCAGCTATTTCTGCATATGAAGCTCCATAATATCAACTCTACCTGTACATGTGGCTCCAAAATTTCATCTCCTCCAGCAAATGTATCTCTAAAGTATCTACTCCTCCTGTACACTTGGAACGACTGTGACAAAATATCAACTCCTCCTGCACATGAAGCTCCAAAATATGAACTCTCCCTGCACATGTGGCTCCAAAATATCATCTCCTTCTGCACATGTAGCTCCAGAATGTCAACTTCTCTTGCACATGTGGTTGCACAGCATCATCTTCTCCTGCACATGTGCTTCAAATGTCAATGTCGTCAGCACATGTGTCTGAAAAGTATCAACTTCCCTGCACTTGTGTGCTTTATAATATCAAATCCAACTGCACACATGACTACGAAACCCCAATGCCTCCTGCACACGAGGTTCCAAAACATCAACTCCTCCAGCACATGCAGATGTAAAAGTAGCCTTTACTTATAAAGCTGTTTAAGTTACATTTATAGAGCTTTAACATTTTATTTATTGCTAGAAGGCACTGGTTTATTTACATTATTACAAGTTAACTTGTCTAACCATCTGCTTTCTCTCATGAGGAAGGAGCTGCAAGCATGTAGGGCACATACATTTAATTAATATGATTAAATGATGAGTTATTAACAAAAACCTTGAGAATAAGTGAGTATAGAGAAGTGTGGGGGGGGCAGGCTTGGGACAAAGCATATACTAGGAGTGATGTTTGTCACGCTTAACTACTACTATTAGTAATAATATGAGGATAAAGCTTATGGCTGGTGTCAAACAGGCACAATGTTATTCCCAGGAACTCTTTGGCCTAAGAGTTTGTAGCCCCGGTGATGTATATTTGTTTTTACTCTGTGCTTAAATATTGCTCTGGACAGGGCAACTTAGGAAGGGGTGATTCAAGTTCTTTTTTTTCTTTTTTTTTTAATTTTTTATTTAACAGTTTTTACAAGAATATTACAATAGCAGAGATATAAATAGATAAAATAATAAAAAGTAGATGAGAATAAAGTAGAGTAGATTAATAATATATAAGACAAATGCTACCTCGTAGCTGTACACTTCCATAATTCGCTTGCTTAACCCGCGAACCATCTCTTTAACATTCAAAGTTACGTAAACCAGTTACACTTTTATTATTCTGGCTGA
Source organism: Xenopus petersii (assembly GCA_038501925.1). NCBI lineage: Eukaryota > Metazoa > Chordata > Amphibia > Anura > Pipidae > Xenopus > Xenopus petersii. The sequence goes on from CM076688.1 coordinate 14,331,245, forward strand.
CTTGCCCCATCCCCAGGTCAATCATGTTTACACGCAGAAAGATTCTCCATTTGATCCTCTTTCAACCCGACATCCCTTTTATACCGATTTGTTTAGAAACCTAACCCATGGTTCCCAAATTTCCCCGTATTTAACACTCTTATTATGAATAATATGTGTTATTTCTTCCATCTTCCTAGTATCCTCTACTACCTGCTGCCACTCCATGCAACTGGGGGAAGCTGACTCCTTCCAATGTCTTGGGATTATTGACCTAGCCGCGTCCAGCAAATGTGATTCAAGTTCTTAGGCAGGGGCGTAACTATAGAGGAAGCAGACCCTACGGCCGCAGGGGGGCCCAGGAGGTATAGGGGCCCCACGAGGCCCTAATTCATGTACAATTTCAATAAATATTGGAGAAACAAGTCAACCTCTAAACATTTTGGGGGCCTGAAAAATAATTTGCTGTGGGGCCCAGTAATATCTAGTTACGCCACTGTTCTTAGGCTCTTACTTCACAGGCAGAGGCATAAGGACAAAAGCTTTCAATGAGCCATTGCTTATGTTTTAGCATTTTACCAAGTCTTGCCCTTTGCCAGCGAAAGAAACACTGGGCAGGGTGCTTGGCATTCAGAAGGGGCTCAACACCACTGACTAGTGAAGTTTAATGCAGAAAAGTGCAATGAACGGGTATTATAAAAATGAGTAGGCATTGGAGAAAATAGTCCACCGCACATTTAGCCAGTTAAATACAGACATCCCCCCTTTTGTATAATTCCCAGCCCAATTTCCATCAAGTTTCATCAATTTGGGGTTTGAAATTTGGAACTTTTCCCCTAAATTTTGATCTAAATCAGCCCTGACTGACATGATGAGGCTTAACAGATCCAGGAAGGCTTAGATTTTCCATTTATATTGTCCCTCTACTCTTGACCCTACACTGTTTTCCAATTACTTCCAAGGAGATGTCTCTTCTGTTTGATCAAACATGCAAGGTTTACAATACTATAGAACATATACATATTTGGTGCAAAATTTTGAATTATTTGTCAAATTTGTCCTCACATTCTGTTCCCATTAGCTCCTAACTTGATTATTAAATTAGTTCCCCTACTTGAATCTATCAATATAATCAATATAAACCATTGACATTGTGCAAGGAACCATGTTATCTCTACGCCTAATGGGGGCATTAAATTAACTTGCTTTAGGTACATGACAAGGATGATTTCATGGAAGATGAATGGTATATATAGCAGGAGTAACCTGAGAGTATATATGGTACAGAATCAGTAACCATAGATGTAACATAGATGTACTCTGACCAATCAGATGGCACGGTGAGTGGTACACAGAGAATGAGCAACCACAGATATATTTTGGCCAACCAAAAGACATTTTGAGTGTTACATAAAGTATCAGTAACCACAGATATACTGTTCCTTGGCCAACCAGTATACATGGTAAGTGGTACATACAGAATGAGTAACCAAATATGTACCTTGGCCAACTAAAAGACATTTTAAGCGGTACATACAGAATAAGTAAATACAGGTATACCTTTGTCAACCAGAAGGCATGATGAGAGGTATATACTGAATGAGTAACCACAGATATACCTTGGCCAACTAAAAGGCATGATGGGTAGAACATACTGAATGAGTAACCATAGATTTACCTTGGCAATTAGGATGCATGCTGAGTGGTACACAGAGAATGAATAACCACAGATGTACCTTGGCCAACCAAATGACATTTTGGGTGGTACATACAGAATGAGTAACTACAGATATACCTTGGCCAACCAGAAGGCATGATGAGTGGCACATACAGAATGAAAAAATAGATAGAAGGTGGATTACGAAGCCAGTAGATTAAAATGTGCAATTTATTCGTTATACAAAATCTCTAAAACACTGGCCGGCCAGGAAACACAATGAAAAAATTGACAATAAATATGCATAAAAACAATTATAAATTCAATCCAGTAAGGAATTCACCTCTCTGCAGATGTCCTTTTCACGAGCATCAAAGATGGCACACGCACTACAACAGACCGTGCGCCATCTTTGATCCTTGTAAAAAGAACATCTGCAGAGAGGTGAATTCCTGAAACAGGCTGAAGGCTGCTGAGAGTTCAAAACTGGCTGTGCCCTCGAGGAATTCCGGAATTTAGAATCTGGTGAGACCATTCCAATCTTTTTTGGGGGGCTTCTACAGCTGGCAAGGAGGAGGGAGTGGGGGATGCCCCAATACATCCCCCAGAAAATTTGCTCTCTATATTTAGCCATTCATCGATCTGCCTGTTTATTCACTTAGTGAAACACTCTGTATACCTCATTGCTTCACCATATTGGGAGAAAAATATCTTGGTCACAACCCCAATTGCTTATTCATCTTGCTGAACTACAACTCTTGATTTCTTCTTTACAGGAAAAGTGATTACCCACCTGGATTGAATTTATAATCGTTTTTATGTACATTTGTTCTTAATTTATTCATTATGTTTCCTGGCTGGCCAGTGTTTTAGAGATTTTGTATAACGAATAAATTGCACATTTTAATTTACTGGCTTCGTAATCCACCTTCTATCTATTTTTTGTTTATTGAAATTTATCCTCGATAGGACCTTGGGGATTGAAGGTGTATATTCTCTACCAGTAAAATAACCTTCCCCTCCCTGTCACAAGACCCTTATCTGCTAGTACATACAGAATGAGTAGCCACAAGTATACATTGGCAAACCAGAAGGAATGATGGGTAGAACATACTGAATGAGTAACCACAGATTTACCTTGGCCAACTAAAAGACAGTTTGAGTGGTACATACAGAATTAGTAACTACAGGTATACATTGGTCATGATAAGCGGCACATACTGAATGAGTAACCACAGATATATCTTGGCCAACTAGAAGGAATAGTAAGTGGTACATACAGAATGAGTAACCAAAGATTTTCCATGGTCAACAAGAAGGCATAATGAGAGTTATATCGTGGCAATATCTTAACAAGAAGATGGTTAGAGATGTTTCTCTATTATTTTAGACCTATTATACTTCTAGCATTGTGGTGTCTTCATATGAGACCCTCATATATAGCAGATATTTATAAATAAATGCCTACAGCAGAATAGAGATATATCCCAACAACAGCTGAATATAGTGATGATGAAGAAGAGGCTTCATTTATAAGAAAAGTATTCACTAATGACAACAGAACTTGCCAGACCAAAAAAAAAAGATCTGCCAAATACAGCCGCCTACTCTGCTCAACTTCAAAGTAAAATTAATTATAGACTTAAATGTGACAATATCATTTCCCGGCCCTTTGCAGCCAACAATGAAGCCAAACAAGAGAGATATGTTTGTATTGGTAGTTTAGAAAAAAAGGGCGCTAAATAGGTTTTTCTCCTTTGTAAAGAAGCAGATTGAAGGGGAGCTTTGCCAGTTTGTTCTGTAATAGACGGGGAGTTTCTTAATAGTATCTTTGGGGCTTCTATACCATGAGGGTCATAACTATAATGATACTGGTATATGCCTGATACAGATTTTGGATTCCAATGCATGCGTGTGTGGGCAGTCACAAATACATGGAAAACCATACAGGTTTTTGGGTTGCAACCCAATGGGCTATTCTAAGCAACTATTCAATTGGTCTTCATTATTTAATTTTTTTTTTTTTACAGCTTTTTAATTTTTTAGCTTTCCAATGGGTCACCCATCTAAAAAACAAATGCTCTGTACGGCTACAACTATATTGTTATTGCTACTTTTTATTACTCATATTTCTATTCAGGCCTGTCCTATTCATATTCCAGTCACTTATTCAAATCAGTGCGTGGTTGCTAGGGGAATTTGGATCCTAGCAACCAGATGGCTGACATTGCAAACTGGAGAGCTGCTGAATAAAATAAAAAAAAAAAAAGCTAAATAATTCAAAAACCACAAATAATGAAAAAATGAAAACCAATTGCAAATGGTCTCAGAATATCACTCTCTACATCAGACTAACAGTTAATTCAAAGGTGAACAAACCCTTTAACAGTCCAATATTGTATATGGAATCCACAAAAGTTCCATATGTATGAATCATTATATCCCCTCCAGTTTGAGGGGTATTAAAGCGCAGAGCAGCCTACAGAACACTGTGAAATGTAAATAAACTCATGCCACTGGCTCCAAGCATGGTTTGGAAATTTGGGTAAAAGCCCATATCACATATTAATGATCTTGAGAAACAGTCCAAGCTTTACAAATATCTTTGTTGTTGACGTGAAATGACTACGTATGTGAGACAAGACACACCTGTGCAATGTCACAGTGACCCACTAGCAATTAAAGAGAGAAAAGAAAAGCCATTTTTAACACCTGCTAGTAGGGACATCCAGACCTGTCCAGCAACTACTTCCCGATAATTAGAGGTCTGCATGTTAGAGTCAAACAGGGGTAATAAAACTGCCTCCGATCTTCAAAATGATGGCTCTGAAGTTACTGTAGACTGCAAGGAAAAGTGTCTGAATATCAAAATGTCCTTTAGTGGGGTCAGGCTGGTCAACCAGCAGATACCCATCTATCAGCCCCATCTTAGGATATTTCCCATCAGCCCCTGCCTAGGATATTTCCCATCAGCCCCTGCCTAGGATATTTCCCATCAGCCCCAGCCTAGGATATTTCCCATCAGCCCCAGCCTAGGATATTTCCCATCAGCCCCTGCCTAGAAGCCCAAAACATAATATACAACATTTCTCCTTTAAGGACTAGAGGGCCTAGAGCGCTCTTCTACATCATAGGATACAAAGCATTGGGGATTGGGGCACAGGAAATTTAAAGAGCTAGCAAATCTCCCGTATGTCTCCAGAGCTTGGCACCCATTCAGATACAGCTGGGTGGCATGATGACCCTGAAATTCTGCAGCTCTAGGCTTGGTCCTTTGTGACCTTCCCACAAATCTGAGCCTGGTGGTTTGGCACATTAAAGGTGACTTTGTGACACAGCACACTGCTGAAATAAGTAACATCAAACTCTTTGAGAACAGAACTGAGTTAGTCTAATGTAAATTCCAGGCGTGCCGAGATGTCTACTACCTTTGTAGACAAGTTGCTTTAGAATGAGTGCGTTAAAGCAACCTGTTGTAGAACATACAAACCCGAGTGAAAAGAAGACATTCCACATTCTTGTGCAGTTGTGTAAATTCCATGAATTGTTGGGAAGTTACCTGCCAGGTACTTGTCTGTGACACTTAAAGAAAGGTATGACTAGATATTGATCAATGTGGTTGTGGGTATTGTATTGTTATATGTGCACAAAATAACAGGGACCCTGTGCCATTCAGTGCTAGAGAAATCAAGGCTTCCACGGTGGAGAAAATGTGTTGTACTCCCACATACTATTACTAGGTAACTTGTTCCAGCAGATGATGAAAGGGGATATCAAAATCTATCTTTAGAAAAGCCTGGGTTGTGATCAGAAAGTAAAGGTGGGAACTGGAGGTGGGAAACAACGGGAGGAGGCAGAGAAACGGCGGGAAGTACTCAAGTGACAGAGCAGCCACTTGTTCAGCATTGGGCAGTTTGCCAACTCTTCAGGGATAAAAGTATCTCAGGAACATTCTCCGTACCTATAATGGAAAATGACTCTTACATTGCCTGAGAGATCTTTCAAGAAACTGAGCTGAGAAGGCAAATGAATGACTATATTATAGACGACTCTGGTGCCTGCTGAACAACCCATAGACATCTGGATAGTGTCCAAAGAAGGAGGCTCACCTGTTGAATGTTACACTGTGTTCTTGTATTGTGCATAATATGTACCGTACTCAAATAAACACCATTAGTTACTCAAATCTCTATAAGTAATTTGTTTCAGTCAAATAGAACCATATATACCATGACCAACTAACCCCCTTGAACTGCAGGTCCTCACTGATCTTCTAAGAATTTTGTTAGACCAAAAAATGTGGCCAAACATCAAGGCTGGTTTATCAAAAGGAAGAGCTTAAGCTGATGGACCTCTTGAACTTTCCTCTTGGAAGATGATAGAATGGGTGGCACTAGGAGATAGTTTTATAATGTGAATAAAGAATGTGCTCTCATACCCAGTGCTCAGTAACCATGGTTATAAGAGAATGGGGCTGCAAAGAAACTAGAAGAAGTGGAGTAGAGAAGGAGAAAAAGACTAAAGGAGTAGATAAGATGGACCAAGACAAAGGCAAAGTAGAAATATGATCACAGAAGCAGACAAGCGAGGAAACAATGGTAAGAAGAGTAGAATGTAGGGAAGAATTGGATGAAGAGGGATAGAACAAGAAGGATAGGACAGATAATACATGGAAATGAGGGTATGGTAATAACAGAAGCTGACAATCAGGATGGTGGTATGAGAAGAGTAATCAACGTGCAATCAGATTCTTCGTGGGCACCTTCTGTAGCAACACCTCGAAAGTAGAACCTCTTTGACACTAAAGTTCTTTTTCCATATTGTCATTAAATGCATATATGGGCAACAAAAAAATAACATACTGGAATTACTTGCTTGAGCTTTTCTAGAGAACTGGATTGTAGTGTTTATGTACATCTGAGAGAATGTGTTTAGCCTGAGGAGTTAAGGGATGAGAATGCTCCACATTAACTCCAATGGTTCCATTCTAATGGGGAAACTGCATGAAATATCCTTAAATCAGTTCTATGGAAATGCAAGGGAAACTGGGTTAGTTGACCTTGATCTAAATGATGTTTTGATTGATTGCTGTCTCTGGGAAGGTGGTATGGGACATCCCAAGCCTCCCATTGAATACCTAATCTTCCATGCCTCCTAACTGTGCCATGGCTTGGTCTAATCTAGATCAGCCTTTTCATGAATTTTGCTGGCAACCGTGTGGCCTCTTAAGTACAGCCAGTGCATGATGGGAAATAATGTGAAGCATGCTGGGAAAAGTATTAGAACACAGATCCAAATTGCATGGTTTGCACAAGCTGAGCCTCTTTTATACATGACTCAACTTCAAGATATTTATAATTGTAGAATGTCTTAAAATGTATACTTTCAAAGGGTCCCAATTTATGTGGCATAGACTCAAATAGGCCCCAAAAGCAGCTTGGATAATTGGAAACTGGGTGGGATTTTAGATGGATCTGATGATAGTTCTGAGGTCAGGTTGCAGGGCATGTGGTAGGCCCAGTACCAAACCTCCGAACTATCCCTATTTCTATGAATAAAGTGATAGAAAAGGGCAGAGAGGAAACATGGGAGGAGTTAGAGGCAGATAAGGGTGTGGCTGGGCTTAATGTGTAGGCATGGTACCAACCTGGGTAGGCTGGAAGCCAAAAGGGGCAGTAGACTGAATAACAAACTGAATTAATGTATTATACATGGCACTGGCACTTTATTTATCCTGCCACGAGTCCAGCACTTACTACTGCATTGACCCTGCTATGTGTTCTGGGGTATTTCACATGGAATTTGTTTCTGTACTATGAAAGAATCTGTGTAGTTAATGTCCCCCAAACAAAAAAATAAACCCTCGGTCTATGCCAAAGGATTTGTATGGAAAATGACAAGATCCTTCCAAAACCCAAGTCTGGAGCATCCCAGTCCAAGGAAGGCAGGAGATATAGATATAGCAGTGCCTGCCCAGACTCTTGCCTGGGGGGTTTTACCTTGTCCCCATTTGAGTTCAGAATGTAACCGGAGAGGGCAGACTGAGTCCCAAGTGGTAGAGAATATTGTGACATGCCCCACTACACACTCAAGTGTTAACTATCATCTTTATAATGTAGAGACAACTTCAGGGCAAATGAGCAATCCAACTTGGTTCTGCCATATTGATAATGAGAGAAAAAATGCATAAAATCGTCTCAGAGAAAGGAGCACTTACTAACAATCCTTCCTAGGACCCCATTGATGTTTAATGGGTATTAGGAAGCCCTTATTTCACCTCACCTGTTTATGGCCACCCAATGTCATCACACACCTTTACCAGCCCCAATCTGTATGTATATACACAGCAGTTGAGGACATCACCTCACTGGCACAACTTAACCAAGACACATCCAGCAGGTGCAATTGCAAAACTCAGATTCCATAAATAACACACATTGTGACAAGACAGTTGTTCTTGGGCCCTCCAGCTGTATGGAAATGAATTCCCAGTGTCTGGAAAAAAAGGGGTTATACTCCTGTATATAATAATGGCTGTATGACTAATGAAATGTGCATGTTCCTGGGGGTCCTGGGAATGGAGGCAGCGCCTCTGCATATGTTTATGTGCAAGCAAAGTTCTGTGCCGGCCCATCGGATTGCCTGGATAGAGAGGTGTGGGGCTGTGCAGACCCAGGAATCTTGCCAAGCCAAACAAATAAAGGGACAGCTTGTGATTGCGGATTATACAGCTTGCAGGGGCCCTCGCCCAGCAACATCACTGGCACTGCCAAGTATATACAGGGGCTCCTGAAAGAATTAAAGGTAAAATAAAAACAGATGTTGACAACTGGCCCACATAATGGTACATTATACTGAGCATATATATATATATATATATATATATATATATATATATATATATATGGGCCAGGTAAAGTTCTGATAAGGTGGCAGCAGTGATAAAGTGTCACCATTACCTGCCAAGTGCACAAGCAGCAGTTTCCATTTGTATTATTGCCGCATGCAGACATCATACATGGTGTTTTGTTTCTACTGTATGGAGTGGATTAGTTGCCTGTGCCCATATATCAAGTCTAAATCTGTGTTTCTGTATTGCACTAACATAGTGCTCTTTAAAGGACCACTGTAATCTCACAGTTTCCAGCAGAATTGTGCTTAGTACAGAGGAATAACTGTCCCAGCACAGATCTATGGAATCTCTATGTGCAGGGTATGAGAAATCCAACAGAGCTATCCCTGCCATGTAAACTGCTATTTCAGATAATATTTAGCAGAACACACCCCAATACAGTCACAGCACACCCCTTTGGCCTGCTATACCACGCCCCTTCTGACTTCTTGTATAAAGCTGGCCATAGACGCAAAGATCTGATCGTACGAATTGAGGATTCATACGATTTTCGGACCGTATGTGGAGAGTCCCAACATTTTTAGTCCGGCGGAGATCGTTCGTTTGGTCGATCGGACAGGTTAAAAGATTTCTGTCGGCTGCCGATAATATCTCTGCGTGTATTGCCGATCGTACGATTTTCAGAGGGAGACCGTCACTAGCTTTCGTCGGACATAACTTTCGTACGATTGCTGTCAGGGGCAGAACATCGGCTCATCTGTTCTTTTCTACTTTATTTGATCTGAATGGTTAGTGGCAGGTCGGGAGGTGGGAAAGTCCGATCGTACCTTGGTTTGTACGATTGGATCTTTGCGTCTGTGGCCAGCTTTAGGATTAGAAACAAAGTGGGACATTCACTAAGATTCGTAGTTGCACTGGTGTCCGCTTCGCCGCACTTCGCCAGGCTTTTTTCGCCAGCGCTATGCAAATTCACTAAAATCCGAAGTTGCGCTCAGGGGTAGCGTAAGGTTGCAAAGTTGCGCTAGCGTTGAATCGCCAAGCAAAGCGAAGTTACGCTAGCGATGGTTAATTTGCATACGGCACCAAATTCAAATTTCTATGGAAGCGTAGCAGCACTACAAATGCCTGGGAAACCTTCAAAACAGCAAATAAAATTTCTATTTTGCCCTACACATGTGCCCACTGTATAGTTAAGTTGCCATGAGTTAGGAAATGTAGGGGGGAAGGAGGGGAGCCCCAAAAATTTTTTAGATCTTTTTCAGCCTATCACCCATAATAAAGAAAAAACGCCAGTGTTTTTTGGGACTTAGAAAAAATGTTCACTTTTTTTATCTACTCTATTGAACTTTGCCTGGTCTGAGGTAGCGAAGAAAGTCTGGCGTAAAAGGTAGCGTTCAGAACAATGCGCGCGTTAGTGAATTTGCGTAGTTACGTCCGTTGCGCAAATGCGCCCGGCGTAAGGGTGCGGAGTAACACTAGCGAAGTTACGCCAGCGTCCGTTAGTGAATCGGCGAAGTAACGAAAATGCCCAACGCTAGCGAATTCACACTGGCGTTAGGCGCTTCGGCGCTTAATGAATTTGCCCCAAAATATCCAAGCAGAGTGGGAGGAACTTGAAGACAGATAGAAAGATAATGGTAGCTCTACAAAAGCTTTCTCATAATCTGTACAGAGAGATCCCATAAAACTATGGCAGCATAGATATTCCCCTGCACTAAGCACAATTCTGCAGGAACAGCCTCCTAAATTTGCTCATAGTCTGTACAGAGAAATACCAACTGTATTGAGAACAATACTGCAGAGGTGACCTTTCTACAAACAAAGTGATTGCACATTTCTCTGGCTGGAATGCCTATCTAATATTAATCACACCCCCACCCTTTCAGGTGAATACGCCAACTGTGTCCTCTTGGGTGGGTGACAGTCACCTTGTTTTTGGATGAGTCAGAATGCAAATACATGTCTCCCGCAGGAATGTGCACCGCCTAGCTCATGGCTCAGGCACACTGATACAGTTCAGTCTTTACAGAGCAGGGGCTATAAGGACACATTTCCTAATTTCCCTGTTTTTATCCTTCCATTTAGTACTTTTTGCCATGTTGGAAGTATAATCTCCATATAATCGTGGATTTTAACAGTCCAGTGGTTTTGGTTGCTCTGCCTCTGCTTCTCTTTCTTAGGCTGTGTGATGGCTGATGTTGCAGCCCACTGTGCTGGAAAAATAATCCTCAATAATCATTACCCTAAAGACCAGACAGAGTTCCATTAATGTGGCTGGGGGTCAGCAAACCTTCACTTAAATATTTTGCCTACACCCTAGCCAGACCTTATCTTTAATGATAGAGGCACTGAAATGTTGTAACCTGTACCAACCAGCCATATGCCAATCACCAGGACAGTACTGGGCATGTGTGATGATAGAGCCATATAATATGAACCATATACCAAAAGCACCCTAACATAACCCATCTGCTGCATTAATCAATGAGAGAATCCATTTTAATCCCCTTTACCTAAAGTGGACTGCTGAAAGCTAATTGCTGATTGGTTGCTATGGGTTGCCTGCTGCCTTGATGCAGATTACTGAGTTATACACACTGCAATACAGCTGGTTCTGTTTCCTTTATAATTCTTCTTTTTCATCTTTTTTATTTTTTTTTTAAATAAACTTCCCCTTATATCAACTGATTTGCAAATGTTTATTCTGTAATCTCTTCTAACTGCCAAGTTGCACGGCCTGATATCTTATCACTCGTATATAAACAGCAACAAGCATGTCACAAGCAAAAAATATTTTAGCTTGTTTTATGTTGCTTTGTTCTAGCATAGGCACAATTCTGCAGGAACAGCCCCTAAGTTTGTTTATAGTCTGTACAGAGAGATACCATAAAACTATGGCAGCATAGGTATTCCCCTGTACTAAGCACAATTCTGCAGGAACAGCCCCCTAAGTTTGCTCATAGTCTGTACAGAGAGATACCATAAAACTATGGCAGCATAGGTATTCCTCTGTACTAAGCACAATTCTGCAGGAACAGCCCCCTAAGTTTGTTTATAGTCTGTACAGAGAGATACCATAAAACTATGGCAGCATAGGTATTCCTCTGTACTAAGCACAATTCTGCAGGAACAGTCCCCTAAGTTTGTTTATAGTCTGTACAGAGAGATCCCATAAAACTATGGCATCATAGGTATTCCCCTGTACTAAGCACAATTCAGCTGGAACAGTCCCCTATTTTCCTCATAGTCTGTACAGAGAGATCCCATAAAACTATGGCAGCATAGGTATCCCCTGTACTAAGCACAATTCTGCAGGAACAGTCCCCTAAGTTTGCTCATAGTCTGTACAGAACACAGAACTGCAAAGCGCTACATAAAACAGGCAAACATTTCCCAGAATCTGACTTTAATAGCCGGAGCAGACAAAGGGGATAAATTGGAAGCAGACTCTGTGTTAGGAATATTGTAATATCACTGGTTCTATGTTATGAATTAGTTGGAGATGGATATTAACAGGGGCCCCACGCCTTTCTGCATTTAATTTCTCCCAGCCCCCACACCACATTTATTATAATTTTGCAGCTCTGCAACACTTTAATTACTAAAAGATTCTACTGTCGGGGACATTGGGGGTTATCTACTAACGCTGAGCACTGGGGCATTGACCAATCAGAGAATTGCTTTCATCATTTCACCTTGACTGCTAATTGCTGATTGGTTGCTATGTGTTGCTTACTGCCATGGTGCTGAACTCGAAGAACTGCATCAACCTTTGATTTCATGGTAAGCAATCTTAGAGTTGTAGTTCAGCAACACCTGGGAACCCATGGATAAGAAAGGATATAAGTTGTTTACCATTCTGCTAATAGGTTTGCACTACTTTCAAGTGGGCAATGGATCAGAGAGAGGAATGGGAGGGGCAGGCAATAACTTGGCTGGATGTTAATGGGATTCCAGTGGAAAAACATTGTGATCCAATATAATTAGGGAAAGAGCTGGATGCTTGAGTTCCCGCCGTACAAACAGATTCACAGCTGAAAGATATAAAGACTCAACCCTGCCCAATCTGTCTAAAATAAACACCATTCAAACCAATGACAGGGGGGGGTTAAGGTTATCCTCCATTATCAGTAACAGAAAACGGCCGCTACATTGTGTCAGGAGTCAGAACTAATTTAATATTTATTTGAAAGTTGCTTCACATTATATATTCTTTCATTATGCAACACGTTGTTTTTGGATTGACATCCCCTTAAATTAGCTGCTCGAATAGCAAAAGCGACGTCTCAGTTCCAAATCTGTGGCTTTATGAACACTGTGTCCCCCTCTGCTAACAAGTAACAAAATAAACTGAATATGCCGGGTCCCAAATGAATCCCAAAGCCTCCAGCAAGGAAAGGGCTCAGGATAATTATAAAGAGAAGGAGGGAGGGAACCCGTTACAAACGGTTGAATTGGCAAACGCTGCAGTTAATTTATATGGGAGAGAGAACTTTCTTCCCTCACTGTGTTAAAGGGGAAATATACCCAGTTAGTAAGTTGTCTTTGCGCTAGAATGGATCACAGTCCTCTAGCAACCAATCAGATATTTGCTTTTATTATTGTGCTATTTAAACCTAACTGCTGATTGGCGTTCAAAGGTGGAAGGTGGTTTTGACCTATAGCAAAAGTCATGATGGATCGCTGATGACAAAGTCTGGGCGGGGCTTGGGGCAGGGGGTAGGGTCACCACCTGTCTGGTTTTGAACTGGACAGAACAACACATAGGGGAGAGAACTCATCCTCTTCCTCGCTAGGAGACGCCCGGAATCCCTGTGCTGCCCCATGACCAGCGCCTCCGGAACAAACGTGAACATATGTAACGACTTGAAATTTCTCACAGAGCACCAGGCAACTTCAGGTCTAAAAAAATCTTGATTTTATTGATGCATTAAAAAAGATTCAATCATCCGCAGTAGCAGGCCCGGACTGGCAATCTGTGGGTTCTGGCAAATGCCAGAGGGGCTGCTATAAGGTCCCATAGAAAGTCAGTATTAAGTGGGCTGGTGGGGCCTGTGTGGGCTTCTATATGGGCTGATTGGGCCTCCGTGTACCTGAAATGCCAAGGCCTATTTTAATTCTCAGTCCATACCTGCGCAGTAGTGAAACAAAACCCCGCACTTGACGCGTTTCGTGGCTCCATGCCACTTCCTCAGAAGCATTGCTAATGCGGATGATTGAATCTTTTTAATGCATCAATAAAATCAAGGTTTTTAAGACCTGAAGTTGCCCGGTTGCTCCGTGAGAAATGTCATGTTGTTTGAACTGGACAGTCTAGTATTTAAAGGGACTGTCTACTGGTTTAAAACCTAATGTCTGGGTTTTTAAGCATTTTACCCAATGGTGCACAATGTCACCTGCCCACCCACAGGTCACGATTCTACTCACTATCATTACTGCCCTGGCCCCAGACATCATTGCCTCCTTTGTCCTTCTATCTACACAGAAAGCAATCTCAGATGGAGGGCTTTTCACCATGTCATAAACTGTTTTGGGGCCACAGTGTGTTATGTAATTCTTGGGGCCCATAGAATGTCATGAGATGTATTGGGGGCACATGTTGGGGCAATGGAACAAGGGAGAAAGGTGCACAAGCAGCAGCAGGAGGTACAGGGGTCCCTATGATTAATTAATGTGCAACTTTAACACAATATATGGTAATAAAAAGGACAACCTCTGGATATGTTGGGAGCCCTAAAATGAATTTGCTGTGGGTCCCAGTAACATCTGCTTACTCCACTGTACACTACCAAGATTGAAATTGTTCAATTACTGGGCCCTCGACAGTCCTGGGTCCTCCTGCAACCACAGGGTCTGCTTCCTCTGTAGTTACACCCCTGGGTGATGCCATAGTATTGCCACCTTTGCAGCTGTGATGTCATTACTCTGAGGTTGATAACATTATTATTAGGAGCAATTCAATGGGGTGTGAACGTCAATTGTTCCAGCCGTCCTGCTGTGGGAGTGAGTTCAAAGCCAGCGCTGAAACGGGTATAACTGCAACAACTCACGGCATAAGATGTTCATGGGACCCGACATGCGGCCAATCAGGATATTAGAATTTCTACAATCCAAAAGATTACCCAGCCAATTGCCAACTGCCATGGGAATGGCTGTAAAATAGTATAGCACTAGTTTTACTCTCTGAGGTCCTTCTGGGTGAACTATAGGGATCCCCTCTACCTCGATAACCAACAACTTGGGTCTCTGAGTTGTTGGTTCAGTCACTGTACTAACCCTACTACTGCAATAAATATTCTGATATTCCAGTATAGTCTAAGTGATACATAATATCCTATTATCACCTACAGCAGTGTATTAAGCCCTTGTGAAGTGTGAATTTCAGTGCGTGAGTTTGAATACAGAAAAATGTATTTTTGGCAGATTAAAGCACCTGAAGGGAAGCTCAGCCAGCTCCCAATGGGGAGGGAGGGGTGACAAACACTTCAGAACCAGTTCCTCCCATTCCAAAACCAGTTCATCCAGCTCTGTGGTATGGGGACCTCTGTATCCTCTCCCTGGGGTGTGTCTCTCTGCCGAAACCAGAGAAGCTGACAGTGTAGGGAACAGAACCATCAAAGTAACAGGAGAGGGAATTATTCTACAGGGCACCCAGGTTGGCTCAGTAGAGTTTAAGGGCACATCAATGCATTGGCACACAGTGTTTAGCAATGAGGGAAATAATAAGCTATTATGTTATATTCAGGTACATATGCTGGACAGCGGAGACCACATGAAATCCCTTGGAAAGTCCATATGCTCCCCATTTCGGAAGAGGCAACGGCATCAAAAGGCAAAACATTTACGAACTGGATCAAAGATGCAAAGTGCAATAAACGGGCACAAACCTCCACTTTTTTTTGCATTTTGCACCCTGCCTTCCAATTTAAATAAATGGCAATCCCCATGAATACAGTGCTGCCTGTGTTCAGGAATGCTGTACAGGTACAGGACCTGTTATCCATATTTTTATTTGTAGATTGCACTGTTTACACTGCAAATAATTCACTCTCCGATATAAAATTCCATTCCTGAACCAGCAAGTGTATTTTTGTTTAGTTGTAATATTGGTGTGTAGTTGCATCTCAGGTCATTTTGCCTGGTCATGTGCTTTCAGAAAGAGCCAGCACTTTAGGATGGAACTGCTTTCTGGCAGGCTGTTGTTTCTCCTACTCAATGTAACTGAATGTGTCGCAGTGGGACATGGATTTTACTATTGAGTTATCTTGTGTTAGGGAGCAGCTATCTGGTTACTTTCCCATTGTTCTGTTGTTTGCCTGCTGGGGGGGGGAGGAAGGAGGGTGATATCACTTCAACTTGCAGTACAGCAATAAAGAGTGACTGAAGTTTATCAGAGCACATGACTGGGGAAAGCTGGGAAACTGACAATATGTCTAGCCCCATGTCAGATTTCAAAATTGAATATAACAAACATATGTTTGCTCTTTTGAGAAATGGATTTCAGTGCAGAATTCTGCGGGAGCAGCACTATTAACTGAATTGAAAATAAATGTTTTTCCCATGGCAGTATCCCTTTAAGTCTACTAGAAAATCATGTAAACATTAAATAAACCCAATAGGCTGGTGTTGCTTCCAATAAGGATTAATTATATATTAGTTGGGATCAAGTACAAGCTACTGTTTTATTATTACACATAAAAAGGAAATCATTTTTAAAAATTTGGATTATTTGGATAAAATGGAGTCTATGGGAGACGGCCTTTCCATAATTTGGAGTTTTCTGGATAATGGGTTTCCGGATAACGGTTCCAATACCTGTATTCACAAGGGGTAGGAAAGGGGAGGCACTCAGGGCCCTACCTGTTCTCAATTGCGCGCAGCAGATGCAGGACGCAACAGGGCCCTGTACTTTCCAGTTCAACATCAGTTCACATGGGTGTGATCTTGTGTCCCTTAGTACTTCCACCTGCAGTCATTGTAAATTACCCCTAGAATGTTTTACACCCAAAAAAAGTATCGCAAAGCCTTTCCTTTGCTCATACACTTCATAGACGTCCTTATTCTTTCTAAATTCTCATAATGAATGCTCTTTCATTATGTCTATATTCAAATATTTAACTTATTAACAATGTTTTACAGCAAAATCCAAGTCAAATCGTTTGTGCATAAGTGTGCTCAGAGATTGTGTACAAAGCCACACACACAGCAGCCTTATGTCAACATAAACATGTATGTTGTGTTCCTACATATCCCACTCACAAAAACACACTAAGGGCTCTTACAGACACGCGTTTTTACCTGCGCTCCCCTGCGTTCCGTTTTTCTGCGTTCAGCCGCAGGGGAGCGCAGGAATAGACGCATTACATTTTTTCCAATGGGGCTGTACTCACACAGGCGCGTGTAGGCGCCGAATGCAGGTTGAGACACAACATGCTGCATTTTTCCTGCGTTCGGCGCCTACACGCGCCTTGTGTGAGTACAGCCCCATTGGAAAAAATGTAATGCGTCTATTCCTGCGCTCCCCTGCGGCTGAACACAGAAAAACGGAACGCAGGGGAGCGCAGGAAAAAAACGCTCGTCTGCAAGAGCCCTAACAAATAACCTGGGACATAATCATTAAAGGGGTTGCTCAGCTTTGAGTTAACTTTTAGTAGGGTGTAGAAAGTAATATTCTGAGGCAATTTGTAATTGGTTTTTATTTTTTATTGTTTGTGTTTTTTGAGTTTTTTAGCTTTTTATTTAAACGCTCAAGTTTGCAATTTCAGCAATCTGGTTGCTAGGGTCCGAATTACCCTAGCAACCATGCATTGATTTGAATAACAGACTGGATTATAATTAGGGGAGGGTCTGAATAGCAATATCAGTAATAAAAAGTTACATTTAGGGGGTTATTTACTAAACTCCGAATGCAAAAATTCTGAAAAATTTGTGATTTTTTTTTTTTTAAATAAAATCTGACTTTTAAAAAATCACGACAGTTTCGGAATTTTTTAAAACCCATAGGATGGAAAAGTCCGAATCAGAAAATCCTGCATCTCAGACCTGTTAAGGTTCAGGGTCGGACTGGAGTAATGGGGGCCCACCGGGACTGCCACATGAAGACCCCTCCAGGCAGTCACCGGGGGCCCCCTCCTGGCTTACCTCTCGGGCCTTTCAGTCTACAGGTGCGCACTCTTGCGCGAATGCTGGTGCGGCATGCACCTGCATGAACGCCTGTGCAGTGCGCGCCTGTGGGAACTCCCTCGCAGCAGAGACTTTTTTTAAGGGGGAGCCTGATTGGGAAACATGGCTGTTTGAGGTTGCATATAAGTCAATGGGAGATGTCCAGATTATTTTTTGATGTGCGCTGGGTTTTGTGCAATACCCCGAAGTTTTTGGGCAAATACATCAGAAATCTGAGTTTTCTGGTGAAAAATCCGAAAAAATCTGAGCTTTCAGATGAAAAATCCGAAAAAAAACTTGAAAATCAAATTTTTTCCCGCAAAGCAAATTTTCGGGAAAATGTAATAATAAATAAGCGGAAATTTGATCAGAGTGTACAGCAGAAAATGTTGAGATAAGATCGGACTTTGATAAATAACGACAAATACATTTGTAGCCTTACAGAGTATTTGTTTTTTAGATGGGGTCAGTGACCCCTATTTGAAAGCTGAAAAGAGTCAGAAGAAGAAGGCAAATAATTAAAAAAAACTATAATAAAAAGAAATAAGGAAGACTAATCAAAATGTTGCCATTCTATAACATACTAAAAGTATACTTAAAGGTAAACCACCCCTTTAAAAGCAACAGAGGGCAGGTTACAAAAACAACATAAATCTGGTGTACACAAACGCCCATACACCAGCTCCTTGCAAAAAACTGTCTTAAAGCACCTTTAAGGGCTAATTCTTATTTTATAGGGAGATTTATTTTAAGCAGAGGAGAAACCAGGGTGTGTTTGTAGAAATCTGGATAGAGACCAAATACAAGGGAAAAATTAAAGACGTGAAGGAGGGTAAATTAAAGAATGTGAAGAATTCAATAAGAACAGGGGTGGGAGGCCAGTGAGAAATCATTACTACCAGAATGGTGGACTTTGTATCTGTTGATTGATGTAAGGTATGGGATCCCTCATCTGGAAACCCATTATCCAGAAGGCTCAGAATCCAGGTCTACAATTAGGGATGGCACAGGGGCTACTGTAGTAAAGGGCCCTGTGGCAGAGTGGGTTTCAGGCATGGGAAATTATGATTGGCAGGTTGCATAAAGGGTGGGACTCATGAGGATATGGGCGGAGTTTGGGTGGGATCATGGGTATAATCGAAGTGTCACTAAAACCAACTAGGGGCATGCCCATGCATACAAAGGACTTTTATTCTCCACTGGGGTTCCTTTTTACTTGTTGGCAGGGCCCAAGTGATCAGTGAGCTGATAATTAGACGAGGGCCCTACTAACTTAATAATATGGGGCGTTTACCAACGTCAATGGGACAAATTCATTAACAGGCGAAAATTTGCAACACTTCACCAGGCGGAAATTCACTAGGACAATGCTAATTCACTGTCCAGGTGCTCCGAACGCTGGTGAAGTTTCACTAGCGTTACTTCCGCAATCAAATCGAAGTTGCATTACCTTTGGCTAATTTGCATACGGCGGGAAATTATAAAGCTGCATGGACATATATGTTGCAGCAAATACATTACATTACACAAGTCTAGGGAACCTTAATAAAGACAATAGAGTTGTCATAATTAGGGATGCACTGAATCCAGGATTCGGTTCGGGATTCAGCCAGGATTCGGCCTTTTTCAGAAGGATTCGGATTCAACCGAATCCTTCTGCCTGGCCAAACCAAATCCGGGTCCTAATTTGCATATGCAAATTAGGGGCAGGGAGGGAAATCACGTGACTTTTTGTCACAAAACAAGGAAGTAAATAATGTTTCCCCTTCCCACCCCTAATTTGCATCTGCAAATTTGGATTTGGTTCGGTATTCAGCCGAATCTTTCAGAAAGGGTTCGGCCGAATCCAAAATAGTGGATTCGGTGCATCCCTTGTTATAATGCCCAACACATGAGCCCACTGTATAGTTTATGTTCCATATGTTAGAAAATGTAGGGGGGAACCTGATTACCCAAAAAAAAATTTACAGACTTTTGCAGCCTATCACTCTGAAAAAAGGAAAAAACTGCAGCGTTTTTTTTTTTGGGACTAAATATTTTTCCACTAAAAATCGAGGAAGTCCTATGCAATCCGTTGCACTTTGCCTGGTCTGAGCTGGCGAAGGCAAGTCTGGCGAAAGAGGTAACGTTTAGTAAAATCCGCATCTTAGTGAATTTGCGAGTTACGACCATTCGCCAGAGTGAAAATTCACCTGGCGTTAGAGTGCGAATGATCGCTAGCGTCTGTCTCTTTCTCTAGTGAAGTTACACCTGCGCCTGTTAGTAAAATTGGCAAAGTGCCTAAACGACGTCACGCTGGCGAATTTTTGCCAGTGTTATTCACTTCGACCCTTTAGCAAATCTGCCCCAATGTGTCCCGTTCCTCTCTCTGCCTTTTATCATATATAAAGCAGAGAGACGTCACCCTTATAATTACAACATCACTGCCAGGTATCGGTTACATCAGATTCATGATTAATACAAATCTATTTTAGAGGCTCTATAAATTCACAGATTAATACGGATCTATATTTACTCGGATGATTATGAGTAAGAAATTACAGCGGATAATAAGGCGGCGTGAGTCACACAGGCTAAATAAAATTGTGTTTATTCAGGGTGGGAAATTACATAGTGTCCAAGTGCCAGGGAATATTTAGCCTTTTATTCCAACTGTAATACACAGCACAGTGGATACAATACACAGGCGAGTGTACTGGAGCAATATATGTCACTATCCACTGAATCCTTATTATACAGCTCTGGACTGGGAGTCAAAATAGGCCCTGGCATTTCAGGTACACAGAGGCCCAAACATCCCCCCCAGCAGCTCATTAAATAGTGACTATGGCAACTTACAGCAGCCCCTCTGGCATTTGCCAAAACCCACAGATTGCCAGTCCAGATCTGTTATTATATTCCATTTAATTTACCTCTCTCTCTCTGTCTCTTTATTCTCATTGAAATATACAGATCTGAATGTGTAATTGACTTCCTTTTGCTTTATATTCCCTAACTCAGGGGTGCCCAAACGTTAGATGGGGGTCAGTAGATCTCAGGTCAACAAACAGCTTGTCTAAATCACCTTCATTCATTCTTTTCATTAAGATGTTTATTATGTGAAGGTTACATAAGAAATAGTTGCTTGTTAAATATAGCAATATAAATTCCCTCATAGATCAATATAATATTTAAGTCATATTTCCCATGGAACAGAATGCTAACAATGCTTTTATGGATGTAGATCATAATGGGACAACATCACTAAAAGTAGACCTAGTATTAGCCCTCCTGCCCTAACTTCTTTAGGATGTCACTGGCTCCGCTTCAAGTTTCAGCCTTGTACAAGCTGCCATTGTCTCTCAGGCTGCCCAGTCACACTCAGTCCTTCTGGCTGCCCATAGCCCTCCTACTGTGTTATAAGTAGGGTTGCCACCCGGTCTAGCCAGTAAAACACCTGCCATGGCTGGGGCCGGTATTACAAATTTACCGGCAATGCAGTTGCCGGTAATTTGTAATATCCTTTAAAAAAAAAAGCCCTCGGCCTGCCCCCATTTGCGCAGAACTTACCTTTTTTGTAGTGTTCTTCACATCGCCACAATGCCACTAAAGGTGGCAACCCTAATTATAAGCCAGGCAACCAACACGCAGGGGAACCTGCTACCATTAGACAAAGTGAGAATGTTATCTCAGGCGGCAGAACAGCGGCAAAAAGCCACTCCTGGTAACTTTAAGAATCGAAATTCTGGGTTTTCAAATCTGAATTTTGGTTTGGTTTCTAGTGCAAAAAGTGCAATTGCATACTCTGCACTTGCAATGCGACCCCCATTCATCTTCCATAAAACTCTGCTCTTGCAAAGAACAGCGCACCCCTGAGCACAAGTACTCTTAGAAAGAACTCTAAGGTCCCGTTTTTCGAAGGACAGTCACGATTTTGACAGCTTAACCAGCAGTCCTGGGTTGTTACTGTTGTTAGAGTCCTGCAGCGCCCAGGTACCCGCAGATAACCATGGGTTACCCGCAAAAACCTGCGGGGTGCCGGTAGAAGTTTCGGGAGAGGGTATAAACGCGGGTCAGCGGTTCTCCGGGTTTGCGGGTCGCAGTTCGGTCGTGGGTCTTCACAATAGCGAGTTTTACTCCATTTTTTTCTGATCAAGCCTACTTCCAAAGATGTCACTTCCGGTTTACAATGACAACATTCCTGTTTCTTGATAGTCAGCGGGTCGTGGATCGGGTTGTGGATAAGTTACTTGCGGGTCAGGTAGCGGGTCTAAGTGGGGAAGTATGCGGGTTGCGGGTCCGGGTTGCAGGTTGCGGGTCAACGGATCGTGGGTCAGGTTTAACAAATTGATTCCGCGCAAGACTGAAATGTCCAGACTTTCTCTTTGATCTCCTGTACTGAACAGCCAGAAAAAGTTTATAAAATTGAATTGGCTTTTGGCAGAGAGTCCAGAATATGTGGCAGGTGCACTTAGATACATTTTTAACAATTTTAAATAAGTAAAGAAACAATTGGAACAATTTAAGAGAAGCAGGTCTCTTGGGAAAACTGTGACTTGCTGCTTAAAGGGCAATTCACCTCCATTAGCAAAACTGTAATGACACATAAAAAACACAGAAATTTGTTAACATTTTCATAACCTGCCAAACTATGTAAAATGAACATGGTAATAGGGGGTGTGGTCACAAAATGGGCGTGGTCAAAATGTTAAAATCTTTTTGTCCTCTGTGTTGGGAGGTATGGACACTCTGGCTCCCTTTAGTGTTTCTGTACTTGGACCCAAGACTTAGAAAATGAGCCCTATAATCTGAGGCCTGGCATCAAACTTCCACTTGGGCCAGTGTGTCTGGTTGTAGTTCACACTCACCTCACTGCTCTAGGGATTCCCATTGTATTTCTGCTGTACTGTTTTCAAAGGAGGAAATACAGGCGTGTCAGGATTTTGTCACTTGATTGTTGCTGCCATCTGATGGGAACCAGTGGAACTGAATGTTTTCTGCTTAAAGGGGTTAAGTTAACTTTTAGTATGTTATAGAATGGCTTATTCTAAGCCACTTTTTCATTATGTATTTTCTATAGTTTTATCATTATTTGCCTTCTTCTTCTGACTCTTGCCAGCTTTTAAATTGGGGTCACTGACCCCAGCTAACAAAAAAAAACAAATACAAATATATTGTTATTGCTACTTTTTTTATCACTCATCTCTCTATTCAGGCCTCTCCTATTCATATTCCAGTGTCTTATTCAAATCAGTGCATGGTTGCTAGGGTAATTTGGACCCTAGCAACCAGATTGCTGAAATTGCAAACTGGAGAGCTGCTGATTAAAAAGCTAAATAACTCAAAAATAACAAATAATAAAAAAACAAACAAATGCAAATTGTCTCAGAATATCACTCTCTACATCATACTAAAAGTTTACAACTCCTGTAATCAGCATGTAACCTGCCTATTCTTTTAATTTAAAACCCATATTTTCTTTATTCTTATGTTATTTTAATGCATTAATTTCAAAAACATAGTTTTTTCCCTTGCTAGGCACCTCGGCCCTCCCACAGTAATCAGGATATTGTTTAAATTGTAGTGATAAGTTCTGTAATAATAAGCTCCTCCCTTCCCCCAGCTGCTGTCTATGTCTCAGGCTACCAGATAAGTAGGAGTTCGTTATATAGGGGGTGCAGTGATGTGCAGGTCGGCCCGAAACCCTCGGGACACGCGGGGGTTCGGGCTGGCTCCTGCACAAAATCTTCGAGTCACATTGCTCCCAGTGCAATTTCAGATAAAATTTCTAATATATCATATTCTGCACAGTGTCCCCAGGATTGCATTGTCCCCTGCAATAGCAATGCTCAATACCCAAGATACCCTAGATACAGGTCCACTGGGCTGCAAACCATATATAATATGAATAACACTGTAAAAGTGCCCCTATATAAAATATACAGAGCATATACAGAACGCTACTTATATACAGGCTATATTGTTCCTTTAACGGATAAGTAAACCTTTAAAATAAGTCAATGTAAAATTGCTGAGGGGGCTATTCTAAGAAATTTAGCAATTTACATTCATTATTTATTTTCTTTTTATTCCAAGATTTTAAAGGATACATGTGCTGTTATTATGAATGAATTTTGTTACAATAGCGCCACCTGCTGGTCATTTTCCCACCAGTCTGACCACCAAGTAGTCAAGGAAGTTGTCAGGAGAAAGAAAGAGGCTGCTCTGATGTTCTTCTGCTTAGGGAAGATTTGGGAAAGGTTTCTAATTTTATTCCTAAGCAGAAGAACATCAGAGCAGCCTCTTTTATTTTCTCCTGACAACTTCCTTGACTACTTGGTGGTCAGACTGGTGGGAAAATGACCAGCAGGTGGCAATGTTGTAACAAAATTGTCGTTAAAACGAAGTAAGCCTTATCAGAAAGGTCCACCTAAATATACCAGTAAACGCTTTAAAGTTATGCTGCTCTGAGTCCTCTGTTAAAGGAGAAGGAAAGGTTAAAACTAAGTAAGCCTTATCAGAAAGGTCCATCTAAATATACCAGTAAACCCCCAAAGTAATGTTGCTCTGAGTCCCCTGTCAAAAGAAACACTGCATTTCTTTCCTTCTATTGTGTACTCATGGGCTACTGTATCAGACTTCCTGCCTTCAGCTTAAACCTCATTGCCCTGGGCAAGAGCATGCTCAGTTTGCTCCTCTCCCCCCACCCCTCCCTTCTCTACTGTAATCTGAGCCCAGAACAGGGAGAGACTCAGGCAGGAAGTGATGTCACACCACATTAATACTGCAGCTCCTATTCTAAACAAACAGAGAGTTTCTAAAGCTTTTTACTCAGGTATGGTAAAGCATTCTACAGAATAAATATAGCATTCTAGCTTGCACTATTGCAGCTAATCTATTGGCAATAAAATGCCTCCGTAGCTTTCTTTCTCCTTTAAAAGAACACAGCATTTCTTTCCTTCTATTGTGTACTCATGGGCTACTGTATCAGACTTCCTGTTTTCAGCTTAAACCTCCTTGCCCCGGGCATGAGCATGCTCAGTTTGCTCCTCTTCCCCACACCTCCCTTCTCTGCTGTAATCTGAGCCCAGAGCTATAAGTTAGCAGGGAAAGACTCAGGCAGGAAGTGATGTCACACCAAGCTAATACTGCAGCTGCTATCCTAGATTTTTTTACTCAGGTATGGTAAAGCATTCTGCAGAATAAATGTAGCATTCTAGCTTGCACTATTGCAGCTAATCTATTGGCAATACAATGCCTCCGTAGCTTTCCTTCTCCTTTAAGGAATTTGTTTAGATCATATTTACTTCTCTATCTCTTCTTTCCACTAAGCTGTAAATGTATTAAGGTCTTTAAGAGTCTCCTTGCTATAAGTACATTACATGTTCCTTTACATAAGAACACAAGAATATCCTGCAGCTACAGTATTTGCCCGTGAGGCCTCCCTTGCTATCCAATTTAATGGCAGAGCTGCAGCGTGGAGCTTTTGTTGTGTCTGGAGGGAGCGGTACAAAGAGACCTTATAGAGTAGCCATGCCCTTGCTTTGTCCTTGCACTCACGTTACATGGGATTATCTGTAACATCTGCTCCCAGTATAATTATATATATAGAGAGAGAGATTAATAGTCGGATAAGGATTGGGGGTCGTTTTAATTTTAGCCTTGAATGCTTAAAACTTTATCCCTTGAAGCTGTCCTTTTATTGTGACAAAAGCTGAAAATTAGGGAACTTGGTAAATGTGTGCCCATTGGGAGCTATTGGTTTGCACAAGAGGACAGTGGCTCCAGAACTGTCAGGTTAGGGGTTCTTCAAGCATTGGCTGGAGGGTCTCATTCTGAAAGACATTTAGGGTGAGAATTGGGGAGAACTCCTTAAATGTTCTTGTAGATACTCCTGAAAGTCCAACTTGAAGGACCATCATGGTGCGATTAAGGGGGAATTCCATTAGTGTTCTGCAAGTTACTCCTGGAAGCCCAGTTTGAAGGACCAACAGGATGCTATTAAGGGGGAATTACATTAATATTCTGCAAGTTACTCCTGGAAGCCAAGCTTGAAGGACTATAAGGATGAGATTTTGGGGGAATTCAGTTAATATATTGTAATATGTTGTAGCTTGAAGCTTGTGGCTGAGCTTCATATGTGGTTTGTAATAGCACCCCATACCCACCCCTTTAAACTAATGGCGGTCCTATGCTTTTAAAAATGGGCGTTGGTTTGGGCAATCTCTGCCGCATACTGGTGGGGGAGGATCTAGCTCTCAGACTGAAACCAAGGTTCAACGAGACACTGATTACAAATAATGCTACTATGCAGAGAAGTAAAAGACTTTTTATACTATGACCAGAGGTAAACAAGTTAGGGACCACCGTGTGGGGTTTACCTTGACGTGGTATGGTGGTTTTTCAACTTTATGATCATAACTTTGTAACTAAAAACCCCTGTTTTCCATATGCCTCCTCCCCTGTGGATAACACAGCAACCCCCAGCACATAATTAAACATCTTAGGGTGTAAGGGCGTCTGCAGAAAATTTACTGCATACACCCACGCTAGAAAGTACAGAGAATCAGAGTTTTGTCCAGTACTGAAGTCCATTCCCCAGGAGGTGATAGCTAGCGGGCTAGTGCAAATGCACTTTAATCCCAAACAGACCAGCAGAGGCAGTCGTTATCCCTGCTGCCTGGCTGTTAGACTTATCCATGAACTGGGGTGTCCTCAGACACAGACATTCATTACTAGATGGCAAAACAATACAACAACGAATCATTAGAACATAAGGGACTGAGCTTTAAATGATCTTAGCAATAAAGTAAATTTGCTCTGCATCAGACAAGATTAATACATTAATGCACTTTAGTCCTTAGACCAGAACACAATAAAGAGCATGTCTAGCAGTCTGACAGTGGGGCCCATCATTCGAAATGAGGACAGTATAGAAAGGTTAAGTCCTAATATCCCAGCTGGCTGGGCAAAGAAGCTAATGTAGATATCAAGAAGAGTCCAAGAGATTACCCTTACCTGGCAACCAGACATATATTTATGCAGATTTAATGAATGTCTCGGCTTTACATTGATCCTAAATATGTCTGTTTCCCGTTGCTATACAGTTCAGGCCACTAACAACCGATTTAGGTTAATGACATTCCCCATAAATAATAAATAATATGTCTACCACTTTGTCCAACAACAAAGGAAATACACCTATGTGAGTCTGCTTCCTACCAGTGGGTGGCAGCACATACATATAGAATTAGTATTGTAATTATGTTTTTAATTCTAGGTGGAGATTTAATAGAGGAATAATATTTCCTTATATTCTTGTTGTCCCTTGGATTGGACTTTACATAAAAGAGTTCCACGTTTCATAACTGTCACAGTTTTTCCTCACAGTTCTTCTATGTAAAGGATAACTGCAATATTCAATTCCAAACTAATATCAACAATTCTTTAACTTTGTACCAGGACCTATGATCATAGTTTGTGCAGTTTATGCATTAGTGGTTTATGGGTAAAAGTCACACAATAAACAGCAGCCAGCAGAAACGCATTTACAGCACGTTGTAGGGCTCATTTACTCATTTTTTATGCTAAATTGCACAATGGTGTTTGGCAGTGGAAACCAATCAGCAATTAGCTTTGAAGAGTCTAAACAAGGTAGAAAATGAAAGCAAAAATATGCAAGGGGTGGCTGCACTGTTCACAAAGCAATTCCTAATATCTTTTAAAGAGAAGGAGTCACCTTAATAAAGAAGAGTAAATCCCATAGGCCCCATTTAGTAAGTGCAACACTGTGAGTTAGGCTTATCTTATTTTCTTATTTGCTCTTTGTATAACCGGTGTTGAGCTGAGGGGACCCAGGACCCACTGCCACGGGACTGCTGCCTCAGAGACCCGCATTACCCCCTCCAGGCCCCTGATCCAACCGCAACCCCCCAGCAACAACCCCCCTCCACCCCTGAGCCCCCTCCCCAGATGCTACCCCTCTCAGGACTTTAATTTATCTTGTTGTGGCTGCAATTAGGCTGGAGGAAGGTACGGGTGCAGCTCCCAGGGAGCAGGTCTGGATTGGTGGGGCCCAGTCTGACCCTGTGTATAAATAAACTATTTCTCTTTGGCCCAGGCAGGATGCAAGACAGCAAGGAAAAGGATAGGTAGGGAAGTAAAGTGAGTCAGGAAGGAAGCAGGAAAAAAATCTATAGGGAAAGAAAGTGAGAGAGGAAAAATTGAGGGAGAGAAGGTCTAAAGGAAGGAAACAGAGGGAATTGAATAGGAAAATGATAAGAGAGGAATGAGGGTGTTAGAAAGGAAGTGATGGGCGAATTTGTGCAGTTTCGCTTCGCCGAAAAATTTGCGAATTTCGCGCGAAATTCGCGAAACGGCGAAAAATTAGCGAAACTGCGCCGGCGTCTCGTTTTTGACGCCTGCGCCCGTTTTTGACGCCGGCGCCCGTTTTTCCGACGCCGGCGCCCGTTTTTTGCGCCGGCGTCCGTTTTTGGCGCCGGCGTCCGTTTTTTCGAAAAAAAATTTTTGACGCCGGCGAATTTTTTTCCGCGAATTTTCGCGGCCGTTTCCCGAATTTATTCGCCGTCGACGAATCGCGCAAATTCGCCGCGAATTCGCGCCTGGCGAATAAATTCGCCCATCACTAGAAGGAAGACAATGAGAATGTGAGTGGGAGGAAGTTAGAAAGGAAGGGTGAGGAATTGAAATGGTTACAAAAGAATGAAGTCTGTGGGAATGTGAATAGGAGGAAGTTAGAAGGAAGTAAGGAAAGTAAGGGTGAGGAAGTGAAAGGGTTAGGAAAGAAGGAAGTCTATGAGAATGTGAGTGGGAGGAAGTTAGAAAGGAAGTAAGGGTGAGAAAGAGAAAGGGTTAGAAAAAAAATCTGCCAGTGAAAAGAAGGGAGCAGAAACAAGTGAGGAAGGGTGGGTTATAGAGGAAGGAAGCGAGAGGAGGGAAAAGGAAGCAATAATGTGGATATAAGAAGAGAATTAATAAGCCATGTTGGATATGAGTTTGAAAAGGTTGAAGTGAAGAAGGGAAAGGAAGGACGGAAGGAAGGAAGGAAGGAAGGAAGGAAGGAAGGAAGGAAGGAATGCTAGATAAAATAGTAATAGAGAACAGAAATGTAAAAATTAAAGTAAGGAAAAGGGAAAGCAGGGAGGGAGGGAAAGGGGCAAGAAGAAACACAGAAAGGGAGAATCCATTGGAGGTCCATTGATGGGACCTTATTACAAAGGAAGAATATGGATAAGAGGTCATTGATAATATATAACTAAGCCCAATACATGGAGAAAGTTAGACAGGGTTGCTGTACTGTATATGATCATATCAGGGGCTACAGGTAGGCATCCCTTTAGAGCACATCAGTTGCCAAGGAGGAGCGAGAAGACAAAAGAGAGCCATCTGGCCCAGGGAGGGACAACTCCAAGGCTGGTGGGTGGGGGGTGTTAAAGTCATATGCAGAGACGAGATTAGGCCTGACTGTCTGAGGCTGAAATCCTGAGTGATTAGCGAAGGGAGAGCTGCGATGATAGGGTTTTAAGAAGGCACAGACACAGGGGCATGGAGTGGCTCTTCTAATTCACTCCACCAGGGTTTCCAGGGGAGCCTCGAGGAGGGGGACGGAGTCATTGGAGGGTCTCTGATGAAATGTCCTATCTCAAACCTTCTGGGAAGGAGCTGGAGAGATTTGACGGTCTGTCCCTTATCTACTGGTGAGTGGCATCACTGTACACCTAGACTTGCCACCTTTCTGCCCTCCTATTTACTCCCTGTCCGTTACATTGGCATTAATTCACATTTCAGTGGCTGGACAGGTATCTATATATGGAACGTACCAACCTCATGGGGTGAACTGTGGACTTATAGTTACACGCTGAATATAGTGCTATATTCTCCTTAGCAAGTGCCATACCAGGAGCAGTCTCCTAATTAAATCTTCCCTTCCCCCTGAGTGCCAGCCATGAGTCAGTAAAGGTGGTCCATTAGGTTCAAAAGGGGTTCTGAGGGAGCAGCAATGACTGGGCAACAGTCTTGTAGATGGGTGTTATATGTTATGTGATTGGAGCACACCAGCAGGTGGAGGAAAAATATCAGTGCTTGTTTGTTTGGGCAGAGCCAGGCCAATATCGGAATCTTATTTTGCCCCCCTGACCCAAAAAAAGTTATTATGGCTGCAAGCTTACCACAGCCCCCATGAAATCTATTATTAAACTTTTTACAAGATCTAGTAACCCACAGCAACCAAGAAAACCGTTACTTTTAAACAGGTGACTACTATATGCTAGCCACTGATTGGTTGCTATGAGTTACTAGACCTGTTGCAGACTTTACCACTATTATAACATTAGCCCCATAACCTTAAAAGGGTGGTTCATCTTTGGGGTAACCTTTACTATGTGATAGACTGGCCAATACCTAGCAACTTTGCAATTGGTCTTCATTATTTATATTTAATCGTTTTTGAGTTATTTGCCTTGCTCTTTTGCTTCTTTCCTGCTTTCAAATGGGGGTCACTGCAAGGCTACAAATGTAATGTTATTGCTACTTTTTATTACTCATCTTTCTATTCAGGTCTCTCCTATTCATATTCCAGTCTTTTATTCAAATCAATGCATGGTTGCTAGGGTAATTTGGACCCTAGCAACCAGATTATGGTGCAACTAGCTTCAGTTTTTATTTTGTAATGTCTTTGGAATGCTGTTTAAAGGGGTTGGACACCTTTAAATTAACTTTTAGTATGATGAGAGTATTGTAGAGACAATTTGTAATTAGTTTCTATTTCTTATTATTTGTGTTTTTGAGTTATTTAGCTTTTTATTCAGCAGCTCTCCAGTTTGCAATTTCAGCAATCTGGTTGCTAGGGCCCAAATTACCCTAGCAACCATGCACTAATTTGAACAAGAGGCTGGAATATGAATAGGAGAGGCCCTGAATAGAAAGATAAGTAATAAAAAGTAGCAATAACAATACCATTTAGCCTTACAGAGCATTTGTTTTTTAGATGGGGTCAGTGACCCCCATTTGAAAGCTGGAAAGCGTCAGAAGAACAAGGCAAATAATTAAAATAATTTATAAAAAAAGTAATGAAGATCAATTTAAAGGTTCCTTAGAATTGTCCATTCTATTACCTACTAAAAGTTAACATAAAGGGATACAGTTACGGAAAACGTTTTTTTTTCCCCAAAACACATCAGTTAATAGTATAGTACTGCTCTAGCGGAATTCTGCACTGAAGCATTTCAGACAAAAGCAAAGATATTTTTCATATTTAATTTTGAATTTAGGCATGGGGCTAGACATATTGTCAGTTTCCCAGGAGCCCCTAATCATGTGACGTGTGCTCTGATAAACTTCAGTCACTCTTTACTGTTGTACTGCAAGTTGGAGTAATATCACCCCTTCCCAGCAGCCTTTCAACAGAACAATGGGCAGCTAACCAGATAGTAGTTATCTGACACCTCTGCTGAAGGATTTGTTTGCATTGCTAAAGGTGCTCCCTACTAAAACCCCTGCTTTATTCCTGCCTGGGTGCTATTCTCCTGTTTGCCACTATATGGGGCTAGAGATCACAACCCATGTTGTGGTAGGGGAGAAACAATAGCTGACCCAAATTAGTTCCATCCTGGGGGCAAATTCACTAAGATGCGAAGTTGCGCCAGGCGCAACTTCGCTGCACTTGGCCAGGCGTATTTTCGCCAGCGCTCCGCAAATTCACTAAAATCCGAAGTTGCGCACAGGGGTAGCGTTAGTTTGCGAAGTTGCGCTAGCGTTAATTCGCCAAGCGAAGCGAAGTTTCGCTAGCGATGGTTAATTTGCATACGGCGCGAAATTCAAATTTCAATGGAGGAACACGTATCAGCACTACAAATGCCTAGAAAACCTTCAAATCAGCAAATATAAATTTTATTTTGCCCTACACATGTGCCCACTGTCTAGGTAAGTTGCCATGAGTCAGGAAATGTCGGGGGGAAGGAGGGGAGCCCCAAAGAATTTTTCGATCTTTTTCAGCCTATCACCCATCATGTAGAAAACACGCCAGTGTTTTTTGGGACTTAGAAAAAATTTTGACTTTTTTGGAAACAATCCCTATCTACTCTATTGCGCTTCGCCAGGTCTGAGGTGGCGAAGGAAGTCTAGCATAAAAGGTAGCGTTCAGTACACTGCGCAAGTTAGTGAATTTGCGTAGTTACATTGCTAGTGAAAATTCACCTGGCGTAAGTGTGCGAAGTAACACTAGCGAATTTACCGAAAATGCCAAACGCTAGCGAATTGACGCTAGCGTTCGGCGCTTCGTCCTTTAGTAAATTTGCCCCCTGGAGTGCTGGCTCCTTCTCAATGCACTCAGATGGCTGCCTCCACACCAAAATTACAGCTAAAAAAATATTTTTTTGGGGTTCAAGAATAAAATTTTAAATTGTAGAGTTAGTGAATTATTTGCAATGTAAACAGTGCAATTTATATATAAAACGTCAATCATGACAGATCCACCCTAGCAACCATATGGCTGAACTTGCAAACTGGAGAGTTGCTGATTGCTGAATAAAAAGCTAAATAACTCAAAATCCACAAATAATAAAAAATTAAAACCAATTGCAAATTGTCTCAGAATATCACTCTCTAAATTATACTGAAATTTAATTTAAAGGTGAACAACCCTTTTAATAAATAAATACATGTCAAAATATTCCACTTGTAAGGCAATGCAAAACCTTTATGGTTAGTGCTGAGGTGGTGACAATACTTTCATTAATTGGAGTCACATCTTAGGTTAACGGATAAGTAAACCTTTAAAATAAGTGAATGTAAATGTTATTCTAAGCACTTTTGTCATTTACATTCATTATTTATTTTCTTTTAATTCCAAGAATATTAAAGCATACATGTACTGTTACTATGAATGAATTTTGTTACAACAGCGCCACCTGCTGGTCATTTTCCCACCAGTCTGACCACCAAGTAGTCAAGGAAGTTGTCAGGAGAAAGAAAGAGGCTGCTCTGATGTTAGAAACCATTCTCAAATCTTTCCTAAGCAGAACATTAGAGCTGGTGAGAAAATGACCAGCAGGTGGCGCTGTTGTAACAAAATTCATTAATATTATCAGTACATATTTGCCTTAATATCTTGGAATTAAAAGAAAATAAATAATGAATGTATATTACAAAAGTGCTTAGAATAGCCCCCTCTTCAATTATACATTCACATATTTTAAAGGTTTACTTATCCTTTAAGTAATTTTATAGAGTAGGTTGCAGCGAGGAATAAGCTCCTTTTATGCTATTCTTTGTGTCATCAATCAGGGTAGAGATTTTTACTGGAATTGCCTACAAAATGGATATAATGTTTATTAATAAAGTATGCCTTATTATTGGATTAACCTAAGGTGTGACTCCAATTCATGGAATTATTGTAAGGTGTTTTGATTTAGTTATAGGATCTTCCTGGAGTCCTCCTTCCGATATACATAATAATAATAAATTAATAATAAGTACATGGCTAATCTGTAGAGGTGCAGGCATTTATGGGTACTAGCTGAGAGTTACCATATACAGTATATGTTTGTAAGAAAACCCTGCTTTTAAATGGATTCTGTCATAATGGTGTAGTTTTTATTTCTAAATGACACTGTTTACACAGCAAATGATTCACTCTACAATATAAAATGTCATTCCTGAACCAGCAAGTGTATTTAGTTGTAATATTGGTGTGTAGGTGCATCTCAGGTCATTTTGCCTGGTCATGTGATTTCAGAAAGAGCCAGCACTTTAGGATGGAACTGCTTTCTGACAGGCTGTTGTTTCTCCTACTCAGTATAACTGAATGTGTCTCAGTGGGACCTGGATTTTACTATTGAGTGCTGTTCCTAGATCTACCAGGCAGCTATTATCTTGTATAGCGAGCTGCTATCTGGTTACCTTCCCATTGTTATTTTTGCTGGGGGGGGGGGAAAGGGAGGGGGTGATATCACTCCAACTTGCAATACAGCAGTAAAGACCGAAGTTTATCAGTGCACAAGTCACATGACTGGGGTACGTGGGGAACTGACAATATGTCTAGCCCCATGTCAGATTTTGAAATTAAATATAAAAAAAGTTTGCTCTTTTGAAAAACGGATTTCAGTGCAGAAGTCTGCTGATGTAGCACTATTAACTGATGTGTTTTGAAAAAATACATTGCAAATCACAATACTATGAGGTTGTGCCAGCATGGTTTTATGCACAGTAGATCTTTCCAGACTCATTTCATTGCCTCTGAGGAGGAGGTGAGCAGGAACCTAGACTCTGGGATGGCAGTGGATATGGTCTACTTTTTAAAAAACATCTACAAATAAAGCAATTTGATACAGTACCACACAAAAGCTTACTGCTTAAATAAAGCAATATTGGCCTGGAACACAGATTTACTAAAGGGCGAAAGTGGGCTTTTTTAGAGAAAATTCACCGAAATGACAATTCACAGGGGCATCTCCAATTTACTAAAAGGCAAGCGGACAATACACTAGGGAAAAAGCTCAACGCTAGAGAATTTTCCCTCATGTGAACAATTGTTCCTCATCAAAGCAAACTTTCCAATATGTTACCAAAATTTGTTTTAGGGTGGGCTCATTTCTAGGATATTAGAGGATCTTTTGTCTTTATTTTGCTTCCTTGTACCTTTTTAATAATGTGTCCACTTCCAGCAATTTCACCAACAATCACTAATAAATACATATATATGATCTGTATGTACCCGCCATATTTAAATTGATGTAAGTAACGCTAGAGAAAACTCATGTAGAAACATTCACGCTGACGATAAAGTATGCCGAATTCGAGACGAAACTTTGCTGTCATGGTCGGCACCCTAATCCAGAACCGATGCTAAGCACCCTGGTCTCGGCTCTTTCTTCAGCCTTTAGCAGCCGCCTTTCACCTCGGGAGGAGCCCTTGGCTAATCGGATGCCGCCAGGTCTTAATAAGAGAGGTGCCAAGCGAAGGGTTCTGGACAGGCAAAGGGGCACGACTGTAAAGCAAAGTCTTTTGGGCCGAAGGTCGAAGTACAAGGCGTTCAGCAACAGAGTAGTCAGATCAGGCCGGGTTGAGGCAGGCAGAGTATAAACAAAGTCAGGCAGGCAAGGGTCAAATCAGGAGATCCATCAGAGGGATATAGAATAAGCAAAGTCGGATATCAGGTAAGGGTCAGGATCCAGAAGTCAGAATAGTCAAAAAGCCAGGCAGGGGGTCACAACAGGAATCAAGAATCAGATAACAGATAGCTTAACACTCAGAAGCACCAGGAACACAATCCTATAACGGCAAGTTCCTGCAGCCCAAATTAGCTTTTTATGCATTTCAAATTTCACGCCATTGCGCCTATAAATTGCACAGAGGTGCGCCGTGCGCACCTTAGGGAACCGGTGCCCGGAAGGAAACAGAGCAGCGTAGCGGGCGTCCCTGCCGATGGTGCGACGGTCGTCCCTGCCGCACCACTAGACCACCAGGGTGAGTGGGTTTCGTTACATTTGCATTTTGATAAAAACACGTATATTCGCTGTGAAATAACATCTCACGAAGTTGTGCAAAGTATGGTGAGTTTTCCTGAAGTGAAAATCTGTCCATTAGTAAATGTATTTGTACTTGGTTAGAGAATGGGCTAGTGATGGGCGAATTTATTTGGCAGGCGCGAATTGGTGGCGATTTTGCGCGATTCGCCGCCAGTGAATAAATTCGCAAAATGCCCGCGAAAAAAAAAAATTTCACCGGCGTCAAAAACAAGACGCCGGCGCCGTTTCACAAATTCGCCCAACACTAGAACTGGCTAAAAGATAGACTACAAAGAGTGGTGGTAAATGGGACATTTTCTAATTGGACCAGTGTTGTTAGTGGAGTACCGCAGGGCTCTGTACTAGGTCCCTTGCTTTTCAACTTGTTTATTAATGACCTGGAGGTGGGCATTGAAAGTACTGTTTCTATTTTTGCAGATGATACTAAATTGTGCAGAACTATAGGTTCCATGCAGGATGCTGCCACTTTGCACAGTGATTGGTCTAAGTTGGGAAACTGGGC
Organism: Xenopus petersii; assembly: GCA_038501925.1. Taxonomy (NCBI): domain Eukaryota; kingdom Metazoa; phylum Chordata; class Amphibia; order Anura; family Pipidae; genus Xenopus; species Xenopus petersii. Next base: position 14,366,923 of record CM076688.1, read on the forward strand.
AGCAAACTGGAAAATTAAGTTCAATGAAGCCGGCGTCCGTTTTTTTCGCGCAAATTCGCTAGTTCGCGCCTGGTGAATAAATTCGCTCATTACTATTGATGAATGCAGGTTATGCACCTTGGTAGAAATAACAAGAGTGGGTTATACACAAAGGGGCTGATTCACTATGGGTCGAATATCGAGGGTTAATTAACCCTCGATATTCGACTATGAATTAAAATCCTTCCTGCCACAGGAGTTTCCCATCTTGGATTTTGTTAGGAGTGTCTGTGACACTCACATGCTCAGTGGGCTCTGAGCAGCTGTTGAGAAGCTAAGCTTAGGGCTCGTCACTAATTATCCAGCAGAAAATGAGGTTGTCCTTTAATATATAAAGGAAAGTAATAGAAGCATGGACATTTAAGGATATAAGGATAAGCTTACCGCTTTCCATATGGAGTCCGGGTGCTCAAGCTCCAAGCCCTCAGCAGGGGGAGAAAATGCATACAAAACCTGAAAAATAGGGCTGGCACCATTCCGACACCCCAAAAATATGACTAAATTAAGTAAAGTCCAGCAGTCTCAAAATATTAGTAAAGTAGTACAAAAAGCTTTATTTAAATCTTGTATAAAAAAAATAAAAGCCTGACGCGTTTCGTGTCCCCACAGGACACTTAATCATGGGGACACGAAACGCGCCAGACTTTTGTTTTTTAAAGCTCTGTAGTGCAGAGACAGTCATTTAGTGATTAGGATCTGTGTTTTGTGATCACAAAATTTAGTGCATGAATATTTGGTTTATATGTTACAAAAGGTACAAATGGTGTCCAAATAATGTATTCACAGCATGGATATGTGTGTTCAAGTGCCCCACAGGTTCCCATGGGGAGAGCCATATACTTCCCTTGCCCTACACTAATGTTCTAACAAGATTCCCTAACCCCTGACTTACCAATTAACTTCAGATTGTTTGAGTTTTCCCGGACAACATGTTTTGTCTGGATCTTCCCTTCCCATCAGGCAGGGCCAGTAATCAGCATCAATCCGATTTACGGCCAAAGATTTGGTCTCTTGAAGTTCAACTGAACTGAAGTCCATCTCTAAGTAAAACGGTCTCTTTGGGTTCATCTGCAGAGGCCACAGAGCTGCCTTGGCCTAGGGATTCACAATAAGCTACACAAAATGTTCTTGTTTTAGTCCCCAGGAACACACTGGGCTGTAATGGGCTCAACCCAGTCATCTAAAGATTGTGCAACTGATGCTGGTCATACACAGATAGAGGTGGTGAATCAAATCAAACTGATACATTACACATACATTATACATTGATATACAACTGATACATTACACATACATTATACATTGATATACAACTGATACATTACACATACATTATACATTGATATACAACTGATACATTACACAGGCAAATGTTAGTGAAGTCTAGGGAAGGCTAAGCCTCCTCAAACCAACACCAATCATTTCCAACAGCAAATAAGATGAGGTATTATTCATGAAGTTGGAACTGAATTGATATTGCCATGTGTTTTGGGGTTATTACACATAACAATTGCCACTATATGCTGCCATGCATTTCGAGGGTATTGTACACGCAGCTGGAACTGCATTTAATTGGGCATGTGTTCTGGGGCATTATATATGTAACTGACACTGTATTTATGCTGCAATGTATTCCAGGGGCATTATATATGGAGCTTGCACTCAATTTGCTCAGCTAGGTGATCTATGTAATTATTATACATGAAACTGGCACTATAATATCATGTGTTCTAGGGTATTATACATGGAATGTACACTGTATTTATCTGCCATGTATTCTGGGGTATTATACATGGAATTGGCACTGTATTTATCTGCCATGTGTTCTGGGGTATTATACATGGAATTGGCACTGTATTTATCTGCCATGTGTTCTGGGGTATTATACATGGAATTGGTACTGTATTTATCTGCCATGTGTTCTGGGGTATTATACATGGAATTGGCACTGTATTTATCTGCCATGTGTTCTGGGTATTATACATGGAATTGGCACTGTATTTATCTGTCATGTGTTCTGGGGTATTATACATGGAATTGGCACTGTATTTATCTGTCTTATGTTCTGGGGTATTATACATGGAATTGGCACTGTATTTATCTGCCGTGTGTTCTGGGGTATTATACATGGAATTGGCACTGTATTTATCTGCCGTGTGTTCTGGGGTATTATACATGGAATTTGCATTGCATTTAATTTGACGTGTTCTGGGTTATTATATATGGATTTGGCTCTGACATACTAAGAAGGAGTCAGTGTAGAAAATGCCTTTAATTATCCTCCCCAAACACAAACATCCCCCTTCATCTATAAAACAATCCTTTGCCCACCAGCCTAGCAAGTGTATCACATCAGGAGGCAGGCCACATAAATTCTCCTCGTCAGAAAACTACTGCACAGATGAGCCAATTCGCTTCTCCAACAATGGGATTTCCAGACCAATGGGGTTTCCAGCAATGGGATTTCCAGACCTCTCTGGCTGAAGTGGCAGATCTGGGAACCAATGTAATAACATTACACAATAAGTTGCACAATAACCTGCGTGCACAAATGAGCTGCCATGCTTATTTTACTTAGATTAAGCTGAAAGTTATGTCTATAGCATGAACATATTATTCAACTCCTTACAGGATGGTCCACCAACTGAGCTTACATTATATCAAAGGCTGCCTTGGTGGCCTCAACAAGCAATTGGATCTATCTTTGTATTGTCTTCTCTATTGCCTCCTTAGCTTGCAGTTTTAGTCTTGTCTGTGGCATGTTGGCACCATCATGGTTTGCATTGCCTGCCAGTAGAGAAGCATGGGAAACAATGGCACTCTTAGATTCTCCACAATAGTGATGCCACTCTCATGGGCAACCTTAAATAATATTTATATATATATATATATTTATCAGACCTACAGGGTAGGGGGACGCATGTGAGACATCAAATGCTTTATAGACACACAGGCACATCATCGTTGCAGAAATAATATCATGTAACATTCAGGCCATCCAGTGCCCCTAGCACAGACACACGCCAAATGCTATCTCTGTCACTTTGACAACTGGGATCCCCATAGCAATGGCTCATACTAAGCATCCCTGCCACATAGATTTCCATCTGTGTGTTTTCTCCCATGGTTCCCTTAGCCCATATAACTGAAACATGCACATATAGAAGCCCCATTGGAGCCGTTCCATGTAAGGAACCACACATTTTATATTCATCTACATAAAGAAACAACTGTAAAATAAGGCTGTAGTTGTCCTTTATCTGCTTTGATTTATAAAGAGGAGCTTAGGGTTTATGGTTATCCCTCAATATTGTTTAAAATGTTTAATAAAGCTCAAGTAACCTTTCTATGGAGGCCCTGGATGTTCTAGAAGGGATGAGCAAAGTAGGTCACTAGGCCTCACAATTAGGGATGCACCGAATCCAGGATTCGGCCAGGATTCGGCCTTTTTCAGCAGGATTCGGATTCGGCCGAATCCTTCTGCCTGGGCGAACCGAATCCGAATCCTAATTTGCATATGCAAATTAGGGATGGGGAGTGAAATTACGTGACTTTTTGTCAGAAAACATGGAAGTAAAAAATGTTTTCCCTTCCCACCCCTAATTTGCATATGCAAATTAGGGTTCGGATTCGGTTCGGTATTCGGCCGAATCTTTCACAAAGGATTCGGGGGTTCGGCCGAATCCAAAAAAGTGGATTCGGTGCATCCCTACTCACAATAGAGTAGGATTCAGGCATCTCCCTGTCTGAACAGAGACATGTCAAAGAGCCATTTTGACAGCTGCATCTGAGCTAATGACTGGCCCTCATTTGGTCAAGCAGTTAGAATGAGAGATGCCCCTGAAGGTCCAGCTTAGCTGACACTCCCTGATGTACAGCATCCAGGCTAAGGGAATCGTAAAGAGAAACTGTCAAGTCACAGAATCCTACAGTTGCCATCTTGCCTTTCTATTGCCAAGTTGCCTGGCTAATATAAGAGGTCCTCTGCACTCAACCCTTTATCAATATATTTAGGACACTGAGACATTTTGCGCATACAGCTACTAAAAATGCCTTACCTTCTACATTTTACACTGGGACTAAGTTTTACCTGCAACTTACTTGCTGCTTTCAAGAATTAAAACTCCCAAACTTGGCTGCCCTTTTATTGGCCGCCACTGGGATCACCTGGCTATACTGTGTGACTGTGTAAAATGTATAATGAAGCAATAGAATTCTTAATGAATCAGATGAAAATTGAGCGTAGGACTGGCCAGATATGGGATGACTTTGACGTAGTTGGCCAGCTTAAATATATTGCAATATATGGACAAACAATCCCTGTTTTGTTTAAAGGGTAAGGCATTTTTCAGTAGCAGTAGCACAAAATGTCTCTGTCTTAAATATATTGATAATGGGTTGAGTGCAGAGGACTCTTGTATTTGTCTATATGTATTTTGTGGTCACAGCCTCATTGCACCCCCGCCTAATGGTTTTTTAAAAATTAGTGGTGAGCACAAGTTGCCTGGCTGCCACCATCTTCCCCTACTGCCCACATATTGCCATGCCATGCTGTCTTCATCTTTCCCCACTGTTACCATTTTAAACTACTGTCACTATCTTGATCTACTTTCACCATCTTGCCCCCCCTATTTCCATGTTGCCCTACCGTCTCTCCTAGGAGACCGCTCAGCCTCCCCCTCCTGTAGCAGCTCCAAACCCTCTTCAGGGGTGCTCTGCCCACAGCGTCCCCACCGCTTAACTCGAACTGTGCCAAAGGAATGGACGGCACTCCACTTGAAGAGGGAAAAGGTCTTTATTGCAAGCTCATGCAAGGATCAAAAATGCTCTACGCGTTTCGGGAAACAATCCCTTTGCCTATGATTAAGGGATTGTTTCCCGAAACGCGTAGGGCGTTTTTGATCCTTGCATGAGCTTGCAATAAAGACCTTTTCTCTCTTCAAGTGGAGTGCCGTCCATTCCTTTGGCACAGTCCATGTTGCCCTACCATTGCCTTCTTGCCCTACTGTCACTATCTTGCTCTACTGTCTCCATCTTGCCTTACTGTTGTCTTCTTGCTCTACTGTCTCCATCTTGCCCTTCTCTCTTCATCTTGCCTTACTATTGCCTTCTTGCTCTATTGTCTCCATCTTGCCTACTATGACTATCTTGTCCTACTGTCCCCATTGTGCTTTTGCATCACCATCTTATCTTACCATCCTGCCCTGATGAAGCTGTTAGCATCTTGCCACCATGTTTCCCTACTTTTACAGTCTTGCCCTACTGAAATTTAGCCATGGTCAACCGCCCAGTTTAGCCATAGGTAAGGTCTTCAATACTCTCATCACTTGGCTCCATGGATGGGTATTCATAGCCCTGTAAGTGTGCCAAAGTGACCCTGTATAGCCTTCTCTCTGTAAGGAGTTCTTACCTGGCGTCCCAAGATGGCGGAGTCCAAGATGGTGGCGTTCTCCGTGTGCTTCCTTCTGGTCGCAGTTCTGTGACATCACGCCAGTGTCAGAATATCCGCCAGCATCGGATTGGTCGCCGGCGCCTAAGCGCCAGCGTCAGAATAGACGCCAGCGTCAAAACACCTGCGTGAAGACGCCTGCGTGAAGACACCAGCGTTGTGACGCCACTGCGTCTGTTTTGGCGCCAAAGGAGGCCTATAAAAGATGCTGAAGCACTGCAGACTGTGCCCTACTATAGGTTCTTCCTCGTGAGTTCCTGGGTGCGCTTCCTGTGATTATCATTCCTGATCCTGTTTATTGACCTTTGCCTGATTTCGTATTCTGAACCTTTGCTGCCTGAACCGACCTTATTGCCCGGACTTCGACCACTCTCTTTCTGTACCCTTGCCTGTACCTCGAACTATTGGACTGTGCTTCCTCCTTGGTCCGCTACTCCTGGCTGAGCCTTTGGGCCCCTTACACTCTCTTGCCTAAATAGATAGCTCAGCTCTCATAAATATTAATGGTAGAAGAATTCCCTTCAAATAGGAGAATACAATCTCCTCAATAAGGCCTTGGTTTGTTAATGAAATGCTGGGTGAACAGATACTTTTGGGAATAAAGTATATATGAAAACAATATAAAGTATATATAAAAACAATGTTGATTGTCCATTGGCCGCCCAGAGGTAGAAGGAAGGGCTAATAAGCCTGCATTTTCATTCAAGCTGCTCATGATGTTTTGCACCCCCTCAAGGCCGGCCAAATCCATATAACTATTAAAACCACTCACAATATAGAAGAATTGTTTATGCAGCAGTTACATCTCTTAATAGGGGCCATATGTGTGAAATCATAGAGTAAAACCAGTTTACAACTACTAGAACTGACTTGCCAAAGCAATTTAAGAATTCCTGGGTATTCGTTCCTTTTCTTACATCCATAGTCTGCCTATAATAATGAGTTCAAATGAAATGTTAGGAGGGAGCAGAAGGGGTCATTTGGGGAGAACTGTCATCTCCAGCAGCTGTCAATGGCTAAAGCCTCATGGATATAACTAGTTTGGTAGTTTGCTGGGTGGGTTACCATGAGCTGTCATGTATCACATACTCGCTCCATCCTTTTATCTCCTCTCTGGGAATATACAACACAAACAAGATTCCAAGTGCTCTAGAGATTTACACACACTGCTTTTTGCAAAGGCAGCAATGTGTTATTAAAGGGCAACTTCTTTTAGTGCCAAAGGGTCTACTTACTTTATTGAGCACCTTCAACCTAACACATCACAGATCCATCCTTCAGTGCTGTAAGGGCAAAGTTATTTCTAAACATAAATCCTTTCTGCATTGCTGTTTCTAACTCTTGAAACGATGTAGCAGAAACCAGCTCTTGTTTAGTCATGACTCCATTTCTGGCAATATATAAAGGAATTCACCGGCACGCAAGAAGTGCTTTAGTAGTTTTATTAATGCAATGTGCAGCGTTTCGGGGAGTTTCATTAATAAAACTGCAAGGGCTTGCCCTCCTAAAGCATGTCTTGTGTGCCCTTGAATTATTTTATATCCTGCAAGTGAGGAGGCCGATTCCTCTATCACTGAGCACCATGAGAAGAAATTGAGGGTGTGTAAGGTGTGCAGTTATTTCTAGCCTTGTTTGGATCCATTTCTGACAATACCTTGCATGCTTCTTAGCAGGTCTCTATCTCAAAAGGTTTGATTATGCTCAGATTCCAAATTCTGCCACATACCAGGCCTTCTCATGGGGAGGTACTTCTCCCTCTCTTCTACCTTTCCATCGGGATGGACGGGTAGAAGGAAGCAGAGAAGAACTACTGCCCTCTACTTCTCAATACATTAGTGGAACAATTTCCATCAAAATCCCTTTTCTAACAACTTTTGGTCCCATAACTTCAAATTAAGATGTCCCCTGCTGGCCTGATGTGCTGTGTTAATTTGTAAAGCTTTTGAGCATTCTAACTATACCTAGTGCTCTGGGGTCCCTCAGAACCCAGGACAGCCACTCCTGTTTGAAACTCCTGCCAAGATAGAGCAACATCAACACTAACCTGTGCCTGACCCATGGATGTGGGGGACATTACACTCAGGATAATTACTTTTCAAGAAAAGATTAGTGCCTGCCTGTGTTTTATTTATGCTGGAGAGAGAAAGAGAGAGAGCTTAGAGGGGATAGAGGTAGAGAATGGGTTCATACAGGGCTGAGTTAATCCGTTGCCTCTTATGAAGAGTCAAGAGCTACTGTAGATTTGCTAATGTAACTGCATTAAGGGAACTGCAAATGGTCTTGGATCTGCATTACTCAGTTTGGTACCGGTGGGCTCAACTTCTCAGTGTGTGGGTGGGGCATCAGCCGAGGTAGACAGGGTGAGATTGGGGCAGCGGGACACTGGGAAAAACCCGGTGGGGCTTGGCCCTCGTGGGCCCTTCTGGCCCAGATCCACTCCCCCTGTCTGCCTGAAACTATGAGCTCCCTGAAAAATAGAAGAGGGACAAAAAGTTGTTTTTTTTACCACGCCCATTTTATGGCCACACCCCCTAAATACCACATCTATGTTACAAAATTTGCAGGTTATGAAACATTTGACCACATTTCTTGGGGTTTTAGGGCCATGTTTTATGTGTCATTACAGTTTTGCTAATGAAGGGCAATTGCCCTTTAAGCTGCAAGTCACAGTTTCCCCAAGAGACCTGTTTATCTTAAATAATTACAATTGTATCTTTGCTTATCTTAAATAGTTACAAATGTATCTAAGTGCCGGAGGCATGTATTCTGGGCTCTCTGCGCAAAAAAGAAAGCTTCCTGTTCAGTTAAGTTTTAAAAACATTGTATGTTTTTCTGGCGTCAGTGCAGGAGATCAAAGAGAAACTCGGGACATTTCAGTAACAATCCAAGACTGTTGGCTGAGCTGTCAAAATCAGGACTGTCCTGTGAAAAACAGTTGGGAGGTATGTTTCCCAGTCCCGTTCAATAGAAAAAGCAGATACATGCTGGCGTGGGGGGGGGGGAGTTTGTAGCTGACACTGGGTGCCGAGTTGGCAGGAGGTTCGGGGGCCCAGGGAGGTATGTGGGCCCCTGATGCAGCAGCCGCGGTTGGCTCTGACAACCAGTCTGACACTGGATTTAGAAGTGAAAGTGCCACAGGCTCTTCTCACTACCAGTCAGGTCTTCAAACAAACTGGTTAGTCTGTAGTGATGGACGAATATATTTGCGGTGAATTTCCCCCGTTTCGCTGCCGTCTAACAGATTCGCGAATCTCCCGTGAAAAATTTGCCGGCAAATCAATATCCGATTTTCACGATTTTTCACGAAAAATGTCCAATTTTCAAAAAATTTTCGGAAAATGTTCGGAAAATGGAAAATGTTCCAAAAAATGTTCCATAAAAATATTTCAATTTCATGATTTTTTTCGTGACACTTTCCTGATTTCAAGATTTTGCCGCAAATTTTTCGGAAGAAATTCGCCCATCACTATTAGTCTGTACTTGCCATCATGTGGGTAGTTTGAACCATATCTGACTATTCAGCCCACAGCTTATGCTTGAAGTAAATTAAACTGTTAACAAAGCACAGGACCGGATTTGTGGGAAGATTGGGCCTAGGAATAGAGGATTTTAGGGGCAGGACAGCAAAATATTTCTGGGAGGGATTTGGCCATTATAGATGAACATAAGACTTGCCAAGGGCCTCTGCAACAAAAGGGCCTTTACGTTTCTCTCTCTCTGCTTGTGGGTGTAGAAAAATACTCAATATGGCAGCTAGCAGACGTTCATTCTTACAGATGCCAGGGATCTTTCCAGGGATCTCATTTAGTTCCTGATTGTCTTCTTTAGTCTTATATAATCAGCATTTCTGCTCTGGGAACTGTGGCGTATGAAAAGTTTGGAGGCAGCCATGTTGGTCTGAAGCCAAAGGGGGCAGTTGAAGGGAGCACCATGCCTGGATTCTGTGTATGTTCCTTGGATCTGGGCTAACTAATCTCACGACTGACTGTGCCAAAGGTTTCTGCTATCTATTTCCAGACATGGAGTAGGTAGGACATTATAGTGCAGATCAGGTAGCATCCTGGATCAGGAAAGAAGAGGTTTTCTTGACTTCCTCATGACTTTTTAATAGGCTCTGCCGAAATCATAAGGATAACTGTCAGTGGCAGTGACACGGATGTTGACCTTATCAACTTGCACCTTATCCGATCTTATCTGATTTCTCTTGAGGAAAGCTGTTTTTTTTCCTCCCAACTGGGTAACCTCTGTGAGTCTTTTGGAGGGGAGTCAAGGACATGTTTTACTATATGGACAAAGGAATGTTGCTTATCTGGGAGCTTGGCATAAACTGTATCACTCATGTATTATATACGGGATAATATACCCCCTACTGTGAACTATAAGGATATTAGAAGTCACTGAGAGGTTCTTTGGCTGCAGGCTGAGTTATACAGGGAACTCTGAGTATCCCTCATGTATTATAAGGGATAATGTACCCCCTACTGTAAATGATAAGGATATTAGAAGTCACTGAGGGGTTGTTCTGTGACCATATAAAGGCACAAGGCTGCAGGCTGAGTTATACAGGGAACTCTGAGTATCGCTCATGTATTATAAGGGATAATGTACCCCCTACTGTAAATGATAAGGATATTAGAAGTCACTGAGGGGTTCTGTGACCATATAAAGGCACAAGGCTGCAGGCTGACTTACACAGGGAACTCAGAGTATCACTCATGTATTATAAGGGATAATGTACCCCCTACTGTAAATGATAAGGATATTAGAAGTCACTGAGGGGTTGTTCTGTGACCATATAAAGGCACAAGGCTGCAGGCTGAGTTATACAGGGAACTCTGAGTATCGCTCATGTATTATAAGGGATAATGTACCCCCTACTGTAAATGATAAGGATATTAGAAGTCACTGAGGGGTTCTGTGACCATATAAAGGCACAAGGCTGCAGGCTGACTTACACAGGGAACTCAGAGTATCACTCATGTATTATAAGGGATAATGTACCCCTACTGTAAATGATAAGGATATTAGAAGTCACTAAGGGGTTTTGTGACCATATAAAGGCTCAAGTCTGCAGGCTGAGTTATACAGGGAACTCTGAATATCACTCATGTATTATAAGAGATAATGTACCCCCTACTGTAAATGATAAGGATATTAGAAGTCACTGAGGGACTCTGTGACCATATAAAGACACAAGGCTGCAGGCTGAGTTATACAGGGGATTCTGAGTATCACTCATGTATTATAAGGGATAATGTACCCCCTACTGTAAATTATATGGATATTAGAAGTCACTGAGAGATTCTGTGACCATATAAAGGCACAAGGCTGCAGGCTGAGTTATACAGGGAACTCTGAGTATCACTCATGTATTATAAGGGATAATGTACCCCCTACTGTAAATAATAAGGATATTAGAAGTCACTGAGGGGTTGTTCTGTGACCATATAAAGGCACAAGGCTGCAGGCTGAGTTATACAGGGAACTCTAAGTATCACTCATGTATTATAAGGGATAATGTACCCCCTACTTTAAATATTAAAGATATTCAAAGTCACTGAGGGGTTCTGTGACCATAGGCTTAAAATCCAGTAGCAATGTAAACAGTGGGGGGCACATTCACTTAGTTTGAGTGAAGGAATAGAATAAAAAAAACTTTGAATTTCGAATGTTTTTTTTGGCGACTTCGACCATCGAATTGGCTACTTCGACCTTTGATTACGACTTCGACTTCAAAACGAACGATTTGAACTAAAAATTGTTCGAATATTCGACCATTCGATAGTCGAAGTACTGTCTCTTTAAAAAAAACTCCGACCCCCTACTTCGCCACCTAAAACCTACCGAGGTGCAATGTTAGCCTATGGGGAAGGCCCCCATATGCTTTCTAACAATTTTTGGTTGAAGGAAAATCGTTCGATCGATAGTTCGATTGAACTATTTGCGGTAAATCCTTTGACTTCGATATTCGAAGTCGAAGGATTTACATTTGGCAGTCGAATATCGAGGGTTAATTAACCCTCGATATTCGACCATATGTAAATCTGCCCCTGGGTGTCAGACTGAATCATGGACCACTCTTGTCTGAATGATGCGTTATACAAATAGCGAGAATCACTGCCATAAAGCAGGGCTCATTGCTTTGTAAGAAGAAGGAAGCAGTAAACATAAAAGTGACTGCAACTACTTAACCCAACTGCTTCATGATAATGGCAATTTCCCTTGCCTAAGTAATGGGTAAGCAGAGCTGGGTTTTTTTTAATGGTGTGGGGCTCAACAGGGGGGGACTGGTGTAGAACCCCATAAACTAGGGCCCCAAACAAGTGAGAAGTTACAAGTAAGGATTACCAGGGAGAGATGTCTACAGTCAGTTCAACCACAACCCCCGTGGCTTGTAAAGTGGTTTAGTCAGTTCTGCTGGAGATATTAAACATGGAGTCTGTACAGGCGGAGCTGCCACTAGAGATTTGGCTTCAGCAGTCGCTCCAGGCACTTAATGACATAACTCATCATCATTTGTTCCATAGACAGACACAGACAAGGTGAGAGGGGACTATACTGTACAGAGAGAGAAGTGGATACGTAACAACCTTGTCTTTGTGCAAGTCACATGAAATAATGTAGCAGAAGCCGACTATTAAGAGAACCCTGAAGAAGCGTGCAAGCAATTGCAGGAGTCGGAGTCTTAGCTGGAGGAGAGCTGGCTTTTCCTACATTATTGCAAGAGTCAGATCTAGCAGTGAATGCAGAGAATAAGAAGGGACACATACTGCTTTCAATAGCAATTACATTTACCCCTAACTTTATGTGAAATTAATTTATAATGGACAGTAGCTCACAAAGACACACACACACATATATATATATTTACATATAGATTCTAGTAAAGGGGCTACTTTCTTATATTAGGGGTGTAGAGCTGCCATGCTGATTACCTCACGGGTTCAGCCTTACCAGAGACAGATGCCCTGGAGCCTGGCGGCTTTGTGTATCCCCTTGTTGCCGTGTAGCTGCTGACATGGCTTAGAGATGGATAAAGAAAAACAAATTTGACAAGTCCTTCAGTTCCCGCGGTCACCATTGGTAGGAATGCAGTGGGTAGTATCACATGACCTGCCCTCTTTGGTACAAGCCCAGTCCTTTGCCTCCTCTTCCTCACTTGATGCACTTGCTGCGCTGATGTGGCCAGGAGTTGGGAAGATGCCTTCTGTCTCTGTGTTCTGCAAAGGGGCCGTGCTGATCAGCAGGTGAGAGGCTCACACAGACTCATGGGTAAATAGGTCAGTGAGGGGGGTTCCTTTGGGATTTACCAGGGAGTGAGAGGGCAAGGGGGCAGCCAGTGCCACATCTGTTACAGCTTTTTCTCCTGCTCACAGATTATACCCTTTGGCTTGAACCGCTCCTTTTTAGCATTCTATACCATTTTTGGGGTGATTTTGTTGGATTTGGAGACTTACAGTTTCTTATTAATTGTATAGTCACATACCATTGCCTAAAGGTTAAATAAACCATCCATGGCAATGCCGCTAAATATAACTGAACTACAGCTCCCAGCATACTCCCTTATGTTAAAACATGCTTGGAACATCCATAGCAGTGTTTCTCCATCTACAGGTTTTTGGACTACAGCTCCCAGCATGCATCATTATAGTAGCAATGGATGGAGGATGCTGAAGATTATAACCTTCTATAGCAGGGTTGCTTTACCCAAATGTTGCTGAATTACAGCTCCCAAATACTCTATTATGTCAACAAGAGATAAAGCATGCTGGTACATTATCCATCTATAGCAGCATTGCTCTTCCCAACTGACATTGCACTACAACTCCCAGCATTCTCCTTCATATAAACAACAGTTAGGGCATGATGCAAGTTCTAGAGCAGCAAACATAGAAACGGATTCCTAAAGCAATCCATTACTAATCTTTTCAGGGCCAAAATTAATGCAACAAGACCCTCCAATGAGAATCAAGCCTGCTCTACTTATACCCCACCCTCGTTTCTTGGTTTCGTATGATCAGCGCAGAAACAGTGTAGAAGTTACAAAGCTCCGGTGTAGTGGTTACATGTGAATTAGCGCCATGCACAGAGATCCCAGAAATAATCCGAAACAAAGAGCTAATCTGATGGTTTATAAAGGTGTGCAGATTAATGGCAGATTTACGCCCGCAATTGTGCTGTTATTACCGCATGACCCGGCGCGACCCATCGAAGCCAGTGGGACCGCGGTGACTTTGTTGTAAATTCTTTTTTTATAAATATATAATACACAAGAGCCATGAATATCCTGTTCATTATATCCTTATAAACGTTGCTTACTGATGTCATCAGTTAGAATCGGAACTTAGTGATGTCATTTTTGTTGCATGACTCACTCAAACTTGTGTATTAGAATGCAAAAAAATTACCCTCCGTTGCAAATGTGAGGATATAATACACAAAAGCTATGAATATCTCGTAAATGATATCCTTATAAACGGTGAGTTCTGATGTCATCGGTTATAAATGGTGAGTTCTGATGTCGTTTCTGTCACATGACTCACTGAAACGTGTGTATTATAATAAATAAAGTATCCCCACTTGCAAAATATGAGGCTATTAAAAGCTACCTCGGAGTTCCATGACCTGTATAAAAAAACTTGGTCTTCGGCCTCGTCATTTTATATAGTCATGAAACTCCTCGGTGACTTATAATATCCTTATATATTACAATAGGGGGTACTTTATTCACTATATTAGAAATCACCTCAGAGTTACATGATTTTATATGGTCATGAAACTCCTCTGTGACTTATAATATCCTTATATTTTACAATAGGGGTTACTTTGTTCACTATATATATTAGGGATGCATCGAATCCACTATTTTGGATTCAGCCAAACCCCCGAATCCTTCACGAAAGATTTGGCCGAATACCGAACCGAATCCGAACCCTAATTTGCATATGCAAATTAGTGGTGGGAAGGGGAAAACATTTTTTACTTCCTTGTTTTCTGACAAAAAGTCACGCTATTTCCCTCCCCACCCCTAATTTGCATATGCAAATTAGGATTCGGATTCGGTTCGGCTGGGGAGAAGTATTCGGTCGAATCCGAATCCTGCTGAAAAAGGCTGAATCCCGAACCGAATGGATTCGGTGCATCCCTAATATATATATATATATATATATATATATATATATATATATATATATATATAAGCTTTTCTAAATGGACATTATTTTAAACAGATGTTTCTGGACAAAATTCTCGCATTAGTAATTAAACTCAGCATACCTACTTGTGTTATGTAAGGATAATTTACCCTTTGAAACAAGAGATGTTATTATTTTATTTGTTAGGATAAATCACTCTGGAGAACCATTATTTTATTTGTCATTTTCCATCAGAGAAAATAATTATGTTCCTGACATCAATGGGAATTGCTTATTAATCTCCCCAAGCTGTTTCATGTTATGGAAGGCTGCACAATCCATTTATAGGGTATGAGGCGGGGGATAGAAAGGAGAAATATAAAAGCTTCACACAGAAGCTGGAAATGCATGAACCATATACACAGGGACACCCACACCTGCCATACAGAGTGGCACCATGTTATATGCACTGGGATAGCTGCTATGGTACTATGTTATATACACAGGGATACCCGCTAGCACTATGTTGTATGTACATGGTTGCCTGATATAATCAGTAGCTTTATGTTATATGCTGGAGGCATTTACAGATTATGCTTCTCCTTTTTGCCTTCTGCGGATCTGCCATGAAAAACTATGTAAAGGGAAAGTTAAGCACCTGGCAATATTGTTTCAGGGAAAAAGTGGCGGTAACGGTGGGGCAGTGTGAATAGTTAGTCATATGTTGTCAGGGAATGGGGCTGTAAATTTGAGATTGCGTATATAGCAAGGCAAGATGGTACCAAGGAATAATGTTGCAATTGAGGGATACAGTGTGTACAGCAGTGATCCCCAACCAGTAGCTCGTGAGCAACATGGTGCTCTCCAACATCTTGGATGTTGCTCCCAGTTGCTTCAAAGCAGGTGCTTATTTTTGAATTCCAGGCTTGGGGGAAACTTTTGGTTGCATAAAAAACTGTTGTATTGACAAATAGAGCTTTCTGTCAGTCCACATAGGGACTATCAAATAGCCGATCACAGCCCTTCGTTGGCATCCTCAGGAACTATTTTCATGCTTATGTTGCTCCCCAACCCTTCTTACATTTGAATGTGGCTCATGGGTGAAAAAGGTTGGGGATCCCTGGTGTACAGTATGGCCATATACAGGGTCCGACTGAGATGTGCGAGGCCCGCTGGGCTGCTACCTCAGAGGCACCACTCCATTTCTGGGGTCTTCACCACCCACTCTCTTACCGTCAAACCCATCCCCTCCCAGGTGCGCACCTCATACTTATTCGGGGGAGGGCAGCAGGGGAACGACGGTTGACTAAGTGCCGGAGGGTACGAAACGCGCAAGGTGGGCCATGTGGGGTCAGTATGTACCGAAAACATTTTAATTTGATTACCAATAAATGACTTGTTTTTACTTTTAAGAAGCCTTGGGACATATATATTTTTGATATAATTTGTGCATTGTGATTGCCTTGGAACTGGGGCAGGTCCCTCTGGGATCTTCGGAAATCAGCCATATGGACTCCAGATCTGCAAATAACAGGTGGGAATCGGGTCTGGGTTAGGGGGGCCCATGAGTCCAGTCCAACCTGGGCAAGATGTTGCAAGATGAGAGTCTGTAACTGTGGGATAGTGGGTCTGATTTATGAAGTGCAGGGCAGGGTGCAAAATGACATTTTTTTACTTGCACTTGGCAGCTTGCCCAGAAGTAAGTGTCCCTACGCACAGCTCCAGAATGGAGAGCAAAGAGCTGCACATATCTCATGAATACAGTGCTGCCTGCATTTGGCAGTGGAGTGGGCTGGGGTTGGCACATGGGCATACCCTTTGGACACCCCAAAACTTCTATTGACTATTGAAATAATGTGGCAGAAACTCCCAGTTTCAATAATGCCTTGCATGTTCTGTGATTAACAGACCAGTAAAGATAATTAATTGAATTAGTGACCGGTAAGTAACTGCGGTTTATTTTTTTTGTTGCAGGACACTAATGGGCCCATATGGGATGGACCGCACTGTGTACTGCATGGAGTTCAATGACTGTGCCAATGGATTGGGTGAAGTATTAGCAATTTATTGTAATTAATTGGATACAGATTGATATCAAACAATGAGCTTGATGCTTCATATATGAACATGACTGGAGCCCTCATTGACCCAACAATCAGGCCTGGATTTGTGGAAAGTCCACCAAGGCCCAGGCCTAGGGCAGAAGGATTTTAGGGGACGGCTTGCTGCCCAACCACATCCACGTTGGTTCAGAAATACTGGGGATGCGCAGGAGATGCGATCATTTTTTAAATTTCCCATGCGCCAATCCTCATTTCTCCAGTCCCAATGAAAATTTGTACAAATAAAAGGGAGGGCAGTGGGGAGTCTGCTATGTAAATCCGTCCCTGCCAACAATGCTCCTGCCCCAGCACCATTTGTCATTCTCTGCATTAAAAATAAAAGCAAGATTACTACCTGGTAGTGCTAGATAGGTACCTAATCTATAGGGACAAGGGGGAGGTGTTGGAAGGGTTACTGCCTGCTCTGATTTTATTTCCCTGCCAGAAATAGGGATTGGTAGCTATAGATAAGGTAGGTGCCTAATATGTAGGGATAGAGACAAGGGGAAAGTGTTGGGTTGCTGCCTGTTCTACCACCAACATCACTAAAAGTAGATCTCACATTAGTAAAGTATGGGCACTCCTGGGTTAAACTCAAAGTGTTGGAAGGATTACTGACTGCTCTGCTTTCATCTCCCATACAGAAATAGGTATTGGTAGCACTAGACAGGTAACTAATATATTTATGGTCAGAGACAAGGGGAAAGTGTTGGAAGGGTTGCTGCCTGCTCTGCCTTCATCTCCCATATAGAAATAAGTATAGGTCACTGCCTAAAAGCAACCAATCAGCAGGCAGAAATGACTGGGCAGTGGCTTGAAAACACTCTTCTATCAGGAAATATAACCTGTAGCAATTCAGAGCATCAGGACATTGGTTTAGATATACAGCATATCTCATAACGTATTAAAAGATCTCACCAAAGATCTCACTCAGAAGAGATTTAGAGTATGTATCTAATGGCACGCCAACTTGCCACAGAGTGTACGCTCCATGTGCCAATGCCCTAAAGCCCGTGTTCCACTGATGCTGTTATCAGCTGGCCCGGGGGAAGGGCTTTATGTCTTATACATTAATTTAATCCTCCTAATGCTGATTGATTTATAGCTCTCCCCCTCTGCACAGACCGGTATTATTCTAAGGAGTCACAGTACAGACTGTTCCTGCTGATCTTTAATAAACAAATAGGATTAGCCGTCCCATTCCTCCAATTGTCCTATGTACTCTCACGGCAGCACTATACATAAACAGGCACAGCTAGATGTCAATAACAGCCTCCTACCAGGGCATACCTCTCAACTGTCCCGTTTTTAGAGGGACAGTCCCTCTTTTGACAGCTCAACCCGCAGTCCCTCATTTGTACTGGAAAGTCCCGGTTTTCTTTGCACTGAACAGCCAGAAAAAGAAACAATGTTTCTAACTTAATTGGCTTTTGGCAGAGAGCCCAGAACAGCCACAGCTGCAGATAAGATACTTTTGTAACCATTTCTAGATCAGCAGATAAGTAATTGTAACGATATAAGATAACAGGTCCCTTGGGAAAAGTTAGACTCACAGCTTAAAGGGCAATTCACCATTATTAGCAAAACCACACTTTCATAACCTGCCAAATTTTGGAAAATAAGCATAGTAATTAGGGGGTGTGGCCACAAAATGGGTGTGGTCAAAAATGTGCCGCACTACTCACGCCAACTTTTTTGTCCCTCTTTGTATTTTCTGTTGGGAGGTATGCCAGGGTCAGACTGGGCCGGCGGGACACCGGTAAAAAAACAGAAGGGCCCTGGCCGGTTCAGACCTGCACAATGCCTTCTTTGCTGCCTCTGACATACATTTGGCGATGTAGCCTAATATTTATGTGTGTGTGAGCTCAGTGCCTGTGTAGGGAACAATGCAGGTTCTTACTAAACAGGAAGTAGTATAGGAGCAAAAGCTAAAGCTCTGTCCATTCATTGGCTAGCATGTGTGCGTGCCCTCGGTTTGTGTGTGAGCACAGTGCCTGATAGAAGTCTAGATTGGGCTGATATAATCATTTGGCCCCATACATGGACAATAAACAGCCAACTAAGGGGCATGTTTACTAACATTGGAGATAAATATCTGGAGAGATTTCTGGAGATGTTGCCCATAGCAACCAATCAGATCTTTGCTTTTGTTTTCTAAGAGGTGCCATACACTGAGAGATCCGCTCGTTTGGCGATGTCGTCAAACGAGCGGATCTCCCTCCGATATGCCCACCTTGAGGTGGGCAATATCGGGCAGATCCGATCGTGGGCCCTAGGGCCCAACGATCGGATCCTAACGAGGCCTTAACAGGCGGTCGGATCGCGGGACCGCATCAACGAATAGATGCGGCCGCGATCCGACGGGATTTTCTGTCCCATCCGATCGAGATCTGGCCGACTTTCGGCCAGATCTCGATCGGTGAAGCCCGTTGGGGGGCCCCATACACGGGCCAATAAGCTGCCGACACAGTCTGTCGGCAGCTTTTATCGGCCCGTGTATGGCCACCTTAACTTGGCTGTGGCTGTTTAAATCTAATTGCTGATTGGTTGCCATGGACAACATCTCCAGAAATCTCTCCAGATATTTATCTCCAATGTTAGTAAACATGCCCCTAAGTCTGGATATAAGGATGGACTGCCTGAGAAATCATGGGACCTCATACTACTAAGTTAGCAGGGTACCACACCTAATGGGCCTGGATCCTTCTACCAACCTATCGCTGTGGCCTTCTGAGTAAACAAATCACAATGGGACCCAACTAAATGATCTGTCTATGACCCTGATCCACACCAATGACACCCCTTAAGGCCCCCATACACGGGCCGATAAAAGCTGCCGACAGACCAAGTCAGCATCTTATTGGCCCGTGTGTGGGGCCATCCGACGGGCATCCCTGATCTCGGTCAGGCAGGTTAAAAAACCCCGTTGGATCGTGGCCACATCTTTTTGTTGATGCGATCCTGTGATCTGACCACCCGTTTGGCCTCCGTTCTGATCCGATCGTTGGGCCCTAGGACCCACGATTGGATCAGCTCAATATCGCCCACTTCAATGTGGGCACATTGGGGAGAGATCCACTGGTTTGGCAACATCGCCAAGCGAGCGGATCTCCCTGTGTATGGCCATTACACCACAAAAGTGCACAATCTATCCAAACTCCACCCATTCCCCACAAGCCATGTCCTTTTTTCAGCCAGCAAATCAGAGCTTTGTGTTTCTCACAAGTGATGTTGTTCTTGCATAAGGACCATAGCCTACAAGCGAAGGCCAGGCAACAAAGGGTTAAGAAAATTAAGCTCCAGGCAGGGAGAGTTCAGGGACAAGGCAGCGTTGGACTGTGGGCCCACTGGGCATGCAGTATCGGTGGCCCCCACACCATCCCCCGGGTCCCCCAGACGCAGAGCCCCCTCATCCCAGCCGCAACCCGTACCTCCCCTAGGGAAGTAAGCAGTGTCAATGAAGGGAGCGAGTCTGAGCCAGAGGGGCCCAAAAGAGCTGGGGCCAACAGGTTTTTTCCCAGTGTCCCACCAGCCCAGTCCAATCCAGTAACGGGATGAAATCACAATTTATTCTAATTTAACAATTTAATAAAAACAGAACAGCCACTCGCTAGTCACTACTATGGCCGCCAGCATGGCAAGGTTGAAACACCAAAGCCTTACGCTATTCAGTAATCACCCACGTCCAGTAATCAGACAGAATTTGAGTCTGTCAGGCCCCGTGGATGAAAGGATTTGCTGAATGGTTGTGGAAATATGAAGCCATTACTGCAATTACACCAGCGCTACTAACACACGCCCACGGGTGAGGTGGAAAATAGGATCAGAGACTATAAATCTATATTAAAACCCATTATATAAAAACAACCTAGAAAGGCTAAAAAAAGAAATTGGTTCCCGGGGGGGAATTTCATATTTTACATAATCACTTAATCTGATGGGAAGTGCACAGTGGAGATGTTATAGATCAAATAGTATTAAGGGAAATAAAATAAACGTAATCCGTGAGTCCAAGACACAGAGCAAAACGATATATCAGCTGCCCCTCCCACAATCCTCAGCTGTGTTGACTTATACACACTCTGGGGGTTATTTAGTAAACCTCAAATTTTTTTCTGGTTGGGCTTTTTAGGGTAAAAAAAAAAACTCAAATTTTTTGAGATTTATTATACTTGAATGCTGCTAAAAGTCCGATTTGGAAAATCCGCCATCTCAGACCTATCGGGGTCCTGTATAAATCAATGGGAGAAGCACCTATCCCAATTTGAAGTTATCGCGGTCTGTGCTGGGTTTAGCCCAAAAAATCCAACCTTTTCAGGGTTTTTGGCCAAAAAAATAAAGCCTGAAACATTTGTACGACTCGGGTTCTTACACAATCCGATTAAATCAAGTTTTTTTTTATTAATAAATAAGTTTAAATCGGGCATGGGAGTTTGGTCAATCTATTTTTATTGATATTATGAAATAAATGTGGATTTAAGTAAATAATCCCCTCTAAGTAGCACTCAGATAATGTACCCCCTACTGTAAATGATAAGGATATTAGAAGTCACTGAGGGGTTCTGTGACCATATAAAGGCACAAGGCTGAGTTATACAGGGAACTCTGAGTATCACTCATGCATTATAAGGGATAATGTACCCCCTACTGTAAATGATAAGGATATTAGAAGTCACTGAGGGGTTCTGTGACCATATAAAGGCACGAGGCTGCAGGCTGAGTTATACAGGGAACTCTGAGTATCACTCATGTATTATAAGGGATAATGTACCCCCTACTGTAAATGATAAGGATATTAGAAGTCACTGAGGGGTTCTGTGACCATATAAAGGCACAAGGCTACAGGCTGAGTTATACAGGAAACTCTGAGCATCACTCACGTATTATAAGGGATAATGTACCCCCTACTGAAAATGATAAGGATATTAGAAGTCACTGAGGGGTTCTGTGACCATATAAAGGCACAGGGCTGCAGGCTGAGTTATACAGGGAACTCTGAGTATCACTCATGTATTATAAGGGATAATGTACCCCCTACTGTAAGTGATAAGGATATTAGAAGTCACTGAGGGGTTCTGTGACCATATAAAGGCACAAGGCTGCAGGCTGAGTTATACAGGGAACTCTGAGTATCACTCATGTATCATAAGGGATAATGTACCCCCTACTGTAAATGATAAGGATATTAGAAGTCACTGAGGGGTTCGGTGACCATATAAATGCACAAGGCTGCAGGCTGAGTTATACAGGGAACTCTGAGTATCACTCATGTATTATAAGGGATAATGTACCCCCTACTGTAAATGATAAGGATATTAGAAGTCACTGAGGGGTTGTTCTGTGACCATATAAAGGCACAAGGCTGCAGACTGAGTTATACAGGGAACGCTGAGTATCACTCATGTATCATAAGGGATAATGTACCTCCTACTGTAAACTATATGGAAATTAGAAGTCATATAAAGGCACAAGGTTTCATGCCAGGTTGTTTGATATCAGGGAACAGTTGGTAGATTTGTCTTTTTATAATACACAAGTTTCAGTGAGTCAAAGGGGCAGCAACTATTTATAATTTGATGGATTCAACATGCTCTATTTTGGCCATATTTTGCAGGCTATTCATGGCTCTTGTGTGTTGTACATGTAAATGTTAAATGGATTTTCTTGTTTCAGGGATTAAAGTAATTGGAGGGGTACGTGAGATCAGTGGAGAGGAATATGGGGTGTACGTCAAACGAATTCTCCCTGGTGGAATAGCATATTCTGATGGTGAGTGATACTTCCTGCTTAAATCAGTCAGTTCTCCTTCCCATGACACTCATATCAAAGACGAATAAGTATTTATCATATGGATATACTTATTTTAGGACGGCTACAGTCTGGAGATCAGATCCTTGAAGTCAATGGAGACAGTTTGCTAGGAGTATCCAGTGAGGGGTAAGTAACAGCATGTTCAGGGACAGAGATGTGATGTATCTACTTAGGGGTAGATTTATCAAAGGTCGAGGTGAATTTTCGAATTCACAAAATTCGAATTTTTGAGCTAATTTTTATGTACTTTGACTTGGGAATAGCCCAAATCAAAAAATTGAAATATCGAAACTTGTACAATACATGTACAATTTCGACCAACCATTCGCCATCTAAAACCTGCCGAATTGCTGTTTCAGCCTATGGGGGACCTCCTAGAACCCATCTGGAGTCAATTGGTGGACTTTGAAAAATCAAAGATGTTTTTTTTTGGAAAAACTTTGAATCAAATTCGATCAAATGCATTATTAATTCAATTCATACGATTCGAATTCAGCCGAATACGGACCTATTTACTCGAATACAGACCTATTCGGCCAAAAAATAATAATTTTGATTTCGGTTGGTCTTTTTGAATTCGAATTTCGAAGTTTTTTAAATGCGAAATTCAACCCTTGTTAGATATGCCCCTACTTACTGTATGGAGTTCTTATTAGAGCTCAGGGCCTACATGGGCATTCAGATAGTCATTGTCCTTTTAGAGAACAAAATGCCAGTGCCAGCTGATCAGAATGGGTACCACTCCGGAATAGGTAAGGCAGCCTGGCAGCCTTCATGTGTTTCCATAGAATACAAAATTCCCATTCAAATGAATATTCGTATGGGGTAATGTAATATAGGTCACTAACGGAAACATTGTTTGCAACGCGAATAAATGTTCGCATTGAGAACAATTTTGCGTTTTGAGAACCCTTTACCCTTCACATGAGTAGGATAGCAATTGTGAATTTTATAGTTTGCGATAGTGTGACGTGTATATAATAAAACTGCTTACCGAAAAAGTTATTATGCTTGTTCCCAAAGTTTACGCCACTTTCAAGAATGTCTTAAAAGTTCGCGATTAAGACTTAATGGTAAATGCCAATATCCATGGGTGAAGGAACACAAACTCATTCCAAGGTTTTAGCCAAGGGCAGTGATTCCCAACCAGTAGCTCGCGAGCAACATGTTGCTCTCCAACCCCTTGGATGTTGCTCTCAGGGTCCTCAAAGGAGGTGCTTATTTTTGAATTCCGAGCTTGATAGCAAGTTTTAATTGCATAAAAACTAAGTATAGTGCCAAGTAAAGCCTCTTGTAGGCTGCCAGTCCACATAGGGGCTACCAAATAGCCAATCACAGCCCTTATTTGGCACCCAAGGGACTTTTTCATGCTTGTGTTGCTCCCAAACTCTTTTTGCATTTGAATGTGGCTCACAGGTAAAAAAGGTTGGGGACCCCTGGCCAAGGGTATCAACATATCTTTCTTTCCTTCCATAGAGCAGTTGACATTTTAAGAATGGCCTCTGCCACCAGCTACATGAGACTACTGATTGCCAGGGATGATGAAGCAAGGTGAGTAGCTCACTTGTTACAGCCCTTGTTTTACCAAGAACATAAAGTCATACAGCTGGACCACCCCCAACGAAAAATATCCAATGAAATATCCAATGCCCTAATCCCTGTTTAGTCCTAGGAAGGGCATAGTGGTCTTAGTTGTTAGACTGGAAGTACTTGGCAAGTCGGGACTGTTCCATCTAAACTAAAACAGGTTTGCTAAAAAGTCCCCAAATAAGTCATAGGGGCCGATTCACTAAATTCGAATGAAGGATTCGAAGTAAAAAAAGTTCGAATTTCGAAGGTTTTTTTGGGCTACTTCGACCATCGAATGGGCTACTTCGACCTTCCACTACGACTTCGAATCGAAGGATTCGTAGTAAAAATCGTTCGACTATTCGACCATTCAATAGTCGAAGTACTGTCTCTTTAAAAAAACTTCGACCCCCTAGTTCGCCATCTAAAAGCTACCAAAGTCAATGTTAGCCTATGGGGAAGGTCCCCATAGGCTTGCCTAAGTTTTTTTGATCGAAGGATATTCCTTTGATCGTTGGATTAAAATCCTTCGAATCGTTCGATTTGAAGGATTTAATCGTTCGATCGAAGGAATCTGCGCTAAATCCTTCGACTTCGATATTCGAAGTCGAAGGATTTCAATTCCTAGTCGAATATCGAGGGTTAATTAACCCTCGATATTCAACCCATAGTGAATCAGCCCCATAATTTTGCCCACATTTAAATGACATACTCACCATATTTGTAAATCAATGAGACCCACAGACATAGAATTTCATTCTAGAATTGCCATTGATATTAAAATTGTTCCATTAGAATCAACGAAAAATAAAATCAATCTAAAATTTTTACAGTAATCCCAACTGTTTTTCATCATTGCAGATGCAAATATATTTTTTCATGCATTTGGCTAAAAAATTATTGCCTATTATTGGCTTTTCACCATGTCCGGAGTGAAATTTTTTTTAATGACATTTAGCTTTAGACTTTAATACATCTTTATAAATATTCACTCAAAGGAGAAAAAACTCAAAATAGCAATTTCAAGTCTTTTAGAAATGTTACCTTAAAAATGTAAAATAGGTTACTTTTCTTTAAAAAAAAAAAAAAAAAAAGTTATTTCTCATGTTTTTGATGTTTCTAATATGACCCGATAATTTCTAAACCGAAATTGTCCAGTTCTGAATGTAATCCCAATAGTTTTATACCATTTCTGTTTCGATTCTATTTCTTTACGCAGTTTGCACAACAAAAATAGAAATTAGAAATTAATTTTGAAAATGTTAAATAAAAAACATGGTTGAACTGTTATAGGGCCCTAAAATGTCATTGTTTTTCATTGTACGATTTTTATAAAATGCTACAGAAATCCCCGATTTTTTATACTATTTCAGTTATAAGTATAAGGGGCAGATTTACTAGGCTCGATTGAAGAATTCGAATGAAAAAAAATTTGAATTTGTAAGTATTTTTTTGGGTACTTCGACCATCGAATGGGTCAAATTCGATCTAATTGGATCGAAACAAATGATTTGAATGATTTGAAGTAAAAATCGTTTGACTATTCGACCATAGGATAGTTAAAGTACTGTCTCTTTAAAAAATACTTTGACTTCATACTTCGCCACTTTAAACCTACGGGCTACAATGTTAGCCTATGGGGACCTTCCCCAGCACTTTTCTAAGCTTTTTTTGATCGAATAAAAATTCTTCGATCGATCACTTAAAATCGTTTGATTCGAGCGATTTTATCGTTCGATCGAACGATTTCTATTCTATCGTCGATCGAACCATTTGCACTAAATCCTTATAATTCGATATTTCAATGGATTTTACTTCGAGGGTCGAATCTGACATTTATTAACCCTCGAAATTCAACCCTTGATAAATCTGCCCCTAAATGTTTCATGCAATGCGTCAAAAAGTTTAAAAAAATTAGGTTGCCATCGGAATTACTAGCTTTGCAATGGGTCTGGAGCAGAGAAAAATTTTATGAAACATTTGATAAACTTCTTTATAAATAACCACCCGAAGGAGGGAAAAATCCAAATAGCAAAAATGCTGGGAAAGTATTTTTTTCCTTTAAGAAAATTGCTTTTAAAAAAATGGAATATAAGTCAGTTTATGACTGGTTCCCAATTCTCTAAATTTTAAGACAAAATTGAAAGGCATGCATTATCTGTTGGGTATAAAGTGGTATAAAGCAGGAACGCCTTGATCCTACAGACTATCCCCCTGGGGAGTAATCGGCTCTACTCCTGCCAAACTGCTGACAGATTTGGAGCACGATCCTAATGGCCCAAAAATATCTCTGGAACTGTTCTTTATTTTTTGTCCCAATGGGGGGATTAGAGAAGTGGATGTACAATGGAAGGGATATGGAGGATTATATTATTCTTTATGCTTTATCATGTTGGTAATTGAGGCTGTGAATGTATAGGACACATACCCTTATAAAATTCTGCTGGTAAATACTTCCCATGCCCCGTTTAGATCACCAGAATCTAGTATTAAGTATGCAGTGTTGTCAAAGGTTAAAGAGGTTGTTCAACTCCAAATGACTGAATGATTGAAATATTCTGAAACTATTTGCAATTGGTCTTCATTTTTTATTGTTGGGTTTTCAGTTATTTAGCTCTCTGTTCAGCAGCTCTCTAGTTCTGTATTTCAGCAGCTATCTGGTTTCTAGGGTCTTATTTACCCTAGAAACCTGGCAGTGGTTTGAATAAGCCAATGGACTATGAATAGGAGAGGGACTGAATAGGCAATTGAAGGAGTAGTTCACGTTTTAATTTATTTTTAGTATGATGTGGGGAGTGATATTCTGAGACCATTTGCTATTGGGTATTCATTATTATTTGTCATTTTTCCATTATTTCGCTTTTTATTCAGCAGCTCTCCAGTTAGCAATTTCAGCAATCTGGTTGATAGGGTCCAAATTACTCTAGCAACCATGCATTTATTTAAATAAGAGACTGGAATATGAATAGGAGAGGGACTGAACAGAAAGACGAATAATAAAAAGTAGCGATAACTATACATTTTTAGCCTTACTGCCCCCATTGCTACACAGCAGCTTATTAATATAAACTATAATAGTACTTATCTGTTATCTACTGTGTATCCTGTGCTTGAATGGCTGCTCCCATGGCTACACAGCAGCTTGTTTATATAAACTATAGTAGTACTTATCTGTTATCTACTGTGTATCCTGTGCTTGAATGGCTGCCCCCATGGCTACACAGCAGCTTGTTTATATAAACTATAGTAGTACTTATCTGTTATCTACTGTGTATCCTGTGCTTGAATGGCTGCCCCCATGGCTACACAGCAGCTTATTTATATAAACTATAGTAGTGTCTCTGAAGCAAACACATCAGTTTTACCAGTGCAGGGCAATAGACTCCTGCAGAGGGTCGGGTACATGCGGATACCCCCAGGTTACCCACAAAAAAACGGATACCCTGTATAATGAGGGTAGGATTTTCAGGTGTGGGTATAGATGCGGTCTGCGGATCGCAGGTCTGCAGGTAGGGGTGCCAACTGGCCCATATTTTACCTGGCCAGTAAAAATGATGGTTGATCCCAATGTTATTTATAGGGAAAAAAAAGATAAATATATAGGAAGGCCAGTATTTTTTTCTGGAAAAGGTGGCAACCCTATCTGCGGGTTGTGGGTCAAGTTGCGGGTCTCATCTAAATTTATTATCTTATGTTATATTGTCTTTATTTTACTCCTTTTAAAATTTTACAAAACTTGTTTCTGTCCCCGCCCACTTTTGATGATGTGACTTCCGGTTTACAGCAACATCACTTCCTGTTTAATGGTGGCCGGTGGGTTGCAGATCGGGTTGCAGATAAGGCAGTTGCGGGTCCGGGTCGGATAGTGGATCAAAGTGGCTAAATATGCGGGTTGTGGGTTCGGTTCATGTCCGGGAAATTGGTTCTGCGCAGGACTCTACAGGGCAACACTGCATTACAGTATATTTGTATTACTTTAAAACACTTTAATTTTTAAATGTTCCTTTCATCTCTGTGCGAGTCTATAGTGAATGAGACCTTTTCCACCAATAAGATCAACTCCTGGACATCAGCTTTATAAGGGAGTGTGGTCTTATACTGAAGATCAGATACAGACATTTGTCCCCATGACCATGTACAATGGCAACTAATGACTGATGGTGGCATTGCAGCTGGTTTTCTTTCTGAATCATTTAAGCTGCAGAACCTCGGATATGTTTAAACCCCCGTCCATTGCTCATAACAGATTGAGCTCTATTGCTAAGTGGCATCATCCGGTCAAGTGAAATGCTTCCTGACTGTCATAAAAGAAAAATGCTAAAATGTAGGCGTTGGATCGCTGTATGAATGTTTGTTTCCCACTGAATTAGGGGCATGTGGCCAGTTTGCCCTTTAGTAAATACCCCTTCCCCCCTGTTAAGAAGATACCCTTCCCCATTATACATTATGACTTGAGAAATTTCATTAGCACTAAATCCAGTTCTAGTTCATATCACATAATCTGCTTTGTGTGTCTATCGGCCGCCTCAGCTCCTTCTGCTGACTGAGCCCGAGTTAATGATCTAAATATTGTTGTGACTAAATCATTCATCGCCATGGGGTATGTGTGCCTCATAACAGGGGGTAATAATCATATACTCCTCTAGCTGCTTCTCCTATTTATCAGGTAACTCTGTTGCTATTAAAGGGCAAGTAAAGCCTTGTTGAAAATGGGACTGCTATAGCCAGTTCTGGTTGTAGCCAGTCATAGACTGGGCATTAAAGGGGTTGTCCACCTATAGGGTTACCTTTTAGTATGATGTAGAGAGTGATATTGTGAGACTCTCAGGCCCGGATTTGTGGAAAGGCCATCAAGGCCTGGGCCTTGGGCTGCAGGGTTTTAGGGGCCCGTATGCTGCCCAACCACACCCACATTGGTTCAGAAACACTAGGGATGCACAGGAGATTCAATGGATATTTAAATTTCTTGTGTTAAATCCCCATTGCTGCGGTCCCGATGATGAAAAATTGCGTGAATAAAGGGGAGAGGACAGTGGCGATGAATGGCAGCAGGCCTAGGCGTCTGCTACATAAATCCAGCCCTGGAGACTCTTTCATTTTTTTATTATTTGTGGTTTTTGAGTTATTTAGCTTTATATTCAGCAGCTCTCTAGTTTGCATATTCAGCAAACTGGGGAGGATTTGTGGAAAGGCCACCAAGGCCTGGGTCTAGGGCGGCAGGATTTTGGGGGGCAGCATGAAGTTCAACCACACCCGCATTCATTCGGAAGCTCTGGGGCTTATCATGAGATACAATAGTTTTTTAAATTTCCCATGTGCCAATCCCCAGTGCTCCCAAATGAAGGGGAGGAGAAACGGCAGCAGGCCCAGGGGCGCCCGCTATGTAACTCCGGCCATGACCATGCATTGATTTGAATAAGAGACTGGAATATGAATAGGAGAGGCCCGAATAGAAAGATTTATAATAAAAAATCACCATAAATGTGTAGCCTTAAAGAGAATTTGTTTTTAGATGGGGTCAGTGACCCCCCCCTTAAGCTGAAAAGAGTCGAAAGTAGAAGGCGAATAATTAAAAAGCTCTATAAAATAAACAATGAAGACCATTTGAAAAGTTGCATAGAACTGTTCATTCTATAACATACTAAAAATTAACTTAAAGGTGAACCACTCCTTTAATTCACTCATTGTTGGCTTCCTACAAAGAATTAAAGAGAAATTGAGCCCATTAAGTCAATGCAAGAGTGCTTAGGGACCCCAATAAGTGACTGCCCAGTTAATATCCAGATGTGCAAAGGGTGGAGGTTGTTAAAGGGTTGATTTCAAGGTCATAAAATGGAAGGGTGGAGTGAGTGGGTTTTAATTGATTGGATTGTGGGTGTGTTTTGGGTGTAATGGGGGTGGATAAGTTCATTTGGGCCCCATTCTACTGGCTCACCCCACCCCATTTTGCCTTCCTCTGGTGACTAGTACACAAGGGGGCAGATTTACTAAGGAGCAAAGTAGCGACAATTCGCTAGCGTGAGCACCCGCAGGGACATCGCTAGTTTACTAACAAGCTCCAATTCAGTAGGTAAACAGACCGTCCCTATCGGTTTCTCAAACTCTATCGGAAGGTGACTTTTCTCTATGGTGAACGAACGTTAAGTCCTAACTTACTTTTTTGGGTAACTGGTTTTCTCCAGACTTTTTATAACACATGGAACAGTGGGCTCATGTGTAGGGCATTATATTAACCCTCTTGTCTTTATTAAGGTTCCCTGGACATGTGTAATATAAACCGGTAACTTAAACCATTTGCAGCAACATTTATAATAAAGTCGTCCATACAACTTTAAATTTTCCTCCCTATGCAAATTGATCTAAGCGCAAGATCACTAGCACAAATGAATGCTAGAGCATCTTCGCTATGAAATGCTGGCACAGCCGAAATAACGTTAGAGAAAAGTTGCCAGTGTTCAACGCCTGGGACGAAACTTCGCATTTTAGTGAATTATCGTGTTCGTAGCGCATTAGTGCGATGGGTGCAAAGCTGATGCTGGCGAAAAGTGAATCTGCCTGTAACACCAGCAGCGCGCCAGCGCATAAACGCTGGAGTGCGTCAACTTAGGCGCCGGCGCATAAACACTGGTGCACACCAAAATGGATGCTCCCACCAAAACACTGAGGAGCTATGACATCTAAATTGGGCGCCTGGCTTCCTATTGGTCCCTGATCTGTCTGTCTTCCTCAGCCTGCTCCTGATTGGTTCCTGTCCCCTTAAATACCTTCCTCTTCCTCCTCACATTGCCCAAGCTGGCTTCTGTTTCCACAGTTCCTGCTCAAGCCCCGTTTGCCTGCTTTCCTGTTTATTCGACCCTTGGCCTGTTTATTCAACCTTGTACCTTCGCTGCCTGGACCGACCACTGCTTGAACTTGACGACGCTTTTGCCTTATCCCTTGGTACTTCGCTTCTCTGCTTCCTGAAACCGACCACTGCCTGTAATTGACTACGCCTTTGCCTGATCCCTGGATACTTCGCTTTTGGCTAACACGCTTGGCTCCTTTGCTGACTCCGCCGCAGAAAGTCCGGGGCCCCAAAAGGGCGTCGGTGAAGACCGGAGCTGTAGAGGAATTCCAGTTGCCATTTGTCTGCATAGGACCAGCTGTCCTCCTCCGGGATCCCAGGTAACAGATCGTTACAGTTAGCTTGGGCCATTTAAAATGGATCCTTCCCAAGCCGCTGGTCGACCTTCCTCTCTGGAGACTGTTTTGGAGGCTCTCATGAAGCGTCTTGAGGATTCTGAGACCCAGCAGTTGCATCTCGCTCAGAGTATTCAACATCTGTCCAGTCGCCTAGATGTCCTGCAGGCCTCCCAGACCCCATTGCCTCCTGTTTCTGTGGCACCGCCTGCTCCAGTTCTGGTCTCGGCTCATTTACCCAGTGGGGAGAGTTTTTGCTGGAGACCCAAGATTTCTGCACCCCTTCGTTACTCCGGGGACCCCGAGACCTGTCGAGGTTTTTTGAACCAGTGCAAGATCCACTTCGAGCTTTCACAGTTTCCTAATGAAAAGTCCAAAGTGGCCTATGTCTTGACTTTGCTTTATGGAAAGGCCCTGGCCTGGGCTTCCCCTCTCTGGGAACGGGACGATCCTCTGGTTCACAACTCCACGGCCTTCCTATCCACTTTCCGTGAGATTTTTGATGCTCCTGGCAGGAAGGAGAATGCCTCGACTCGTCTCTTAAAGATCTCCCAGGGGTCACTCTCTGCAGCCGAGTACGCCATTGATTTCCGTACCATTGCCGCGGAAGTATCCTGGAATAACGAGGCCCTTGTGGCAGCTTTTTGGAACGGTCTCAATGAGTCCCTAAAAGACGAGTTGGCTGCCCGAGATCTTCCTCCGCAGTTTGAAGACCTGGTCTCTTTGGTCATCCGAATTGATGTTCGACTGAAGGAGAGGCTTTCGGCCAAATCATGTGCTCACAGACTGCTCCTCGACTCCAACATTCCTTCTCCAGCTAATTCTCTTCCTGTGCCGGAGGAACCCATGCAGCTGGGGGCTACTAGACTTACCCCCGAGGAGAGGTCTCGTCGTCGTACGGCAGGTCTGTGCCTTTACTGTGGCCTGAAGGGTCATTTTGTCAAAACTTGTCCTAACAAGTCTCAATCTCGGCCGCAGGGAAACTCCAAAGCCTAGGTCGGCCGGTGGAGACCGTCCTGGGCACTGCCGCTTCTTCTCCACCAAGAAATTACTCTCGCCTATTGGTTCCATGTCTTATTAAGCACTCCTCCAAAACCATTCCTTGCCAGGCTTTCATCGACTCCGGTGCTGCTGGGAACTTCATTGACCTCTCTTTTGCCCGAGCCTCTTCCTTGCCCCTTGTTCCTCTTCAAGTGCCTCTGGCGGCTCAAGCAATTGATGGACATCCCGTCTCTCCTGGACTGATTACTCACTCCACTTGCCCTCTGCACTTGCAAGTTGGTTCTTTCCATAAAGAGAAGATTTCGTTTTTGGCCATCTCCTGTCCTTCCACTCCGGTCATCCTAGGGTTGCCTTGGCTGCAACTGCATAACCCTGCTATTGACTGGTCTGCTGGAGAACTGTCTGCTTGGAATTCCTGCTGTTCTTCCAATTGTTTGCGCTCTTCTTCTTCTTCTCCAGTCTCCGTTTGTTCCTTATCCACCCTCGAGTCTCTTCCTGCCTGTTATAGAGACTTTTCTGATGTCTTTGAGAAGAAAAGCGCTGAAGTCCTTCCCCCACATAGACCCTATGACTGTCCCATTGACCTGATCCCTGGAACCGTCCCTCCTAGGGGAAGAACTTACCCTTTATCCATACCTGAAACTCAGGCTATGAAGGACTACATCCAGGACAATTTATCTAGGGGGTTCATCAGGAAGTCTAATTCACCTGCTGGTGCCGGATTTTTCTTCGTTCAGAAGAAGGATGGGGGTCTTCGGCCATGCATCGATTATCGTGGTCTCAACAAGATAACTATCAAAAACAGATATCCTCTCCCTCTCATTCCTGAACTTTTTGATAAGCTCAAGGGCGCCAAAATTTTTTCTAAATTAGACCTCAGGGGAGCCTACAATCTTATCCGTATAAGGCAAGGAGATGAGTGGAAGACAGCCTTCAACACACGAGACGGCCATTATGAGTACCTGGTCATGCCTTTCGGCCTCTGCAACGCCCCCGCTGTCTTTCAAGACTTCATGAACGATATTTTCCGAGACCTCCTCTACTCCTTTGTTGTCATCTATCTGGATGACATTTTGATTTTCTCCCCTTGTGAATCTCTTCATGTTTCTCATCTGAGACAGGTCCTTCAACGCCTCAGAGAGAATAATTTGTTTGCCAAGATTGACAAATGCGAATTTCATCAGCCCAAGATTTCCTTTCTTGGTTACATCATTTCTGCCTCTGGTTTTGAGATGGATCCAGCAAAAGTCTCTGCGGTCCACAAATGGGTCCCTCCTTCTAATCTGAAAGCAGTCCAACGGTTCCTGGGCTTCGCCAACTTCTATAGGAAGTTCATTAGAAATTTTTCCGGCATCGTCCTTCCCATCACTGCCCTTACTAGGAAGGGTACAAGGTTTGTCTGGACCCCTGAAGCACAGAGAGCTTTTGATGACCTGAAACAAGCCTTTTCTTCTGCTCCTGTTTTGATTCATCCAGATGTTTCTCGTCCTTTTGTTTTGGAGGTGGATGCTTCTGATTCCGGAGTTGGGGCCATCCTCTCACAACGGTCTGACTTTCATGGCCCGTTACATCCCTGTGCCTTCTTTTCACGGAAATTTTCCTCTGCTGAGAGAAACTATGACGTGGGCAACAGAGAACTTTTAGCAGTTAAATTGGCCCTAGAGGAATGGCGTCATTTACTGGAGGGTTCGGCTGAACCTATCACCATTCTTACGGATCATAAAAATCTTGAATACATCTCTTCTGCCAAGAGACTGAATCCCCGCCAAGCACGTTGGGCTCTCTTTTTCTCCAGATTTAATTTCATAATTTCTTTTCGCCCTGGTTCAAAAAACTCCAAGGCTGATGCCCTGTCCAGATCATTTTCGTCGGATGAAGCCCCTGTTCTCTCTCCTACTCCAATTATCCCTCCTGAATTCATTGTGGCTCCTGTTTCTGTCTCTCCTCCAGAATGTCCTCCTGGGAAGACCTTTGTGCCTGCCTACTCTGTCCCTCAAGTCCTGTCCTGGGCTCATTCCTCCAAGTTGGCTGGGCATCCTGGTGTCAACAAGACCATCGATTTGTTATCCAGGTACTTTTGGTGGCCCTCCTTGAAACAAGATGTCTCTTTGTTTGTGTCTTCCTGTGTCACCTGTGCTCAACAGAAGACTCCTCGTTCCCTTCCTTGTGGCCTTCTTCAACCTTTACCCACTCCCTCCCAACCCTGGGTGGACATTGCAATGGACTTTGTGGTGGATTTACCCAAGTCTTCGGGGATGACTACCATTTGGGTCGTCGTGGATAGATTCTCGAAGATGGCACACTTTGTTCCCCTCAAGAAGCTGCCCACAGCCTCCACTCTCGCTCAGCTTTTCGTCAAAGAGGTTTTTCGTCTGCATGGCATTCCTTCCTCCATTGTCTCTGATCGTGGCGTTCAGTTTGTTTCAAGATTCTGGAGGGCTTTTTGTAAACTTCTGAACATTCATCTGAACTTTTCCACGGCTTACCATCCTCAGAGTAATGGGCAGACTGAAAGGACGAACCAATCTTTGGAGCAGTTTCTCCGATGTTTCATCTCACAAAATCAGGATAACTGGTCTGATCTTCTTCCTTGGGCTGAGTTTGCACATAATAATCTCAAACATAGCTCTTTGAACTGCTCTCCCTTTTTCTGTGTCTATGGTCTCTCTCCCTCAGCTCTTCCTCCAACTGCTGTCAAAGTGGACGTTCCTGCAGCTGACTCCTTGTTTCGGAACTTTCAGAAGATCTGGACAGATGCTCATTCCGCCCTTGCCAAGGCTTCTTCGCGCCAGAAGGTGGCTGCCGATAAACATCGTCGCCCTGCTCCCGGGTTCAAGGTAGGGGACTCTGTCTGGCTCTCTTCTAGGAATATCAAGCTCAAGCAGTCCTGTCCTAAGCTGGGTCCCCGATTCATCGGTCCTTTTAAAGTAAAGGAAATCATTAATCCGGTGTCTGTGAGGTTGGACCTTCCTCCCAACATGAACATTTCCAGCTCTTTCCACGTTTCATTGCTCAAACCTGTTGTCCAGAATGCATTTTCTTCTCTGGAATCACCTCCTCCTCCTGTTTTCGTGAATGGCCATCAGGAATTTGAGGTACAAGATATTATTGACTCTCGTAGGTCCAGAAGAGGAGTCCAGTACCTGGTCCACTGGAGAGGCTTTGGTCCTGAGGAGAGATCGTGGGTGAGTGCTGCCAATACCCATGCCCCCAGATTATTGAGGACCTTCCATAGGAGGTTTCCCGACAAGCCCTGGGAGCCCCCGGAGGGGTCTCCTGAAGGGGGGGGTACTGTAACACCAGCAGCGCGCCAGCGCATAAACGCTGGAGTGCGTCAACTTAGGCGCCGGCGCATAAACACTGGTGCACACCAAAATGGATGCTCCCACCAAAACACTGAGGAGCTATGACATCTAAATTGGGCGCCTGGCTTCCTATTGGTCCCTGATCTGTCTGTCTTCCTCAGCCTGCTCCTGATTGGTTCCTGTCCCCTTAAATACCTTCCTCTTCCTCCTCACATTGCCCAAGCTGGCTTCTGTTTCCACAGTTCCTGCTCAAGCCCCGTTTGCCTGCTTTCCTGTTTATTCGACCCTTGGCCTGTTTATTCAACCTTGTACCTTCGCTGCCTGGACCGACCACTGCTTGAACTTGACGACGCTTTTGCCTTATCCCTTGGTACTTCGCTTCTCTGCTTCCTGAAACCGACCACTGCCTGTAATTGACTACGCCTTTGCCTGATCCCTGGATACTTCGCTTTTGGCTAACACGCTTGGCTCCTTTGCTGACTCCGCCGCAGAAAGTCCGGGGCCCCAAAAGGGCGTCGGTGAAGACCGGAGCTGTAGAGGAATTCCAGTTGCCATTTGTCTGCATAGGACCAGCTGTCCTCCTCCGGGATCCCAGGTAACAGATCGTTACACTGCCCCAAAGTATCATTCCTCTTCTTGATCCTCTCTTGTCTCATACCAGCTTCAGAGTTCCACATTGTATTTCAAAGAGAAAGAGAGGCAAAAATATAATTCCACTAGAAGCAGTAGAAATTAATAATAAGCAAGCTGAAACATAATCTGTCCCAATAGCACTGTGTGGAATCCCTTAAAACACTGTTTTGCAGGAAAGAATTCTCTAAGCTGATGGAGAAGTATGGCAGCTCTCACAGCGACACCGGATCTGCAAGAAGCTCCCCCATTATGCAGGGAAGTAAGTATGGCAATACTGCATCAATAGACAATAAAATGGAGAATGAAACAAATAAATATGTATAATTAGGTTTCAAGGCAATATTTAGATGTGCCATCAATTTGGTTTGATACTCCAAACCTGTACCTACTCGTCTAATAAATGTGATTTATTCTTTCTAGGCAGATATTTGGAGAGCACTTCCTCGGAATCTTCCTCGCGTTCCCAAAGTCCTTTGCTACTAAGTCCAGGCAGCTCTCATGGGCAGTTCACTGGGAGTTCCAGCCTCTCCCCACACTCAACAATGAGGTACAGTACAACTCATTTTGGGGGAAAGCTCTTGTCAAGATTTCCAAAGCAACCAATCAACAGTAAGCATCTTCTAGTATAGTACTGTTTGACTGATGAAAGCAAACATCTGATTGGTTAAAGGAGTAGGCAAACCCTTGCTCTGCACTGCTAAACCAAACTTTACTCAGCTGGACTACAGATACCAGAATTATGTAATGAAGGTTGAGTATGCTGGGAGTTGTAGTCCTGCAACCTCAGGGTTGTATTCTTAAAGCAATATTGCACAATGAAACTTTTCCAAAACAGTTCCCAAATCTCCACAGCCAGCGACTGCTTTAAAATGCAAAAAATCCTCCAATGAGAATCCCAGCTGACCTGTATCATTCTGTCTCCATGTTCTTTGTTCCTACAACTGGAGTTGGAAGCTTAAAGCAGATGTTTGATTCTCGTATATTATAACGAAGGAACAAAAATGACATAACTATCTCTATATGTAAGATAACAGCAAGATGCCTGCCATGGTGCTAGCAATCAGCATTGTCATTGGCTAGTTCTTTTGCATTTATAATAAAGTTCTTGATTAGCAGAATTCTCATTGGTGATTTTTTTGCATCTATAATTAGATGCATGAAAACTATAGTTCTATAGAAAACTAGGGGGCACTATGGGACATTATAGCTGGGTTTACATCACCTTTAATAAAGGATAAGTAAACCTTTAAAATATGTGAATGTAAAATTGATGAGGGGGCTATTCTGAGCACTTTTGTAATATACATTCATTATTTATTTTCTTTTCATTCCAAGATATTAAGGGAAATATGTACTGATAATATGAATGCATTTTGTTACAACAGCGCCACCTGCTGGTCATTTTTCCCACCAGTCTGACCACCAAGTAGTCAAGGAAGTTGTCAGGAGAAAGAAAGAGGCTGCTCTGATGTTCTTCTGCTTAGGAAAGATTTGAGAAAGTTTTCTAATTTTTTTCCTAAGCAGAAGAACATCAGAGCAGCCTCTTTCTTTCTCCTGACAACTTCCTTGACTACTTGGTGGTCAGACTGGTGGGAAAATGACCAGCAGGTGGCGCTGTTGTAACACAATTCATTCATATTAACAGCACATGTATCCTTTAATATCTTGGAATGAAAAGAAAATAAATAATGAATGTAAATGACAAAAGTGCTTTGAATAGCCCCCTCATCAAATTTACATTCACTTATTTTTAAGGTTTACTTATCCTTTAATAGGGTGTAACGGCCTGGGACAACTTATACCTGATACTAGTTCCTAGGGTTGGGAGTAATTAAACCTCTTTAATAAATCACCACATTGTCATTTTCTCATTCTCTAGTGACATAGGGATTCAGAATATTTCTGTAGCTAAATCTACTGGCCTAGGACTGGTGATCAGTGGAGGCTTCAACCGACAAGAAGGACCAATGGTGTATGTGCAAGAGGTGCTTGTTGATGGAGACTGTTCCAGGGTAAGGTTCAACCAAATAGAGGGCTTAGTGTGGGAAATCTTCAATTCACACCTGATTGTGCCCCATAAAGCATCCACCTAATCAAGTTTCCTGCTTCTATCAGCTAGTTGGAACTTGCCTTTTTCTAAAATGTTATTGTTGAAGCTTGAGGGAAAGTGATTCCATTACTTTCCATTATTTTTATAGCATGTCCCTTAACCCTGGATGCACCATCTTATGCAGGATATGGTATTTCTACTAATCTTTCTAGTTAGTGCAGTTCCCAGGCCACATATTTACAATGTATAAGATCATCCTGGAGGGGTATTTGCTCCATGGCTGGCTTGAAGTATGTGTATAAATAAAAAACCAGAGGAAACTCGGAGAACGTTTTTGAGGACATGGGATGGATACAAATACCTATAAACCCATCAACCATCAGATCAACTATAGTAAACAGCTATAAATTTGTAATTTATGATTTCCTGCTCTACACCATGGAATGTTACCCTTTGGCAGCACTGGGTCTCATTATGTCATGTCTTCTTTCTAAGGGGTATATTTATCAAAGAGTGAAGTTAATAGTGAAGTTCCGCCACTAAAGTGAAGTGCTGCCACTCCCATTCATTAAAGGCATATTCATCAATGGGTGAACTTTCACTTTCACCCATTGATAAATACACCTTTCAAAATCCCATAGAAATGAATTGAGAGCTGCGGAATTTCACTCTAGTGGCGGAACTTCACTCTTTGATAAATTTACCTCTTAGTGACTGAAAGGTAGGGGTTAGGTTGTGTTTTTAGAATCAAGTGACACTTCCTACAATAAAGGTTTGGATTTAGTTGAGAGTAGGAACCAAGATCCAATTCAAATCAGGCAAAACCATTATTGGTTTTGGTTCAGCCCCTCAATGTCAATCAATGTCTTACGTATGGTAATTTTTAGGATGGACGTCTCAGAGCTGGAGACCAACTGGTTTCAATCAACCGAGAGACACTGGTTGGAGTCACCAATGAGGAAGCCAAGCGTGTTTTAGCCAGATCCAGATTCAGGTGGGTTGTACCTAAAAGAGCCAGACCTCTGAATGCTGTTTTTGTATGTTTCTATCGGAGAACTCTTGGTATCAAGCTGAACCTGATCTTATGTTCCTCTTCGACCTAAAATCTGGGTGAGCAAGAGAGAGAGAGAGACATAAATCGCTATCCAAAATCTAAGAAAGATCCTTTGAAATGAGAAATCTGTAGGAATAAGCCAAATCAACTGGACTTGCTGTGTTGTTCTTGAAGAGGTCGAATTCGGAATTGAGAAAGCCAGTTGGATGACTGGTGAAACATCTTCAAGAAAAACACAGCAAATCCAGTTGATTTGACTTAGGCTAATAGCTAATGGCACAAAGTGAATTTTCTAATT
The DNA here is from genome assembly GCA_038501925.1 of Xenopus petersii. NCBI lineage: Eukaryota > Metazoa > Chordata > Amphibia > Anura > Pipidae > Xenopus > Xenopus petersii. The sequence continues at coordinate 14,406,548 of CM076688.1, forward strand.
CAAAAACTTCGAATTTCAAATATATTTTTGGGTACTTCGACCATCGAATAGGCCAAAATTCGATTTGAATTGAAAAAACTTTGAATATTCGACCATTCGAAAATCGAAGTACTGTCTCTTTAAAAATCTTCAAATTCAACACTTCGCCACCTTAAACCTATAGCCTATGGGGACCTCCTAGAACCTATATTTGGCTACGTTTTTAGAAGTCAAAGTTTTTTTTTTTGTAAAACGTTCGATCGATTAAATCGTTCGATTCCAACGATTTCTGCGATCGATCGATTTCGATTTGATCGAAAACAGCTAAATTCAAATTTTTTTTCAATTTGATGGTCGAATTTCGAAGTTTTTGACCCTTGGTAAATGTGCCCCTTAGCGTTTCCACAGTTGCCCTCTGTAGCTGCAGTTGCACTGCTCTGACTTTTCTAATTAGATACAGGGAAACGGACATTTTTGGATAGATAGGTTGGTGAGGGGCTCTTTTTTCGGAGGCCCCTAAATGACTTTATTTAACTATATTTGTTCTCCAGGGCCGGATTTACATAGCAGTCGCCCCTAGGCCCACTGCTGTTTGTCCCCCCTGTCCCCTACCCTTTATTCATGCAAATTTTCATGGAGATTGTATCTCCTGCGCATCCCCAGTGTTTTTGAACCAATGTGGGTGTGGTTGGGCAGCATGCCGCCCCCCTAAAATCCTGCCACCCTAGGCCCGGGCCTAGATGGCCTTCCCACAAATCCAGGCCTGTTCTCACCTATGATAAGGAATAGTCCATGGGCTGCTGATATTTCTTACATTGCATTTGGTCACCTCTGATAACAAAATAACTTGCCTTTTGATGAGAATGAGATAAAAGAAACACTGCTCTCTGTGTATGGAACATGCAAAGCAAATGGAACCTCCTCATGATGAATCTCTTATTGATAATCAAGGTCTATACCAATAATCATCTATTTAATATTCCTGTCTTTGAAGGCAAGGCAGCTGCACTGATGTTTCTTTTGTTCCGGCTGCCGTCCATCATCCTGGGCTCTCTGGAGCCAACAGCGCTACCTCGTCACCACAGAGGATTATGGGTAATGGCCTGCCTTCCTGTCGACTGAAGGTCCACGTCAGGTCTCCAGAGGTATGTGTATAAGTGAAATGCAAACAGTAAACTGTCAGGACACTGGAAGCTGCACAGGTGAAATACAGGTATAATTGGGCCATATAAATAAGACCATTGGGATCATCTTGTCAAGACTTTTGTGACACTTTTGCCCTGGTTCCCTAGAACTCCAGCCACAAAGAAATGATGCTAATTTTTCAGGAAGGCAGTCACATAAGTAAAAGAAATGCCAACTTCTCCTCCTATGTAATCATGAAAAGTATAGCTTTTTTGAAACTATAATGAATAAAAAAAAATGTAATTATATATATTATTTAAGTGTGGGTTAGTATTTGTATGCAGCTATATTAAATTAAATATGCATGTTTGTTAACCTTTCTTGTGCTTTCCAGTGTCGAAATGAAAACCACATGCCTTCTCCGTCCCCTGATATCTGTCCCCCTGAGCTCACAGTGTCAGGTAAGTATTCAGATTAGGAGCAGCAGACTCCCATACTGCAATACAGGAAGCAAGTTATTCATATAAATATGCATTTACATTTACAATATATCAGAAAAGTAAAGGTATCAGATACATTGGTACATTTTATTCGTAGGGGGCTGTGGGTTGGGTAGTCAGTCTCAGCAGGTAAAAATTTAATTCTAGGTAGGGTAAAAAAGACTGCTAAGACTGGGCTGGAAAGCTATCACATGTGATTTATACATATCTGCAGGTTGGGGGAGCCCCCAGTTAATGGCTGGTTAAGTATAGTCTCTTGTTGAAGGAGATGTATTGAGTTCAAGGAGAACTTTACTAAACTAACTAAAGAAGGAGGGTACAAATGTTGCACATTATGTTTTTGGCTTCTATACCAGCCCAAGGCAACCACAGCCCTTTAGCAGTAAAGATCTGTGTCTCCAAAGATGCCCCAGTAGCTCCCCATCTTTTTTTCTGCTGATTCACTGCACATGCTCTGTGCTGCTGTCACTTACTGAGCTTAGGAACCCACTCACAATATACAGTACACATAGAATAGAAATGTCACAATATAAGGCTGATTAGAAATTAATACAGATAATTACTACATTGTGATGGTATTTTTAGTAGTGCCTTTTTGACCTCGTGTAAAACAAAACACAGTAAAGGAAAACCTTTAGTAATAGTAATTTATTCACATAGAATACAACATAACAGTTTTGTCTGGGTAAGCTGTTGGAGTAACACACAGAATGTCACCCAAGGACTTACCAAAGACCCACCTCTTGGTCCAAGCGTTATATAGCTTTAAGAAGGCATTTTCAGTAATTGTGACAAGGGGTACATGGAAATACCATACATGGTCTGGCGAGGAGACTTACTGGCATATACATTTATACATTCCTGTAAGATGTGCAGTTTTGCAACATAAGAGATTTCTGGTTCCAACTGTCCACAGCCTCGTAAACATCTGTTGGCTAAACATAGGCATTGCGGTAAAGCCAGTAATTAAGCAACACTTCTGCAAAAGGGCATAAGAGACATGCTGACACTCAGGATTCTAAATAACAGATTTATTTGTATGGCCTACTATAAGTTATATGAGTGACCATTGTCCACAGTTGACCATTTGCCCTTATAGTCCATCCCTGTCTTGGGCCTGGCATTCGTAACAGAGGATTGGGGGTTTCAAATAATAGATAGTAGCCATTCGTCCGTCATAACCATATACAAACAATGGCAGCACAGAAACCAGTGCAATTAGCATCAGAATTTAATACTCAGTCCTATAGCATCAGCTTATATTACAGACAAACCTTATTTTTGCTTGATAATTTTCTTAAGATTAGCTTCTCAACAGCTGCTCAAAGTCCACTGAGTGTGTGAGTGTCACAGACACTTTCCAAGATGGTGACCCCCTGTGACAAGTTTGAAGTCCTGGATCATTGCTGCTATTGACAAGCTGAAACTTTAGGCTGGTGCAATAAGTTCACTATATAAAATATGCCATTTTTAGCCATATTCATTTTTTGGGTTTATTTCTCCTTTAAGTGTAAGTCCTGTCTGATAAAATAGCATGTCCTGTATTCTAGCTCCTGTGTTGCCGCCCAACCACAGAGTATATACTGGCAATAAGCAAAAGGTCTCCCTGGATCCGCATGTTCGGCTGAAAGAGGAAAAACTAGAACTGGTAAATCTCAAGTAATATACTGCTTTCTCTAGAATGGAGGCTGCTATAGAGCTAGACCAACTAGGGCGCAAATTCACTAAGCGCCGAAGCGCTGAACGCTAGCTTCAATTCGCTAGCGTTTGGCATTTTCAGTACTTCGCAAATTCACTAACGAACGCTGGCGTAAATTCGCTAGTGTTACTTCGCACACTTACGCCAGGCGAATTTTCGCTAGCGATGTAACTACGCAAATTCACTAACTTGCGCAGTGTACTGAACGCTACCTTTTACGCTAGACTTCCTTCGCCACCTCAGACCTGGCGAAGCGCAATAGAGTAGATAGGGATTGTTTCCAAAAAAGTCACATTTTTTTCTAGGTCCCAAAAAACGCTGGCGTGTTTTCTACATGATGGGTGAAAAAGATCGAAAATTTTTTTGGGGCTCCCCTCCTTCCCCCCTACATTTCCTGACTCATGGCAACTTACCTAGACAGTGGGCACATGTGTAGGGCAAAATAAAATTTATATTTGCTGATTTGAAGGTTTTCTAGGCATTTGTAGTGCAGATACGTGTTCCTCCATTGAAATTTGAATTTCGCGCCGTATGTAAATTAACCATCGCTAGCGAAACTTCGCTTCGCGAATTAACGCTAGCGCAACTTCGCAAACTAACGCTACCCCTGTGCGCAACTTCGGATTTTAGTGAATTTGCGGAGCGCTGGCGAAAATATGCCTGGCGAAGTGCGGCAAAGTGCGGCGAACTTCGCATCTTAGTGATTTTGCCCTAGGGGTTTTGTGGGATTTAGAATGGACAGTTATGGATGCTATTATAATGTTTTCCTCTATCTGTATGCTATTAGGTAAGGGGCATGCACAAATGTTGGACCACAAAAGGGGGCTCAAAGTCCTTCTCTAGAGACTTTTAGGAGTTCAACAGTAACTGAAATAATGGTGTAGACCCATAACATTAAGCCTATCAAAGTTAACTTTTGTGGTGTTCCAATATGGTGAAAATTTGAACTGTCCTTGGAACTGAAGGCCATCACTGTATGCTGAAGCAGGAGAAGTAGGGTTTGATTCTCATGTCATGACCTTGGGCAAGTTACTTTCTCTTCCCGTGCCTCAGGCCAAAGAGTCTACTGTAAATAATGTCCCTGTCCGAACTTTAGATATTGCTAGTTTCGTGTGTATTTGTCATCTGTTGTTTCTCCTATTGCTCCTTGATTTTCAGATCTTACAGTACCTTGGTCTGGATGTTTCTGAGGAGAAGAAGAAAGAGCTTCACCAAGGGCTGATATCAGATTGTCAGGGGACTGTGTCTTATGGGGGTGAGCAACCAGAAAGTAGATTTTGAAAGTAGATGGAAATAGCTGCTGGTCACTATACTTTGGTAGACCTTCTTTCTTCATCTACAACTGTATCCATTGTCTACCATATGTACTGATACATACCTTGAGTTTCTCCTGCCCTAGAACCATTATTTTGTTATATGTTTGCAGATATTCTTCGTGCCATGCGAGATGGCTTACATGAAGAACTGGAGGAGGCCAGCCTAGATTATAGTTCTCTGCTCTTTACGCATTACCAAGTGGCCAATTTACTTGATACCTCTGCATTCCATTCTCCTGTCACCAAGGTGAGCACAGCACACAATAGTAGAAGGAACACTGGTAGATTCAAGGGACACCCTGCTTAGTACTGTAAACAGAAGGAGAGGGCTACACAGGGCTGCCTCTTTTTGAATGCAACTGTGTGCTGTTTTTGCTGCAACAAAACTGCAATTGCATAAGGTCAAGTCTACAGAAGGAGATGCATGCAAGACATTCAGTGTCACACCATGGATATGCATGTGCAAAGATGAAAGATCTCATCAATAGACAGCTGCCGTTGCACAATTTGGTCTTTGACATCGGTGCATATTTCCTGAGATATGTTGGATTGACTATTCAACCAAAGAAATGCAATTTGCTATTAAGAGCTTGGCATTGTTTTATTCAGTGCACTATTTCCAGCATCATGTAGTGGTGAAGGTATACCAGCGATCCTATACCTATAGTAAATACAGATACATCATTTTTTTCATACTTCTTGGGGTAAAGTCGCACTTTCTCAGGTCCAGTATTTGGTTAGTGCTCTTTAGTGCTCATAACAAGTCAAGATTCTAGATGCAGGAACACAATGTACTATAAGCCAAGAATATAAACAATAGCCATAAATACCTTCAGGCTGGGCTTCCAGAAGTATCTGGGATACAAAATTGTTCTTACTTACTGGCCTACAGGCTGGGACCTCAAACCACTGCTCTTGGAAGCCCTGGAGCAGTGGTTGTCCAACTTTTTCAGTGCAAATCCCACTTGAAGGATCAAACTTTTGCCAGAGCCATCCTTGAAGGTCCATCTTTAAGTTAGGGCACCCTCAGTTCATGAAATGAGTACAAATGTAGGATAATATTGGTTTATCAGCTATTCAGCCATAGTTCCAATAATATCTAGGACAGCATATACATATTCACCCTAAATGTTACCCTAACTTGCCATTGAGGTGTGTCTATAAGAGTAAGTGGCCACTCTCCACAACTTGCCTTCAGGATGAGTCCTTTCTGCCACTGCTCCAGGTTTCCAAAGAGGGACAACTCCAACGTTTAACTAATGCTCTTTACTCTCTTACTTGCAGGAGATAGAACTTCCAAGGTTCTCTGAAAGTCTGGAGTTGGAACAACTACAGGAAGAGGTGACTGATCTCAGACAGGAGGTTAGACGATTGAAGGTGAATAGTGACTAAAGAATGGGAAATAAAAATTGCTTTAAGCCCTTCATTATAAGGTCTTTACTACTCCCAACACTAACCAGCAGAATAACTTTACTGGCTGTTGTGAATTGAATTAAATGGTGTCCCAGAGCATTGTGGTGGGAAGACCCCTACATAGGGAGAAATGCAAATGGGGATGGGGGGTACTTGGCCAAATAGTCCTCATTAGTCTCTAGTTACATTACTGTGCATACCTCATCTACCGTATAACCCTTTTAGTGTTTAAAATATATAGTGCTGGCAGTTGGCCCCTAGTGCTCTGAATAAGGTCTACAGCTCTGGAACTATGGTCTTTACTGTGTATTCTGGGATGCAGGTATCCTACACTAGGAATGAGGGTTAATGCCTTTCAATATTAGGAACTGAAAAGATGAATATTACTGACAAACTCAGCTCTGTCTGATTGTTGTGTCTCAGGTTTTGCTTAGAGAGGCAGAAAACAGCAAGAGAGCCACAGAAGATGAACTGCAGAGACTGAACCAAGTAAGTGTGATAATGTATACCTTCCTTCTGTACATACTGCAGATATATTGTAGGTTATAAAGGCAAAAAACTCATTTTTGAGCAAGGTGCAAAATAGAAAGCCCAAAAATGCAAGGGAGTTCTGGGATTAACACCTGCCTGAAACATATGGGATACTTGGGGGGTAAATGGAGTTTATAATCTAGAGTGTATGTATTAATCCTGCTAACCTTTATGATTCACCCCATAGAAGGTGCTGGGGCTGTTATCGGAGAACCAATGCCTGCAGAGCAAGCTACAAGTTGCAGATCTGGCGCAACGTCAGGCTCACAGCGCGGAGCACGACTATGAAGAAGTCATTCACCTTTTGGAAGCTGAGATCTCAGAGCTGAAAAGCCAAATGATGGGGAAGAAGAAACTGTCATTAGAGGTCCCTGAGGTGAGCTCCAGTCTTGGACAGTTCCATTTGGTCCATCCTTTTTTTCCACTATTGTCCTACTTAAAGGAAAACGATACCCCCCGAACAAAGTAGGTCTCTATAAAAAGATATTGCATAAAACAGCTCATATGTAAAACCCCGCTTCATGTAAATAAACAATTTTCATAATAATATACTTTTTTAGTAGTATGTGCCATTGGGTGATCATAAATAGAAAACTGCCATTTTAAAAAATAAGGGCCGCCCCTTGGGATCGTAGGATTCACAGTGCACACAAACATACCAAACATGTTAGGTCACATGAGCCAATTAACAGACAGAGTTCTGTCTTTTGCCTCCACACTTCTTCCTGGTATAGTTAGAGCTGCAGTATTTCTGGTCAGGTGATCTCTAAGGCAGCACACAGACTATTACAAAATGGGGGTTCAGGGCAAGCGATGTAAAAGGGCTAGATTTTCTTAAATATATATTCCAGTTTGGTAAGATTCTTTAACAGGTCACTTAAAATGATATAAACTAATTGTTGCTTAAATATTCATTTTGGGGGTAAAGTTGTCCTTTAAAGTGGTGGTTCAGCTTTAAGATAACTTTCAGTATGTTATAGAAAGGCCAATTCTAAGCAACTTTTTACCTGCACCTTATTTTTTCTTTCTTATAGTTTTTGAATTATTTGCCTTTTTCTTCTGACTCTTTCCAGCTTTCAAATGAGGGTCACTGACCCCATCTAAAAAACAAATGCTCTGTAAGGCTACACATGTATTGTTATTTCTACTTTTTATTACTCATTTTTCTATTCAGGCCTCTCTTATTCATATCCCAGTCTCTTATTCAAATCAGTGCATGGTTACTAGGGTGATTTGGACCCTAGCAACCAGATTGCTGAACTTGCAAATTGAAGAGCTGCCGATTGGAAAACCAACTGCAAATTGTCTCAGAATATCATTCTCTACCTCCAGTGTCACAGCCTCAGAGCCCCCCCCCCCACACCATCCCAAGGCCACATATAGTAGGGTATAAAATACTCATCCAACCAGATTACAATGATAGATAACAATAAGTTGGCTAATGTAGCACTGGCAGTTGGGGTTTTTATTGGGGCCTTGTCTTGCATCCAGAATTAAGTTTTCAGCCTCCTACTTTGGAGAACTGGGGTGTAGAGTTTTATGGAAGGTTTATGTCTCCTTTTAAAAATTAAACCCAGTTTATTGCCACTTAGGGATTGGATCTCAACCGGCGATTGTCTCTGTCCGACTGTCAGTTGCGCAAGTCAGAATTGTCTCGCAGGCACTTGGAAGTTTCCAACAAGAAGCTTCTCGATTTTGTCCAGGTAAATACAGAACGACAGATTATTTTCCACGCTAGACACCTTCACACTCATACCATTGGGCCCTTTTACGTATCGGGTGCCATTTTTATCCCAGCATGCCGTGCGCTATTTACAGCATGTCAAATGATATGATGATGATCATCGTGCTGTTGAATGGGGATCTGTAGTCAGAAAAGCAATGATGTGAATTTGCTACTAGAAAGGCAGCCAGTGAGTCTTCAGAAGTTCCATCCTGATCGTTTGTCCCTCTTTCTTCTCCTACAGAAAATCCAGAATTTTTTAAGCACGTCACTTCAGTCAAGCGAGGGGAAAAGGTATGAAACTCTGTTGCTCGTTGTACAGTAAGGCAAGGGATATTTTTAAAACTTGCATTTGCATAATTTAGAGGTTTCTGGATAACAGATCCCATACCTTGATTGGCATCACCACCTCAACTTTCCTATTGCAATCACCTCCTGCACATCGGTGTCCCGTGATCTCCATCTAGTGGCTGGAGTGAGATGATTCCATATGAGTATGGATGCCAGCAATTGGTTATCCTCACATGCTTCTCTGCATAAGAAATATAATCAAAGGCCAATTTACAATCAATAATCAGCTGTCAGGGTATTATTAGCCTCTCAGCGCTGCCCGGCACAGGCTCATGGCCACACACTGTGCGTAGTATTCATTTTATAGCAGCACAAGTGTACACAATGCTATACAAGGGTGACACACAAACAGGGGTGCAGGTTATATGAATTAGATAGTGATAAGAAATGAAAAGGTGCTAGGTGATTTAATACACAGTTTGAGTGAGGTCCTTGTCCCAGAGAGCTTACATTCTATGGCGCAAATTCACTAAGCGCCGAAGCGCCGAACGCTAGGGTTACTTCGCATCCTTACGCCAGGCAAATTTTTGCTAGCGATGTAACTACGCAAATTCACTAACTTGCGCAGTGTACTGAACGCTACCTTTTACGCTAGACCTCCTTCGCCACCTCAGACCTGGCGAAGCGCAATAGAGTAGATAGGGATTGTTTCCAAAAAAGTCAAATTTTTTTCTAAGTCCCAAAAAACGCTGGCGTGTTTTCTACATGATGGGTGATAGGCTGATAAAGATTGGAAATTTTTTTGGGGCTCCCCTCCTTCCCCCCTACATTTCCTGACTCATGGCAACTTACCTAGACAGTGGGCACATGTGTAGGGCAAAATAAAATTTTTATTTGCTGATTTGAAGGTTTTCTAGGCATTTGTAGTACTGATACGTATTCCTCCATTGAAATTTGAATTTCGCGCCGTATGCAAATTAGCCTTCGCTAGCGTAACTTCGCTTTATATAGCGGATCAACACTAGCGCAACTTCGCAACCTTACGCTACCCCTGTGCGCAACTTCGGATTTTAGTGAATTTGCGGAGCGCTGGCGAAAATACGCCTGGCGAAGTGCGGCGAAGTTGCGCCTGGCGCAACTTCGCATCTTAGTCAATTTGCCCCATGAGTGCAGTTTCAAAACTTGAACCAAAACTTGACACTCAACTGTCCACTCTCCTTTTTCTACTCCTTTCTAATCTTTGTATTTATCAGTTTTGCTCTTTCCTTCTGTCTTTCTCTTTTCTTCATCAGTATCCCCTCTCCTTTTGCTTTGTTTCTCCTCTTCTCCCCATCATCCATATTTATTTCCACTCCTTAACCATGCCATTTACAAATCTTTGCATCTCCTCTCCCCTCGATTAATCTTCTTCTCTCCCCTCTATTCATTTTCTCCTCTCCCATTCCCTCCACACTTCCTCGTTTTTGCCCTCCTCTTCCTCTGTTCTTTTCTTCCCATTTAAGGCATTGTAAACCCTTAATACAAATCAATGTAGAATGGCTCAGAGAACTTTTCTGATTTAAAGGGGGTTGTTCACCTTTAATGGAACTTTTAATATGACATAGAGAGTTAAATTCTGACACAATATGTAATTGGCTTTCATTCTTTCACATCATTTGTGGTTTTTGAGCTATTTAGCTTTTCCATCAATATTTTTTATTGCTTTTCAAACAAATGCAATATATGCAAAACAAAAGTTTGACAGGTTATCAAAGGCAATACAGACAATTGGAAATGAACATAAGCAAGTTACCGTTTCACATTAATACAATTTATAATGTCAACGCGCAAAATAAAATCCTTACAAATTATCATGGGCCAATGTGAACCTGTTATATTGCATTGAGTATCAAACTTTTGTCCTTTTACTACTATTAATCATTAAAATCAAATGAACCACCTATATAGTTGGGACACCCCTGCATCCCAGAATGCAAAAGAAGGACTGATGAATTACAGGATAGATCACAGAAGTTTGACATGCCTCAAAAGTAAAATAATATGGCAGAAGAGGAGAGTGAGATAGAAAGAAGCTGACAAGCAATGGGATCACAGCGCTTATACTCCAACCAGGGTTGCCAGATCCTTAGATATTTGTCATGAGTATTGTTGAGAAAACTAGCTAATTTTTCGTTCACCATAATCCAGTCCATTTTACGTTATAAGGCAAGTATAGGAATAGATCCACGCCTTAGCAATGGTTTGTTTCACAGCCATAAAAATAAACGTTAAAAGTTTATGTTGTATCTTGGAGAAACCTTCGCATTTGCCATTCAAAAGAGCTGTTATTGGGTCTCTTCTCACATTAATGTTGAAAACAGAAAATATGACAGTGTGTATCCGAGCTATTTAACTTTTTATTAGGCAGCTCTCCAGTTTGCAATTTCAGTAATATGGTTGCTAGGGTCCAAATTCCCCTAGCAACCATGCATAATTTGAATAAGGCACTGGATTTTGAATAGGGATGGACTGAATAGAAAGATGAGTAATAAAAAGTAGCAATAACAATACATTTGTAGCCTTACAGAGTATTTGTTTTTAGATGGGTTCAGTGACCCCCTTTTGAAAGCTGTACAACAGGGGTGTCCAAACTTTTTGCAACAAGGGCCAGATTTGGTGAGGTGAAAATGTGTTGGGGCGCGACCATTAAGCCGGACATTCTTTGAACCATTAACATCATTTAACTCATTTAAACAAGAGTAAGAGTAAATTGAGTAATCGTAGCAGTAATATTTGGGAACATTAGTGAAATGATCTGCCACTTGGTCTATACTGCTGCCTGTGTGCTGAGGGGGTGCTGGCCCTGGCCCAATAGCACCCCCTGCTCCCCCGGTAGTTACGCCACTGGCTGGAGTCAGCTCTACTACATCTGCTAGGAAAGATGTTGGATCTGTCAAGCAAAATCTGACACTCCTGCATGAAGTGCAGCCGACTTTTGCCAGTGAGCCAAAATGACCAGTAGGTGGTGCTGTTGCTTCAAATTAGTTCTAGAAACAGCTTAAAAAATACTGAAGACTTGAAAACTAGAAAAAGTAATGCAAATTACAAAAGTGCTCAGAAGAGGGACTAGAGTATGAATTTGTTTAAAGGGTTATGGGTCCTAGGAAAAAGGAAAGACACCATCATATTTTTTGCAAAAGCTCCTGTCCCTGATACTCTTCTGGGTTTATTGTAATATAGGTGGCATTATTTCTAAGGATGCACCGAATGTAATATAGGCTTCATTATATTGAAATGATAAACTTTCTAAAAATAATCAGTTTAAAATTCTGCACTATTTTTGAAATAATCAAGTTACTCTTCACTATCCCCCTCTTGGTATCTGTTTCTCTTTATTTTCTCTTCATTCAGGAGTTGACAGTCAGATTTTGATTGACAGTTAGGTCTAATACGCGCTTTGGGGAGTGCTCCTTTTGTGTAGAAAATATATTAGAGGCACTTACACAGGCCCGGGTCAAGGCACTTCACCCCCATTGACTGCACCAGCTTCAATGCGCATGGCGCATGCGTCCAGTAGTGCACATGCGCGCCCAATTTGTTTCATTCTAGGCGGGGAGAGAGCGCGTGTACATAGCTCGTCCAGTAGTGCGCATGCGTGCCCGATTTGTTTTTTCCACTCTTGGAGGGGAGAGAGTGCAAACAGAGCTGCGCTGAGAGTGCCGATGGGAGAGAAAGGGTCAGGACCTGGGGTAGGCAAAAGAAGAGGTACGTGCTGGGCGCCCCCCAAACATTGTTTTATGGCAAAAAGTCACATGATTTCCCGCCCCCTGATTTGCATATGCAAATTAGGATTCAAATTCGTTTTGCCCAGGCAAAATAATTCAGCCGATCCGAATCCTGCTGAAAATGGCCCAATGTGGAACCGAATCCTGGATTCAGTGCATACTTAGTTGTTTCAATTGTCCCTCGTTGCCCTCACAGTGACAGTGATGGAGCCTGGTAACTGGTGACCAATGTTTAACAGGTGAACTTGCACTCTAAAGGGTTTTGTCTGCTTTTCATGTATATTGTAGTGATGAAGATATTGTAAGGTTGAAGATTGAACCGCACCAACTCTAGCCAATCTGGGACTGACCCAGCCCACTGCGCTGATTTATATACCCACACCCATCCTGCCCATCTCTGATGTCACTGGGGAGGAAGGGAGGGTATATAAGTTCTGCCCCATTAGTAGTGGGGTTGGGATATAGCAGAGATGTCCGGGTGAGGCTGGGGCAACCTGTCTGAACAGGCAATTGATCAGGCGGTATTTTTTCAAGACCCAGGGGTTTTGACCCAACCCATGCATCATTAGTGTATTGTGTGAGCTTTTTAGATTTATTAACCAAAAATTATAAAAATCCTTTATTTACCATTATCTCCCATTATTTCCAGGCGCCCCAGTCGGGACAACAATTGCAGTGACAGTGATGCCAATGTTTCAGTCCCGTCTGCAGAGTCGCTGGTCACAGAAGTCACAGACATTCTACAATCCTGCACTGGTGAGTCGCCCCCCCCATTCCTCTTCTGTCTAGTAACCCATAGCAACCAATCAGCTGTTTGCTTTAAAAAAGCAGACTAACCAAATGTTAATTGCTGATTGTTGGCCAGTTTTCCTTGAGCTCTGAGTGTATGTACAGTACATTGTATACTTCCCCTGCTCTGGGTATATGTATGAAATGAGGAGGAAATTAGAACATTTGTGAAGTTACTTTTTTTCTCCTTGGCACCTAGAGAGCAGAGAAGTGCAGCCGTCAGCAGCCCAGAAATGCTATTCTCAGTGTTTTGCCTCTTAAAATGCGAAGCGATAGAGGACACGTCGGTCCCCAGGCTGCGTGCAGCCAATTTGTTTCCCCTTTAGAAAACATTTATCCAAATGCACATTCAGTAACATTATCAGATTGGCAACGCAGTCCCAAACCTGTATTAATGAGCGCAATTATACAGATGCCAATCATATACTTAGGTGAAGGCGATGCAATAAGGACGTACAGTATCTAGTTCACAGGGCAAACCTGGGAAGAAATGGTCTATAGTATATGTTTCTATACATATATACTGTATATACTGTATGTATATATATATGTATATAATAATAACCACACTAACTACCAACTACCTGGCTCTATACTCCTGGGCCTTCCCATAGCCGCTGCATTTATATTATTGCACCCTCACCCTTTGAGCATGCATAATACTTAATGATGACATTATTTATACTTATATATTTATACTTATTATATATATATATATATATATATATATATATATATATATATATATATATATATATATATATATAGCTCGAACAAACGGGATCCGCACTCACAGGGCTTTAAGTAGGCCAAAACGTCAGTCCCTATATGTGTGTGTGTATACCATTATAACAATGGTACCTAAACTGTGGACTGCCTCCACTTAAAGAAGGAAAGGCTACAATTAAGTAAGCTTTTTTTTAGAAAGATTTATATAAATTAGGGATGCACCGAATTCAGGATTCGGTTGGGATTCGGCCAGGATTCAGCCTTTTTCAGAAGGATTCGGATTCGGCCGAATCCTTGTGCCTGGTCGAACTGAATCCAGATCCTGATCTGCATACAGTATGTAAATTAGGTGCGGGTAAGGAAATCACGTGACTTTTTGTCACAAAAGAAATATATTTTTCCACTTTCTCCTTTCCTGGCCCTAATTTGCATATGTAAATTAGGATTTGATTTTGGTTATGTATTTGGCCAAACCTTTTACCAAGGATTCGGGATTCGGCCGAATCCTAAATAGTGGTTTTGGTGCATCCCTAATATAAATACACCAGTAAACCCTTATAATAATGTTGCTCTGCGTCCTCTGTCAAAAGAAACACAGCATTTCTTTCCTTCTATTGTGTACTCATGGGCTTCTGTATCAGACTTCCTGTTTTCATCTTAAACCTCCAGGGTTAGGGCTTGAGCATGCTCAGTTTGCTCCTCTCTCCCTCCGTTTTCCCCCTTCCTGCTGTAATCTGAGTCCAGAGCTATGAGTGAGCAGGGAGACTCAGGCAGGAAGTGATGTCACAGCAAGCTAATATGGCAGCTGCTATCCTAAACAAACAGAGAGAGCTTCTACAGATGGTTACTCAGATATGGTAAAGTATCCTGCAGAATAAATATAGTGTTAAAGCTTGCACTATTGTGGCTTATCTATTGGCAATAAACTGCTTTGGTAGCTTTCCTTCTCCTTTAAGTGACACGGAGAAGTGGTTGCTCCTCTAGATACAACTGATGCCCACCTTGAAAGTTAATTAATGAGCGTGAATGTAATATTTGTAAATAAAACTGGTTTAATTGTGTCGTTGCAGCTTGCCCGTATCCAAGTACTGATATCCAGAGATTCAACAGACCGGCCTACTCACCAGGGTAAGTTAATTTTTAGTATGTTATAGAATGGACATATTTTCTATTGGTCTTCATTATTTTTTTTTTATAGTTTTTAAATGATTTGCCTCCTTCCAGCTTTCAAAAAGGGGTCACTGACCCCATTTAAAAAAACAAATTCTTCTGTAAAGCTCCAAATGTATTGTTCTTGCTACTTTTTATTACTCATCTTTCTATTCAGGCCTCTCCTATTCATATTCCAGTCTCTCATTCAAATCAATGCACGGTTGACCCTTGCAACCAGATTGCTGAAATTGCAAACTGGAGAGCTGCTGAATAAAAAGCTAAACAACTCACTAAAAAATGAAAACCAATTGCCAATTGTCTCAGAATATCACTCTCTACATCATACTAAAAGGTAACTCAAAGGTGAACAACCCCTTAAAAAGGGTCACAAGAGGAAAGCAAATAATGTTGCAAAGATGCAAAATAAACAATGACGACCAATTGAAATGTTGCTAAGGATTAGCCAGTCTATATCATACTACCCCTTTAAGTTCAGCCTTTCCTTTCCTGATCTCTGTGCCCTCTCCATCCCCTCTGCAGCTTTACTCCACTCCTTCCTATATCTCAAGGCCCTCTCACCTCCTTCACCTTTCTTGTGCTCCATTCAACAAACAGGCACTAGTTAAAAAAATATGCCCCTTATTGTGCAACGACATACAACTGTGTGTTTCATTTTGCAGATCTTCCAGCCAGAATATGGTTTGGCCTTTACCTCCATCTCCGTTCCTAGTGCAGAGCCTCAGTGGAAGTGAAGAAGATTTACTATGTGCAACCAAAGAACATGAGGACAAGCCTACAGAATAATAACACCCATGGCCCCCTGCTGTTATATATATATGGACTGGGCCAATAGTGAGGGGGACTCTATAGGCTTCTGATCATGGGGGTTGAATCATAGACATGAATTGGGGCTTAATTGAGTGACCTCTTCCTAAGCCAGAACAGAGGTACAAATCAAGAGATCTGATCCTCCCAAAAAAATGACTGTTATTTAGTCCACTGGACTTTAAAACAAATGTGTATGTTTTTTTTTTTATATCATTGAGTCAGCCTGGATACAATTAAGGCTCATTGTTTAACATGAAAATATAATGTTACTAAAGTGAACTTAAAGCTTTGCTGCCAAACGGACCCTGGTGGTTGTGAGAGGGTTTCAATATGCAAGTCCAAACTCTACTGATTCCAAGGAAAAATATAGATCTCTAGATCCTGAAGATCTCTTCTACTGTGTTCTACTGGGTCTCCAATGGGGCCACCAGAGAACATGACTTCAGGGACCCACCCTGACTGGGTCTCCAAGGATCCATCGGAGAACTAGGCATCCGGCACCCACCCTGACAACCAGATTTATATATTGCTAAATAGTATAGGTATTACATAGTCATATAGCAGTGGTTCCCAAGGGTAGTTCAGATGAAAAATCTCACATGTCATGGCATGACTTTGCATGAAAGGGTTTTTTTCCCCCCAATCTGACCCCAATTTGCTTTTTTATCACCTTGGGGCCCAGGTAAAAGGTGAGATAAAAATTGGGGCCCTGCTGATTTAAGATGGCCATAGATGCAAAGATCCGATCGTACGAATCCTCGATTCATACAAATCTTGGACCATGTGTGGAGAGTCCCGACATGGAGAGTCTCCCCCATGGAGATCGGTAGTTTGGTCGATCGGACAGGTTAAAAGATTTCTGTTGGCTGGTGATAATATCTCTGCATGTATTGCCGATCATACGATTTTCAGTGGGAGACTGTCACTAGCTTTGGTCGGACATAACTTTCGCACGATTGCTGTCAGGGGCAGAACATTGGTTGATCTGTTCTTTTTCTACTTTATTTGATCTGAAAGGTTAGTGGCAGGTCGAGGATTCAAACGATCAGATATTTGCATCTATGGCCAGCTTTAGTAGTATTGGACAAATGATCACTGATGGTGGTGCCTTGTCTACGAGTGTTTAGATCCTTGACTGAGGGTGCAGTCTGAAGGCCAGATAGAGAAAGATTTTGGGAGAAGGCCCATTTGCTACCCTGGAAGCCCATACTGGATTTTATTTAAATCAAGGTTGGGGGTGAACACTTCTCTGATGTCTTAGATATCCTTGCAACTATAACTAAATGTCTTGGCCCTTTCCAAATGCTGGGCCTGACCAAATAAGTTGACAGCCATTTTCCTATGGTGAAAATAAGTAAGATATGAGGGGAATAGTCCTTGGATCGGCCCACCAAGAGTTCTTCACCCTTATATCAAAAAAACATAAGCAGTCAATACCAAAATGGCACCCCCAACTATTGTTGCATCTTCAAGCATCCCCCCTAACAACCCTCTGGGCTGCTGGGAATTGCACTTTTAAAACCACTGGTGGACTCCAAGTTGACCACCCTTCTTTTTCTGATCGGGTCCTGATTACACAGGGAATTCTAGGATTTGTAGTTCTGCAGCAGCTTTACTCCTGCTTGTGAACCACCTCTGGATTATCCAGCTTTCAGTTCTACACTATCATGGTGAGGTCTCTCTCTCACAAACACAGAGACACAACTTTCTAGGCCCAGAAATGACAATGGAGGTTCTCCAGTGAGATCAGTGACAGATGCAGGAGATGGAGCCATGCAACAATTACAGGATTTGGTAATGCAGCACATATCATAACAGCCCAGTAACATGTCTCTGTATGGAAATCTTGAAATGCACCAATTCCACCTGTTTCTTAAATAAAGAAATATAAGTCACTGAGTGCCAGACCATTGTGTGTGTGTGTGTAATGGTGCCCGAGGCAGGTAGCCTTGCAACATTGATACAACATTATGGCCCAGCACTCTTCATTTAGGTTGGAAAAATGGGGCCCCCTACTGTTGGGCCCGAGGCACGTGCCTTTTCCTATCCCTAATTCCTGCCCTGAGTGTAGGTACAATATGCAACGGGAGCCCTGAAAGTAACTACTCCTCAAGGTAGCTGTTAATTCTCGGACTTTCTTCTATCCTAGCGTACAATATATCAAAGCAGGCTGAAGTACTATATGTATTTTATTATATGTATTTTTAAAAAAATCCAGCGGCAGAGCTGAAGGGGCCAACCTTAGGGCCCAAGTACCTCTTGTGAAAAGCATTTTGCATTTGTAGATATAACCTTCTGATTTCTGTCCTGATGATAAATGTCGCTTTAAGAAAAGAGCAACAGCTAATGGTTTTAGAACAAAGCAGTTACAATAATTAAAGACCATTTAGGGCTATTTCAGAATTCATTACCAGTGCCCTATTGATCCCTTCTCTTCCCCCGGTTCCCCTTTAATCTACCCGCTTGCAGTTTGTCGTAGGGACAGCGAGGATCGTTAGTTAACAGAGATTAAATACAGGACTTAAACACTTTCATTAATGGCATCCCTTTAAGCAAGAGCAGCGCCTAGGTAACAGAGTGGAAAATCAATGGAAAAGGCGTTATCTTCACGGACACCAAAAGGAGTTTTTCTTTTTTTTCATTTTTATCTCTGAGCCACATGATGCCGTTAAGCATCCCAGGCCTGAATGCCCTGATTCACTGGCTAAAACTGCTGGCTCTGCATCCCACAGTGATCACAGGCTTAGCAAATGCTGCGCCAACAACTTTGTTCCAGGACACAACTCCCAACGGTGCATTTGGACTCTTCCCCCAGTAGTCACCGGCAGCCTCCGCTGAGTCTCCGGATCTCACTTCTTTGTTACTGGACCCTGAGTCAGAACTTGATTTCAGGTGCTAAACAGCTGCCCTGCTGCCTCTCAGTAAGTATGCATTGCATTTTGCACAATGAAAGATACCATTTTTAGGTGGAGTTCCCCTTTAAGGCAATACAATATTTACATAAATTGTCCTTTTTTAAAATATACTGTGTATTTGCACAAGATAAAATAAAGCTATATACTTTGTTTGGCACTTAATAGAACTTGCACGAAAATTCTGTATGGCACTGTGGTTTTGTTTGCTCATCTTTAGCTAACCTTTCTAATCTTGTTCTGTTTAAAGGGGACATAAATATAAGAACATTTGCAAATAGAATCTATGTTTTATCAATCCTTGTTCTTAAAACAGTGCTCTGTGCATGAACACTAAAGGGTGCAATTTTGCAAAACTGTTTTTTTGCACTTGCATTAGGAAAAATAATAAATTGCCTCTTTTGTGGCTCCTTTGTGAGCATGCTTTGATAAAGGTGTGTCTCTCATAAAGCATGACTGGACAGTTGCCTTAGAATGGGTAGCAAGCAGAAGTAAGTAGGTAACAGGAAGCAAGTAATACAGACTGTATGAAGAGGAAGTAAGTAGAACAGACAGCAAGAACAGGACGTAAGTAGAACATACTGTATGAAGAAGAGGTAAGTAATACAGACTGTATGAAGAGGGAGTAAGTAGAACAGACAGCAAGAACGGGACATAAGCAGAACAGTCTGTATGAAGAGGAAGTAAGTAACAGACTACAAGAACAGGAAGTACGTGGCACAGACAGTAAGAACGGGAAGTTAGTAGAACAGACAGAATAAAAAGCAAATAGAACAGACAGCAAAAACAGGAAGAAAGTAGAACAGACAGCAAGAACCGGAACTAAGTAAAATAGACAGCAAAACAGGAAGTACTGTAAGTAAAACAGAGAGCAAGAACAAGAAGACAGCAAGAACAGGAAGTAAGTAGAATAGACAGCAAAAACAGGAAGTAAGTAGAACAGACAGCAAGAACAGGATGTAAGTAGAACAGACAACAAGAACAGGAAGTAAGTAGAACAGACAGCAAGAACAGGAAGTAAGTAGAACAGACAGCAAGAACAGGAAGTAAGTAGAGCAGACAGCAAGAACAGGAAGTAAGTAAAATAGACAGCAAAACAGGAAGTAAGTAAAACAGAGAGCAAGAACAAGAAGACAGCAAGAACAGGAAGTAAGTAGAATAGACAGCAAGTACAGGAAGTAAGTAGAGTAGACAGCAAAAACAGGAAGTAAGTAGAACAGACAGAATAAAAAGCAAGTAGAACAGACAGAATAAAAAGCAAGTAGAACAGACAGCAAAAACAGGAAGAAAGTAGAAAAGACAGCAAGAACCGGAAGTAGAACAGACAGCAAGAACATTAAATAAGTAAAATAGACAGCAAAACAGGAAGTAAGTAAAACAGAGAGCAAGAACAAGAAGACAGCAAAAACAGGAAGTAAGTAGAACAGACAGCAAGAACAGGATGTAAGTAGAACAGACAACAAGAACAGGAAGTAAGTAGAACAGACAGCAAGAACAGGAAGTAAGTAGAACAGACAGCAAGAACAGGAAGTAAGTAGAACAGACAGCAAGAACCGGAAGTAAGTAGAACAGACAGCAAGAACAGGAAGTAAGTAAAATAGACAGCAAAACAGGAAGTAAGTAAAACAGAGAGCAAGAACAAGAAGACAGCAAAAACAGGAAGTAAGTAGAATAGACAGCAAAAACACGAAGTAAGTAGAACAGACAGCAAGAACAGGATGTAAGTAGAACAGAAAACAAGAACAGGAAGTAAGTAGAACAGACAGCAACAAGAGGCGGTAAGTAGAACAGACAGCAAGAAGAGGAGGTACATAGAACAGACAGCTAGAAGAGGATGTAAGTAGAATAGACAGCAAGAAGAGGAAGTAAGTAGAGCAGACAGCATGAACAAGAAGTAAGTAGAACAGACAGTAAGAACAGGAAGTAAGTAAAACAGACAGTAAGAAGAGGGTGTAAGTAGAACAGACAGCAAGAACAGGAAGTAAGTAGAACAGACAGAATAAAAAGCAAGTAGAACAGACAGGAAGATCAGGAAGTAAGTGGAAAAGATAGCAATAACAAGAATTAAGCAGAACAGGCAAGGACATAAGTAGAACAGAGACAGTAAGTAGATGAAGTAAGTAGAACAGACAGTGAGAACAGGAAGTAGGACAATAGGAAATAAACTCCCATGAGAAATAATAAGAAAAGGTAGCAAGGATTTAAGTAACAGGCAGAACAAGAAAAAAATAGAAAGGACAATAACAACAGGAAGTAAGTGCAACAGACAGCAAGAACAGGAATAAGAAAAACAGGCAGAACAATAAAAAAGTTGATCAGACGGTAAGAAGAGGAAACAAGTACCGTATAATCGACAGGAAGAACAGGAAGTAAGTAAAAAGACAGAAATAACAGGAATTTAACAGAACAGACAGTAAGAAGAGGAAAAAAGTATAACAGGACGTAAGAACAGTATCTAAGCAGAACAGACAGTAAGAACAGAGAGACATTATAACAAAAAGGAACAGCATGAAGTAAGTAGAAGAGGACATGGAGTAAGTAGAAAAGACGGCAAGAACAGAAATTAAGTAGAAAAGACATTAAGTAGAGTAAGTAGGAACAGAAAGTAGAAACAGTAAGTAAGTAAGTAGAAAAGATAGGTAGAGACAGGTAATAAGAACAGGAAGTAAGTAGTATAAGAACAACAGACAGGAAGTAATAACAACAGACAAGTAGTAAAAACTCGGGATGCACCGAATCCAGGATAATAATCTCTTTCCTATATTTTTATCTTTGCTCCCTATTAAAAACATTGACATGAAGCATCATTTTTACAGGCCAGAACAGTAAAATACCAGCCTAGTGGCAACCCTGTCAGAACAGGAAGTAATTGGTTGAAGCAAAAGCTTCTTCAAAAAGGGGACCCATCACCCAGACTTAAAACGCTGTATAATAAAACTCCTTTTAAAATTAAACCCGAAACCCAAATTATTTTTTTTTATTAAAACATCCATACCTGTTATAAAGGAATTTATAAATCTCAGCCTTCCCCGCCATTCTGCACTTCCTAGATGTCACTGCTTTGCTCATATTCCCCTCCCTCCTCACTGTCTGATTGTATATCATGAGTACGGGCACAGGCATCGGCCCCCATTCTAGCACCTAAACAAGATTTTGGGTTGATGCAGCGTTTGCCTCAGTAACAGTGATCACAACATGGCAACTGTCAGTTTCACATAATTGTGAATTCCAAGAGTGAAGGAAACAAGATTGACATCATGTATTTAGTGTAAGTAAAGTTAATTTGCTTGTCAAACCCAACAGAATAGAATATGAAATGATTTCTTAGGGTGACAGCTCCCCCTTTAAGTAAAGAAGCCCCTCCCCCCAGTTTATTATGAATATTGAAGGAAGGGTGGGTGACAATATGTTCAGAATCCCCCCCAATACATTGAATGGTACAATACATATAATTACATACATGTCTGCAGATAAACACAAAGAGGCTATTGAAGGCATCACTATAGCATCCCCCCATCTCAAGCAGCAGCTTCATGACACCTCCATCTATATAAAGAGAATTGGGCGATGCCATTCTGGGGAGAGGGGAGGGGCGTGCAATAGAGCAGAGCTGAGCGCTAAGGTATCTCTCTGGGAGGGAGACAGGTGGCACGAATACGTTCTCAACTTACAACATATTAATATTCCAAATAGGCGGGACCTGCCAGCTCATTGGTTAGGAAAGTGTGGGCGGATGTTGTGGTGTTCCTGCCGCTGCTTCAAGGCGTTGAGGCAATAATGGGCGTGGCCTCGTGCTTGTAAACGACAGAAAGAAGGCGTGGTTCTAGGGAAGCCGCGTGGTGGGGGTGGGGTTAGCGGCTGCTGGGGATTGTGTCACTTTGCAGAGTGAGGAGAGCCGGGAGGCAGCGAGGTGGATCGTGGAGTAAAGACTGGTGTCAGGCGGCAGTGGGTGACGGTCACAGCTCGGAGACAGGTCAGTAAAGCTTGGGGTGACCTGGG
The DNA here is from genome assembly GCA_038501925.1 of Xenopus petersii. NCBI lineage: Eukaryota > Metazoa > Chordata > Amphibia > Anura > Pipidae > Xenopus > Xenopus petersii. Next base: position 14,429,298 of record CM076688.1, read on the forward strand.
ACATTGCTGCAGGCAGTAGCTTTGAACTGGTAATATAGCGGTGTGTGTGTGTGAGTTATAGCTGTGGCCACAATTATGAATGTCTGACTGACTGTGTTCTTGACAATGCACTCACAGGAGTGACAGTCTGAGTGTGACTGTCACTCCTGTGAGTCTACTGTTTGTCACACACTCAGACTGTCACTCCTGTGAGTCTACTGCCTGTCACATACTCAGACTGTCACTCCTGTGAATCTATTGCCTGTCACACACTTAGATTGTCACTCCTGTGAGTCTACTGTTTGTCACACACTCAGACTGTCACTCCTGTGAGTCTACTGTTTGTCACACACTCAGACTGTTACTCCTGTGAGTCTATTGCCTGTCACACACTCAGACTGTCACTCCTGTGAGTCTATTGCCTGTCACACACTCAGATTGTCACTCCTGTGAGTCTACTGTTTGTCACACACTCAGACTGTCACTCCTGTGAGTCTACTGTTTGTCACACACTCAGACTGTCACTCCTGTGAGTCTACTGCCTGTCACATACTCAGACTGTCACTCCTGTGAGTCTATTGCCTGTCACACACTCAGATTGTCACTCCTGTGAGTCTACTGTTTGTCACACACTCAGACTGTCACTCCTGTGAGTCTACTGTTTGTCACATACTAAGACTGTCACTTCTGTGAGTGTTCTGCCTGTCACACACTCAGACTATTGGTCACGTGAGTCTACTGCCTGCCACACACTCGGACTTTCACTCCTGTGAGTCTATTGCCTGCCACACACTTAGACTGTCACTCCTGTAGACTCACAGGAGTGACAGTCTGAGTGTGTGACAGGCAATAGACTCACAGGAGTAACAGTCTGAGTGTGTGACAAACAGTAGACTCACAGGAGTGACAATCTAAGTGTGTGACAGGCAATAGACTCACAGGAGTGACAGTCTGAGTGTGTGACAGGCAATAGACTCACAGGAGTGACAGTCTGAGTGTGTGACAGGCAATAGACTCACAGGAGTAACAGTCTGAGTGTGTGACAAACAGTAGACTCACAGGAGTGACAATCTAAGTGTGTGACAGGCAATAGACTCACAGGAGTGACAGTCTGAGTGTGTGACAGGCAATAGACTCACAGGAGTGACAGTCTGAGTGTGTGACAGGCAATAGACTCACAGGAGTAACAGTCTGAGTGTGTGACAAACAGTAGACTCACAGGAGTGACAATCTAAGTGTGTGACAGGCAATAGACTCACAGGAGTGACAGTCTGAGTGTGTGACAGGCAATAGACTCACAGGAGTGACAGTCTGAGTGTGTGACAGGCAATAGACTCACATGAGTCACAGTCTGAGTGTGTGACAAACAGTAGACTCACAGGAGTGACAGTCTGAGTGTGTGACAAACAATACACTCACAGGAGTGACAGAGCATGTAATAGAGAAGTAATTGATGAACTATTTGTTTGTGTGCCTGATAGTATTCTCGGGAGTAACAGTGGGTATGAGTCTAATAACAAAGCAATAGTAGATCAGGGGGGTCGTTACGGAAGCCATCACTTTATTGATAAGCTATTGATTATGTCTATAGGTACAACACTGTGTGTATTAGCAGGACCTATGAAGACCTGTATATATGGAATAGAAAAGAATTAGAGAAGATATAGGTGATATTCAGAGGTGAATTTGACCTGCGCCTGAGATACTTCGTGAGACCATAGAAGAAAAAAATGGCGGACTTGTCTTGGAAAGCAGCAGATACTGAGCATCAGAGCTGAGCAAGAGGTGAGCAGGAACATCAGTGCCACGGAGATATGCAGTTAAGACTTAAAACGAATCTACAGTTTAGAGATGTTAATTAATTTATTTCACACTCATACAGAGAATTGTGCGATCCGGTATAAGCTTATTCGATAATGTTTGTTAACTTCAAATTGTTCTCACCATTACGTTAAACTGGCTCAGGTGCCAATTGCCCCGAGCCTCTCACTTAAGGAAGGGGGGGAGGAAAACAGCCATCCCCAACTACGATAACCCCAATCTTCGATTTAATTTTAGCTTACCGGATTTCTGCTGTGACCCGGGTGCAGCCGCCCCGAGTCCGTCGCCAAGAAATAAACGCCAATTACGATTATTGATGTATGGCAGCGCACTCCAGACCACATTCAATAGTCACCAACACCGCAGTTGCTTGTTAAAAAGATAAATTTTATTTGAACATTAGGCTAAAAAGCGTCTGAGGTCTGACGCGTTTCGTGTTCACACACTTCCTCAGAGACCACAGTTTAGAGATGTGATGCCATTTACCCATTGCTCTAACAGTGTTCTATGTACCTCCCCCCCCCTTAATAATATATGGAATATTCCTTCTTTACCTGTGTTCATATAATTGGAATCTGCCAAATCGCTTGCCTTTTCCAGACGTTTGCAGATCAGATGGGATCCTCATTGGAGGATTATTTTGCATTTTAACGCAGCCACTGTCTCTGGAAAGCTGAGGGAAAGTTTTATTGAGTGTGGTTGAGCTGTGTAGTAGGGTTTAGATCCCCTTTAAAATCCTATTGATTCTTCTCAATTTACATTTGATACAACTAAAGAAAAACTAAATTTAAAAAAACTTTGCAGTTCTTGCCTGGAGTCAAACTCACAACTATGGCTACGCCATAAGAACGATTGAAAAGTTGCTTAGAATTATCCATTCCATAACATACTAAAATAAGCAGAAAAAAGCCCATTTTTTTTAAAGGAGACATATAGTATTAATTTTGTAGGCGGTGATGGTTTTACTTTTGTTTATAAATTAAAATTGTCTCTAAAAATAGGGATGCACAGAATCCAGGATTCAGTTCGGGATTCGGTCTTTTTCAGCAGGATTCGGATTTGGCCAAATCCTTCTGCATGGCCGAACTGAATCCTAATTTGCATATGCAAATTAGGGGCGGGGAGGGAAATCGTGTGACTCTTTGTCACAAAAAAAGGAAGTAAAAAATGTTTTCTCCTTCCCACCCTCTATTTGCATATGCGGACTTGGTTCGGTATTCCGCCGAATCTTTAGCGAAGGATTCGGGGGTTCGGCCGAATCCAAAATAGTGGATTCGGTGCACCCCTATTTAAAAATGGACCCTTTACTGGAGCTTCCCATAGATGGTCTCTGGTCCCTGTCCATGTTTCAAATGAGGGGTGGGCGTGTCCTAACAGTCCCTGCCAGAAGCACAGTAGGAGGGGGACAGCCAATCACAGCCCTGCAGTCACACAAGCGAAGACAGGCTTCAGTTCCCTATCAGGTCAGCCTAGCTGCTGATTGGTTCCTGACCTACAGTGCTGAGTGGGGTCCCCTGCACAGCCTGGAAAAGGAGGCAGCAGGAAGTGGAACAGATAAGTGGGACTAGTAGGATTTTTGCAATAAAGTAACCAGAAACACTACTTTTTAAAGCACATTCCTTCTATATCTAATAGAGTATAATGTACTTGCACATTCTCGTTTTTTACATGTCTCCTTTAACAATACACGTAACACAGATAAATACATAAATGGGCTTTAGTTGTCCTTTAATATCAGCAGTCCTTTAGTTGTTGTTAAGAGGCAACTCCTAACAGCTGAGGAGCCATTGCTCTTACTAAATATTATACTATATATAAGAAACACTTTCTTTGACTGCAGAGAATGATTTGCTCCCTCTAGCTAGTGTAATGATATCTCATGAGTTGTATAACGCAGTCTTTCATATGCAAACATGTTCTATTTCAGTGTCCGTGTTCCATTTCATTAGGTAAACGGAGTCACATGCTAAAGTTAGCTTTCATTACTTAAAAAAGTTCTTTTTTTTTACCTGAACCAGAGGTAGGCAGCTAAAACTAGAGGGGAGGGGGTAACAGGAGACGCAATGCAGAATGAACCGAAAACTGACCTTTTTACAACCCTAGCTCAAAAGGCTGGCAGTTTAAAGGGGCAGTGAAACCTCAAAAGAAAGTTAAGCAACAATTTCTCATAAAAATTTATATCCATCCTTCTGTAGCCAGGCAGCTGAAATGAGCAGCAGGTGGTTGAGGTGTTTCCGATCCATTATATTAGCAGCAGAAAAACTGCTAGTATCTTGAGAACTGGAAACAAAAATTATTTCTGTAACCTGCAAAAGTGCTCAGAAGAGGACTGTGAGCAATCTTGCATTCATTTGTTTTTTTGGAGGGATTATATTTCCTTTAATCAGAGGAAAGAGAACTGGTGTGGTCCTTTTCCTGGGATCTTCCTGGACAGGTCGCTATATAAGTGATAATGAAGCGTTGGGTTGGGGGAGGGTAGGTTAGGGTTGATTAGTAGGGATGCATCAAATCCACTACTTTGGATTCGGCCGAACCACAGTAGTACCACACAGGTTTGGAGAAAAGCAAGCAAAAGTGCGTCCGGTACCCACGGACTAACACTAGAAGAGTAGGTAACCTGATTGCAGGTATGGGTGCGGGTCTACAGATTGCAGGTCAGGTCATGGGAGTCAGTATAACCAGATTTTACTCTTTTTTTAATTCCTTTTTTCCTGTTTTTTCACCCCCCCCCCCAATTTCTGGGGGTAGTGAATAGTTGCCAACCTGTAGCAGGTGGAGCTGCGGATAAGGCAGTTGCAGGCTGGGTCAGGTAGTAGGTCCAAGCGGCTAAAAATGCAGGTTCAGGTTGCAGTTCTGGGTTCCAGAAATTGGACCTGCAATTTACCAAAACTGATTTGCATTGGCATTGGGTGCAAATTGTTACTTAGGGGGCGCCTGCAATAGAGTGGAAATTCTTGGGTTGAGGATAAAAAACATGGGGATTTTCATCCAAATTCTGCCCTTTGCAAATTGTACTCCATTTGTAAACGACCCCTCCACTACCTTTCATAGCACCAAAGCCATCCCCTAATAACTGCTCAAAGTAATAGCACCAACACATTCCCATACTAACTGCTCAAAGCAATAGCAACAAACCCATCCCTTACTAACTACTCAAATCGATTGCACCGACCCATTTGCTAATTAACTGTTGAAAGCAATAACACAACCCCATCCCTAACTAACGGCTCAAAGCAATAGTACAGACTCCATCCCTTACCAACTGCTCAAAGCAATAGCAATGACCCATCCCTTACTAACTGCTCAAATCGATTACAACAACCCATTCGCTAATTAACTGCTTAGAGCAACAACACAACCCCATCCCTTACTAACTGCTCAAAGCAAAAGCACATACCCCAAACCGAAGTAACTGCTCAAAGCAATAGCACTGACCCATTCCCTAAATAACTGTTCAAAGCAATAGCACAGACCCCATCCTTTACTAACTGCTCAAAGCAATAGCACAGACCCCATCCTTTACTAACTGCTCAAAGCAATAGCACTGACCCCATCCCTTACTAACTGGTCACAGCAATAGCACTGACCCCATCCCTTACCAACTACTAAAATCAAGAGCACCAACCCCAAACATAACTAACTGCGCAAAGCAATAGCCCAAGCCCCATCCTTTAATAACTGCTCAAAACAATAACACCAACCCATTCCCTAACTAACTGCTCACAGCAATAGCACTGACCCCATCCCTTACTAACTGCTCACAGCAATAGCACTGACCCCATCCTTAACTAACTATTCAAAGCAATAGCATCGACCCCATCCTTAACTAACGGCTCAAAGCAATAGCACTGACCCCACCCCTTACTAACTGCTCAAAGCAATAGCACTGACCCCATCCCTTACTAACTGCTCACAGCAATAGTACTGACCCCATCCCTTACTAACTTCTCAAAGCAATAGCACTGACCCCATCCCTTACTAACTGCTCAAAGCAATAGTACTGACCCCATCCCTTACTAACTGCTCAAAGCAATAGCACTGACCCCATCCCTTACTAACTGCTCAAAGCAATAGCACTGACCCCATCCTTTACTAACTGCTCACAGCACGGGTAATTCTGTGTCAGGAATCCAATGAAGCCATTAGGTTAGAAATGTCAGTATCACATTAGTAATAATACCTGGAGCAGTTCTGCAGAATTACAGTCATCTCAGCTTTATCCAGGTGCTGCCTGTGGAGTGAGTAAGTGGGTACCACTCTCATTGTGATGCTGCCATTTGGCAAGTGACTAATTAGGCAGCGCACAATGAGCTTGTGAAAGGACTTTTATGTTGCACTTGAATCAAGAAGCTTTCACTAATAACATATAACGTGCTGGGGTAGAATAATAACACTGTGAATAATATTAGAAATACATTATATTATCCTGAAAAAAGGCATTTATTGAGAAGGCTGGAACAAATCCCACCTTGTATCATACAGGGGGCGTCTCCCCTGTATTTAATAAGATCGTGTTAGGGGGCAACAAACCTCAGAATCAATTTGTTTGTGTCTAATAAAAAGGTAGATATCTTATGTGTATTATATTGCCTAAATTACTTTATTTTACACTGCGATTCATATAAGGCTGAAGTTTTAAGACATTTATTTGGCTCAAACAGCCCTTCAGTGCTCAGCGTTTAGCCAACCTCCCTAGATCTCAGCATTGTCCGTACAGTACAACTAGGGTATGTGTGATCAGGATTCAGGACATGTCAATGGATCAGTCTAATTAATCATTTCTCTGCAGGAAAATAAATAAGAGAAATTAGTTTGAGGTTACTTTATGTAATGATGTGGAAATATAATTTCATGTAACTCGTTCTCATCTCTCAGCGGTGTCCTTGTGAAAGGATCGGCTGAAATAACCGATGAAAAGATTAGCAGTGAAAAGAGATACGGAGGGATAAAGTGAGCTAAACCCAACGTACGGCTTAATTACTTCTAAAGGGCAGGGGGAGAAGCATGGGATCGGCTTGTGACAGAATATTATTATCCACAGAGCTCTCATTAGTGGGGGTGCGAGTGGAATGCTGTCATTAATGGGGGTGCAAGCGGAAAGCTGTCAGTGGGGGTGCAAGTGGAGAGCTGTCATTATTGGGGGTGAAAGTGGAGAGCTGTCATTAGTGGGTGTGAAGGTGGAGAGCTGTCAGTGGGGGTGCAAGTGGAGAGCTGTCATTAGTGGGGGTGCAAGTGAAGAGCTGTCATTAGTGGGGGTGCGAGTGGAGAGCTGTCATTAGTGGGGGTGCAAGTGGAGAGCTGTCATTAGTGGGGGTGCAAGTGGAGAGCTGTCATTAGTGGGGGTGCAAGTGGAGAGCTGTCATTAGTGGGGTGAAGGTGGAGAGCTGTCATTAGTGGGGGTGCAAGTGGAGAGCTGTCATTATTGGGGGTGCATGTGGAGAGCTGTCATTAGTGGGGTGAAGGTGGAGAGCTGTCATTAGTGGGGGTGCAAGTGGAGAGCTGTCATTAGTGGGGGTGCAAGTGGAGAGCTGTCATTAGTGGGGGTGCAAGTGGAGAGCTGTCATTATTGGGGGTGCATGTGGAGAGCTGTCATTAGTGGGGGTGCAAGTGAAGAGCTGTCATTAGTGGGGGTGCATGTGGAGAGCTGTCATTAGTGGGGGTGCAAGTGAAGAGCTGTCATTAGTGGGGCTGCGATTGGAGAGCTGTGATTAGTGGGGGTGCAAGTGAAGAGCTGTCATTAGTGGGGGTGTAAGTGGAGGGCTGTCATTAGTGGGGCTGCGATTGGAGAGCTGTGATTAGTGGGGGTGCAAGTGAAGAGCTGTCATTAGTGGGGGTGTAAGTGGAGGGCTGTCATTAGTGGGGCTGCGATTGGAGAGCTGTCATTAGTGGGGGTGCAAGTGGAGAGATGTCAGTGGGGGTGCAAGTGGGGAGATCTTTTCTCCTTTAAACCCACCACCTATAGGTAGAGCTTTGATTATAGAGAGAAACCTATTTGTTGACTTTATAACTCTAGTGTAGATTGTGTCCCCAGTTAGCCCCTTGCTGTGCTGGACTGTAGGGGCATGGAGCACTTCCCCTGCTCCGCACACCCCTCTGTTTTGGCTGGAAGGCCTTTTCCCTTATCTTTTTGGTTCATGCTATCAGTCTGGGATCTGGATCTGGCTGTTTTTGTAGAATCTAATTCAGTTACAGACTCTGGGGCTCATTTATAAACACTGGACAATTTTGCACCTGGGCAGTAACACATGGCAACCAGTCAAATATTTGCTTTCATTGTTCCACCTGCAGCTTGCTTAAAAAAACTAATCACTGATTGGTTGCTATGGGTAACAGGCCAGGTGAAAATGTGCCCAGTGTTTATAAATTAGCCCCACTGTTTTTCTGCCAGGACTGACTGGATTCATTCCAAGGGCTTATTTATGTTTTTTTTTGTCACTGTTACACCTAGGTGCCTTGTATGTGGGTTTGAGTAAAGCCAGTTGTAGTTAAAACTTCTCCAGGTCGATTCATTTATGCACTGTGGGCCATCTCCTCCTTCCTGTGTCAGACTTGCAAGTTCACAGTTTCCATATTTATAACGAATTCACCAAAGTCTACTTTATAAGATACTTTATTATCGTCTATAAAGCTTCAATTTAAAGGATCAGTAAAGCTGAGAACACCAGACCTCTTTCATAGGCACCCACAGTGGCCAAAGTTTTGACTCCAGGTTTGTGTATTTTTTTTTTTAAAAACCCAACTGGCCTGGGGTACTTTCCTTTGGAGCACAGCATCACCATCTTTTCTGAAGTCCCTGGTACCCATTGGAGTGACCTGTAGTGATGTGCAGGGGGGGGCAGTTTCTTGACCTACCCTAACCTACCCACAGTTACCTACCTGTGCTGAACCCACCCTCTATGGTGATGACAAAGATTACGACTTGCTACAACACTATA